>WIQG01000005.1:1200000-1800000 GCA_014925785.1 Mycena galopus ATCC 62051
CACATTATTCAGTCTGCAAAATGAATAGAATTGGTGCACCTGGAAATGTGCCTGACATTCTTAGTATCAGCTACCAAATAATGTCAACTGGAATGGTACCTGATATGTGGGGAAGACATCACTCTGATTTTCCAATTGATTTGGCATATGTCAGAACCAGTTTCAGCTATTCCGACACCACATGTGTCAGGTGGAATTTCTTGGCACCTGATATGGCTCCTGACACCTCAAGTGTCAGGTTCTGTCTCCGGTTCACTGGAACAATAGGTATTAGATGCAGTGCGACGCGAGTCCCCGACACAATAAGAATCACGGCACCTGATGCCGAGTGATGGCCAGGATTAGGCCATCTGATTCTTATTGTGTTCGAGAACCTCCCTATACGGTCCCTGATTCTTATTGTTAAAGTACACCAGATATCGCTCCTGACACTCAGCATGTCAGGAGCAATGTCGGGTGCAAATAATTTGCATCTACCACCAGCAGTATCAGGATGTCGGACACCTCCTCCGGCATGTGCCGAATCAGGCAAGAAATCAGTGCTGTTTCTTCACATATCGGATAACATTCCTGGCTTGATTATTTGGCCACTGATATTAAGAGTGTCAGGTGCATTTCTGAGGGCACTGATTGTATTCATTTTGCGGAGTGATTGAGGCAGTATCGCACACGTGCTCTGCCACTCGTGCCTTGGATCTAAATGTATTTGTCGGCATCAATTGGCACTGGAAAACTCGAAAATTGGAGGGCACTACGTCCCAAGGCGCACTGACTTGTGTACCATTTTTGCTCATCTGGGACGCGGGAGAATAACTCTCATCTCGCCAGATGTGCAACCCACGGCACGGCAATGTGTGGGAAACCATATCCTTGAAATAAAGGGCCGGGGCGTGTCCGTATCGTCCATCATCTACTTCCTTTCACTCTCAGCCTCGATGCGCAGCTCCAAGCTCCACTCTCGCTACAGCGGCATTATGTCGGCACACGACGAAGACAGTACAGACACTCACCTGGATTCCACCGTCTCTTTACTCCAAATGTCACACAAAAGTCGGTGGCAAAACATTCATGTACTTAACATTGGGATTATTGTCAACGACGATACACGAAGTCCCATACAATAGCATCACAGTCGACAGCGTGCGTGCGTGTTTTCTCTCGGTCAACTGATGAGAAGCGGCCAGGGGGAACGATCAAGATTCAAAGTCCGGAGTAGCATTCAAAGGGGCACCAAATGGGGGTGATTCGAACGTGCATGGAGATTACTTATTCTAAGGCGACCGCCGACCCAAGTGGAACCATCTTCAAGTAGAATAAATGAACACAGGCGATGAGTATTAAAGTGAACGAAAATCAGATGATGCGATGACATGGAGGGAGATGCACACGGATAGTAGCTGTGGAGGGGTCAAGAAAACTGCGCACTATAAAGGCACCGCCAGAGTTAGCTCAAAAGCAAAGATGGGAAGAGTAAAAAGGACACACGACCTCAAGACAACAGGGCGACGGTGGCAACAATCATGCACTGAAGGGACAACGATGGTAGGCGTACCGAGGCAACACGTGCCGCATATGCTTGCCGTCACCCTCTCTTCTGTCTCGAACACACTCGCAGCTGTCTCGCAAGGAAGTGGCGGAGACGGTCAGGCGGGAGCGACAACTGCACGGATGTAGATAGGGGGCCGTGTGAGGTGGGAATGGCACGACTCTGAGGAAGCGTGGAGATGAGGCATGGGGAAGGAAGGATGGGGTACGGGATGAGGTGGTGGATGAGTAATGTCGGAGCGGGGGGGAGGGGAGGGAGGGGGCGAAGCGAGTGATGACAAGGGACAATGTGCACGAGAGGTGTAGCACGTTGCCTCTCTCGGGGTGTAGGAAGGAGGACGACCTTGGTCCGTCCCTCTTTGCTTCAACGAAAAAGCATAGAAAGACGATAAAGGGAAGAAACACTACCACGCACCATAACCCACGTATCCTTGCTCACGGCCTTGCCACCCTTCTCCTCCAGGAACGCCAACCAGCAGTTTACATGCTCCAACTGCCACCCGCCGCTGCTGCCGCCCGTAAAGAGCCTCATTAGCTAGCTGTTGCATGTTATTGCTTTGAGGGTTATCGCTTCGAGGACACCACTGGGGCAGGTACGGGCGAACACGGGGCAAGTACGAGCCAGCACGACTCTGATGCTCCTGGGGCACTACTGCGAGCTGCCATACCCCGCCGTACACTTCGTCCACCCGTGCGCAATGCACAACTCGTTGCACGTACGGCAGGTGGTGCTCTTGCCGTCGATACGCAGAGCCAGAGTATTCTCACCTTTTCCCGACCCGGACCCCATATCGACGTCCTCCCCAGCGTCGAGGTGCACAAGCGCGCCGCCGGAGCACCCAGAAGGCGATGGCGGTGTCGATGCCTATTTGGAGGGGGTGGGATGGTCAGCGAAGGATGAAAGACAGCAAGGCAAGGGAGAGGACAAGGAAGGAGACAGGAGTGGAGAGAAGGGGTGGGAAAGAAGTGAAGTGGAGGATGCGACGGGATCAGTATGTGCGAGTATGAGTGCAATAAGCATACGATGCGACGAGTTTGGGGGGTGGGAGGTGAAAATTGGAGGACGGGGAGAGGACGGGGAGAGGACGGGGAGGGAGAGATAGAGAGAAGGGTTGCGGTGAACGTATAGGGAAGACAGAAAGACTGCGAAGATAAAGATGGATGGAGCGATTGCCAAATCGGGAAAGGGAAGAACCCGATCCAGCGACGCAGAACACAGAACGCAGAGGGAGGGAGGTAGAAACTGGTAGAAGAACGGACACGCAAGGAAAATGGAGGAAACAGAGGCAACGCACTGATACTCCTCTGTCCCTGGGCCTTTGCAAACTCGAAGGCGTGGTTGTAGACCTTCTGGAAGTACGCAGAGTCCCGGCCGAGTTAGGTTCGCAGCCGTAGTAGGGTGGTCTTCATCGCGGCGGTGGAGTCGGAGCTATTGTCCGAGCATTCGATTTAGAGAGTCATTTCGATGTGCATATTTACGAGCGAGGATTTGGGTGCGACGAGCACGCGATTTGTGCGATCCGAGGTGATTCGAGCATAAAAAGAGAGGTCAAGGTACCAATTATGTAGCGGTGAGACGAAGACGGGAGAAGGGGAGACACGCACCCAATACTCTTCCATCCCTCCAGCCATAGCGCGGTTCCACTCCCCTACGTTCATGGACTTGAGCTCTAACGCGACGGCGAGGAGGACGACGTCCTCAGAGTCCATGCCGAGGTCCTGGCATAACCGGATCGTTCCTTCCACCGTGATGTCGTCGCTGTCTGGATCTGTGTACATTCCGTACTGCAGTCAGCCACTACACTCAGGAAACAAAACGCTAGGTTGCAGCAAGTACGCACCCTTGTACTTGTCAAACAGCGTATTGATCTTGCTTGTGGACGCTGCGGGTATGGATGGTCGTGCTGCAGTCTCCGCGAGGGCAGCGGGATCACCGTAGTAGTGTCTATCGCGATATCGACGCGCTTGCACTTTTCCACGAATTTTTTGGCGTCTTTGACCCTGCCATGCACAATCCAGGTGAACCAAGGGGGAACAAAGATAAGAAAAAATGATATCACCTACAAATTTTTTTTCTGAGGGGGTTCGGAGCTTGACCTACCTACCTACTGTGGGAAATTACTTTATATAGACGCCAAATCAGCCGATTTCGACGATTTGTTTTTACAAGGGTCCTGATGTGGGTTGTTGGAGTGTGTTCCGGTATTTAAACCCATGAAAAGTGGATTGTCGAACAGAACCACTTTGGTGGGCGCGTTGAAGAAAATTGATTGACACGTTTGTACATGTTTAGTCTGGCGGTCGGGCCAGCCTCGGCAAGCACCGGCAAGTTGACTTTGGTGTGACTCTTGCTCCGTAGCCTCAAGACAGCTTTTGGAAAGACATGTAGAGGTACTAGAGTCTGCTGGAGCCTCAGAAGGGCCCTGGTTGACTATATTTGCTCCAAAAAAATTTGCGTATAATTTTTTTTTTCCGGCAGTGGGGACCAACCTACCTACCCTACCCCATATGGTAATTGCTTATCGTTGGGCCCCCTTGAGGTGAACCAAAGAAACTCCACACAGGGCAACAAACGCACGAGGCACCATTGACGCCGTAAAACAGAAACTGGACGATGTTAAGTATCTTCCCCTTTCAGTCGGCCATCTTCGGCGAGCCCACGTTGTTAGAGGGTGTTATGCGTGAGTGTCACATCACTTCGGCGACTTAACCCGAGCACTCATTGGAGTGCCCAACAAGCGCTCAACACATTGCGCAAGAAAGTGTTAGAAGTTATGGTGCGCTAACGTATGACAGTCTATACTGGACAAAACCCCAGTGCGCACGGATGCCGATGCATGCGCATGAATGCGCATGGATGTCAATGGATGCCCTGTCAATGCGCACGGGTGCGCATTCATCGTGCGCAATATTGTTGAGTGCCTCAAATGCACTGATCACCCACCTTCATTCATGCGCATTCATGCAGCATGGATATGCCCTGCATGCATCTGCATCCATGCGCACTGGATGCGCATCCTCCCCACTTTCTGACACACTGCAAAGTTCAGCCCAAACTTGCCCAAAATGGTTGGCCCCTTAATGCATTATTTGGTCCCCAATCCTTCCTTACCCCGGGACAAAGTGTCGTCCCTCTCACCCAGCAAGCATACCACAATGCCTTCTCGTCCTCCTCAGAAATATTAAGAACTAGAGTATCTGAATTAAAAGTAGATAGCTCCGCTCTACGTAGTAAGCAGGCAGGGCCAGATTAAAGAATTGCAAGAATCTTTATCTGCGTTTAAAGAAATTAGAAGTAAAACTTTTTTTTCTGAAGGTGAAATTAAAAGTGAGTGCAATAAGCTTGATGATTATATAAATAATCATCCTAATGATATTTCTAGTTCGCGCCACAGTCAAGATCCAAACCGTCCTTATCTCTCTTTCCTCTTCTCTCAATTGATCATAGCACCATTCGCAATGCGTGCACAAGTCTCGCTCGGCAATCCCACCAACAGTGGTGAGCTTCTCTGACACAAACTCATTCTTTATTACAATAAAGAGAGATTTGGTGCTGTGCATAGATGTATAGTCGCTGACCAATGCTCATGTTCAGAAAAGGGGTCAGAATTAGTTGAAAAAGTATTTGCACCAAAAGAGGAAACTGCCAATGACAAATTGGGACAATATCCAAACAGTTGACAGCATGCGTGCAGCCTTGATGCCTAATTCCTGTGAGTGGTCCATAATTGAACCTAGCCGGGAACCGGCATGGATGCTGCATGGATGCGGCACGGAAGTGACTGTGATGGGCACGAAATCGGCATGCTTGTGGCATGCATGCACATCCGTGCGCATCCGTGTGCATCCATGCCAACTGTGCGCATCCGTGCGCATCCATGCGCACTGGGGTTTTGTCCAGTAACGACCGTCATACTAACCAACTGTGCTAGCCTAGCACATAACATAAATGAAACAGACCCTTGTCTTACATAATACAGAAGTTCGAGGGTTCGAGCCCCTCAGGTGTCGCCACAATACCAATTGACTAGTGCTCAGCAAACTGGCGATCTTCATCGCTGGGTAGATTTAACATGGCCCCGGGGGGGGGTCTGTTTCATTTATGTTAGGCTAGCACAGTTGGTTAGCACACCAAAACTTCTAACAGAAAGTGGCTGCAGCGTCATGCGTCCACCAGTGCGGTTATTTTTCTTCTTTGGTAAACCGGACAGCTAGGCCGCGACACCAAAACAGCTTGTTCCGGCATTCAAGTGCCCATAGCCCGACCGTCAAGGTCTGCTAGACTACTTGGCAAATTTTGAAGCACCATGCAATCGCCAAGCGCACTGAAGCCCCTGTGTAGGCGCTCTCAATGCCATTCAAGTCGTGGATAATACCAGAATGACATCTGACGCTGCTCAGAATCGCAGGTTAAAAAGGAACCGTCAAAGGTGAACGGCGCTTTTTCCACGCTTATGATGCAAAATTAAATCGCCAATCCGTTTTTAATCGCGGGTGAAGTGTCGCTGAAGCCTTCATTATATTTCGACTGCCCTCTCGCTGCCAAAAAAGGCTCTGTTGCGCAGCCGTCGCTCCCGCCTCACCATCTCCGCCGCCTCCCTACGAGAAGACTGCGAGTGCGATCGAGACAGAAGTGAGGGTGACGGCAAGCATATGCGGCGCGTGTCGTCTTGGTACACCGTCGTTGTGGTTTCTGGCATTCATTCCGTGACCATGGGAGTTTCAGACTGCTTTGCCTAGGAGGCTTGGAGACAGTGGGGTTCTGAAACAGTCGGGAAAGCGGCATGAAATATACTTCTGATGGTACGCGTACCACGGCAGTGCGGACCACCGTTGTACTGTTCGACTCCGAAGCAAAATTGTTTGGTCCCAATTCTTTGATCCCACCAAGGTATTCATTGGAGTGTTTGGCCAATCCCCCCCCAGCGCGAACTTGAAATTCAACCATTCCAACAATTCAGCACAAATTCCACCCATTCTGTTAATGATTGCGGAGCATATTCCACACGAATTTTTGTTAGGGATCTCGAGCTGGACTGCCAGTGTGTGGGTTGGTCCTTGTACATGTGCCCTAAACAGGCCTCCAGAATGCGCACTTCAAACTCCACGATTTTAACGGCCAGAATTCCTCCGCAGTGGCTGCATCCCTCGTCTCAGATCCAGCGTACTCTGTCGAGCCCGCAGATGGGATCAAGCTCTCACTTGGTTCACAAGTCCTCCTGCTCGAGTTTCTGTTTGGCCATCCTGTGACTGAAATTTTCAAGTGATCCCTCTGTGCGCGCCGGGAATTAGACCAGTTTTAGGAGATACCAAAGAAGCGCGGAATCCGTTCCGCATGTGATATTCTTTCACCTCAATACTCCCACAAGGACTATGTGCAGAACGGTCAAATCAACAGGATTTCCTCATTGTCAACCCGCTCTTGATCTCTGTGCCTCCCATGGACGTTCAAATTCTCCTGTTCAGGATATGGCCTCTATCTATCCTGGGTAGGAGAAGGCCAGAGTTTCTTCCGTTCTATTTTCTGTATCTACAAGCTACGGCTGCATACTGTCTCGATACCGTCCATGTCCGTAGACCTGGGCGTCGGCCATAAGAGGAGCGCGTATTGTCCCTGTTGACTGATATTTTCAATAGCCCCAAGCTCGTCGCTCACTGACTTGCGCAGAGCCAATGTTGATCCGGTCATAACAGATGGATTGGAAAATGGATAAATAATCAATGTTGACAGGTAAGTAAACTGGGAATAAATTGACACGAAGAACCATGTAACTAGGAGATTTCTGATTCATACATGAATAAATAAAGGCATTCAGTAAACCACTGAATTGGGTGACAAATAAATACAGTACTAGTATATGGGCGATATAGTGTGTCAAAAGTATTTTGTACAACTTCGGAAAAAATCACATCTTTTCGTGGGACAACTCGAGAATCAGCACCAAAAAATAGACGACTCAGAATGAAACACATCTTTGAGATTAGGACAAGTTTAAATTTCACAACTCTAGAAAACGCAACTAATTTGCAAGGAGTTACAACTCGGCACATTGCATTGTACAACTTTGAATCTGATGGATGCAACCAGCAACTTATCAAAATACAACTTCATTCTCTAGCAACTCAGATAGCAGGACAACTCCATCTTATTTTGCTGCATGTTACATATTGTACAACTTTTCAACTGTACATGCCAAATGAATACAAGTTTCTGAGCAACAAATTTTCATTTAGATGCCTCTTGTAAGGGACAAGTCTTATTGGGCAGGGTGCAACTTCCAAAAGCTGTGGATACAACTCCCCAGCCATCAAATACAACTTCATGCAATTGAGGAGCAACTTTAAGTACAACTTGACAGAGGCAGCGCACTCGGATCAGTGGCTGTGAGAGTCGAGCCCCTCACGTGATTGGAAATGTGTTGGTTGATCTCGCACTTTCTTCATCTTCATTGCTTACTTGTCTCATCTCGCTGGCCTCTCATGCCTGAAGCTCGTGAAAGCGAAGCGTCATTCCTTATTGCAGATGCTGCTGTGACCAAGGCACTGAATGATTTCGACTTCGAGAAGGACGACAATAATTATGGAATCAAGGTGTATTGTGAGGCTGTACTTCTAGCTACCACATATTTCTCCTGTTCTTCAAATTAATCAATCGTGACGCCCTTCCCATCCTTTCCCATAGATTTTACTTGATTGATCAGTGTTTAAATCTATCGCTGATGCGCATTTGCTTTCAGAATATTTCTTCACCCTACCTGCGGCTCGGCCTCTCTCCTGGTCAACGCTACCTTGTGATTAGTGATTTCAGTTACAAACATCTACTGGGAACGCACAGTCGTAGCAAGGACGGAAAGAACCGGATTCAATCCAGCCCCCTAACGGCTTTGTCGCCCTCGATGCTTGCTCCATGCTCACGTGAGACCTTGACTGCATATCCACGACCTCCATGTGGGACTGTGGAGATTACGATGTCATCTTGGAATGGAATTTAGTGCTTTCAAAATTTTATTGCAGACAACTTACTGGGATTTTCACATCCAAACCTCAGCTAAAATGGGCATTTGAGATAGAAACTGGTCCGCGCGCAGGCTATCCCCCGACATGCAACAGAGATCGAGTTAAGGAGCATCGCACGGTGTTGTACATCAACAAAGATGCTATGAGGGGAAGTCAAAGTTCGCTTAGGGAGTGATTCTGCCGTCGATTCAGATATCGATTCTGGTGTCGACAAGAATCGACACCAGGATTGACGATTCATCAAGAATCAAGAATCAATCAGGATCGATGATTCGACTCTGGCGACAACCTCAATTCTCCGATGTTTCTTGGTGGAGAATCGATGTCAAATGATCTCTGAATCGACGATAGAATCGACCCATGAATCGAGGTCTGAATCGACGCTGTAAGCGAACTTTGACTTCCCCTATTGGGTCCGCACGAGCCTGGCAAACAACAGGCAGGACACTTCGCAAGTTCCTCAAATGTATATGTGTGTTTGAACGAAATGAACCGGTCAGATTCTGCAAGATGCGCTTTAATTCGGACTTACCTGCAGAGGAACCTTTTGCCTTGAGCGAATGCGACAACTTGACGTGTTCAGGCTCCCTGTGCGCGGCCGCAGACTCGAAGGCTTTGATGGGAGGATCAGAACGGAGCGCAATTCGAGCTTCCGGCGTGTGGTTGTAAAGGTATTGGTTGTCCAGGCAGACGCTCCAGCGCTGAGATAGCCTGCTTGAGGCCCGGAACACCGACAGAAGAGGAATCAGGTGCAGTTTCATCCATATCTGCGGCCTTGCGCTTGCGGTTGATCTTGTGTCGTTCATGTGAATAGATGATGAAACCCAAATAATGAACTTACCTGGGGCCGAGTCGATTCATACTGGAGAAAAATTACAGCCTGTGCAACAGTGATAGGATGCCCGGGGATGGCTGCCCAACCCGCCGGGCGGTGTAGGAAGTTGTCAGCCAATATTCTCTATAAAACATGGCACCTGTAGGAGGACTTGGTCTCCTTACCCTCCTGTTCCTTGGCGCGAACTTGTTGTGTAATCTGATGGCAGTCGGCGTCGAATGCAAGCAAAGAAGAGCAGGAATCGGCCATAATTAGAAGGATGTTAGTTCCGACTACAGTGCCAGATGAATTAAATTTATAGGGAGAGGGGAGAGAGTCGGTGATCTGAATTGTGGAGCACCCGAGGATTGGAGGGCCTGAATTTAGCCAAGGCGCTGCCGCTTGTGCACCAGGGGGAATGTCGGAGATGAGTGAGAGATAAAACGGAGCTGCTGAGGTGGGATGTCATTTCCCGAGGGGCGGGACAAAGAATAACACACTGAAGGCACGTCAGAAGACCTGTTGTAATAATTCTGGCCAAGCAATAAGATCGTAGAATGTAGGGAAGCACCTGAGATGCTGAGATGCAAGAAGTATCTGTTTAGTGGTTGAGGTAAGGTGCCTGTGCGATCTCTGGCTAAGATACACATTTAGGGGTGGCGGCGAGGAAAAAGAAATTGCAGAGGCAGTGCTGATCAATCTTGAAAAAAATTTCCTCATGTGACGGGCACGATCGAACATCTCGATTGAACATCCCAATTGACCATCCTTGATCGCAGTTCTCAATAAAAACTGGAGTGCATAGATCGAAATGTTCGATTAAACATAGTCCAATGGTTCATTGAACAGACCCAATGGGGCCCATTGAGCAATCAGGCGCAGAATTCTTTCGATAGGCTTTCAGACTAATTTATTAATGTTGTAGAAGCTTAATCTAGCTTATACACTTTAACAGAATGCTTTGCTTCCCAAATCTCCGCTCGATACACGCTTTCCTCTGCCTATCACTCGTGTCTGGGATGTGCCCGCAGCCTCACGTGGTCGTACTTAGTCGCCGGGCCTTGGCATTGATTGGATCTCCCTCCAGCGATCATAGTTGTATTTCATATACAGGGCTACCTCGCATAGCTTACGCGAAGGTAACCGGCGAGGTCACCTAGGGGCGCTTTTACCCCGGCATATACTGTATGTATCCAAACCTAAAAGTTCAGCAAATGTACAACGCCGTGAACGTGGCCATAACGGCTGCGCGGACACAGTCAACACGGTTCACTTCTGTGTTGTGTCCATGCCATCACAGAAATATCCAGACACGGTACCATGACCATAATGAGGTACCGTATTCCGTGGTTACGGTGCCCAGCCCTACAAGGTTCACAGTTGTGTTTCCAGTAATTCTGTCAGCACTAATCCTCCCCCTTTATCTGTCATGTTTTCTGTCTTTCGCCCATGTGGCGGCCGCTAATTTTGCTGGTCGGGAAGAGGAAAACACATATCCCGACTTAGATCCGATCACGGGATGATGCGTGATCATTTCCGGGTGTCAGGCAACAGTGTTGTACTGTACTATTTCGGCCGAGTGTTCAAGTGATGCAGGATGCGCCCTCCCAGACTGAACACTTTCACTCAGTGACAGTGAGTGACAATAGGTTTTTTGAATTTGGGAAGGGGTGTGAAAAGCGATTTGGGAAAGGAAATATGATTCTCTTTTTCCCGGCACAGCGCTGTCGTCAGTGGGGCATTTCTCTTGATGAAACCTGAGTGTGTGCCTTCGCCGAATGCGTCTGGCGCATCAGCACTGAAGCATAGAGCCAGCCCCAAACCACCACTGGCCGATTGCGGACGTAGACTTTGGGGTATAGCTAATCCAGTCAAATCTTTCCAAGGTTGCTTCTGTTATTTCGTGAGAGGATGGGGATGGTGGAGTATTGAGTTGAGCACAAGGAATGATTTTTCCCACATAATGGTATGCATTGTGTAAACCTGCATGAGTTAGTTCCCTAGAATAAGATCACTTGGAGCTGATGGCACTGTCGGAGTTTGAATGTGAAGCTCTCACGATCAATTTCAAGTTGCAATTTTGAAAGTTGTGTCAAGACACAAGTTGTGATTGTCTGAGGCAAAGTTGTGTCTTCTCATGATTGAAGTTGTCTCACATCAAGTTGTAGTTGTCTCCAGGTGAAAATAAGTTGTGTTTACAGTTGGAAAAGTTGTCTATGACCAAGTTGTTGGCAGGTTGAAGTTGTACCAGCACTGCAGATAGTTGTCATTCCGAATCCCAAAGTTGCGCCTGGTGGGTTTAACAGTTGTACCAGTTTCCCATTTGACCTACACAAAGTTGCACCTCTGCAAAGTTGTGTTAAGGCTGAGTTGTGGCTAAAAGCAAGTTGTCACAGGTTAAGATGTATCATGAGAAAGTTGAAGTAGTGTCTATGAAAGTTGTGCCAAGATTAACGTGCCACTGACAAAGTTGTGGGCCAAAAAAGTTGCGCTTCAGTAACATGTAAGTTGTACCTGATTTTTAGTCAAAAAACATGGAAGTTGTCCAAATACTTTTGACACAGTATGTCTCCCATACTAGTACAAGGCTCAGAAAGTCGAAACGAAATCTGCCACAATTGGAAAGGTAAATAAATAAATGAGATCAAACCGTTTAGATGATAGAGGGAAGTTGATAAGGTTCCGGGCCCGAGATAGGCTCATGTTTCAGAAATGGCTCCATATTCTTCAATATCCTCCTCAACAGGATTGTGGGTCCCAGTCTCAGATATTTCTTCCAGCAACTGAATGGGCGCATGCAAAGTTCCCAGTTTTCCAAGAGCTTCCTGATAAAGACTTTCAGTGGCTGCAAGCCTAGAGTCAATCTGAGCCACATCTTTGGCCACTGATCGCTCAAACAGTGGTCGCGCAGCTTTCCAGAAGGCAATTGCCTCAGAGGTATGTTTATGTTTATTAGCCAGATCTCCAAGACGTAGCATGCATTTTGCTCGACTGTGATGTACATCCATTTGGGTGAATCCTGCCAGAGCAACTTGATAGAGATTTGCTGCTGTGTCTTCGTCATTCTTCCCACTGAATACATCCCCTAGAAGGAGAAGGGCCTTGTGAAGTGCCAGTTTATCTTTTGAATTGTGGGCATCTGCCAGATATATCACCAGCCATTTTTCTTCCCACTCACTGGCAGGCCAGGACTCAATGTCAGCCAAATGTTCCAAGCACAGTTTTTTAACCTCAGGGTCTCCCCAGGATAGGTAAAAACATTCTTTGAACTTGGTCCTTGCCATGTCAAATCTGCTTTTTCTGAGCTCTGGAATACCCTGCACCATGTCACAGATGATACTACGAGCACCATCCATCATCATAGTCTTTTGGGCAGCTTTCAAGTTGTCACAGATATGTTCTTCAGCCCCACCAATTATTGTGTCAATTAATGCAATTGTGAGGAGTGCACAGGCATGGGGCGGAAATTTACTTCTGCAGAAGTGGTTTGAACAATGTTACGGAGGGTCCTTCTGGCCTCAAAATATTCTGATTTTAACAAATGGATCTCTGCCTGGGTTGCTAGGATTTGGGTGCCCACCAGCCCTTCAGACAGGCCACAGATATGCAGAAGCTCCAGAGTCCTATGTAGTTGTGCTGGAGTATTTTTGTAGTTCCCCAGAGATATAGAGAATTTGGCTCCTAGGTAAGTTGCATAGGCTTCTAGATACAAATTCGCAGATCGTTTAGATAATATTTGTGCCATAGTTGCAGATGCATTGGCAGCACCATAATCCCCTATGTCTGATTTGAACGAAGCAATTTGGATTAAAGCAACACACTCCCGAGTACTGTCCCCACCCAGCTTTGCCATTTCCAATGCCTTTTCATGAAATTGTGTGGCTTTTTGTAGATCAGCTTTACGATGAAAGAAATGATACGCTGCTGCTTGATAAAATTTGGCTATGGTGATGGAAGATTAAATGAGACAAGAAATAGCTGAGAAAGTAGGTGAGGGACTTACAACCAAGACATGGATCATTTGTATGATCAAGATAACTGATTGCTTGAGCTATCATATCCTCTGAGACAGTTGTCCAATAATCCCGGCTCCAAAGAAAATCAATGAGGACTATGGTTTCAAGCTTCAGATCACAGAGTCGAGGCAAGAGAGGCTGGATATTGTCCAGCAGGGGCGAATGATTCCGTCCAGTATGAGCATAAAATGTGTTTAGGTAGCATGCACACTGGAGTGTATCTGCAAAGGTTGGGGAATTGAAATGCAATCCTTGTTGTAAAATATTCTGTAAATTTGCCAAGTTCTGTGTTATTTGATTGACCAGAGGCTTCAGCTGTTCCCCACAATAAATATATTTATTGTATAGCACCATCATGGCATAGAAGTGCTTGTGAATGGATTGTACAGAAGACTTGGTGGGAGGTAGGATCTGCTGAATATATTCTCTGATAGGCATCAGTACCACCCATCGCTGATTATTGTCCCGATATACCAATGAAGTGGCCTGCAGTGCAGCTTTGCAACTGAGAATATTTGGAATGCCTGGATTGACCTGCACAAGTTCGGCCTCAGAGAGTCCAATTGGGAGGATTGAGAGGAGACTCAATAATTCCTTGCTATCAGATGTGATTCGAGGACTTGAAAGTGAAAGACTAATAGATGCTTCCACACTTGATTGCTGGTCAGAGCCTACAGAAAGCAGAGCTGTTTTCTCTGTTTTCCAGCGAGAAAGAACACTGTCAAAGCCCTCATAGTCAGTTAGATGGGCAATGAGATCCACTGCTAGGGGCATATTGTCTGTAAATCTCAGAAGTTGGTCCATCTCGTCAACTGGGTTGGAATTGTCTGTAATGTCAATGAAGGTTTGTCTGGCAGCCTCATTTGATAGAGGCTGCAAGGGCAATAGAAATGGATGAGTCCAGTGAACTTTGGCTGGCCTCTCCGCCCCTCGCATTGTAATCTGGGGAATATCAGTGAAGCTCAACTGAAAGGCCGTCCACATACCATCAATGCAAGGTGGTCTAGTCCGGTAAGGAGGCTTAACAGTTCCTCAACACCTGGTCGAGATTGTATGGGCTCCCAGGCTGTTTCCAGATTGTCCAAAATCAGAAGACAGGACACCTTCCTTGAAAAATACCGGACAACCAGTTTTGTTAGATCTTCCCCAGGATTCAATTCAACATGCAATCCAATGAGTGCAGCAAGTTCAACACTGGTAGTTGCAGCTTCAGCACTAACAAAGAATCTGTTTTCAAATTTGGCTAAGGTGTCTGGATGATGAAGCACTGCTCTTGCGAGACTTGTCTTGCCCATTCCGCCACCACCCAGAATAGCTATTCTGGGCGACAGCTCAGTGAGCAATTTGAGAATGTGGGTCAACTCCGGTTCACGACCGTGGAAGATCTTGGGCTTCGATGGGAGCATTGAAAATGAATTTGAGCTGGTGTAAAAAGTTGTAAGAAATGGTTAAATCATTTGAAACTGATCATTTACCTATTTTTTGAGTCATTGGCACAAATATAGACCTGTTGCAGTGAGCCAAATGCCCAGTGTGCCTGTTATGCACATACCAATGACCTTTCCGACACTGTACTGGTGTCAGAAAGTGTTTCAATGGCTTCAATCAATGTCTTGTGCATTAGGTTGACTGTCTTTTTGAACTTGCTGGTGTCATTCAGTGCTTGAGTCTGTGTTTGGATCTACGGACATTTAGTCAATCCCCTGCAAAGAAAGGACCTGGCCCATACATTGAAGACCTCTTGTGCTTGCTTCAGTCCTGCACGACAGTCTTGGAGTAATCTATTTGTCTCATTATTGCGGAAGAGGTGCTTCATCTTGGGTCCCTCCTGCTGTGCTTCAATAAATGTGTATATCTTGTGGAGTGTTCTGAGTGTAAATTATATTAGCACTCTCATTGGAAGCAAATGTAACATACTTGATGAATTCTCCAAGGTTATCGAGCATTGATGGACGTAATAATCCCACAGTCTCAGATTTCATATGGAGGTTGACAATTGCATACAGGATGCGGTGGATGCTGTCCATGAGCTGAGCACATTCGCTTTTATTGCGTTTCACATTCTACGAAATTCAATTATTTGCAATACAGAGGTGCAACATAATATACCTGGACCAAATCAATCAGGGGCTCAACAGCCTTAGAGATTGATTGAATAAGTGGAGGCCCGAATGCATCATTGAGCTCATTGAGAAGTGGCAGGGCAATTTTCAAACAAGCTGCGATGTTGCTGAGGCGGATTTCGTCGACAGTGGGCTGGCGGGGCATGGTTGATGTAGGGATCATAGTTCAGGATCTCAGTCTTATATGATGTCTCTGCGGCTGTGTTTGGCCAAATGCTGCTGCTATGGGTAGAGATGGCAATTTTCGGCGAGCTACACGAGGACAGTGCGTCCGTGCAATAAACAATCTCCAAATTTGCTCGAAGCAGGACACGCTCAATAACCTGGAACAGTTCAACAGAATACCCATTATTGAGTATCGACGATGCAACAAGAGCCTCATCAGTTGTGGAGCTCAGCTGAGATCATACGCTACTTCACACGCGTTAGCCTTGCCCTACGTCCGCAGCCCATCGTTGAGAGCCACCGAGGCGAACAGCCCTATTACAAAGAGCCCCGTTACTAGTAACTCCTAAACTTGCATATCGGTCGAGTCATCAATTCATCAAATCATCGGATTGTCGAGTCGTGATCGAAGAGCGGGTCCAGTGCACGGTCACGCAAGAGAAGGTGAAGAGGATAGTATGTACGAAAACCAATACGATACGATGACATAGAGGCGACGAATAGTAGCTGAGGAGGGGTCCCGACAATTGCACACTACAAGGACGAGGTCTGAGTCAGCTCAAAAGAAAAAGATGAGGAGAGTAAAGGGAACGCACGATCAAGGCAACATGGCGACGCCACGAACAATCATACATCATGAGACAACGATGGTGCGTATCGTACCAAGACCAGACACGCCGCATATGCTTCCCCGCCACCTGCCGTCACCCTCACTTCCGTCTCGATCGTACTCGTAGCTGTCTCGCAGAGTAGCCGTCCGTGTGGGGATGAGCAAGATGGGAATGGGGAGAATGCGGGGAAGCGTGGGGACCGGACGAAGGATGGGTACGGTCCGAGGTGGTTGACGAGTAGTGTCAGAGAGGGGGAAGGAGGAACGGGGTCAAGGAGGGCGGCGAAGCAAGTGATGACGAGGGACAATAGGCACGAGACGCGTAGCACATCGGCATCGACTCGGACTCTCTCGCGCCAAAAGCATGGGAAAGAAAAGTGAAAAAAAAACACCGCAACGCACCATAACCTACGTATCCTTGCTCATGTAGTTCCCGCCCTTCTCTAGTAGGAATTCGAGCTAGTCGACGTGCTCCGGCTTTAACTCGCCTCTGAGGAGTCTTGTTAGCTGTTTTGATCTTTTCGTAGGGAGGAGGTGAGGGCGAGGGAGAGGGAGAAGGCGAGGACAAGGACGAGTGGAGGTGACTCTGCACCCCGCCGCCGGGCCCACAAGGACACCGCCGCGACTGGGCCGAGGGCGGGTACGGCGCAGCTCCTGGTCGAGTGCGAGTCACCACGACGCCAATGACACCACTAAGAGGCAACATCGCACCCGTTGCCCGCTCCTGAACGTCGCCCACCCGTGCTCATCCCCACTCATCCCCGTGCTCGTCCTCCTCCGTCGTCCGCCGTCCCCTCCAACAACAAATTATAGTTAATCGCGCCATCACCTTTCCCCCGACCCCATATCCATCTCGCCAGCGGCGTCGAGGTGCGCGAGCGCGCCGCCCCATGCCGTGCGGGAAGTGCCCAGAATGCGATGGTGGTGTCGATGCCTGTGCAGAACGGGGTAAGGAGGGAGACGGAGGGAGAAGGAAAGAACAAAGGGAGCGAGGAGAGGGTGTATGGGCACGGATGCGGAGGTGTTCATCGAAGACACGGGTGGGTAGGGCAGGTATAGGAGTGTACGAAGTTTGCGAAGTGGATGTGTGCAAATTGGCAAATCGGATCCAGCGAAATGACGTAGAAATATAACACAGAGAACGAGAAGTAGAATTTGAAAGCATGGAGGAAGGAAGAACAGAATACGCACTGATACTTTTCTGGTCCTGCGCCTGTGCTGGATTGAGTCGGATATTGAGAAGGCGAGTCAGAATTTAGGATCGCATAATGAAGAAAGGTAAGTAGAAACTGACGAGGGCAAGGTAGTCTGTCGTCAAGAGTGGTCGACTAGGCAGGAGAGAGAAGAGAAGGCGCTGTGCGCCAAAGGATATATAGACGATGCTGCTAAGCACAGCGATGTGGGCGCTGAGCGCCCTGAAGAGTGTGTGCGTGTGCGGGGGAGGGCTGTCTCGGCCGCTCGGCTTTCCGGAGATGCGGAGTCTGCGGGAAAAGCCGAAGCGGGCAGAGACGGAGCGCTGATGCGCAGCCGACCCGTACGCAAAGGCACTAGGGAACTCGAGATGAGACCCGAAGCGGCACGTGAGCGTAAGCGAACGAGAACCACAGAAAGAAACAAGGGACTGTGGAAGGGCGGAGTCGAAAAGGCGCGTGGAGCAGGGCGATGAGGCAGGTGTCTAGTGGTGGTGGACGCGACGCCATGATGGTGGCGGGAGCAAGCCCACGTGTGGCTGTGCTGATGCGATGGCATCTAATCTACTAGATTACTGTACTATTTCAATCAATTCGGCATGGGTTGTGACCCGTGACCGAAAACACCGATTCGGCACTTCGGCAACCAGCCAATTTTGGCGTGACATCTTCAAAAATTCGGCCTTCAAGATGAAAAATTACGAAAAATCTGCCTTTTTTGCATCTCCAAGGAAGATTTGGCCCGGATGTCACGGATTTTACATTCGGCACTGAGCGCCGTGACCAGTGACCGAGAGCAAAATTCGTCGCGGCACAGGGGGTGCGTGACGCGTGACCGCTGAATTGATCGAAATAGTACAGTAGATGTCCTAGTCTGATCTCTCCTCCGCTACCTTGCCTCTCACTCAGACAGCTCGCAAGCTCGCCTACCTGAGCTGCCAAATGCGTGAGTGTCACGTCACGTCGGCCGCGGCTTGACCCGAACGCTGATGGCCCAAGCGCCCAAGAAGCGCTCAGCAATAATGCGCAAGAAAGCAAGGTTACAGCGTCGTGCGTCCAACAGAGCAGTCCGATTTTGTGCCATCGAACTGACTGGTAAGGTACCAGACCAGACCGCCTTTCCCCGCCTTCCATTTTGTTCAGAAGATGTTCCACTGCGCGCGGCAAATTTCCTCTCAGTAAGTAAGTATTATGTCTGCGCCATTTTTTCAAAAGAGAATCCCGCCATTAGTTGTTACCATTTCGTTCTGTGCTCCGCTTGAAAAAGACAGGGGTATAGCGCTGTGAATCTAGCAGAACCCTGCGGAGTCTTTTCATTCGTCTAAAAAACCAGTTAAGTAAGCTACCAGACAGGTTTTCCGTGCCCTCGAGTTCCTTGATGAGAATATTTCAGGGGTGGATTCGTCTGCAAGAAAAGAGGCAAGGAGGAAGCCTTCACATTCATTCTGTTCTCGTTCACTGATCTGCTACCCTTTTTAATTACTCTTCTCTCTGTCCTATACACCCCGGAATCATTCTCCGTGGTTGGTCCTTGTGCTTTGAAGAAGCCGGCATGTTTTGGGATTTTCTTCATTCCTCTCCACTAACCGCCGGACGCGCTGATGATCCATTCACTCCCGCTGGGTGCGTAATTTCAGATGGACATGGTCATTTTACTTATTAGTTGCTTTTTTCCGTTCTTTTTGGATAGATCCGATGTCTTACCATTTGATGATCGTCCCGGCCGCGTACCCGAATTAAACCAACACGCGCGAATTGAACATACCAACAAGACAATCTCGATTCGTTGAGTTCTTTGTGGCTGACTTCCTTCCGTTTATTTTTTGCAGGCCACTAGTTTTTTTATTTTTTGGAGCGGAAAAACGGACAGGTTAAAGCTGCCCGAACACCTTTAACTAGGCTTCAAATGCCACTGGAAAAATATTCCACGGCGGCAGTCGAGGCTGAGTCGACGACCACCTCAAATGGAACGATGTAAAGTTTTCATTCAGTTCCTGTTCATTTCGCCGAGTGGTGCTTGGAAGAAAACCCCAAATTCGCTTCTGGTGGGTGTAAGAAAGACTCATTGATTTCGTTAAGTTTTTTCTTGGCTGACTTCTTTGTCTTCCTTTTGTGAAGTCTAGTCTATCTGACACGGGCGCATGTTTTTCGGTTTCGGAACTGCATCTTCGCGAGCTATTCCGCCGGCGCGTTCATGTTCTGGTTCCGAGTCTCGTCACGCTTCTCACCTCTGTGTCGTGGCAGAGGACACCTACCGAAATGTATCCTTCCCCGCATCAAGTATGTACCCGTATTTGTTTACCGATTTGTTTCAGGGCACGGACCTCCCAGGGCTCCGTATACATCAATCGCCTGCTGGTTTGCGTTCCTCTGACCATGACGTCCGAGTTCCTCGAGTCCCCCGATGAATCTGAACGTTCAGCATCCTGGCCGATAATTTCAATCAAACCGCGCTCCTCGATCGTCATTCAAGATGCGCAGTTCTCAGCGCTTCTGACGGCCCGAAGGCACATCAAGTCTATTCCATTCCCTCGGGTATTTCTCCTCCGACCTTTCGCCCAGTGGTGGCATCCCTTGTCCCGAATGTGGCATACACTTTCGAACCCACAAACTCGGGTCGGGCTCTCACTTGGTCTCCAGAGTCCTGCTGCTCGACTTCCATTGCTGATCCAAATATGTGTCGCCCAGGTTTCTCCAGAGCGCCTATAGAAACCGATCACGCCGTTTTTTTCGCCCTACCAAGTACCATCCGGCCATCTGCGTCCTTTAGCTGTCTGTACGGTTCTCCAAATCTCCTCGCCCTTTTGGAACATTCGACTGCGAAGGTTGGTTTCCGCATCTTGCTAGACTTAGAATTTCCCCTCTCAAGCAACATTCCCCCCTCTAGATCTGCGCGTTGGAAATCTCCGGACACGCACCAGAACTAGCACGGAGTCTCTTCCGCAAGTACCTCTTCACCGGCGGGATTGTGTCCTCTCTGGTGCTTGCCTACCCTTCCATTCGACTGATAACAACACAACTACCCGGCTCTCTCCCGTGATCAGGAAATTCGTCATCCAAGATCCCAACCCAACAGTCTAAACAGCCAACGAAGAACTACCGGTTCCATTTCCACTCTTGCGAATCCGGATCCCTTCCCTATTGGTAGCGACGTCGCTCGCCAATTTCGATAATAAATGCATGATTAAAACGTCTTTCCCGACGCCGATTGCTCAGTTCAACTCGTTCTACTTCCCATATGCGCCAGAAATATTCTTGTTCAAATTGCCGTTGGTCCGTTCACATTGGCGTCGGTGAAGATTCGTACCTGACCAGCCAACAAAGAAGTACGGAGTCCGTTCCACTACGTGGTCCTGTACCGAACCGCCAAAATTAGCATTTCTCAACCTGACACAGGCGATTGCAAAATATTTTCCCGGGATGATCAGCTCAAGATCTGAACTCTATCCATTCTGAATAGTAGACCTTGAAGGCCAGAGCTTCTTCCGCTTTCGCCGGCTTTTGAAGTTGCAGTTGTATCTGTCCTCAGTCCAGTCTAGGTCCATAGATCTAGGCGTCGGCTAACGCAGAAGCACGGAGTTTGTTTCGTTCCGTCAAGGATGCGTACCCACTCTGTTCGCCGGCTTTATGCTTGTACAGCGTCTGCTCCTTTTCGGGCAGATTGCATATCTGGGCATTGTTGTGTGCTTTGCGGGCTCTCTCTGTCTGCTAGAAATATCCCTCGGGGAAAATTAAAGGACTGATGCGCATGCTTTCTCGGAACGAGCCGCTCTCCTCTGTGGAGTAAAAACTTTTCTCGATCGTCATTTGAGATGTGAACTTTAAATTCAATCATTCTTAGAGCAGATGAAGATGCACGCAGTTTTCAAGTATGTACCAGTTCACTGGCTCTGTTCTCCGGCAAGTTGCAGCTCTGGTCCTCCTGCTGCCGTATGTTGACAACAATTCCAGGCTATTCCCGAGGTTAGTCCCTTCGATTTCTTGGTGACAACTTGAGAGCTGGACTGTGTGGTTTCAGGCTCAGAAATTGGGGCGCCAGTTCTCAACAATCCTTTCTTGGGGTTCTTTGTCTAACCGTCATGGGGAAGAAGTTCATATCCAGGCAGTGGCACAGAGTCTGTCTGATTCCCTTCTTTCCCTGCATCCGTCAGGTATTCCTTCTGACCTCTTCAGGGCCTCGGGATTGACAAAACCTCATCTGCATGCACATTCGCAAAGAGTGCACATTGATAGCAAACCATGCACATTCGGTCAAACAGTGCACTTTCGCCATGAATGTGCAGCGGTTGTTTGACCGAATGTGCATGGTTTGATATCAATGTCCAGTGTTTGGAAACACAGCACATCAGGTTTAATGTTTCATTTGGACACTTCAAGCCAAATCGGAGAGCGGATGGAGAGACCTGCGACCTATCCAAAACAAGTGTTTGCCGAATCACGGCCAACGGGGCCGTGGCCGCCGACTTTGAAGCCCGGTGGATTTAGACGGCATTCTGCAGATGAATACTTATTGAGGGGGGTGATACTTTTTTTCGTGAGAAGAAAATTGTATTGACACAATGACAGGGCTGGAACTACTGAGACAGATTGGTATACAAAGGAAATGGATTGGTGAATGACATTGAAAACTAGAGGATGAAAGGAGAAAAAATACCCAGTCCCGAAAGCAAACACGCAGCTTCCAGCGGACACATCGTTCTAAGAAATGATGTACGCCTATTTTAATGGAACATGTATTAGGGAGGGCGGAAAACGGAGGGGAATAATGAGGGAAGGGTAGATTTTGCGGTCAAAAAAAAAGTTCAAATCATTTAGCGCACCGATTCCTATGTAGCATCGTCTGAGTCGCCCCAAGGACCCGCCGTAACTTGCTGTCTCTTGCTGTGATATCCACAGCCGCGACTCTGTCTATCTGGAACAGTTCTCTCCATGACCCTGGGCAGCACCGAGCACTGCGAGAGCACGCGAGAGGTGTACCTGCCAGTGAGCCTGCCCCACGCGTTTCCCAAAGAAAAAAAATCAACTTACCTGCACCTGAAAGATTCCTGATCGGATATCCATCGTAGATTCGTGGTCCCTCAAAGAGTTCCGGTGTGTAGAGCTGTTGGCGGGCTGCAAAGGCGATGACGGCAGTGGTGGTGGTCGGGAAGAAAGAGGTGGGGAGATACGTTGATCCCCGATCAAAAGCAGTAAGTGCCCTTTTTGAGGTCAAACAGTGCACATTGATCGGAATGTGCACTGCTTGATCCAATGTGCACTGTTTGCGAATGTGCATGCAGGTGAGGTTTGGTACATCCTCCTAGGGCCTCCATGCACAGCTTGCGTTCCCTCTGTGGCACTGTCTCCGCCCTTTATTTCGGGGTTATGTTCCTTTTTCGTCAATTGCACATCCAGCGCACAAACTCTGGATCAGTTTTCGAGCATACTCCCTCTGCGTGCTCAAACTCCGAATTGGTACTTCCAATCAACCAGCTCTCCTTTGTGCGCTGGAAATATTCCTCGAGTGCAGTTGGCGTTCTAGTTGATCGCGCTTAAAGGGAATTCTATGATCCGACCACTTGAAAGGGCGGAGGCTATTTTCAATGCTACCACAAGAAGGTGTGATCCATCTGGAAAACCAAACCATGTAGCTATGAGCGCTATGGGCGCTATGCAGCAGCGCATAGCACTCTATAAAATGGATGTACCTATGGCGTACTGCCATAGTACTTCCATAGTACCGCATAGCACTCGCCTAGCACCGCCTAGCACTGCATAGCACCTGGAGATAGCGGTTTTCCAGATGTCGTGTGCAGAGCTGCCTTCTCCGGCTCTAGAGACTGCGGTAACCGTCATTCCAAGTTCTCAGCCAAGGTTTAGCATTGCGGGACCACGGAGTCTATTTTCGCTCGTACTTCATGCAGGATCCTTTCCAGGCATAGACCCAAGCATCGGTCTCAACAGCTTGCGTTCCCTCCTCGGCAATCACAGATCTAGGCCTTTTTACTGTTTGCCGGCATTGTCACTGGTCCCGTCGATATCCCGGTGACAGCCCTATACGGCACTATGATACATCACAGGTCTCTCAGGTTGAGATTGGTCGTGATACATCAACAGCTCTCACTATAGACGAGCAATGATGTATCCCTCCAGAGATCCTCACATTTGGGGTATTTTTGACCCTCCGCATGCCCGCCCCCTCCTTCCCGCCATCCCGCTGGCGCGTGGCGGTGCTCGCCCGCCCTGCCTTTTTGGGCCGGTTACCACCTGCCGTCTCTTTAATACTATTAGTGCAGGATATATTGTACCATTTCTATCGATGCTTAGTAACACGTTTTCGGGGCCAGAATGCTCCCCCCACGTCTGTGAGATGCGTATTTTGGCTGGGCGCACGTATATCTGCAAATGTTTATTATTGATGCCCACGGGGTGCACCGCTTCCGCTTACCCGGTACCCGACTACCCGGCGCCCCGCTCCTCGCCCCGTTCCCTGCCCCACTCCCCAC
Source organism: Mycena galopus ATCC 62051 (assembly GCA_014925785.1). Taxonomy (NCBI): domain Eukaryota; kingdom Fungi; phylum Basidiomycota; class Agaricomycetes; order Agaricales; family Mycenaceae; genus Mycena; species Mycena galopus. The sequence goes on from WIQG01000005.1 coordinate 1,223,966, forward strand.
CCGCTCCCCACGTGCCTGCTGCCCCGCCGCTTACCGCCCGCTGCGACCGCAACCGCTTGCCCGCCCTGACGGCTTCCCTTTCCCGCCCCCCCGCCCCCGCCACACCCTATTTCATTTTGCATTGCCACATAGAATATATATTCTCTCTCTCGCTGAATTCAATGAACGAGATTGGTTGTAAGAGACGAGGCTTGAGACAACTCTGGCCGCATAGCTGCACTATACTGGCTCACCTTGAAGCCCCCCACTTTAATGTCTGCTTTGGGTGAGTGGTAAGGGTGCCACTATTTCCAAGTGTAACCGTTCGTCTGTTCGAGCCTCCATGGCCCACATTTCTACTTCTTTTTACGCATCGCTCCCTTTCTTAGTCCAAATCCACCAAGTCAAGTCACCTTCTTTTCATTTCGCCTTATTTTATTTCCACAAGTCTATCTCAATCCCCTTGCAAAGTTCTAAGTGTCTCTTCATTCCAATACTACTACTGCTCAAAAACCACAGCACGAATATAGTGGATTATGTAGTGGAGTCCAGTTACGACAACACAAGGACTGTTGAGGGTGGGGAACCGGATCTGGTTAAGCAGACCGACACCGTTGAGGCAGGACACCGCGGTTGAACACGGGCGCGACACGGGGAACGCTAGGTTGAGCTAGCCACCCACATTGCGCACAAGATGCTCGCTGGCTGGTTGAGCAGCCCACGCGATTTACGTCATTTTTTATCTCCGGGCCCTCTTGCTGTAAGTGCTATTCAGTACGACTTCCCTATCACAGACACGAGACTTACCTCGGCACCTTCGGTCCCCTTGGTGGCTCTTGGGCTTTGCGCTTTCCCTGGAGCCTCGCCAGCAGATCTGCATCCTGTGCCTTCGGCACGATGTTTGGGTCCACCGCCTTGGCCAGACTAGCCCCGTCATCTCACTGCGAGTCTTCCTCACCGGCCGGACAAGGGAGCTGCCATCGAGATCTTTCTGCGACTTGCTCTTGGAACACGTCACCACTACAAGGTCCGCACCGCCCGTGGGATTGCGACGTAACTCGGCGAGGCGCCTCTTCCCAGCCTCTGCCTTCTCCTTCTCCGCGTCCATCGCCTTCGAGCGCGTCAGCATCTCGGTGGTAGTGCTCCGAAGCTGCGCCGCCTCCCGATGAATGTGCGCGGACTCGGCCTCCGCTGCTGCTCCCGTCAAGGCGGGGGTAGTGAAGGTAGACGTAGACGTGGCGGCCGCGGCGCCTGGGGGAGGAGGTGGCGGCGCATCTGCGGTCTTGCGTGGCCTGCCTGGTTTGCGCTTAGATGGCGCAGACCCCGCCGGTTCCTCGTTCTCCGACTGTGGCGCAGGAGCAGCAGCAGCGGGAGCGCCTCCACCCCGTGGTTTGCGTGGCGCCTTGGTGGATGCGCCATGGGGCGGGACTCGAAGTACCCAGGTCCGATGCTTGGTGCGGGAGTCGAGGACACATTTGTCATGACGGAACGGAAGAGTGCGAGCATCGCCGGCGCTGCAATCTTCTGGGAGGGGGTGCTTGTTTCAGGCGAGGGGTCCGAGGAAGGGGCATTTGTGCTTGAGGCCGAAATAGGACTCATCACCGTAATGGGGGCAACACTGTTGATCGTGCCTGATCCCAAGGAGTTGATCGTGGAGCTGGACGCGGCCGTCGGTCGGCCACCTCTGAATGTGTCGAACAGGCCGCTTGGGGGGGAGAAGCTGCTGGGAGTCCAGGAGAGGCGAGGCGGGGCTGGCGGTGGTGGTGAATACAACCCCACACCTGCGGGAGGAAGGGTTAAGCGACGTGGCGCGGTAGCGACGCTCAGCTCCTCCCCAAAACTGTCACCAATATGATGATCCGAAATAAACGATGCGCCACGGTGGATTGCACGTGGGGCCGGATGGTCCTGCACAGTGTTGCTGGAATTGTTGTCAAAAATGAACGCGGGCACAGGGAATGGGTCCAAACTTGAAGGCGGTAGGAGCAACTCGGTGGTGTCGTCGCTCCGAGGGTCGTCTCCGAACGAGAACATCTCCTCCCTCAGCCTAAGCCCCGACGGGCTGAACGCACTGCTACCCCTTAGCTGGTAGGCAGAGCCATGCTCGTCTCCAGACCATGCATCGGCCGGAAGCAAGCCGTAACTGTCGGAATTGATTGCAGCGATCGCCAAATCGAATCCAGGAAGCCCAGGAAGGTCCTCGGACAGAGGGGTGGCGGGCTCAGATGCAGATGCAGAGGCGGCTGCAGTTGGGATAAGCGTCGTCGTAGGAGCTTCGGCCGTGGACACCGCAATGTCCAGAGTCAGGATGGTAGCCGCGGACTTCTTGACCGGTTTCTTGCAGATGCGCTTGGCGGGTTTCACCGACGGCGGCGCGGAGGCGCTCGCAGCCTCCTCGTCCTCGGAATCCTGCACATCTATTCTCAAGAGCCCTTCGAGTGTATCCGGAATAGCCTCAATCGCTCGTGCGTCGCGAATCTCATGTGCTGTAACCACACGTCACAATCTGCCCACGGACTGAAGGAACCACTTACGAAAAGCCCGTTTCAGGAACTGAACAAACAGTAGCTTCACAGCCTCGTCGAAGTTTGAGTGGAACACCTGGAAGTCTGCGCCCAAAGGGGTGGTCCCAAGGCAGATACTGTCAAGAACAAAGAATGGATCAACAATTGCATCAACAAGCGCCCACAACCCAAAAAAGGCACTTACACTTTTACAGAGATCGCTCCCCCATGAGACGGCATGGGCCCACCACAGAGCAAAGTAGGTTTCCACCCAGTGGCCTGTTCAATTATCTGCAGCACCCCAGTGGCCACCTCCACCAGCTGGTCGATTGCACTATGATATTCTTGAGCCACTACTCTCGTCGTCTAAGAAAAGGAGTCACTGCTGGTGCTGCTCTGGTGACTGTGCGTCTTCGAGCTCAGCTCCACCGTCTTTCCTGCGCGCCGCATTCAGTACGGCCATCTGCTCCATGACCTCCTGCTTCACTGCCTCCGTCTCCGCGTCCAACAACGCCATCGCCGCCGCACGCTGGATCCTCATCTGTTCCCTGTGATTCTCCAGCGTGCGATTCATGCTCTCCAACTCCTCCCGGAGCTCAGCCTCCTTTGTCTCCTCAGCACTCAAAACTAGTGCAGGGCCCGCCGCCAGACGCTCGACCTCCGCCTCGTCAGTAAGGAGCCCGTACCTGCGGCGCAGCGCCTCCTGCCGCACCTTGGGGCCATGCATTTTCTGATAGACCTCGACAGCACGGTAGGGGCGGGTGCCTTTCTTCTTTTTCTGAAAGGCCTTGAACAGTGCATCCGTCTTCTTACGAGCCCGAGCGGCGGCAGCCATGCCGCGAGTAGACTTCCGCGAGTAGACTTCCGGTTCAATCAGACCACAATTTCCTTTCGTGACCAAACATCGCCCCCAAACCTCCAGGTCTGTCCATTTTACGCGTATCTCATTCCTCCATGGGCATCTCCAATATTCCTCATGCGACTCTCATCCAGAACCTCACATGGCGTTCTTCGCATCAAGGTTCCTTTTCCACACGATCCCTGGAGATAGATCCTCACGGATCTTGGAGCCGTGGCAATTACCGTGCGCCCGGGCTTCATAATCTCGCTCACTTTGCTCAGGTTCTATCTTGCCCCCAAACTGATCCACCATGACCAGTTTTACAGCCCCTACCACCGCTGCCCCAGCTCATGCCTCAGCTGCTGCGCCAGCTTCCCAAGCTGCTATGCCAGCTCCTGCTCCGCCTGGCAACCCGCGCATGGCGGTGGTGGCGGCTGTTGAAGAGCTGCTGACCCGCACCCTCCTCCTCTCGGACACCACCCACGAGTTGACCCGCCTCAGGCAAGACTTGCAGCGTAAGTGTTTCCGTGATAGCCTCGTTCAACTCCGGGCTTATCCTGTCTTCAGAAATTGTCCCCACCCTCGTGGAACAACTCAACAAGGCAACTGCCCAGGACAGTACGTCGCTACTCTACTAACATCCTGCGCCCACCCTCTCTTACCTAACCTTTCCTTTAACCTAGACGTCTGGGTCAGGGTCACGAACGTCAAGACCCCGGCCCAGGTGGAGGCGCAACACGCCTCTGCTCCCAATGACTGCGCTTGGTACGTCGTGTGGGTTGGCCGTGAGCCCGGCATCTACATCACCAGGTCAGTCTCTTGTCTTATATTTCCTTCTTTTGCTTTCCCGCTGCTGACTTTTGTCAATTGGTTTAGCGAGGAAGCAGACACGCAGATCAAGGGCTGCCCCAGGCAGCAGTACCGCAAGCGTCAGTCCAACCGCCCTCTACCAGGACAAGTTCTGCGATGGGCAAGTCTCCAAATGGGCAGAGTGTTAGTTACAATTTAGTGCCCATGTACCGTTGCCGCGCCGTCCAATTCAGTCGTTGTCTGCTTCTCTCCCTTTCAATAATGTCCAGCCAGAAAAATACGTCCACGGAAACAAATCAAGGATGTCCAACCCCAAGTGCTCATAATCCCTTTTGCCTGCCCTTATCTCACATCAGTGATACAATTTTTCATCTCATGCATAGTTCCGCGGGGGTATTTGTTGCCTGTGATCAGCGGAAGCCGGTCTCATGCTACGTTCCTGACGTTGGTCCCATGCCCTCAGAATTCACATGCCGCTCGGGGAAGTATGGAATGGATAATATTCCATTTCAACAAGCGGTGCGTATACATCACAAATATGGAGAGACATTCATTCATCATCGCTGGAAAACGGTAAATCTCACAAGCATGTCTCTAATGTCAAGTGAGACACACCTGCTATCGTACTGCGGGGCCAAAAAAGACCAGGTGTCTGGATCTCGAGGAAGCATCTTGTTTGGGTTTGGAACCATTGGGCCAGTTTCATCGGATATGTGCGGCTTGGGTTAGCAACAAAGCAACGCGGCAATCATGACCTAGACCCACCCTTCTGCCTCGCCTTGGACGCATAACAGCTGGGAGCCGTAGAGTAAATCATGCCCGCAATCGCTGGATACCCCGTTAGCACCATAACTACAATTAGCACGATACCGTTCCGTTACCTTTTCGAACCCCCAACCCAAGTATCCTGCATAGTGAACAGATCCACCACATCACTATTAAAGGAAATGTCGGAATACTAGAACATACTGAGTCCAAACATTAAAATGCACATACATTTGCGCCCCCGTCTTTGGTAGCGAGATATCGGGGTTCTTGGGGAACTCACCCAGTTGGTTCTCCTCGCTGCAGGACGTCTCCTCAGATACTAGTAGACTAGCCAGAAATAAATGCACAGCGGACGCACTGTATTCGTTCTTTCTTTGAAGAATCCCGCTGTCGACGTGCGAGCTTCTTCGCAGTGCTAACAGATCCACCTACTTGAATGGCAGGCGCCAGCAGGATGACCTGAGACTTACCGTCGCTCTGCTGCTTGCAGCCGTTTCTTCTCTTTGATTTCGGGGTGCCACACATAATAGCGAGCTGACGCCGCCTTCCACTGGTCCCACTTGGTTTTGATAGCGTAGGCGTCATGCTCAGCCTGTACCTTCTTACTCCTGGAATTTGGTGTCGGTAGACCATTCTCCTCCATTCCATGGTACATAGAATGCGAAATTCGGAAACACTGAAATTCACCGCATTACTCACATTTTTCTTTGTATTCCTTCCGTTTCCCCGCAGTCCTCATCATAGCTGTTGAGACCAGACGAAGGAGAATGAGTTGACGCCATAACAAGCCAGGGAATAATCGAGCAAAGGGGAAATGTCTTGTGTGTATGACGTTGGCGGAGAGAAGGTGAATCAGGTGTGCGTGCATAATTAGCACAGCTTGCTTGATTGAAGTTGAACTTTCGTGATCTGTAGCTCGACTTGGTCCATCTCTCCCATTCTCTTTCCGTTTCCGCTAAATTTGGGTGAACATCAGCCCTCGGATGGCAGTCATCCAATTGTGCAACCCCAAGGTAGTTCCCTTGGGCCCTCTTTGTGGCATAACACAACTCTTCCAGGTGTTCGTTTTGCCGCCACACATTAATTATTTGAATTCGGTTTGCAACTCATGGGCCAATTACGCATGGGACGTATTCTTCGACCTCAGAAACCACCCCTTGTTTTGAAATGGTCAAGTACAGACCAAGCTTCCACCCTGTTTGTGCGATGCTCAACGTAACTTTTCTAGGTATTCGGTTTGCTGCAGCACATTCATTACTTGGATTCAGTTTGCAACTCTTGGGCCAATTACGCATGGGACGTATTCTTCGACCTCAGAAACCACCCCTTGTTTTGAAATGGTCAAGTACAGACCGAGCTTCCACCCTGTTTGTGCGATGCTCAATGTAACTTTTCTAGGTATTCGGTTTGCTGCAGCACATTCATTACTTGGATTCAGTTTGCAACTCATAGGCCAATTACGCATGGGACGTATTCTTCGACCTCAGAAACCACCCCTTGTTTTGAAATGGTCAAGTACAGACCGAGCTTCCACCCTGTTTGTACGATGCTTAACGCAACTTTTCTAGGTATTCGGTTTGCTGCAGCACATTCATTACTTGGATTCAGTGTGCAACTCTTGGGCCAATTACGCGTGGGACGCATTTTGCGACCTCAGAAACCACCCCTTGTTTTGAATGGTCAAGTAAAGACCAAGCTTCCTCCCTGTTTGTGCAATGTTCTTTTTTTGGCTTGATTGGAGCTGAACTTTCGTGCGTGACGACTTGGTCCATCTCACGTATTCTTCACATAACTTTCGTTTCCGCCAAATTTGGGTGAAAATCAACCCTCGGATGGCAGTCATCCGATTGTGCAAACCCGAGGTAGTTCCCTTGGGATCTCTTTGCGGCATAACGCAACTCTTCTAAATGTTCGGTTTGCTGCAGCACATTACTTACTTGGATTCAGTGTGCAACTCTTGGGCCAATTACACATGGGACGCATTCATCGACCTCAGAAACCATCCCTTGTTTTGAAATGGTCAAGTACAGACTGAGCTTCCTCCCTGTTTGTAAGATGCTCATTTTTTTTTGGTCAGATATAAACACGCCTCGGATGCCTATCTCAGGGCCTTTCGATTCTAAGGAATACTGCCTGTTTCATTTCCGCTTTGAATTCGTGTAGAGCCCGGGCGACACACATTTGTAGAGTTCTCATACAGAGTGCCAGGATGCCGAAATTCTGATGCGCACAGCATTCCGTATTCAGCCATCTCACGCCACCTCACTCACTCGCTACTTCACTCACTGGCCACCCACCAGTACATTTTGCCTTCACTTTTTATTCTTATCCTCCTTCCCGTTCAACTCCGCCTCTTGGGTCGTTCTCGCCCACGTTACCCTGCGCGCTACACGCTGGGCATTACCACAGGATCCATGTATAGCTGCAAAGGCAAGCGTGGGTGGCAGCATCCCAAGTGACGTGTCTCATCCTGTTTTTTTTTGGCTGTTGAACACAGTATTAACGCCGCGACATGTTACAGATGCTTATGGCTCGCACAACGCATCGAGGGACTCAGTGGTCGCCGTGGGAGTTCGACGTCAGACTTGGTCTGCCGGAGGTCTTTCAAAGTCGCGTTCTGCTGGCGCCATACTTGGAGCAGGCCATCGAGGTGGCTCAATTACGGGACGCAGCATCCGAAGCCCATGATGAGGCCCTTGAGGACGAAGATGCTTGGGAGGATGACGTGCCCGTCGCGTTGCGCCCCATAACACCGCTGTCGCGCCCGTTTTCACCTCTTATGCCGCTGCCCTCTCGCTCTCCCTCGCTTCCATCTCCATCGAACTTGCCGTTTAGTAGCCTACCCGCTCGCTCTCCCTCACCTCTGTCGCCTTCACCGCTGCCCCCAATTGGCTTGCCGTTTAGTAGTCTACCCGCTCGCTCTCCCTCGCCTCTGTCGCCTTCACCGCCGCCCCCAATGGGCTTGCCGTTTAGTAATCCACCCGCTCGCTCTCCCTCGCCTCTGTCAGATCCACCGCCTTCACCGCCGCCCCAAATCTCGGCGTGTAAATGGCACCAGAAGGCTGGGAAGAAAATGCGCTGCACTTGCGCTCGAGTCTCCCGTGCTCAAGCGGCGGCCTTCGGACATTTGCCTCAAGCGAGACATTCCCAGTCTTATCGAGAGGATGCGTCGCACATAGCCTCCGCCAGCACCGCTGACCTCCTCAGGGGGGAATTGGATTGGCTCTCGCCCAGTCAAAAAGTTGCGCCTTTCGTGTGCGTGTCTGCGACACCTCAAGGATCTTTTGAAGGAGGACTACGATTTAGTGCGCTGGGATGGCAGGTGCGCGTTCTGTTGTCTGATCCAAAGCTCGGATTCTGATTATGCTATTTCTAGACGCCCGAAACTTATACTTGATGCCAAGGGCCGCATTGTAGCAGTGTTGCTGGGCCGACCCGAGGGAGATGATTGGGATTCGGTGTTGAAGGAAGTTCAGCGGCTTATGGACGCGGTTAGGCAGCGAGGGGTTCGCCAAGGTATCTTTACCAGCCAAAATAAAGAGCACTGTCGCGGGAATTTCTTTACAATGCGAGCCGGGCTTACGAAGGGACCCGGCCAGAAGGTCTGATTCGTGGTTCAGACCCTGTGTCGGTGCTGACAACTGAGCTTCAGAGACCGGGCAACCTAACCCATTCCAAAACGCATCGGCGCTAATTGCAGTGCTGAAGCACGGGCTCGGTGTGCGTGCGTAAAAGCAGAAATCCATCCACCAACAACAAACACAACCAATCCAATGCGCATGAGTTCAGGGCTCCACACAAAGTATATGTGTGCTGCAATCCAGTTGAGTGGTGTCGAAGAGGACCAGTGTGGCATAACTGCCGATAAATAGGGTGTTTGATGAAACAGGTGCGACAGCGCGACCAGTGCACCACCGAGTGTGATGATGTAAACCAAAATATCCTTCCAACGCTTCTTCTTCCGCCCTCGCCATCGAATCCATCCAATAAACCTTCCCACCAACATAACTTCCAACCAAAACCAACGCCAAACCATAACCCCAATCCGAACCATCCCATCCAATATCCAAACCAACCAAATCCATATCCAAAACCATAGGACAGTCACTGGCATTGCCAGCAACAACCAGGACGATCCTAGACTGGGTCTTTCCTTGTTCAGGGGACGCTCCATAAGTCGCGCAGGGTGCTGGGATCGAGATCCAAATCGGTCCGACCAGTCCAAACAAAACCAAAACCAAAATCAAACAAAAAGCGAGAGATAACAAGACACAGGTAAAAACCCGGGCATAGAATTCTGTTCTATCTAGTACATTTTGCACTCCTTATATACCCCTATTGTTTGTCTTTCCTAAATAAACTGCAACTCCTGTAAATTGAAGGCCCAATGTCCCTGTTTAATACAGAAAGAGCCCTCCTTTGGGCATATATCCCTTGTCTGGCAATATTTCTCTTCCAACCTAAACTCGCCATTGGCTGGGGAAATGTACCATTCTTTTGGTTCAAAGGCAGTGTTGCACTGCGTGTACACGAGGCCATGTCCAGACACGTCCAAACATGTCGGGGGAAGCCCAGCCCAGCGTTTCCAGAGCAATTGATCCCAACTTCGCATTGTGTTACGTAACCACGTGACCGTTTTGAAGCCAGATCCCATTGTTCTTTTGACAGCTATTGATCCGGTACGCACTGCTGTTGTAACGCACAGCTGAGCGGCGTACACCAGCCAGTAAGAATATTTGCAGGTACTCTTTTCTCCACAAAGTCCCTCGGGCTTTCACTTTGGCCGCGCGCCTCATGGGACGGAAATTCCCGAGCTTCGGAAATCCCCGTTGACTCGTTTGGATTGGGAGCCTCGTGCCGCGGCTTTTAACGGATCCCCCGGCATCAACCAAAACCTTCCTTCGGCATCATTTCGGTATGATTTCAAGCATAAAATATTCCCCCGCCTATCAGTGCTTCCTCGCGAATCATTCGGTTGGGCGAATTGTTGGGTTCCAATCTAGTGAGAAACATTCATGTGTTTTTGCTCAACGTGCTCACAGAATCTCGGTTTATCGTAGGTGGTCTCAGACGCTATTTACCCAAGTTATACCAACACCAACGCTCAACAATGCAAGGGATCTTACGTGACCAGCCCGAGCTCCGAATGCCTTTCGACAACTCTATTTTCCCAACGGTAACATTTAATCTGGGTCCCGACGTTGTCACACTGGAACATTTAGACTTCCTCAACAATTCCTACGGGACGTGTGGCGTCACGTTGAATGGAAGCTTTGATCACATGCGTGGGGGGCATATCTACATGAAGCAGCTCAAAACCGTGTGCGAATTTCCGTCCGGCTCAACCATCCTCCTTCTATCCGCCACATGCAAACACGGGAACACCCCCATCCGGAAGGGGGAGACGCACTATTCGATGACGCAGTATGCGGCAGGCGGCTTGTTCAGATGGGCTGCATACAAATACCAATCGGCCAATTCACTCCTTGCCAAGGCAGGTGGCGCAGCGTGCAAGCAAGAAATTGATGGGACGCCGGGGGAGCGTGCAACATTCGCACTGGGGTTGCTGTCAAAAGCGGATGAACTCGAAGCGAATCGTGAGGAAGTTTTTGGCAAGATGATGCATTAGTTCGCGTACTTCTCCATTCAGTAGGTTCCTTGATATTTGAATCACTGTTAATTGCCCTTTTCTTGTGCGTCCCCCTCAATAAACCTTCAACAAAGCACGCTGTGCTTTCACAATAGCGCGTCCAACCGTGTGCACTGAATCGCCTTCATTATACCCTTAACCCCCACTGTGTACTCGACGGTGAGGGATCCGAGCGGCACTGGCCCCCCCCAAGAAAGATGCCCTCAAAAAGCAAAAACTTTTCGATTGTAAGTCTGTTGAAGTCCATGCGAAAAAATGAAGACTGACGGACGCGGATACAGATGAGGATGTGAAACCTGGTGCATGTTCGTTAGTCTGGGCCCGGCTTGATTTCACGGTCGTTTGCAGAGTTGAGGATCATCCAAGGCCCTCCTTCGTCGATCATCAGGGATCTCAAGGGCCTGCACACCCTGACCGAGAAGATCGCGCGCGTGTGCCTCATTGGCAAACAGCGCGACGAACTCGAGCAAGCGGCCGGTTGGGCACGTGTCCTCAGCCATATCGCCAACCTGGAGGACGTCGCGGAAGCAGGGCAGCTGGACCAACAGCGGCGCTGCATGTCAGCGGAGTCCCTTGCTCAGTGGGCACTCAAGGACACTAAGAGTCTTGCAGATCACAAGGCATGGCTCGCACGGCACCCTCCCCTTCCTCCGCCCAAGAAGATACGTCTTATAAACACTCGGGGTGCACGCGTGAAACGCGCTGACGCGCTGACGGAAGAAGAACTCTATGTGGGCCGCCCGCCCCGACCTCATCAAGCGGCCAGATTACGCTCATGTCTGCCACTTGTGCCTTAACGCCAAGTCGCACCCCGTCATGTACGTGCCGGACTGAAATTATCCCTTTTGTTTTGCTGGCACCGCTGACGTTTGCCTGCACAGGTTGCTTTGCGGACATAGTGTGTGCTATGTCTGCGTTCAGGTGTGGCTGGAAACATTGTGGGCATGTCCTCAATGCCGCCAGAGAATCACGCGTAAGCCCAAACCGCATGCCGAGGGAGCTGCAGCAAACGCCAAGCAACACCCCAGGTGGAATGAGAGCGCGGTGACCTACTCTTGGGTTGGCCTCACCTTCCCGCACACCTATAACCGCGATGACATTGAGCGGGAGTTGGCGGAGACCTTGGGCTTCTAACGTCGTAGTGCTTTTCTTTACAGCTAATGTCGGAACCCAAGGCGCAACAAAAAATTTCCTGATTTGGACACATTTTGGAATCTGAAACCAATTCCCTCATATCTCCCTCATTTCGCATCGGATTACCATGTTTTATCGGTCATTCCGTTGGAATAATTACAGCGCAATTAGTGATAGAGCCAGATTTCCTAAATTATATTTTCTTTCCACCAGATGACATGGGGTCCTGGTTTGAGCCTAAAATGTTCTACAGTAGCATGCCCTAGTCCAAACAAGCTAGAAATTTGGGAGGGGTGGCTCTGATGTCATTTGAAGAGGGTGATAGAGCCAGATTTGCCTATTTTAAATCAGGGAATTGTTATTGTACCAAATGGTTTCCAAGGCTTAGACTACAATAACTCCCCCAGCTTTCAACTAAAATCCTTACAAATTCAGGAGGGGCGACTCTGATACCACTTGAAGAGGGTGATAGAGCCATATTTGCAGATTTTTTGATCTGAGAATTGTGATTGCACTAACTGGTTTCCAAGGCTTAGACCACAATAAGTCCCTCAGTTTTCAACTAAAATCCTTGAAACAAAGGACTATGGTGTCAGTCTAGAGTCCAACCTTCAAATTATGAAGTTATTTCGTTCAAAAAGGTGTCTCAGAAACGCTCCAATCAGAGTGTGTCGCATCTGCATATGTCAAGGACTGTCAATTCAATCACATCAGTTGCACTCACAGTCACAGTGGTCTTTGTTCTCTGGCACAGACACTGACCAATAGGTTACTTGCCAAGGCTCGAGCTAAGTCTGCAGAGAAAACTCAGATGGTTTCCAAGCTTCAAGAGGCTCTCCAGCTGCTGAGTCCACATTCTGAATTCCGAGTCTTCTCATGTTAACAGTTCTCATTTTCGCCTCGATTTCCCTGATTTTGAAACTCCAATGGCACCACCTTCGGATACTGAGGAAGGTGTTGCTCCTTCTGCACCTCAAACTCGCTCCAGGAAGCAGACAGTATCCAATGTATTGAAGTCCGAGTCTTCCTGTCAACAAACCTGTGAAGAAGCCAGGGCATAACTCGAGATCTATGTCTCTCAAAGCTCTCAAAAAGATGCCCACACCGAAGCCTACAGATGGCAACAACTCGGGAATTAGACCGAAGAGCGGATACAAAAACCTGTGTCATTCTCTTACCATTGATAAGTATTTTTCAGAGAAAAAGAAGGAAAGTGCCATTTAATATGATTTGGATGGTGTTGAAGTTGTTCTGCTAATTGGCACTGTGTTTAGTTTTATTCTTTCATTGATTTGTACAATAAAACCTGCCCAGAAATTGTACGAACACAACAGGTACACTGTTTGAACCTCCAGATGAGTTTTTTCCTACTAAGCTCCGAGTCGAGACAAGAAGCAAGGGAACTTAGATCCACTCATCATAAGTTGGGTACATGTTGAGTGTGGCTGCAGGGATAGCATGAAATCTTACAGGCTTGCTGAGCTTTCACTCTGAGTGCAGTGGCTCCATGGCAGCCATAATTTCAGGGAAGGACATATTGAGCCCATGAGAGGTCAGAAGAGCAGATCTTCCAGCTGGACCCTTGAGTCAAACATACAGCGGTGGTCTAAGCCTTGGAAACCAGTTAATGCAATCACAATTCTCAGATCAAAAAATCTGCAAATATGGCTCTATCACCCTCTTCAAGTGGTATCAGAGTTGCCCCTCCTGAATTTGTAAGGATTTTAGTTGAAAGCTGGGGGAGTTATTGTGGTCTAAGCCTTGGAAACCATTTGGTACAATAACAATTCCCTGATTTAAAAATAGGCAAATCTGGCTCTATCACCCTCTTCAAATGACATCAGAGCCACCCCTCCCAAATTTCTAGCTTGTTTGGACTAGGGCATGCTACTGTAGAACATTTTAGGCTCAAACCAGGACTCCATGTCATCTGGTGGAAAGAAAATATAATTTAGGAAATCTGGCTCTATCACTAATTGCGCTGTAACTATTCCAAAAGAATGACCCATAAAACGTGGTAATCCGACCCGAAATGAGGGAGATATGAGGGAATTGGTTTCGGATTCCAAAATGTGTCCAAATCAGGAAATTTTTCGTTGCGCCTTCGGTTCCGACATTAGCTGTAATGTCCTAGCCTTTTCTTCGATGTGGAAAATATGGTTTTCTTTGAGATGGGTTTTTGATTCTGACCCACTGGCTTGAGATCAACTGAGTACAAGGTATTTCGTTGCTGAAATTATTCAAGATCCACTGGCGCTCATTTGAAGAAAATAGGCGCCCGTCGGGCGTTCCGTGCCGATCCTGTGATGTCATATTCTCACGTGCGTGGGATCACACGTGCAGGACTTTTTGTGCTTCTATTCCTGACCGCTGGAAGGAAGGTATGTGTATTTCGTTCCGTTTAATGCTACAACACAGTTGTGTTGACTCCTACAGCACAGGGAGGACACTACGCCCGTGGTTGAGGGAGGATGCTACGCATGGACAAATGGGGTTGGGTGTCCGCAACGTCGGGTGGAGAGCGCGCCGTTGAGAGTAAGTTTTTGCAGGTTTTTGCCCCCAAACGCATCATGGGTGTCATTTGCTTACTGGCTGAAACGATTAGGAATACATTGTATAATGAACTACGCTATGGCCATGACCAGAAATGTACGCGCCGCGCCGCTACACTTAGAACGTGATGAACGATCACCTGTCACATCAAGATTGAGTGTTTGTAAGTTTGTTACCTTGTGTCTGGCCCATGGGATCACCAATATGAGCAAGAGGAAGGTCTTCGTCAACGAGGATGATTTCAACGATGGCAGCGGGAGTGACGACTCCACAGAGGGATATGTTCCTCGTAACCGAGTGCTGCACGTGGAGCATGTCCCTACCGAAACGGTCACCATTACCAATAGCGGGAAATCCAAGAGTACTCACTCCACGGTGGAGATTCCAGCGTCTCCCGCCAAGAAAATGCAGGCTCGCGCTCCAGTTCACAGCAGCACCGTGCCACTACTACGAGATGCGGGCGGACAGCACGACTGGGATGACGAGGATTTTTCCGCCTTCGATGCTGAGTACGGGGTTGGCATAGACGACGGCCCTCGCGCGGCGCGAGACTCGGTGAGTTGATCGTGTTCGGCATGTTGATAAGAAATTCAATTCCTTAATTTTTGGGGGCAGGATAATCCGCACGCACAATGGGCGCGTGATGACTGTGAGGAATTCCTGGACGAGCTGCTCCGCCATGATGGACGTGGGGACTATATGTGGAGTGCATGTGCCCGGGTGGAGTGTGGCGCGCCGTCCCCGTCGTACCGATGCTCAGACTGCATACACCCATGCCTGTATTGCGAGGCGTGCGTGAAGGCGATCCACGAAATGGCCCCGCTGCATCACCTGGAGGTAAGCCTTTCTTACGCAGGCGACGTGGACTTGACGAGGTGCATGTAGAAATGGAATGGTCGGTCGTTTCATCGATGCTCTCTCAAGAGCTTGGGGGTGCGAATCCAGCTTGGGCACCCGCCTGGGGTGCATTGCCCCAACCCTGAGCCGGCGTGGGGGGACGCCTTTGTCATCATCGGGAGCCACACCATCGATGAGGTTGGCCTCGACTTTTGCAATTGCTCGACAGTGAAGCGCAAGATGGTGCAGCTTCTCCGCATGCGTCTGTATCCCGCCACGGGTACGAACCCTCGTTCGGCCGCTACGTTTGGAGCGCCACAGCGATTTGCCTACATGACCCTGGAGTCCAAGTGCTCCGGATACGAATCCTACGACAGCCTCGTTCGGGAGACTGACAACACTGGGCTGGACCCTTCACACGTAAGTTTTGGGTAACATTGGACCGGCCTCGCGCATGCTGAACCAACCAATAGGACCGCTACAATGAGTTCCTGAGGATGACCCGCCAGTGGCAGCATCTTATGCTGCTCAAACGTGGGGGGAGAGCTCACGATGCCTGCGACGACCGCATCAATGCGACGAAACCCGGGGAACTCGCGCTCCTGTGCCCTGCATGCCCGCATCCCGGGAAGAATCTGCCTGAAGGGTGGGAGAAGGTGCCAGCGGACAAGATGTGAGTGAAGGTGGTAGTCACTGCGACGGACCCGAGACTGACGCGCGGCCTATTCTTTTTAGGTTTCTTTACGCTCTGTTCCTCGCTATTGATGCGAACTTCTGCCTGAAACGCAAGAACATGTCTAGCGAAGCGCGGGATCCCGGCCTCAGCAAGGGGTGGGCATTCTTTGCAGATGTCGAGAAGTACATGGTGCACTTGGAGAAAAACTGGGCGCAACCACAAGAGGTATGTGGAGCATGGGCCGAGGCGGAACGCTGCTGACGCGCGTGTTCGGCAGCGTAGCACATGCATCGCACACGATGCGGTAGATAAGCCGGACCGCGAGTCGCGGGGTACGGCGTCATCAGGCATCGGGACTGTCGACTGCGCCCGGCATAACATGAAGCGTCCCAACGGCGTGGGGGATTTGCAGAGAGGGGAATGGTAGAGAAGTGCAACCTGAATTTCTCCTTCAACCTCACACCATACGTTGGGCGAACGAACGGCGAGGCCCCGGAGCATGGTTGGGCGGACGCGAACCGCCTCGCAAACAGCACCAGCATCTCGGGCCCAGGGGCTCGACGAGATACGCTGGATGCCCACTTCCAGTACTCGAACTGGCAGAAAATTGTGAAGCTCGGTACGTTTCCCGTCGCTGTGAAGTAGAGGGCTGCTGATTGACAAATACGACAGGCGATGTTCTGCTGAAGAAGATGCAGAAGCCGGTGGACATGATGCTGGACACTTGAGCGCAGTGGGTGGATGTCGAAGCGTCGTTCCCCCCCTCTGTGATCGCAACCTGGATGGCGATGGTGGATGCGTGGGAGGCGGACATCGACAAGCCGAACCCCTTCGAGTCAACAGTGCAGCATGACGATTTGCGCAAGGTACAGCGGCAATTGGCGGAGATTCCATCGAAGGATACGACGCATGAAGGTGTTCGTGGTGATATGCACGCCACGGAGATGATATTGATGGGCCTGCAGCTGGAGCAGCAGCAGTGCGTATCTTCTGGGCTTCCTTCCGTGGCGGGGTGTCTGATGATCGTTTTTAGGTGTGCACTGGCGACTCACATGCGAAAAATTGGGGCGCACGAGACTGTGGACCAGCAGCGAAACCGAATAGAGCGGGAGACGAAGCTGCGCCGCAAGATCGACACTTGGGTGGCCATCAAGCAGCTGTTTGTGACAGAGGTCACCATTCTGCGGGAGAGGGAAGATGCGGAGTGGAAGCGCATAGCAGCTACGCAGGTGCTGCCCGGTATCAAGGCTCAAGACATGAAGCTATGGCTTCTGTCAGCCATCGGGACTTCCGTGCAGTGCGACGAGGCCCTGCGAGACTACGAGTATCAGCTGCGGAAAGGAGCGGGTGTTTTTGTGCTCGCAGAGATGCATGGCCAGCTGCTATTGCGCACGCACAAGTGGAGGTGGAAGGACGGGGTGAGTGGGACAAAGGCGAAGGGGCGCTCTTGGGCGAGGATCAATGGGATCCAAGGCCGAATAGACGGCGAGGCGGAGGATTATCGCGCAGTGCGGGCGGCCCTCGCCAAGCTGGCGCTGCTCTTGAAGCGTTGAACTGTCTGGAATTGAACTATACCTAAACACCGCACTTTTCGCGCGTTTCGGAATAGTCTGATTACAGTATGGGCTTATTTCTGAGAGCTAGTATACGGTCTCGGTATAGCTGGCAGGGTCAGGATCACAGAGTAACGGGTACAAAGGGCAGGTGACTACCCTGCGGACTGGCAGTGGTCGCCTCGAAAACCGTAGAGGAAAGTGTAGCCCACAAACCTCTAAAGAGACTATTTCTAGAGCTTATTTCCACAACGAGAAATAAGCCAGAGATACTTACAACAGGACATGCGAGAATAAGCTTATTCCTGCTCGGCTAAAGGAAAAGGCCTTCCATGTGACAGGCGTGTGAGGTCGGGAAGCTCATACCGGAGAGATTCCGGGATAAGCGAAGGTCGGTTAAGATAATCTGATGGGATTGATCTTATTCCGAGGAAGCGAAGTTAGGAATAAGAAGCCTTTCTGGGAAAAGGTTACACTAGGGGTATCTACAGAAAGCTGGAGGCCAGGGGAATAAGATCCGATGGTCAGGAGCTACGGGAAAGGGGCAGGAGACAAAAGGGATAGACGGACAAAGTGATATCAGTCAGCCAGGGGACTGGTGTTTTCAAATATCTTGGATGACAAAAGCCACATGGTCGGGAAATCAGGGACTACCTGGGCTCTAGCCAATGGCAATATGCTTGCAGCTATTCCTCCGACGGATAAACGGGAAAGGAAGGACGATCTCGGGCCATTTTACTAATTTCTGCTTGGTTTGAGGACTTTCATATGATTTTGGGATTTGTATAAGTAGTTGGGACATTATTACGAGTAGGACACAGAATCCCCTTGTACTAGTAGGCATAACGCTTGCGATTTGGGCTATTTCTGGGGTTGGCGCAGTGTGTATCGTTATTGGACTTTAACATTGGGAAACCTTTCTGTTGGGAATAAGAAGTTGGTTACTGGAAACGTCTTAGGGCGTGATTGAGGCTACATAGTACTGGAATCGAAATTGTTTTATCGTCATCGTCATCACTCATCGTCACATCGTCAAATTGTATCGCTCATCGTTCATCGTCCATCGTAAATCGTCAATCGGGTTCTCTGGGAAATAAGCTTTTGGGCATATATCCGCGTGGAAATAGTCTATTGTTCGCCTCCAGGAGGTCTATCGCGCGTCTCCGGACATCACCACCACCACACACACAACACTTGCTCGTCTCATAGCTGCGAAGCTCTTAACTATCTTACTTCCATTGCTCGATTATCTCTCAGGCCAATTCCTGGTGATATCTTGTAGTGACGGTTCATCTTTCTGTGGGAATCTTATACCTTCCCTTCAACCTATTGTTAGGCCCTGTACAAGGGACTACCACTCGTCTGTATCTCAGCTCTTGCTTCCTCTGATCGGCCTATTTCTGATCCTCGTCTTATTTCTGTGGGCATCACTGCTTATATCGGAAAGACTTGGGTTATATTTGGGTGATAATTGGATTGTTTGGGTTTAGTTCGGAGCGCATTGTTCAGCGTTGGGAGTGGGAGCGGTATCTGAAGGTCCTCAAGCCTGAAGATGTGCGGGGCAGGCCAACCACGGTCTTCGGGGATGATGAGAGACGGCGCAGTGGCAAGAGGAAAAAGGTGCGCTTGAATCTGGAGGAGGAAGTGCGACAGACTGAGGCCAGAGTGGCGGACGTGCAGGGAGGATCTCGGATATGGTTGTCGGAAGGTTCCACCGGGGCGCCAGAAGACGTTGTAAAAAGCGAGCGTAAGTAATTGCCCGCACGCAACGGAATCCCGACTAACATTGTTCACTCTAGCGCTACGCATAGAATGGGCCAAGACGCGGGCGAGGACACTGCGCTGGGCGGAGGAGGTCGACCTCCTGGAGGAGGAGATGCGCCGTGTCCTGGATTTCCTGAAGTGGCGCGCAGCGTGGTGGAATTCGTTGGTGGGCTTGCGTGCCGTGAAGCAGGACAGGGCTTTGGAAGAAGGACATGTGGTGTATGCCGCCAAGCAGGCTGGGTATATGCAAGGGCTTCATGCGCGTTTCGAGCACCAGTGGAGATTCGTGGGGGAGAGGCTAGAGCTCCCGTGGACGGAGTACGCCAGCATGCTTTCGGATGACACCAGGGGAGACGCTGAAGGACCGTCAGAGGCAGAGGACGAAGAGGAGGATGCAGATTAGACTCCCACAACCGCGGCCTCTCTGTAGATAGTGATATACACGTTGTACAGTAGCGTATCGTATGTAAGTTATTTGCCTCGCAATTGCCTAATTGAGCTATTGGTCAGCGCGCCTTCCAAAGATGCTACCAAACAATCAGAGACCTTGTACAGGACGTCGTCCACGATGAGACGGTGGAGGGCACCACTGTGATGGCATATACCTCAAAGGTGAGCATCTCTTGCTTGATGCATCATGCCCGTCCATGGACGAGAGCTCTGGATGTATCACGGACGATCTCTGTTGAGAGATGCTGATGTATCAGAGTGCCACTTGGTGGTGCTGGTGAGGCATATTGTTTCGAGTTCCTGAATTCGAGAAAAATTTCCAACGGATTTACGAGGCCGCGGGTTCGTGCACTAATATTAAGAATATGCTTTGGGGAAGGACGTTCGAGAATTTTTCGATCAAGCCACTCTCTGCTGACCGCTGGAAATTTCCTCAAATGTAATTCGGAATTCAAACTTTACAGGTAAATCCAAAATAATAGACGTTTTTCGTTCACGAGCAAAGGTCGGGCCGAGAGCACCGCCTGCCTGAGCTGGCACACTCTGAGCTCCACAAACCGCCACCTGTCGTCATTCATTATTCTGAAAAGAGACGACTATGTCCGGCCCGAACTTGTGCTTGTAAACGACAAACATCTATTTTGGATTTAGCTATAAACTCAACAGTTCTCACCGTCAACTAAAAGAAATGCGGAATTTGTTTCAAGCTGGCTTTCATCAACGATGTAGCTGTTCGCCGGCGCTGTACTGGTCTTTCTTTCACCGGCGCCCTTACGCAGTTTATTAGATCTACTGCCGTCTTTTTTTGGAAATTCCAGATCCCTGTTGACTGATCCTTTCAATCACCCCAAGCCCCGTCGCTCGCTACAATTATTTCTCGGGACATGTTCAAATGGTGCTATTCACTGGCAGAATGCATCAAGGACCTGTCCATCGGCTCGATTGTGTTCCCTCTTTTTCCTTCTCTCGCCAATCACAGATCTGGGTCTCCTTTTTGCCGGATCATGATCACTGTTCAAAAGCAAAAATCTACCGTTCTGCCGCTCTTGTTCGGTACGTCGCTATGGTGAATAGTATCAGCGCACTTTGTCCTCGGCCTTCCGGAATCTGTCCGCTCCACAAAATATGCACCCGCAAAAATAGACCGCCCATCCATCCATCCACCTACCTTCCAGTGTCCATCCATGCATAAATAACTTGATACAACTGAAGTAGGCTTATACAGCGATGCTTTGAATCGCCCGGAGAATGTTTTTCTACCGGTTCTAGTGTTGCCGTGACTTGGACTTGAAGTCTCCAAGTCGACTTGAATCAAGTTGAGTCGAGTCGCACACAAGACTTGATGTGACTTCAAAGTCATCAGCTTCAAGTGAATCAAGTAGACTTGAGTCGGGTCTCCGGATTGAAAATCCTAGAACACCCTGACCTTTCAATCAAGATGATTAATATGCCAGTTTCCAACCCCTCTGAAATGTTATGATGTATTGTTAAGCTGCTTGGTGGGAGGGAGGTGTCTATGGGAAAGGTTTTCCACTGGAAAACATAAAGATGAGTGCAATATGCGATAGCAGAGTCAGTAAAGCATTAGAAAGGATGAGATGAAATTGGAAAAGCTTGGTTGAACTTCAAGTTGTGGGCGCTACAGAGCACTGATCGGAAAAGTGGGATGGTTGATCCTGACACAGCCACAAGGGCCTGCTTTACGATCATTTTTGATTGTAAAGCAACTTTGGTCGATTAAATAGTGCTTCCCTCTTGTTTCCTCGCCCAAATGTCTTCACAATATCAATCCTACCATGACTATCTCCCCTTCCTATCCCCTTCCTATTATTATGCCCTGCCCACCAAGCCCACCGCCTCCACCTCATTATACGAACCGGCACCACCCATCTCTCCCTCCGTTCCCTCCTTGCCGCCAAAGAGGATGCCGCCCCTGTTCTCGCCTTCGTGCGAGACACTGGCCGCCTCCCTCGCTACGCCATTTGACTCGGCCCCCTCTCTTACACTTACTTTTCTTTTCTTTTCCTCTAGACAGACGCATAGATTAAAACTCGGGCTCATACTTTTACCACCATGGACTTATATACACAACTTTCGCACCCCACCCCGCAGCACTCTTACATCCCTCCCCATCCCGTGTCACCTTCCCAAGACCACCATCGAAGTCAGCCATTACCTACACTGTACCTACGTAAAGTGCGACATGGGCCCCAAGGGGCCCGCAGCACTATAATGGATCAATGAATGAATGAATGAGTATCTCCCCTTCAATGAAGCCCAAAATGCAAAAAGATCTTTCAAACAAAATAGCCCCTACTGGATAATAACATTCCATTTGTCTGTCACGGGTCGCGCTCCCTGTCACGGGTCACAGTGAAAGTTTGGCAATTGAGAATGGCAGCAGCAGCGGCAAGTGATCGAGCATTGATCTACTATCAATTTCACTTATGCTTTTCTCCTGCCACCACGAGCATGTTCTCCCATCAGCTGGCTGCTGGGGTGACCTTGACACTGTCCTTTGGGTTCACGGCACCTCGCTATTTACTCTCTGAGCGCCGACACACTGCGGTACATCTTGTGCTCCTTTGGGTGTCCATCTGCAAATCAGCTGAGGAGTCTAGGGCAACCATTGCACCACTGGTCAAAGAGCTTACACATAGTGTTGTGCACTCCAGACACATGGTTTGTATTCATCCTTACTATGTCTCACTGCCGAGACATGCCATTGCACCTATTGATGTTGACTGTGCCAATGACAGGGGGCTTACATGTAGTGATACACACATGTTGCTAGTAGATGTGACTACTGTATCATACAAAAACATGGGCCATTAACCCCAGGTGTGAGCCCTATGGCCAAGAAACATTCGGACAGTCCCCTGTCTAAATTTAGTAATTTGATCGATATGCTACTGCCATCAGGACCAGAAAGTTCCGCCGCCATTGCCGCTGCCGATCACCTTGCCATTCTCAAATGCTCTGGGAACACGGTGCCCAGTGTTGAACTCATTTCGCAGTTCGGAAAAATGGCTGAAAATGGCTCTGAATGACCCCTAAAATTGGCATCATACTTTTGGGTCGCTTGCACTGGCAACCAGGCCCGGGATCATTGCAGATCCCTTTGGACATGTGCTACTTGCTAGTATCTATTAGTCTATAAACCTTCACCTACTGTGGGAATCCTCATCCTTTCTTCTCTTTGGATTCTCCTGCTAGGTGTGTATTACTTGCTCTGTATTTAGTACTGTCTATTATATTAAACTTGTTTGGCTTCCCCAGCTAGTTTCTGTGCCTCTGTGCTGAGCTTAAGGTTGCCCTTACAGCACTTCACAAAGCATTTCTCTTCCTGGGAGATGTATACTGTTGCAAACCACAATAACAACACATCTGTCAATCTCTATCATGCAGTGTTGGAAGGATTCACTCACATGGATGTACCACATAGCAAAGCCCAATGCATGCTGTGTCTTGGAGATCTGACTTGTAAAGATGGACTTACCTCCAAGGTAGTTACTTTATAGACAGCTGCTTGACCGCTATTTGAGCAGTCATTGAAGAGGAAAGATGTAGCCCAAATTGACTCCAGGCTCTTTGAAGGCACTTTTCACATTTCTCTTGAACTGGTGAAAGAAGGAACTTCTGAGATTGCTGCCAAGGATTTCATTGAGTAAGATTTGCTGGCCTTTAAGCACTGGAAAAATTTCTGGACTATTTATGTACATCTCCATCATCCAGTTTGGGCATTACAATTATTTTATGATTTGCCGGCATCCGGCGTCTATGTATCGAGTTGATCACCTGTCTACTCAATTAGTTCGGTTATTTATTTAATTCCATCTCAACTGAAACTTTCCACCCGTCTTCGGACATGGGCCAACGGACAATTGAAGCCGAAATTGGGAAGATGTAAGTGTAGAAGGGGACTGCTCTGCCGCGAAATCCTTGTCGTCTGCCTGCCCACATACCGTATGTATTTCCTGCGAAACAAACCCGCTGAATCACGCACAACATAATTAAACCTCCCTATCATCTGGTATGTTGCATCTTCGACACTGGAGAACGTGAGTTAAGGGAATTGAAAACGAGCAGATTGACAAATAAATTAGATCACCCACTATGCAGAGAGGAATATTTCCCCGGCCTTTGATAGCATGAATGAATTTACTGCTAATTGCAGTACCAAAGGCGCGAACGGAAAAATTGCCATTTTGGGCAGTTTTCGATTCCCACCTCCGATTTGCCCATTTTTCTGTCAGTTCTGGACAGATTCGGATGAAATGTAGCTAGATCTCTCGGAATAATCCACACACAATTAGTGATAGAAAAATATCTGTGGAAATATTATATTTTGCTTCTTCTGGCATGTGAGGCTCCTTGAGCAATAAATTTGCCCATTTCTCCATCAGTTGGCCACAGATTCAGATGAAAAGTAGCTAGATCTCTCGGAATAATTCACGCGCAATTAGCGATAGAAGAATATTTGCGGAAATATTGTATTCTGCTTCTCCTGGTATGTAAGGCTCCTTGAGCCATAAATTCAGGCTAGTGAGCCCAGATCCCCTCGAAAGGAGCCCAATTTTTGCGAGGGTATATTCAGGTATGTACTGAGTGAAGTGATACAGACAAAATAATAAATATTTACCTCCCTGCCGTCCCTGCCTCATTTGAAGGCCATTTGTATAGCCAGCATAGAAATTGCTCCAAATGAACGATTCTTACTCAAATGAAGCATGCCAAACAGCTCATCAAAGGGTCATGACACACCTATATAGAGTTTTGTGGGATCTTATCCACGAAAGACACAGGTTGTGTTGGAAATGGGATCGCTATGCGCCACACTGTCGGACTCACCTTGCCAACCCCCCTATCTGTTGTTACAGTCCGCATATATATTCGGCATGTATCCGTGTATTACTATAGTCTCTTTTATCCCTCGCACTCGTGTCCCCACGCCCCGAATACACTTCCTTGCGACTCACCTTTGCGTGTGACTTTAACTTTCACAGTGTATGGGCCCCGGCCCTAGCCTCTGCCTGCTGCTGCTTCGAACTTCTGCTCTCGCGCTACCCCTCAGGCTGTACCCCGAAGTCCTCGTTGTGAGGCATCTCAGTGCTCGACTCGACCGATGAATTCCCCTTACTGCACATACTTGTCATTGACCTGATACCTGTGCTGCGAACAAACAAATTCGAGTGCCAAATGCTAGCTCCAAGATGGGGTTAGTATTGTCCGACTCGAACTGTGATGAGTGCCGAATCCTGGATTGGTGCCAGTATTGTCCGACTCAAGCCCCCGTGAACCGTGCGAACCGATTGCCGCCGAGACAGCCTGCGAACCGAAACCGACCACACGTGTTCCTTGCGACTCACCTTTGCATTCGACTTCAACTTTCACAGGTTGTGGCCGCAAATTGAGACACAGAAGATGCGACTGATGGGATCAAAACTTGAGGGTGGCCGAGAATGGACGCGTTGTGTCCCAATTAGCACCCACAAAACCTATTTTTGGCACAGATTGTTAGATTATACTGTAGAGGGATAGATACACTGCGACCACCTAAGGTGTTTCTACTGCTTCATAAGACTTGAAAATCAGACAGCTTAGGTCAATTGTATGATGACTGTACAAAAAACCCTTTGGGCATGGCAGGAAACACAGGAAAGGAAATATTGGTTTTATTATATCACCTTATACATATCTGAGTAACACCTCACAAAAATTGGGCTCCTTTGGAGGAGATCTGGGCTCACTAGCCCGAATTTATAGCTCAAGGAGCCTTACATGCCAGAAGAAGCAGAATACACTTTTCTCACAAATAGTTTTTTTATCACTAATTGCGCGTGAATTATTCTGAGAGATCTAGCTACGTTTCATCTGAATCTGTGGCCAACTGATAGAGAAATGGGCAAATCTATTGTTCAAGGAGCCTCACATGCCAGAAGAAGCAGAATATAATATTTTTCTATCACTAATTGTGTGTGAATTATTCCGAGAGATCTAGCTACATTTCATCCGAATCTGTCCAGAACTGACAGAGAAATGGGCAAATCGGAGGTGGGAATTGAAAACTGCCCAAAATGGCAATTTTTCCGTTCGCGCCTTCGGTACTGCAATTAGCTGTAAGTGCAATATATATTGCTGTTCACGCACTCAAGGAAGGGCAAGGACTTTTTCGTCAATACACCCGCATCATATGTCCAGATTGTAAGGGCAACCTCAGCTCGGCGCGGGAGCGCGGGAGACTAGCGGGAGAATCCGAAGTAACTCAATTGACAGTACTAAATACAGGTTTCTAGAATACGCACCTAGCAGGAGAATCCGAAGAGAAGAAAGGATAAGGATTCCCACGCTAGGCGAGGTTTTTATAGGTACTAGCCAGTAGCACGTGTCCGGATCGATCGGCAGTGGTCTCGAGCTTGATCGCATAGCACGTGCCAGCGAGAGCGACCGGACGCGGGGGGTCAGAGGGGGACGGAGGGCGACGTTCCAGACGGAGGCGTAGGCTGGGGCATAGGACCGAAGGCCGGATGGTCGGGCAAGGACGGATGGACGGACGAGGCCGGATGAAGGATCGGACGAGGAAGTGGGGCGGTGCGATGGGCCGGAGCCGGACGGACAGACGGACAGACGGGTGGTTCCCCTGACATCACCCCCCCTTGGAATGCGGCGTCCCGACGCATGAATCGGACATGGGCGTCGCGCCTCCGGAACGAGAGCGAGTCGAAAGCGGCCGAGGCTATCCGGCGCGGGGCGTTAGGGTAGCGGCGATAATAGGCGTCAATGGCGTCTTGGGCGAAGACGTCGGAGTGCTTTACCCATTTATTGTGTTCCGGGCCGTAGCCTTTCCACCGCACCATGTACCAGAGGCTGCCATAACGGACCTTCGCTTCTAGGATCTCTTCGACTTCCCATTGAACGTCGTGGTCCGTCTGAAGGACGGGCGGGGGTTCGTCGTTCCGGGGGCGTCCGGGGAACGGATCCGGTTCCGCGAGCTGGAGTTTCACCACCGGGAAGACCGGGTGGAGCTGGGAGTACCGGGGGGGGAGCTCGAGTTTGTACGCCCCCTTTCCGACGACCTTCGCGACTTTGAAGGGGCCGAGGCGTTTGTCCGCAAATTTGACGGACGGATGGGTCGTACGGATATCGGAGGCGTCCAGCCAGACTCGGTCGCCTACCTTGATCTCTGGGGCGGGCGTGCGCCTTCGATCATAGTACAGCTTGAACTCGTCCTTGGCTTTAACGAGCGCGGCTTTGGCTTCCGAAACTCCGGACGCGATCCGGTCCCAGAACTCGTTCGCGGACTCCACGTTCGAGCGTAGTCCGTTGGGCTCGAACCCCATCTGGGGGAGCCTTCCGGTGTCCGTCATAAACGGGACTTGCTGCGTCGAGGAGTGGACGTGGTTGTTGTACGCGAACTCCGCGGCCGGGAGAAGCTCGTCCCAGTCGTCTTGTTTGTAGTTCGTGAAGATCCGGACGAACTGCTCGAGTTCCTGATTGACGCGCTCGGTCTGGCCGTCGGTCTGCGGGTGGTAGGCAGTGGAGGTCGCTGGTTCTACCCCGATGAGGCGCCACAGTTCCGTGGTGAACTCCGCGACGAACTGCGGCCCGCGGTCGGAGATATATTTCCGGGGGGTTCCGTGGTGCCTCCAGACGTTCCGGTAATAGAGCCGAGCGGCTTCGACCGCGCCAAGGCCGGTGTGGCACTCGTTGAAATGGGCCCGCTTACCCAGGACGTCGACCACGACCATAACGGCATCGAAGCCGTGCGCGTCCGGGAGCTCGACGATGAAGTCCACCGAGACGGTGTCCCAGCGTTCTTCCGGAATCTCGGTCGGGTGGAGCTCTCCGTGGGGCAACTTCCGGAGTGCCTTCGTCCGGTTGCACGGGTCGCAGGTTCAGACGTATTGGCCGACGTGACGGGACAGCTGGGGCCACCAGTAATTCCGGGAGATGAGCTCGAGGGTTTTGAAGCGTCCGGCGTGTCCGGCGACCCGGGTGTCGTGGTGCAGGGCGATGATCCGGCGTCGGGGGTCCTTATTCCGCGGTAGTAGAGGAGCCCTTCTGCGACACGCCACTCGGACGACCGGGGGGGGCGGACGTTCCGGTTCTTGAGGAGCTCTCGCGCGACAAGCGCGACGGGGTCCTCAAGGTCCGGTTCACCCGCGAAGGCCTCCCGGACGTCACGAAGGAGGGGGACTTCGGGTCCGGCCACCACGACACCTTCTAGCGCGCGGACGTGGAACAAGTCCGGGCGAAGAAGGGTAACGTCCGTGTTGTCCGAGCCTACCCCGTGGTCCGGGCGACGGGACAGCGCGTCCGGACGGCCCATGAGGCGTCCGGGCTGGTGGTGGAGCGCGAAGTCAAACCGGGACAGGTACAAGGACCACCGCACCTGCCTCCGGTTCAAGTTCTGTGCCTTCCGGAAGTACTCCAGGTTTTTGTGATCCGTCCAGATCTCGACCGGATGCTGCGTACCTTCGAGGAAGTGCCGCCACTCCTCTAGGGCTCGGATGATCGCGAGCATCTCTTTGTCGTGGATCTCGTAGTTGCGCTGGACGTCACTCAGACTTTTGGAGTAGAACACGACCGGGTGCCACTTTCCGTTCGCGTCTGGCTGGGACAGGACGGCCCCGGTAGCATAGTCGGAGCTGTCCGCCTCGACCCGGTACGGACGCGACTCATCGGGTAGGACCAAGATGGGCTCCACGGTCACCGCGTCCTTGAGGGCTTGGAAGGCGGCGGCCACGGCAGCGGTCCAGGTCCAAGCGACGCTCTTCTTTGTGAGGTCGAAGAGGGGCCGCGCGATGTCCGAGAACGCCCGGATGAACCTCCGGTAGAAGTTCGTGAAGCCAAGGAACTGCTGCATGTCCTTCTTGTTCTCCGGAGCAGGCCAGGCGGCGACTCCGGCGACCTTGACCGGGTCCATCTTGACGTGGTTGTGCGAGATGATGACGCCGAGGTACTCGATCGACGACTTCTCGAATTCGCACTTCTCCGGCCGGAGGTAAAGCTTGTGCGCCCGGAGCCACCGGAGGACTTCTTGGACGATCTCTCGGTGGCGCGCGAGATCGGAGTGAGCGATGAGGATGTCGTCAAGGTATACCATGACATCTCCGGACAGGATGAGGTCTTGGAAGATGTCGTTCATCATTGTCTGGAACGTGGCCGGAGAGTTGGTGAGGCCGAAGTACATCACCAGGGGTTCGAAGAGCCCTCGGTTGGTACGGAACGCGGCCTTCCACTCGTCGCCTCCCCGAATCCGGACGTTGTTGAAGCCCCACCGGACGTCGAGTTTTGTGAAGAACCGGGATCCCTTAAGGCGGTTGATGAGATCGTTAATCAGCGGGAGCGGATACCGGTTCTTTACGGTCATCGCGTTGAGCGCCCGATAGTCCTGGACGAACCGGAGGCTTCCGTCCTTCTTTTTGATGAAGAAGACCGGAGACGCCATCGGGGATTTGGACGGACGGATCTGGCCGGTGCTCAACCCATCCTCGATGAATGCGTCGAGTTCCTTCTGCTCGAGGGGGGAGATCAGGTAGACCTTGCAGTTGGCCGGTTTCGCATCCGGGACGAGTTCGATGGCGTGGTCCCACGTCCGACGTTCCGGCAACGTGTCGAACGACTCCTTATCGAAAACGTCGGAGAAATCCTCTACCCAGGCCGGAACCGAGGTCCCGGGTGGGGCCGAGTTCCGGGCGTAGGCCTCCACGAGCCTCTGAGAGACGGTGCTGCCCGCGCGGATTTCTTCAGCCGGAGCGAACGCGGTGTAGAGAATCCGGTCGCCGTCCTCGAGCTCGTCGTCTTCGTCTCCGTTGTCGTCGTCCGGGTCCGGAGTGAGGTCCGGGAAGTCGTCTCCGTCGTCGCCCGGATCGTACCCGTCATCTCCGCACCACTCCTCCGAGTCAATGGCGCAGATAGACGGGACGGGACCTTCGCGGAGCTGCCGGAGGATCGCGGCAGAGATCTTCGCGTTGCGACGGACGGCGCGGAGCTCCTCCCGGCAAGTGCTGCAGCTGGTCGGACAGCGGGTCATCCGGACTTCCTTGGTCTCCCAGTCGATCTCCGGGTTGTGCTTCTGAAGCCAGGAGTAACCGAGGATGACGTGCTGCTTTCCGAGCCGCGTTACCGCGAGTTGGATGTGTTCGGAGTGTCCTTTGTAGTTGACGACCATATCAACTACGCCGGAAATGCCTCCGGACGCATTGGGCGTGCCGTCGACGTTGAGGACCGGAATTGGCTGGGAGAGCTTCCGGACGGGAAGGTTGCGGGAGATCACGTACTCCGAGTCGATGAAGTCTCCGGTCGCTCCGCAGTCAACCAGACCCTTCACGGACATCGTAGCCGCGGTCTCTACCGATTGCATCTCCAACGGAATGTGCAGGGAGTTCCGGCCCTCTACGGAATCAATAACGTACCGCCGGGGTAGTTTGCGTTCCCACCTCGGACGGCGGACGCGGGGAAGGGAAGGGGGAAGTTCAGTCTTGGCCTCCGGGGTGGGAATAGGGGGTGCGCCTTTCGTATCAACTGCTGATTTATTGGGTATATCTTTGTACCAGCAGGAGTAACGATTGGGGGACACGACCGAGGGCGCACCGCTCACTCGGCCAGGTCCGGAAAACCCTCTGGCTCCGCGTCTCCGGCGTCCGGCTCGGCCGGAAGCCCAGCGGTGGTAGAGAGGCGCGCGAAGAGTTCTCCGAGGAGGTCGTCACCGAGTTGATGGACGACTTCGTCTAGGATGTCCGCGTGCCGGACATCCGAGGGAGTCGGGCAGTCTCGAGCGAGGTGTCCGCCAATGCCAGGTGGAAGGGCGGGCGCCGGCGCGGCTTTGGGAGCAGGCGTGAAGGAGGGGACTGGGAGGAACGTCCCAGTGCGAGGGCGTGCGGCCGGAGCCGGGGCGCGAGTCGGAGGTGCTCCTGCTCGGACACGGGCGAGGGTGTCGTACTGGCGGAAGGCGCGGAGGCGCCATCCGGCGTAGTCTAGCAGCGCCGGAGCGGTCCCGGACGTGGTGATCGCCGCATTAATCTGCGGGTCGAGCCCTGCGTGATACTTGGTGACGCGGACGAGCGGGTCCGTGTACCCGGCCGTGGCGGCGAGTTCCTCGAAGTCGTCCGTGTACCGGTAAACGTCGTGGGAGCCCTGGTAGTAGCTATGGGTCTCCAACCGGAGGAGAGCTTGGTCTTGCTCGTTTTCCTCTACGAACCTGAGCCGGAACTCGGACTCGAATTCCGCCCAGGACGGGAATGGGAACGGAACGATTGCGGACTGTCGTTCGGCCCATCGTCCGGCCGCGTCTCGCGCCATAAAGGACATGGCGTACCACACGAGTTTTTCCTCTACGACCTGTCCGTGGACCATGAAGGCTTCCGGAACTAGTCGGAGGTATGTGAGGACGGAGTGGAGGAACACCCGTCCTTGAGTCCGGTCGCCGTCGAAAACGGCTGGGGGGTTCGGTCGGAGAACCCATTTTGCTGCAGGGGTGAGGGTGGTGAAGTCTGGACCCACCGCCGGAGCCGGAGCAGCAGGGACGGGGGCAGTCGCGGGTGGATTTTGGTTGTTGTGTAAAACGCGGAGGAGTAGGGTTTCGATGTTCGCGAGAGAGCTTTCTACCGCTGTCAGCCGGGATTCGGGGTCGGCAGCCGGGTCCGGGATGTAAACATCCGGGAGCTCGGGTGGCGCGGACCTGTTTCCGGGCGTCGGGGCGTCCATCAAGGAGGAGGGGTCGAGATTGGAAGTGGGGGAGGCCGGAGCGCTAGCGTAGCGGTCCGAGTCCGAGTCTACACCGAACTTCGCAATCTTGACCGGTTGATCCCTTAGATCCTTTCTTCTGCTGTAAGGGCAACCTCAGCTCGGCGCGGGAGCGCGGGAGACTAGCGGGAGAATCCGAAGTAACTCAATTGACAGTACTAAATACAGGTTTCTAAAATACGCACCTAGCGGGAGAATCCGAAGAGAAGAAAGGATAAGGATTCCCACGCTAGGCGAGGTTTTTATAGGTACTAGCCAGTAGCACGTGTCCGGATCGATCGGCAGTGGTCTCGAGCTTGATCGCATAGCACGTGCCAGCGAGAGCGACCGGACGCGGGGGGTCAGAGGGGGACGGAGGGCGACGTTCCAGACGGAGGCGTAGGCTGGGGCATAGGACTGAAGGCCGGATG
The DNA here is from genome assembly GCA_014925785.1 of Mycena galopus ATCC 62051. NCBI lineage: Eukaryota > Fungi > Basidiomycota > Agaricomycetes > Agaricales > Mycenaceae > Mycena > Mycena galopus. The sequence continues at coordinate 1,255,643 of WIQG01000005.1, forward strand.
GTCGGGCGAGGACGGATGGACGGACGAGGCCGGACGAAGGATCAGACGAGGAAGTGGGGCGGTGCGATGGGCCGGAGCCGGACGGACGGACGGACGGGTGGTTCCCCTGACACAGATCCAAACCTTACACGTCTGAATTGAATAAACGAACCCCCTAAAAATGACAGAAAATCAAAGTAAGGTACAACAAGTGCTGAAATGTTACAAAACCATAAAATTGCAACTGGTGCGTGGTGCTCAGAACCTTTTCACAAGTCAGTCCAAGTTCAACTTTGTTGTGGATTAATGTTTTCCGCCCGTAAAAATACAATCAAGAAGTCTCTTCTATCAAAGTAATTTCAATACTAGCTTACACTGTAAAGTAATGGCCCGGGACGCCAAGACAAGTATGTTACTGTACCATTTGATTTGATTATCAAATGGACACTAGCGTTCAATTTTGGTTCAATTTACATCAGGACAAGTTATAAATTGGGGCCATGCCATGGGCTCGGCGGCCTGATAATTTTCTAGCTGACTGCAAACCACTGGAGGACCTGAAAAAAACTTCTCGAGCAAATTAAGACGTCAATTTCCTTTCCAGCCTGCGCACCGTATTTTTTTTAGGCCCTCCAGCAAGAGGTAGCGAAGATCTGGATCTCGTCCGCGATCAACGACACGTGAAGTTGTGATAGCCGATCACTTCCCCGTTTAGGGATTCCACCGCCCAGCAGAAAGAATACAAAAACAAGAACCACCGTTACACGAAAGAAATTTTAAAATTTCTGATGGGAGCCACCATGCACAAGTAAATCTACCATAAATATTTGGGGTGGTGTGCAGTTGAGTAAAATTTCAGATAGCCTTCCAAAATGTCTTCAGGCCATTCCACATCATCTAGGTACATTGTTTACAGTATTAAGGTAGTAATTGATTCGTCGAGTCTTCGCAACATGGAAATCCTCGTTTTCTTTCCCTCGCCGACTGGGAGAGTTTTGAAGCCATGAAGCGGTGCGCTTCTGGAGGGGCCAATCTGGCCAATGAGACGCGTCTCTGAACGCGTACGAACGCGTACGCCACACCAGCACCACCGCCACTAAATTCATTAGAAACAATGTAGTCCTTTCCCCTCAAATCCATTAGAAACGGTGTCGACACAGCCACTATGGCCCGTTGTTAGAAAATCTTCGGACAAGTGAAATCATTCATTGTTCACGCTGCTTTTGATCTTGAAAAGAACGACTACATATTACATAAGTATTCGTAAAAAAACAGATATTTCGCTGGTGCAAGTTTGTATGAGCACATTGTATCGGTAAGGTGGAACAAAAGCAGAGTAGTCTTTTGGGGGGGGGCCAATTTAGTACTATGACACACAAGCTGGCTTTGATTGTACTCAGTGCTAGGCACTCTGCAAAATGAATAGAATTGGTGCACCTGGAAATATGCCTGACATCCTTAGTATCAGCTACCAAATAATGTCGACTGGAATGGTGTCTGATATGTGGGGAATACATCACTCTGATTTTCCAACTGATTTGGCATATATCAGAACCAGTTTCAGCTATTCCGACACCACATGCATCAGGTGGAATATCTTGGCACCTGATATGGCTCCTTACACCTCCAGTGTCAGGTTCTGTCTCCGGTTCACTGAAACAATATGTATTAGGTGCAGTGCGAGGCAAGTCCCCGAGACAATAAGAATCACGGCACCTGATGCCGAGTGATGGCCAGGATCAGGTCATCTCATTCTTATTGTGTTCGAGAACTTCCCTACACTGTACCTGATTCTTATTATTGAAGGTCACCAGATACTGCTCCTGACTCAGCATGTCAGGAGCAATGTCAGGTGCAAATAATTTGCACCGACCACTGCAGTATCCGGATGCACATATCAGATAGCATTCCTGGCTTGATTGTTTGGCCACTGATATTAAGAGTGTCAGGTATGTTTCTGGGGTTACTGATTGCATCCATTTTTCGGAGTGAGGGATCCCCACTGTATTGTATACGGATACGGCCGTAATGATTACGGCGAATTACGGGTGCTCACCGTACCGTAACCGTAACCGTAATGAGTTTCCGCGAGCGTCTTACGGTTACGGTACGGTCATTACGGCCGTAATACGACCGTGAAGACTGAAATAAATTCGATATTTCATTTACTTCTGCAAAATATAAGGAGCGAAGTCGATTGAGTTAATGTCTTGACCCAGGAACTTGAGAACCAATGCATTGAGACCTCGAAAGCCGTTTCAGAAACTAAAATGAACTCACCTTCCTAATGAGGAACTGTCAACAGGTGCTCGAGATTTCAGTGAGAATAACTTGGGATGTTGCTGGAAAGCATCTCAGAGGCGCCCTCAGTGTCGGTGAGTTGTGTACTAAAAATCCCTGTGGTTAAAATTGACGGCGCGATCCTGTGCTGACCCATTGTTGGCTGATGGCGCATCTGATCATGTGCCGCCAGTGAAAGATTCCCTTGGCAATTGGTGGCATGAACCGCACGGGGCAATCAAGGCCACGCTGGGACCGTTTCGAAATCGAACCATACTCCTGGGTATACGGACCTTAATCTTACGGGACCTTATGGTATATGTTACGGTACCACCCGTAACTGTATACAGTCGCTGGAGATGATATACGGTTAGGGTCCGTATACTGTATAACTATAAAAATGCCTTTGCTTTTCCTGGAGGAAACTTTCCAAAGACCCTGAATAGAAATTTTCCGTTTGGAAGAATTGGCTAATATCATGAGGTGGCCGCTGGCCAATCATATACTTGTTGTGTGCCTCCCACTCCCATCACAAATTGGCACTTCACAACGCACTCCTCTTTCTTGGGGATGTATTCCTTGTGAAAAATGATGAAAAAACAGCAACCAATCTCTATGAGGTTGCCCTAGAATGATTCACTTCAATGGATGTACATCACAGCTGAGCACAGTGCATGCTTCATCTTGGAGATCTGGCCAACAAACAGAGTTGTACCTCTGAGGCAACTACTTTCTGGTCAGCTGCTCAACCACTATTTGAGCAGTCAGTGATCAAAGATGCAGCCCAAATTGACTCCAGGCTTTCAATTGTTGAAAGTGCCCAGCAGGAATCCCTTGTCAAGCCGGAACTCTGCATGCACCTGCGCATTTGGGGGACAAACAAACTTTCGACATTGAAAGCCAAGATTTTGCTCATGACAATGTAGAATGCAAAGTTCCTATCACAATGTGAGCTCATCTTGGCCTTTTTCGAGGGCTCATCTATTTTCCCTTGAATCCTGTTTGAACTCATTTATCTATTCACATTTCCATTATTGTCACAGATTTTGTTTTATTCCATGAGACATGTACTGCATCTATTTATGCCCCAGTTTAGTGGTCAGCTGGATGGGTTTTTCGCAATTTATCTGGCTGCCAATTCCCTAGTTGTGCCGTTTGTCCTGTCTATTTCTTCTGTACTTGTTGAAATTGATTATCTATTTATTTTTCAATATTAATCCGCCTGTTACGATCCCTGCTCAGAAGGGCAAGTCCTCTGCGATTCGATTCGGGCCGCGTCAGTGTCTGCTCAAAACCTCTTTGTGCCCTAGCTTCCTTCCGAGTCCGAGGGCCACGAAAGATTCACCAGATCTCTGAGGTTCCTCGCTCCCGTGAGCCGTACCTTCCACGCATGGCAAGAAGCTTTCCGGAAGATCCCCACTCTCCATACTAAGATAGATTTCTTTGAATGTAAATTCTGATGCGCTGGTGGGGGGTGTTTTTTATTTCTGTGCAGCTCACTCGAGATCCAGTCATACATTTTAGCCCACGAGAACCCAGCGGCCTCACGTCAAGGTTGGTGGCGTAGGTGTGGCATATCTGACATCTATCCGTGGCGCGTTCTTCAGCAGTTTCGCTTGGACTCTTACCCAAACAAGACAGAATCCGACTGCAATTCTGTCTTCAACAATTCCCCAGACAGCGAAGCTGCCGAGCCTCATATGTGTTAGCGGCACCTGCAAAACATGTCAGCTCCACAGCGCGTGAATCGTGGTCCGGACGACACTAATTGACGGTACATGGTCGGGGTGATGTGAAGGACGATGATTGCGATAGAACTCCTTTGGGCGCGGATGTACAGAGTCTATATTCTAAAGTGAGGTTATTTGTTGGGGAACAGAACCCCCGACGGGGAGATTGCAGATTTGGACTTACACCCTGCGGAGATTGCGCATTCCGAATCAAACACAGCGTCTCGCCGCATATTTACAAAGTGCGGATTAACACGCGGCGGAGTTTGGGCTTCGCGAATTCCACCGAACACGGCGTCTCACGCCACGTTTGTATAAAATTCCCAAATTTGAATCGAGACCCATCTCTGTACAAACTTTGTGACGAGCTCCGGCATTTTTGACATTGATAGAGATGTGAGAACGAACTGGATGTCGTGAGCGTGGGTGTTCTTGGGCGTCCGACACTCGGAGACAGACGGACTGTGAAGTATTCATTTAGCGGAAGAACATCAGACTGAACTGACATGAAAGGAAGGAAAACACGATTCCGTTGACGCCACCAGAATCGCTTGGAGGACGCCATGATCACTACTTTGAAGACGGCGGAGGAACACTTATCACCATGGACCTACCAAGATTGGAGGTTGCGTGAGGATAAGGATGTATGTTGGTACACGTACGCGCCACGATAGGAACCATGGCACAGCAGCTCCAACCACACATTGGATTAAGGATGAGCTTGGGCACATATAGCGGCAGATGGCATGATAAGTTACGATATACGTACAAGCTAACCATCTAAGCGCAAATTACACAATGAGCAGCGTACGAGGCATAAAGGCAGCTACCTCACTCACCATTAAAATAAAAACTGGCTAGCGACAGAAAAGCGATGGCAAAAAAATCACTCCGCTACAGCCTGCTCGTTATTCTTCTTTTTCTTGCGCTTCTTCCCGAGGCTTTCGTCCCCCCCTCTATCTTCATTTTTCACCGTCTCGGTCTCGGTCTGGTCTGGCTCGCGCTCGCGCTTACCCTTACCCTTGGATTTGCGGGCGGAACCAGGTGTACTCTCCCTCGCAGACGTCGTGAATTTCGTGCTCTCCGCCGACACTGGCTCGTCGACGCCCGCAGGTTTTAGAAAGACATTCGTTAGCGGCTGAGCGTGCGCCAAGTGGTTAATTCGCGTCGGGGTCCATCTTCACTTGCGTTTTGCGCAGGTCCGTACCGACGTCGGAGTTGTCGTAGATCGCCTGGCGCGCGGACTTGCCCTTCGGCGGCGCGTTCGCGTTACCGGCCTTCTTGGGGTTCGTGTTCGAGCCTGTCCGACCGCTGATGGTCGACGGCTGCTTCTGCTTCCCGGCAGATTTGGCGGCGGATGTAGGAGAAGGCTTGGCTTCGGGTGCGGCTGGGACGTTGATGACTTGGTACTGGCGCAATATACGCGGGAAGAAAAAGACCCAAAACATAAATGAAAACGGGGGCAGTAAAGCATGACAGATCCTACGCACCTCATCTGCAACCTCCCGTCCGCGTTTGAATGCGCGTTGACCCTTCAGATTGGCCGCATCCGACCCGGACCCAGACGCGTCGGATGTAAATAGAAAAGGGAGGTACGACGCCTCGTAGCTCACGCTCTGCCTAGTGATTGGACAAAGATAATTCAAGATGAGAATTCAGGACTAACTTGAGCAGCTTCAGGCACCCAAGCAGCACGGATCTCCTTTGCCACCTCCCACTCGCCGTCGTCTTTGACTTCCGCGCGCTCTAGCTGTACCTCTGCAAGATTCTTCGCCCGGTGCGCATTTTGCATGAACTTGAGACTCAAGGTACTGGTGCTGAGCGTCTTGGCCGTCATGGTCGACCCTCTGGAGAATGCGTGTCGATCCTGGGTCGAATCTGTCGATCGACTCGATCGCAAAAGGGAAGTTTGGAAGCTGACGTAACGGGACTTCTGCATAACATGGCACGCGCTGCGCCTCTTCCTTCCTGCCACGTCTGGAGGACGCCAGAAAAGCCACGACCAGCGACAGTTTGGATCTCGTCGGCTCTCGCATTCGCGATATAACCGATTTGTAAGAGAGCATCGTCCGATCTCAGGTGACCAGTCCTGGGATTGGGTCGACATGAGCAATTTCCAGCAATTTCCTCTAACCGTCAGGGATTTCGCAAACATTTGATTTGACGCACCTATTCTGCCGCCCCAAGTCCTTCCCAAAGTTTTACCCGTCGCAATATCAACTCGACTAATTTTCTTTCCAAAAATAGTGTCCTGCCCGCCGCCATATAATCCATTCCACGATGTGCGCGAACGATCGCTCTTGGGCCAAGGGTTTTGTGTCGAGCACATGCTCGCGACGAGCATCCTGAAGGCTACACATGTTCGATAAGCTTTCAGAATATCAACCTCAATGCGCTCGCGGCTCGCTCTTCCATTCTCAATCATGGCGGAGTCAAATGCAGAAGAAAAACCACTACGCAGTGCGCTTTATCAAATTGGTGACCGCAACTCCCGTTCCAGAAGCATCCGAGTATGCCATCGATACGCCGCCGAGAGAAGCCACGACGTCGAATGCATGCTTGTGCAGATAGCTTCTGGGAACGACACCCCCATGGTTTTCTCGGAACTCGACCCCTAACATCGCAACTCATCCGGCCGACAAGCAGCAGAAGATGTGTATATCCGACTCTTACTTCTACTGGTTCGTGGAGATTCCCTATACGTGATTTTCTTCGGCTCGAAAAATCTGAGGTGGATTTTTTTCAGGACCGCCAGCCATAATAAATACAAGGAAAGGTCATCGACCAAAAACCCGCCGCGCGTCGTTGTTTCTCTAAACACAAAGTAGTATAGGCGCCCATCGGGCGCTTGGCTCGCGACTGTCGCTAATCCCCAGACACCGGATGCCCTCTGGAGAAAGTTTGCCCACCTTTTCTGAGACTAATGTTCAAGGACTGATGGGATCCATGACACTCGGTTCTCCGTATCTTTTCCTTCGCCACCCATTTATATTCATGGCGTCTACCAGGAGCTCGAGATGACACAGATTTCGGCCCAGAGTCTACTATCATCTCTCGTCTCGCAGACATTTGTTTCGCGAACTCCTCCATTCGCTTTTTCCTCTATTTCTACCAAGAGATCCGATCCGTTCAAACTCGTATTCTCAACAGGCACGTTTTCTTTTGGCCTTGAGCGTCTTCTTGCGGACCATTGTCTGAACATGCCCCCGCTTGCGGCAAAAATTACCATCCCCGCTTTCAATGGCTTCTTTACCGCAAACTGGGCCCACCCCGAATCGCACGGTAATGCAAAATAACCGCAGGGGCAATTTCGTAATTTCCTGTAATTGGTTTCCACCCAAACTTTTTTGGACAGACTTGCGGCAGTCTAAGCCCACAGGGCTGAGATGTGGACAGTAGCACGTACTCAGGCTGAGTCTACGAAAAGTGAGCGAGCCCTCCCCGCTTTGTTCGGGTCTGCAGGCATGGCGGCAACCTTGACTCATATCCCAACACGACCCTGTTTTGGTAGCCCACCCATTCGTGAGTCGGCGTGACAATCCAGATTACACCTTGATTGACGTCGGAGATTAAAAAAGAAGTGCAGAGATCGTCAGTTCCGGTGTGTTCTCTGTACTTCCTTTTTTCAATCCGTCTCAGACTTCAATCACGCAAAGGACCGTTTGGGTTACCGACAACTGTATGTAACCTCGTCGAACTCAAGTAGGGACTTCGCTTCACCAGGCATCACTCTGCATCACCGCCGTTGAAGGTTTCTGTTGATGACGGTAACTGAGTACGTGAGTGTGTTTCATGTCCCGTTATCGCAACTCTTCAGTCGGCACTTCCGTACAGGCCCGTCAGGACTGCGACACATTGCAAGGTTTCACCGGACATGTGAATTTGAATTAAGCATGCGGAATTGTCTGTGGGTTATCAGGTGTAGAACTTGATGATTTCAATTTCCGGACGTTCCGCGCTGTGCTGGGTCTGTTCCAGCCCCCCAGATAAAGGCGGATCAAGAAAACAAAGTTCCCACTAGCGCGGCCGCATGCCCGCAATGTGATGCAGTCCGAATTCACCTTGAATTCACCTGTGAGAAATCATTGCAGGGCCGGATTGCCACCGACGGCGACACCTCGCGACCATTTGTCGATGAGAAACCCAGGTCAGTAGGTCGCCTTGCGCTTAAAAGACAGCTTGAACCTGAACACCCGGCCCGGTAGCCGAGGAAATTTCGTCGGATGATTTAGAGATCTCGCAGGTTCGAACGTATCAATTCATCGGCGGCGAAGAACTCTAGGGTCATAATATTAACAGCCCAGCATCCGCACCGGGGATAGCAATTGAGTCTCAAAGAAATTCGAGTCACACTGAGCTGAATTACTCGGCTGGTCCGTGAGCATTGCATCGCAGATCGCGATTCGCGAAGACACACCATACGATTCGCTGGAACTTGCCGCAACTCCTGATCCATCAATCGCTCCATCCAACGGTTCAAACCAAGTACGCGGAGACCGTCAAATCCTAATTCGAATTTCGAAGTAAAGTACGGCGAATGAAGATTTAATCGCCCTGCGCAATGATCTCATGTCACATATGACCCACAATATCCGGAAACTCCCCGCGCTGCGCTCAAGGCCTGTGGTGGGATTTTCAACCTCATGATATTATACAGGCAAACTATCTCATTGGTCACCAAATTCGCATTCGAAGTCACTCAAGTCTTCTACGCCACTCCGATGTATATATTCCGCCCAGCCTGTCTTGGTTGGCCTGACTAATTTTTTTTTTTTGCTTCTTCTCTTACGGACATTTTGGTTGCGAATAGCTCGTCAAGTCGAGTGATGGGCGGAGGTATGTGCAAACGCAGACCGGGATAAATTTGGGAACACGGCGTTCAGTGTCTGGACCATGTCGTGTCTAAGTACATAATTTATATCACTTATCCATACGGTTTACGTAGCCACCACGACGAGTGTCGATTGAAGTTTTCTGTTGATCGGAGAGATAGTTGGTCGCATGCAGACTTATCACACGCGTCCGCGAGGCGACGTCAGACACTGGCAGAAAACAGATGTGGCCAGATATGGCTGTAAGCGGCACTGACGAGATGTTGGCATGAACTGAACGCTCCTTGGACAGCGTGCAACTAGAAATGAGGGTGCAGAATCCAGATGGGGTCCAGGTGCTCCATGACCATCCTTATCGTTATTCAGTGTGATAATGGAGCGCATGCATATGCTAACGTCTAAACGTAGACCAGATCCTCACACCACCTCGCGAGTTCCCGAGAAGCGGAGGTACATAGGCAGATCGACTCGCGAGAACTTTGCCCAATCTGAACGTGGTTGAACGTTTGTGACGTCACACGCGGTGAAGTACAACCTCAGAGTCTCTACCTAGCTCCAGAGAGGCTCGATCAGGCTGCTAGAGCTGTAGCCCCCCCCATTTTAGGCAGAATACCTGGGTCATCATACGCGGAGTGGGTTAGAGAAGAGAGTTCTCGGTCGACTTGGTACTGAGTGCGCCCAGAGCGTGGCAGTGTCTATGTCTATCGTACTAGATGATATGCTCTCGGAAGCGATGGCCGAAATCTCGGAAGATCGGCGAGATCTAGGAACGCTGAGCGAGACACCGCCACTATCTAGCAATAAAAATTGCATTTCTAGGTGAGTCTCCTGCTCAGATTTGTTCAATGCCGTACCTTTTTAAGGCGTTCCCAGCCGGTCAACTGACCGAAGGCACTTGTCCCTGGCTTCTGAATACGCGCTACCTGTGCTCATTTTCACTGAAACCCGGTTTCAACCTCTACCCAATAGGGGAGTTCACAGTAGGCCGTATTTTCTCGTTTGTGAGTAAATATATTCATTTGATGGGACGAATAAAACTGTCGTTTGTGGAATATATCCGTGATCACCCCGTTTGAGTCCAAGATATATTTCTATAGTATTTATTCCATCTGCCAGGCACATACCCTTCTCACAACATTCAATGACCCCTTATCTGCAACATTTGGTCATTGGATAGTACATATCCTAGCTAGTACAAATTCTTCTCTCCATGATGCCCCTGAAAAACTAACTGCCAGTGGACATCACAGCTGAGCTTTGGACCAAACAGTAGCAACCTTGTTCATGTCGGCCACTGAAGAAGGCCGATGAGCTTCGCGCTGCTTGATGGTGGCAGCTTCGGTGCTCTCGGCTATGGTGGCAGTGGTCGAGGCAGTCACGGATCAAGCAGATATATATATTCCAAAAATGTTTATTCCACAAACGAGATTAAATCTTGTTTGTGGAATATCTTTTTTTGTAAAAATAATCATCCCATCACTCGAATATATTTATTCACAAACGAGAAAATACGGCCTACCGTGAACTCCCCTAATCTCTCTTAAACATTGCAGCTCATTCCTCGCATATGATGCTCTCGACCAGGTCCAAATATGGGGGGAAATTCTTTTGCCCTCATGTCGGCAACTTCATTCTCCGCCGTTCTTTGCGCGGTGGATTACTACAATCTTTCCAAACCATTTCATCACAGGCCATATTCCCGGTTACATTTTGCTGCTTCTTGCCTGTTGATATTCCGGAAGCTACAAGAAAACTTTCCAATCCTAGAATTTTCCTGCAAAAAGGAGGGTTCCTGAATGTTATTTCTGCTCGATTAGCAGGCCGCATTGCCAGGGATATGGTTCATTTATTTCATCTAAGTAAGCAGCATGAACGGAGCTTTCATGGTTTACGGTAGTCGTGGCGGATGGTTGGGTTCATTCGCGCGGAAACAACCAATCCCTGGATTACGAGAAGAATCTTGGACAATAAATGAAATTGTCTGGAAGATGGAACATCACCTATTCAATTAATTAATTTTAACAACGCCTTAATCATCAAGCAAGGGAAGAAGGGCCGCACCCCGCATGTCAGCCACAAATCATCGGTCGGATATTTGATCTTTACCCGGCTATGCCACTGCTCTGGGCACCAGACAGACCGAATGACGCACAAGATTGAGGTCCGTCGCATAACAAATACTTACGTGTAGCGTCATCAGTCAATGAGCATAATATACACATCCGCAGGCGCACACGCACGCGCACGCTCATCGTCTTCTTCAGTGTTACCCTTGGCTTAGGGTGCGCGGTACCTACATGAAAAGAAAGGAAGCACGGAAAAAATTTTGTGAGTCCCCGCAAGTTCACACTGCAACCGTGTCGGAACCTCCGTTATTCCCCGCCTTCAGCCTCTGCTTCCGTCCCTTTTTTCGACCCGGTTTCTCCATTTGAACACCTTCCGTTCTCATCTGAGGTTCCCTTCCATTTCCGTCCCTACGTAGTATACGGTATACACGCGCACGCCGCCGCAGAATTGAGTTGCCGTCCATGTGCTCCAAGCTGGGCGGCGGGATGCCGTGGTCTAAAGTTCGACCATTGGTTCCCTGTCATTAGTTCGCATTATGATTGGACAAGGTTTGAGTTTAGCTTCAACAGCCCACCCTGCGTCGTAAATCCTAATGACAGCCTGCAGTGCAGAGAGAATAGCTCTCGCCAGCCCTGGCCCTAATTCGAATCGTCGGTTTAGCCTTACTTCTGATTCGTCCGGGTAATCGGTGAATGCGTGCTCGCCCCTCAGTCATCGCGAAATAATAATACGAACTCGAATCGGCTAGCCATACCCGAGCGAAGGAAGGTACACGTCTGTCGCGGCAACGGCACACCTCACCAACTTACCTCAAACTCCATGCCTGCCTGTCTGTCCGGACACTTCTTATTCCCGACAGTCCCCGCCTGCTGCGTCAGATACTTAGTCAGTACCTATCTGCCTGCAAGGAAGAAGACGATTGCCTACCCAGCGGCCAGGCGTTAAAATAAGTCGAATAATTGCAAGGCTGCTTCACGGCCCACCACTTCGGTTGACCGGGAGCGCCAAAATCGGGGGAGCCGGGGCATTGTTAGCTAGTCTCTTGTAGACAGACACTTTATATTAGCGCTCGCTATATCAGTAGCGGAGTTTAAATGGTTTCGGGTAGAAGGATGCACGTGGTTTTAATAGAGGAGCAGCTCGGTAATGTAGGTGGTAAATCAGCTTGACAATGATCGATAGGATAGAACAGGATGGGATGCGCCGTCGGACGGATCCAAGCATGGCCATCTGCCAACTTGAGAGCGTGCGCCCAACTTTGAGTTGAGCTAACTTTGCGGGTCCTGCCGAATCCGGAATTCATTTACAGTTGAGGCTTGTCGGCGGCGGTGCGTGTGCCGCGTACGGGAGTGGCGCGGAGGAAGAGAAGCGAAATCGGATGGGGCCAAAGTTGCTAGGGCGCTCGACAGTAACGAATCACGATTCTGTAGATCCGCGGAGCGGAACCATTCGGTGCGCTATCATGATTCCGGGAACTACCGCAGACTGTAGTGGCCGGACATAAACACGCATACAAAGGTACTTAGATAGAGGGCATTGTTTGAAAATGTATTCCGCACTTGTTGCCGTGCTGAATGCACAGAAAGACCTCCTCCTTCAGCTTGACAAATACTCAACAGTCAAAGGCCGGTTGAACGTGACTGGCGGTTTGTTCGGATGTAAAGGGCGAAGGACGAACGCCGGCGTTGATGACTGAGAAAATGTTCATGAATTGGATGCCTCGCGGTCGAGGCCCAGATAAACAAAGGCCTGCGCTTTCATCATCCATCCACTCGAGATTTGGAAGTCACTTTGCTATATCTCGCCGGCGGACAGGACAGACTACTGACTTGCGCACCGGTGGTGGCTTGAAGCAGGGGAGTCATAGCAAAGACAGACTACAAAACAACAGACCTGCTAGGCGCAGGCGCGCGGAAGGGACCGGATTATTTTGCGGGTGACTCTCTTATTTCATACTCTTGTCAAGACAGCTCGAAGTGCAGATAATTGGGGGGAGATTCAAATTGGATGCTGGGAAGAAGGTTGTGGCGGGAGGGGTCGGAGGACTGGTGGTTGGCGGAAATTCGGGAAGGGAATAAACGTGTGGGTACATGTGCGAATGAGATTGGGTCGCCGCTGAGTGCTTCAATAATTTAAGCAGGGCCTTGGGTGCTGGGAAGTTCCCGATGAGCCCGAGTTCGACTTTCTCACATCAAGATAGACACTGCATTCCCAGATCGTTGGAGCGAGATTATCACAGGTATTAATGGCCCTGCACATGCGCACATGGAACCAATCGAGATATCCAGAAATAAAACTGGATAGGCCTACTACCTCATGGCCATGGAAACCGTCCATGCGTGTCAGGTCAAACGTTCGAGGAACTTGACATGGGAAAACGGTGACAGCAGAGAACTGCACAAGGCATAGCAACAAGCTAGCCCCAAGATGAAAATAAAGATGGCTGGGCGTGGTACGTCCTATATTGCGGTTGGAGAAAACATTTGAACTTGCATCTACATGTCATTTGACTCGGAGAGGAGCTAGTGGTTGGCGTAAGGGCCGAGAAGCTAACTCGCTCCCTTGGGATCCGGCAAATAGGTGAGTGAATGAGCAAGTCGAGTTGCCGTCAAGAATAGGAAAGGAACTGAAAGGAGACGATAGCGACTGTCGGATCGGATGAGCTCGAGCACTCGCAGTGATTAAGTGGCTAAAACGAGAATTTTATCTCCACACATATTGGGTCACTGTTCTGTTCCAGGCGAGGCTAAGGGAAAGCACAGTCTGCCCACAGAACAGCTATCCCGCGAACATAAGTTAGAGATGGACAAACACAGCACGCCATGGAAGCATCAATTTCGCAATTGGGATTTGGATTTGAGCCTGACGTCCCTGATTACGATGGCCCGGGGAGACGATGTAGAAATGGTAACATTCATTCTATTATTTTTCATCGCTTCTAAGCTCAAGTTTGTTTTCTGCGCTGCCCTCCAAGCCCAGGATCCTTCATGGTCGTGAATCAGAGTTGAACCACCTTCTAAGATTGCTCACTGAGCAGTCACACAGAATAGCTATTCTTGGTGGTGGTGGAATGGGCAAGACAAGCCTTGCAAAAGTAGTTGCTCGGGTGGAGACGCGGAGATAAAGAGAATGTTGTCCGGTACGGGGTGGAACGAACACAAAACTAAGTCACACCACTAGTGGCTGCTGGCGGGAACATCTGCAATCACCGAGCGGATGTGCGTTCCGGAGAGATATGTCGACATCGACATGGGAAAGGGCCGTTCTAGCCTTAGGGATGCCTCGAGCATTGGCAGATATCATCCTTATCGTCGGGCAGATCCATGCAGAGGGTTCCGGCGTTCATGATGATATGCTTTGGCAGAAAAACTCGATTGCACGCAACGCAACGCTCAAAAAAGTAGTCGCATAAATATTGTGGAGGTACAGAGAGCGATGGATGGAAGTTCCAAGGTCGTCTGTCTGTTGTCTGGTACAACACCGAGCGGAGTGTAGAGTCGTCGGCAGAGACGGATAGTGGCAGATACGATGATACGATCCTTCTCCTCGGGCAGATCCATGTACCTGGCGGAGCGTTCCGGCATAATTGAACTGGACACAGATAGAAACATAGACATTGATTGTCCAGCGTCTGTCGGCATTGGCCATGGTGTTGACAGGAGGAAGCCATCGGTCAGTCAGTCAGTCAGTGTCAGTCAGTTGTTTATTGATTCTAACCAACGAGCGCACGAAAAACCAAGACTACTAGTAACTTCTCGCGATCGGTCAGGTTGTGTCACCGCCATGCTATTATTTATACTTACCGGATTGGAGACGGAGGCAGGCAACATATGTTTTTTCTGCGGTAATTGCGATTGCGGATAGTCGCTATTCGCTGCTACGTGGGCGATTCCGGCCGATCAGTGGTTTGGGCTATGTGTGACTGGGCCCAGGTTTCTTATGCCATTGGGTCCAATTCAGCGTCCGTCTTGACCGTCGACCGTTGAATACTCTTTTCGCCGCTTTCCGAAGAAAAAAACGTCTGGGGCTGATTGAGTGATAAACAGATCATGATCCACAGGGAAGGGCGGCGCTTGATCCACAAAGTGAGAGTACGGAGCTTGGGAGAAGGCAGATATGCAACAGACGAGTATGCCGGCAGGTGCCGTTAATGCTAGAAGAGGAATCAGAACAGGGCCCAGCTGCCGCGGTAGAGTTGACTGATGTTGCCACACGGCAGTGCAGGGTCATATAAGGCGGAGCTTGAAGAAGACAAGGCAGAGCCAGATATGGAGCCACATTTGGATATTAGCCTTGGAATGGGCTATCGTGGGGAAGGAAGAGGAACGGAGATGAAGTTTGAAATTGAAGAGACAATCCGAGAGATGGGAAGTACGAGGGTCTTTGCGCAAGTACCTGGCAGGCACAAGATACAGGCATACGAGCACAAGATACAGCGCTGAGGAGCCACACGAAGGCACAAGACACAGATGAATTCGGCGTCGGGGAGGATGTTTTAGGTGGGCAGAGAAGAAGCCGCTGGCATGGATGTTCTTCGATGGCGTAAAGGATCCGAGGCGCGGAAAGGGAAGATGGTGGAGGATACACTGCTGGCGCTCATCAGGAGACACGTCATGTGTCCCGACCAGGACGGATTGATCTGAGTGTTTCTGTCCTCGGCTAGCTCCATTACGATCATCATCGAAAATAAATTCCCACATGGATTTCACGGGATCAATTTCACAACTGACAGTTTGCTTGCAAATAAAGTAAAATTTAATTCCAAACTGAAACTGAATGTGATTTGCAATGAATCCATATCCGAATCCGTCTCACAGAAATGGGGAAAATCGGTGATGGCTGATTCTCATAAAGAATCATTGTGCATTTCAGCCGTGCTGAAATCCCTGAGCTATTTAAGCTACTGGTCTGCTATTTATATCAACAAATGGCAAAATTCGCTCAGGGATTTCGGCGCAGCTGAAATGCGCATTGATTCTTTGAGATAGAACAAGATATACCTACGCTTCGCTCCGGAATCCAAGAGCCTGAGTCAAAGGCATGCCAGCTCCGCCAGCAAGACAGTAACCAATGGATCCAATCAAAATGGGTCCATAAGCGAAGTTTGAAAGAATGACGAATGTCCAGGAGGAAAGTGTTCTCAGTGCAGAGGTCAGGACAGCCGCTGTTTACAGTGAGCAAGACCCAGGTCAGAGACCCAAAAACATTGATGGGCGACGAGATGAGAACGCCACGTGAAAGGGATTGAGGAAACATTTTTACATGCAGCTGCATCAGTCTGAATTTACGGGCAGTTTCCAAAATGAACTAAATCGGACAATGGTCCTGAACCAACCCCGAACAGCAGCTAGAGGTGTGCAGAGAACTAATTGCAGCAGGAATGTATTGTTGCGTGCAAGTTGCGTGAGGAACGGAGGGATTGAAGAATTGTTGAAGGAAATGAGATGTATGGGTTTTTTATGGTTCAACAGGTCAATTGCGTGGCCCTCCGGCTGGAATTGAATTTAACTATGCCGCGGCAGCTGCACCTACTTCGATCTGCTGCGTGAACTGCATACTGTGGGAAAAGAACTGTGCATGGGTCACCTGTTCCGTTGCTAAATGCTAATGAAAAGGCCGTGTTTCAAACCAGACGAAGCTGGAAGGGATTACAGTCAGAGGAAGACCAGAGGAAGAGCAAAAGGAGAACAGATTCATATGGGGAAATAGCACAGCCGAACGAGCATAATCTTAAAGAACAGATAATCCGACATATGTATGGAATGATGCGATGTGAATGCAGATCATTGACATTGACAGTTAAGCACTTTAAGTGCCCAAGGGACTGAATCACTGTATTTCCTGGGAGATGGTGGAAAAGATAAGTGAGCTGAATTCCTGGTAATCCCGGCTCTAGATTTTCTCGGGGTTCGGCTAGGAGACTCCGTGATTTGGGGCAGAAAGATCAAAAAAACGGCAGCAGCCATCACCCCTCGAAGATCTGGTGCAGTCACAGTGCCAGTCCCTAAATTCAAAGGGAAATTAAATTAGCTGCGCTTCTCTAAGTTTCGTAAAGCAAATGATGCGGTGCAAAAGCAAATTTAATATATCTCATTTAGGACTTGGCAAAATCTAATCCCTAATCTAATGTATCAAAACCCAAATAAAGGTCTGTGAAACTTCAACTATCTCCGTGCCTTTCACCAACCATGAAATGCAACATGAAAAATAACACATAGATGGTTGCAAAATGGATTTTCAAAACTTGAGATATCAAGTCTGTAGATATCCTGGTCAATACTTTAGATTTTGAGTTACATTTAGAGGATGCTGAAATAAATAAAAATAATTCTTGTTTAAAGGTGCTTGAAACTGGTAATGAAACTTCATGTTTTGAACACATTTTAACCTATCTGCAGATTGTCTGCAGATCATCTGCAGATCATCGTCTACAAATTGTGACGGCCCCTGTAAGGTGAATGTGAAGAACAACGAGCTTGCTGCACAGTATCTTGCAGCGCACTTCTCATAGGTACTGAAAAATATATTGTGTATGTATATATCTCTTCCAACACTGAAGTTCATGACGAGGAAAATGAATGACAAATATCCGCAGATGATCTGCAGACCATCTGCAGATGGGTTTAATGGTGTCCGAAATGTGAAGTTTCGTAAGTAGTTTCAAGCACTTTTAAATGAGAATTCATTTTATTTATTTCAGCATCCTCTAAATGTAATTCAAAATCTAAATTATTGACTAGGATATCTACAAACTTGATATCTTAAATTTTGAAATCCATTTCACGACCATCTATCTGCTATTTTTCATATTGCATTTTATTGCTGGTGAAAGGCATGGAGTCACCTGAAGTTTCACAGACCTTTATTTGGGTTTTGATACATTAGATTAGGGATTAGATTTTGCCAAGTCCTAAATGAGATATATTAAATTTGCTTTTGCACCGCACCATTTGCTTTACGAAATTTAGAGAAGCGCAGCCAATTTAATTTCCATTTGAATTTAGGAACTGGCGCTGTGAGTTTACTTGCAGACCCTGCGCTAGGTCACATCAGTCACGAATGTAACAAGCCCCCATTTTCTGCCCAACCAGTTTTTCACCATCACTGAATGAGAAACTCCATTCTTTGTGCGCAAATGAACCTCAAATTAATACGGACAGCTCAATTCAGCCATGAATCCGACTTTCCACAACATAATTCTGAGGCTATTTGTTGGGTATATGCTTTTATCATGCTAGCAAAGGTCTTCTGTAGCAATATATTCCTAGTTGAGCATGGCAATGGACAGAATGAAGAACCCAGTATTAAATGGCGTGAATGCTGGGAGGTCAACAGATCATTTTCATTTTTCATGGTCACAGCGTGTGACGCAAGAGCAGTGTTTACGACTGTACTGCACCAGATGTTCTAGGGCAGCGCTTCCCCATCGCTTTTTCATCAAAATCTGCCTCGCTATCATTTGAACATCTCAACATTCGTATTTCTCTTTTCGGAACTGCCTACGAGCGAAGCCAAGGGGGTTCGGGCCGGTCAAGCCGGGGACCGGGGGCAGATAGTTAGGGTCGGCCGTGAAACCAAAAGAAAAAAAATTGTGCATCCCCATCAAAGTTTCTCAAATTGAATGCAAATGAACTCAGATGAATTCAAACTTTGCTCCCTTGCTTCCAAGTTACCTCCACCTTCACCACTATTGTTTCCCGCCATGATAGGATGATCTGGATCAGCTTTTGCCAATGGCCATCTATGGCAATCGATTGGTCCGTTTGGCTATGGTGTCCCTTACATTAGTGGAATAAATTGTGTACATGAGTCGCCCGAGGGCTTGAAGATGCATCCTTGATAGCTTTACAGGCTCTCGTACAGATTGAGCCTTTTCTCTGGACATCAAGCACCAGGTCACGCGGATAATTACCCGATTTGGACGTCACATGGGAGGAAGGTCGATGAGAGGGTTATTATGAGAAAAAACAATGTCAGATGTTTTTTTGTCAGATTCAAACCTCCTTGAGCGGAGCGAGTTTGGGGAGGGCTGCCTGTAGAACATCTGGCAACGAGACTATTCCTGCTGATGGTGGTCGGCAATGCTGTGCCAATTTCAAACTCCGACATTCACTGCATTCCGGAGCCGAATTGACCAACCCTACCGAGCTGTGCAGATGTTTGCCGAGCTCTGCCGATCCGCCTCGGTAAGGTCTGCCGACGTGTGCTCGACCGAGCTGTGCAGAGCTCTGCCGATCTCCCCTCTGCCGACCTCGACCTCTGTCCCTAACCTGTCTCAAATATTCTTCTGTGCATCCGATAGTGTTTGTATGGTGTCTGGCTTGAATTAGATGTGGTAAGTGCCTTGATTGGTGAAGATTTAAAGCCAGTATCTGCACCCGAGGTGTGGCGCCAAGCTGCCACGTGCTAGACCAATAACGTCACTACTGTCCTATTTCGTTCAATTCGTATGGCACGTGATTTTTTTAATTTCTCCGACAAATCTCCTAAATCCGCTAAAATCGAGAAAAAATTATTGCGAGGGTTTTTGAAAACCGGGTGTGACGCATGACATACAAATTGAACGAAATAGGACAGTATTCTTGTAACTGAAGCTCGTGGCAACCAGCAAGAGGCTCCCGCTGTTGAACTCAACGTCTACCAGCCGCTAAAAGACCCAGAAACGACAGCAACAACTGATTCGACCAGATCGACCAAGGTAGGCAGGCTCTGCCGAGACGGGCTTGACCGACCTATACCGAGCCACCTCGGTCGAGCCTCTGCTGATTTGGCCCCGGAATGCAGTGATTGGCTTGCGAGGTGGTCAGAGATGATTGTGGTCTGTACACTCAATGGACAGGGAAGTTTATATGAGCAAATATGATGGCATGAGGTGCCTATTTCCGATGACTGAAGTGGAATTTTTGTTTGTCCCTTCTATGCCCCTCAACCCACAGTTTCTGAGCACAAATTCCACTATGACTCTTCTCCCTAAGTAAATATTAAGATTTGACTTCAGTCATTGCAAATGTGCAATCTCTGGTATGTCCCACATATATCTACACTCGAGTTTCGGCCAATCACAGTGCATGGAGGCCGGAACCCCCAAGTGGCGTGGTCAGAATTCTCTCGCACCCTGGAGATGTGTTTGAGCAAAAGAGAGTTCGAAATAGAGGGCAATTCCCAGACGTGGCAATACCAGTTTTACGATCACTGATTTCCGGCAGCGTTGCCGACCACCACTGCTGATTCCGTAGTTATTTATTTTCGAGTTAGTACCCTGGAGATGTGTTTTGAGCAAAAGAGAGTTTGAAATAGGGGGCAAGTCCCAAATGCGGCAATACCGGTTTTACGATCACTGATTTCCGGCAGCATTGCCGACCACCACTGCTGATTCCGTAGTTATTTCTTTCCGAGGTCACAGATCTGTTGAGGTTGATTATTTATCTGTTTCCTAATTTACTATGAGGATTTTAACACTGGCCGGTTGCAAGTGGTGGAACAGAACATGCACCCAAAGTGGTGCATAACTCCGAATCTCAACACAAGGTGAAACACAGTGGCTGGCCCATTCTAGCTACCTTGGTCAGTCCAATGCACTAAACTACTGCAAGCAATCCAATGATCAACATTTCAAGTTCTATTGTTTCAGTCACAGTACCTGTTCGGAACCACTAATGTTTTTGAAGGGCATGAATTTCACGGTTCACACTGTATTCACAGAGGGCAACCAGAAGCTAGTGGATTCACATCAAGGTTTTAATGTGATGCAGGTGCGGCCTTTTGAAACATATACGACAGCGCAGTGGGGTGCCACACCTTATTTAAAGTAGATTGGATTGAATGCTAAAAGGCACACTGTAGCTGCATGTCAGCAATGGCCTCTGGGTCAGCTAAACAACGAGCAGCCTGGCGACAACCCCAACCAGGAGAAATCTGACAGACACTAGTAACTGGTGTGTTCCCCAAGCAACAAGACCAACCAAACGGACTCCTCATTAGGAGGCCATATATCGTGGGTCGGGGTGCGAGGTGAAACCTGGAATGAGTCAAATAGGGTATGATATCCACTCAAGTATAATACCCGGGGTGTGGACACAATCCGCAATAAAGTGGAGAGGAAGCGGGACATAGTGGAGACAATTCCTAAGTCAAGCCAAAGCAGAAGCCTGAGATTAGACGAGGTAGAATCTACTGTACAAGGAGATTCTACGGGCTTATATACTTTATGATTAAATTAATACAATTGCAATCAGTTCCTGTACCGCAGCGTTAATGCTGATGCTCCTAGGCTCCTGTGTGTTATCACCATAGTGTCTGGGGGTTAGGAGGACCAACTGTGTGGGTCTCCTAACCCTTAATGTCTTCTCATTTCCAAGTCCTTGAAACCCGTGATCGGGTTTCAACCATGAGAAGGTCTTGTGGTCGCGTAATGAAAGTCCCGTGATGCAGACGTGTCTGTATGCGCACAGATGTGTCTTGTGAAAAAAGTTGGAACCCAGGCAGTTCATGACACTGCACAGGCTGCAACACATTCCCTGTTTCTTGTCATTGCGCATGTTAATCACAGTGATTGGACTTACTGTACAATTTTGATTAATTCCACCAATCCTGAAATTTTAGTACAATTATAGCTAGTGTCAGTACCGAAGGCGCAAAATGAAAAATTCCGTTTTGGGCGGTTTTTGATCCTGGTGTATTATACCTGTGACAATTACGGCCTCTCGCAGCCACTCAATAACACAAGAGCCAGTGTGCCACCAAAAGCAGAGCTCAGAGTGTAACTGTACCTGCACTGGGGGCCAGGGCCACCAAAAGTCCGAACTCAGTATTGCTGTGAATCATAATAATGCTGGTCGAATGTGAACCGTAGCTCATGGCAAAAAACAACTGTCTTTGATGATGGCTTGGAGTTTTTATCCACTATCTCAGTTTCAAGACTGCTAGTACTCAAACCAAAGTTGTAGAGTAATTATTCCCGGACTGACACATCATACATTCCACAGCCAGGTTGCATACAACTCCGACAAGCCAATGTTCAAAGGCCGTCACCAGTCACTGGAATGTTTGCTGGGCTTGCAATAGTCAATACTAATGAGCAACTGGACAACAAGAGTCAGAGTAACCAAGAACATAGCGAGAAATACTCACCAAGAACCCCGTGCAAAATGTCCCTCTCTCATGTTGTTGAGCCGAGCCACTCGGGATGTACCAAGGGAACTGGGTTGTTTCTGGTGGAAGAGAGTTACATGGATAATGTCCCCGATTGCAGTTGCAACAACAACAGTCTGAGGAGAATGTTAACATCTGAGCAAAGGTCGCAGGTAGTTGACTTCAGAACTTCAGTATACTGTGAATCAAGTTGAGACATGTGAGGAGATGGTGGTGGGGCTGCTGCATTGCATGAGTGATGCTGTGATCACCGCAACCTGATGGTCACCGTGATGCGACACAACCTAATCGTGATGTTCAACCCATGGATGCTGCATAATAAATCAGGTGAGAAGCTACAGAAATGAATGAAGGCTCACTGGAGTGCATCAATGGCTCATTTAGTTGTGAACTCAAAGAACTGAAGCCAAATATGTATTTGCAGTCCACAATGTATCGAGACCCAGATAGACATTCTCAACAAAGTATATAACTACTTTTGCCTCTATGACAACCTTATAAAATGTCATAAGTCAATCCTCAACAAAAATCAGACTCATTGGACCAGATTTGAGCCCAGTAGGCGGAAATCTCGCCTGAGGAGCAGGATTTTGTGAGAATTAAAAAATAGAACATTACCATGGATTTGGCTCTATCATTAATTGCGCATGAACTATTCCAGAAGTTCTAGCCATGTTTCAAGTCAATCTGTGTAAATCTGAGCGAGATAGAGACAATTCTTTGCGGAGGATCAAAAACCGCCCAAAACGGAATTTTCATTTCACGCCTTCGGTGCTGACACTAGCTGTAAAATCCAAAGAATTTGACAAATTGAGAAAAATTTATTGCTGCAATAAAAAAAATAGGTGTGACACGTGATCACCGAATTGAAGGAAATTGTACAGTATTTGTCTGTAGTTGACAGTCTTCAGCAAGAGTGCTGGATTTTGTTTTTTTCAAATTGACAGTCACACGTCACGCAGGCCTCTGTCGAGCATACCAAGCCAAAAATTGCCTCAAACACGCATGGGAAATGGCGGAATTCGGGGGGCGTCACGCCAAATTTCGGCCGGTGTTGAATTGTCGAATAGGTAAAATTGATCACGCATCACACCCTCTATCGATTTGAAGGAAAAAATCCAGTACAAGCACATCCTGTCATGCCTAGGGCTGCGACGGGGTTTCGGTGGACATGAGAATTTGAAATTGAAAAGGTCCAAGTGAGCAGTGTTGTGGAAGGGGTGAATGATCCCCTCGTAGCTTCTTCCTTCCCCCCTATCTCCTCCTGTAGCGTACGGCACATCGGTCCTCGGACCGATCATTGATTCATTTCTTTCATACGTACACATGGGGAAAAATCACCTCTTTTCATCCGAACCACCACCGTCGTCGCGGCTGGTGACCTGAGTACTCCAACGCGAGTACGCCGCCAGTGAAGCCCTTCTACCTCTAGCCCGGATCTCCCTATCCAGCGAGTCTTTTCGGCCTGCACGCTCACTCCACGCCCACACGGCACATCCCCTATTTCCCACCTGATTCTCATTCCACGCCATTCCACACCATATTCGGGACCATTCGACCTTTTTCTCCTTCGCCCGTACACCCCATTATCCGGACTTCCAACCTACCCTGCTGTCTACCAGCGCAGAGCTCAGTTCTTCCACAGTGTACAAATTAATTTGGATGTTTGCACATCCGGCGCTGTGCTGGGTTGGTTCCACCCGCCACCAATTGCGAAATTATTAGTGCGGCGATGTGATATATTCCGAATCCACCTGTTAAATTATAACGCAGGCCGACGGCAATACCTCGCGATTTGAATCTGTAGGAAAACAAAAAGCCATCGGCTGAGTTGCGCTTGAAAGGACAGCTGGTGAACCTGAATGTGCCCTATAGCCGAGAAATTTTCGTCGGATGATTTAAAGCACAGCGAATTCGTCGGCGGCAAAGAACTCCAGAGCCATAATAGTAACAGTGCGACCTCCGCACGAATCGAGCCTCGAAAAGCAATTTGAGTCATCCTCAGCTGAGTTATTGAGATGGTCCGCCAGCGATTTTTATTGCTTCGCGGACCGCGATTCGCGAAGACTCAATACCATATCACTCACTGGAAATTGCCGCAGCAGTTGAGTGTTGATAATACTCCATCATTGGCTGCGTCTCAACGGTTCAAACCAAGGGCTGCAGAGACCGCCAAATCCAACTGAACCCTCGAGCCAGTGCTATTAAATTACGTGCCTATGCGCTTGACCATCTTGACCACGATTTCCGCCTCACGGGCCTGTGGATTGAATTTTCTGTTCATCGGAGCGATTGTAGGTCGCATGCCGCCGTTCTCACAGGCGCCGCCGCGGTCCAAAATCAAGTCTTTTCAGGCACTGACAGAAAACACGTGTGGCTGTAGGTGGCACTGGCGGCGGGATGCTGGTATGAATTGAACATCTGGACAGCGTGAAATTAAAAATGAGGGCCTAGAGGGAGTCCAGGCGCTCCATGACTATCCGTATCACTATCAAGTGTGATAACGGAGCGCGTGCATGTGCCAAGGTCTAAACGTAGACCAGATGCTCACACCTTCCCTAGAAGCGGCCATTTGGGCAATCAGCATCTTTCGCTTCGGAGCCACTTGAAATTCTTCGTACTTGGCCACTGATTGAAGAACCGATATCTTTTTTGAGAACCTTGCCCGATCTGGGCGTTGTGGTTGAAAATGGGCTCACGCAGTCACCCACATATTTGTATTCATTGTGATTCCTTGGTTTCATACTCTACAATGTAAGTATCTAGAACCTTCCTAACATCTTAGTAATGCTTGGTCAGCTGAACCTGGCTCAGCAAGCGTGTCGGGCAAACTGTGCGCCCGTGGGAGATCAGCTTGATATTCCAACACTTTTTACGTCCCTTCCTCCTGTACTAATGATTCCAGTGAATATGCGCGGCCCGTGGTTCATGTTCATCGAAATTCAGTTTAAAACTCTACCTAGCCTCCCTTAGACAGGTTGAAGTTCGAATACCCTCAACCAAGCGCACGCTATGTTCCCAGATTTGATTTCGCCGCTTTGTCATCGTCTGCTTCGATGTAGCGTGACACCGGCACGAACGGGCTCACTTGCACCGAGACAACCAACCTCTCTGTGATTACGCGAAGGACAGAAGTTGAACAACAGTCAGTCCATTAATTAATTAATTTTACGATGTCCTAATCATAATGCAGTGGAACAGGGCCGCGTCCCGTAGAGCCTCAAGTCATCGGTCAGATATTTGATCTTTACCATGAGATGGGTGCCAGACAGATCGAATGCAAGTCGGTTGCATAATAAATCCAAAAGTTGAGGAGTCAACTGATCAATAAGGGCTGGGGCTGCCGTTCCGAGCGCTTCCGCACTCAGGCTCTCCTCCGCCCCTTTGTTCGAAGAAGATTTCTCAATTTTCCAAACGCCTTTTGGGCCCTTCCATTTCTAAACCTACGTCACCCCTCTTTATAAAATTATCATCTTCTGCCCGTCCGAAGCTTTTTTAACCTCCGCTTTCGACGCCTCGGTACCGTCCGTCTCTTAGCGCCCATTCAAGCACTCACGAGTCCACTTCCTCAACCTAAGTGGGGGCGGCTAAGCGGCCCACCACGCTCATGTAGTGTATACAGGATACAAGTACATTCCCGCCGCAAAGTTGAGTTACCGTTCATGTGCTCCGGGTTGGGCGGCACATAAATATCATGATGGGTGCCATTTATTGAGGTTCAACCATTGGTTCGCTGTCATTGATTTGATTCTCATTGGTTGTGCTCCTCTTGTGTCGTAAATCCCAATGATTCCCCGATGCGAACCGTCGTTTGAATCGTTACTGAGAATCGGACTCACGATGCTCTCGTTTGGGAATTACCTCTTTGGGAAGCGCGCAAAAAATGATGTTCTCATTATTTTCCGAATCGGCTGTAATTGAAGAACAGCCTTGGGTGACTGGGCAGTGCCGATAAGCCCGAGTTCGATCTTGCGCACCGACAGACCAGCACATGCTTTCCTGGATCGTTGGGGCGAGATTATCCCAGGCAATAGTGGCCCTGCACATGCACACATGGAACCAGACGAGATTGCCAAAAATAAAAATGGATCGTGCCCCTTGGCCATGGAAACGTGACATGACAGAACGGCATATGCAGAACCTGACATGAGGGAACGGCACAAGATATGACAACAAGATAGCCCCAAATGACTCAAAAGGAAGACGATTGGGCAGGGCATGTCCATATACTTATTGCGCTTGGCACAAAGCATTTGAACCCGGACCTAAAGGGCATTCGATTCGGAACGGTAGTGAGCGGGAGTGGCATTTCGTGTACAGACATTGCCGTAGAGAGCCCAAGACTTCGAAGGCGATCGGTTCGCGAACCTGTCCGTGAATAAGTGGACTACGGAGGAGGACGAGTCGCCGTCAAGACCTGGGAGGGACATGAAGATGATACATACTGACGGATGAGCTCGAGCTTCAGCAACATAAGCGACCAGATTCCCAGGCTAGACTGTGGATTCTATCTGCACACGCATTTTGATACTGTTCGTGGGATCCGGATAAAGTGGATCCCAGGCACGGCATGCCCATGGCCAGCCCACAGACAGGGCCCAGGTCGCCAAAACAAATAGCAGATAGCCAGACACAGCACGTCATGTAGTAAGTATGAATCAATATTTCGGCATTATCAATGTAAGTCGGATTGGATCTCGGCGTCCCGGATGGTGTTGGCATCATCTACTGCGTGGCTGGCGCTTTTGAGCGTTGAATGCAGAGCGAGCCGCGGAGAGCGTTGGCGAGCGTGTTTCTGTGTCCTCGTGAAGCACGATCGCTGGTCACAGAACGTGGTTTATCATTCATGTATCGTATCCCACTCAGGGATCTTTCGGCTTCTAAGGCATTAGCCCCTGCTACAAACCTGAGAACGGTTATCGTTGAACGCCAATCTTGTGCCCGCGCAGCCAGGGGTGCGGTCGGCGAGACGGTTTTGGTTCGATTTCGACAGCAGTTGTGCAACTAGTTGACTTTGACAGCGCTTAGTATCGGCCCTTCTGGCGAGGAGCACGGCAGGTGTAACATTATTGATGGGGACAGAGAATATATATACAGAGTAAGTACACGGTTGAGTTTCAAGGGCAGTATTTTGAAACTTCTGCAGGATACAGATGTTCATATAGTATTTTAGCGTTTATAATTGACCTCAAATCTAATAATATTGATAGCAATTTCAGAACGAATTCAAGGACCATTGGTACCAAGAGAATGTGTAATGACCTGAATGATTCACCTTGAATATTGTTCATCAAGGCAGAATATGAGCGCCAAAACTGCTCTGAATTGCTTTCTTACACGAAGTGGGCAAAAGAAATGTCACATGGTGTTTTCGGTCATTTCTGAGTCGAATCACTTCAAATAAAATGTCGACATGAACTTTGGTCGATTTCATGACAATATCCACGGTTTAATCTGCATTATCCCGGCTTGGTTCTCCTGGAATAATATATTTGAGTGTTTTCTGAAAAATTGAGTGTGTGAGATCATCTTGTATGCATGAATGGTGTATACAGTCTGAAAGTATTTGAAAAATGTACCTTATTCACACGTTAATTGACTTGCATTCATTTGATTTTGAGCTCAGGCTGAGACTTACCAAAGTTGTAGATTTTTTAGTATTTTGGGGCCATTTTGTATGACGGTCTATCCGTCACATTATTCATTTCCAAAAAAAAAAATGAGACCCAAGAAAAAAAAAACCCCAAATCTCAGAATACCTCAGGACTGCATATATATACTACATGAATGCTATCTTATGATGGTCAATCTACATTATTTATTTCTAAAAAAAAACTTCAGTCTCAAAAATAAAATAAAATGGAATCTCAGAATACCTTGATATCAGATTGCTACACACCTAGGCAATGTGTTATACTCAATCTCGAAGGAACAGGGTGACATTTGAGCGGATCGGGTGCAGGATACAACTTCAGTCCAATTCCCAACATCACACAGCCACCATGTCAACAATTTGATCAGGTGCCTTTCTTCCAGAGGGAGTTGAAAATCCGCATTTGTGAAGCGCCAATCATCGCCACGTCCACCGGATCATATCCGCAGGATACCCACGGATTTCTGGGTACGCGGCAATCGGAAATCTAAACCAACCAAGTTTGCATTCGCTCTCCGCCAACTTCAGTACATTATTTTTTTGGTCTGCCAACAATTTGCAGATTGAAATCACTTAGCCTGACAAACTCAGAGGCAGGCAGGGAGAGGCGGGAACAAGGCGGGACCAACTTGAAGTCAAGAAAGGCACACCAACAAATTGTTGATGTGGTGGCTGTGTGATGTCAGCAATTGGTACAAAATTGTGTTCTGTGCCTGATCCACTCAAATGTTGCCCTGTTCCTTCGAGGTTGAGTATAACATACTGCCTAGGTCCAATATCAAGGTATTCTGAGATTTCAAAGGTTTTTTTTGTTTACTCAAGTTTTTTTTTTTGGAAATGAATAATGTGACGGATAGACCGTCATAATTTTGCAGTAAAAATGCTCAAAATGTCCAATTTGGACAGCCCGCCGTGAGCTCAAACTCCTTCAATCATGATGAACCGAAGCGTGAATAAAATTCAATTTTCGAGTACTTTCAGACTGTGTACACCATTCATGCATACAAGACGATCTCACAGACTTGATTTTTCAGCAAACACTCAAATATTTTATTCCAGGAGAAAAAAGCAGGGATGGTACAGATTAAACTGTGTATATTGTCATGAAATCTATGACGGTCTAAACGTTGCATAAATCAAAAACAGAAGTTTTTTTTTTGCCTTCAAAATTTTTTTCCAGGAAAGCTCAGAATACCTCTATGTTGCATACCCACATCCCAGGTGAGTCTAGCAACCTCTCTCCAAGAGGAATAGAGTTCCATTTGAGTCCAACTGGCACCAGACACCATTTCGGCCCAAGGCGGCTGACCTGGCATAGCCACCTGATTGGCACATGTCTTCGGACTCTTCCCTGACCAAACGTCGAGGACCTCTTTCTCTTCTGCAACACCCTTGACAGACAATATTGGCACAGGGAGTGCAGGATGAGAGTGTGATAGAACAGCGGGAGGGCAATGTGGTGGCTGTACACCCTAAAATTGCCTCTCGATACGGACCGGAGTTCCGACATTCAGATTAAAGTGAGTCTAACTCACTCATTTATGGCTCAAATCTCTTGAACTCAACGACCTACCTCAACTCTAGCATCATCCCCAGATGCCTGAACCGTCACTGCTGCCGTCCCACCCCCGTCAGCAGTAGCAGAAATTGTGAATTAGCTCCAATGCCATAGCATGCCATGACTTTGGAGGGGTACACAGCATCTGTGCATTGAGGATGTGACCACACCTTGGTTCAGGTACAGCTAGATAGTGTTTCACTGTGAGAGCTGGCTCCCTGAAATACTTGCATCCGAACTGCTGCAGCTCCACTTCCAAACAAGGAAATTGATGGTGGCAGTGCTCGCGGCAATTCTTCGGCAAACATATCTGCCGATATGTGCCGAAGTCAGCAGATATTCCCAAGTCCGTGTAAGAAATCCTGGAACAATTGAATTTGTTATAACAGTGAAACTTGAAGAGTCCCTCGCATAGAGAGTTTTTGTGTTTTGGCTGTTTAAAAAGATGGAGTTGGGCGGAGCGGGTGCGGACAAAAAAAAGAAGCGTCAAGTGCGAGAATTGAACTGAGGGACCACTCCAAATTTCTAAATAATACATCGCGAGATGGATCAATTACCGTTGAGACAAGGCAGACATAGCCTAGGGCAAACTAGCAGAGATATCAGGTACAAGCACAAGTGGTGGCTACACAGCTTGAAATTTCTGCATAGGGCAATGGCTGGATGAAAATAGAGGGCGCGTGAGACGTAGGAAGACGTGGTGGCCCTATATACAAGAGAGGTGCATGCATGAGTTGTCTGCTGCTGTCTGCAAGTTGCATGCAAATTTGGCCGAGAACACTGCCACTATCAATTCCCGTATTTGGAAGTGCTTCTGCAGCGTTTCGGCAACAGTGCCCTGAAATGTGGTTCATGGTAGCAAGACGAGAGGTAGACGTGAAGATCAAAATGCTTGAGACAATGTTGTTCTTGCATAGACTGGGATACACTATGACGAGCAGCCCGACGAGCAACAATTGAGGCCACCATGGAATCTCTTCTTCAGAGCTGTTGTTGACATCCGACGTGTCATCACCGGAGCCGAAGATGTCCAAAGTGTCGCAGGTACCGTGCTTGTGACCTGACGTGTTTTTTTTGGTGCAAGCTGCACCATTTCAATTACTTCAGTCGAAATACCACCAATTACAGTCTCCTTGGAAGAAAACACTACAGCTCAGCCCTTGGAACTCTTACAGTCTGCTCCATCTTCAATGCACTCCATTTATGCTGCTCTGAGATCTTTGCTGTCAGCTGCCACATCATCAACACTGTCTGCCACTCCTGTTTCTGCAGGACTTTGAGGCCCAGCTACTAGTGTTGTCTCAACTGTACATGTGGCAGAGCCTGCACCTCCTGCTACTTGCCAGACCAGCATCATGCCCTTGAGGTACCTGATCACAGGAACCCTTTCTCAGGCAATTCAGATGCCGCCACTTTGTCGGTGTCCTTGCAGAAGTGGTCAGACAAGAAATAATACCTGTGGGCTACGGTCTTTCGACCCAAGAACACAATGAGGACGGCTACCCTGATGTCAAGTTTTTGTTGGCAGGGAAGTGTATGAAGACGTGAATCACTGTTTCACTTGCCCATTTGATTTGGGCACAACGCACAAGGCTTTAGGTGCAGGGTTTGAGCCTACTTTCACATTATGAATGGAAATGTTGTAGTAAGGTGTGGGTTGGTGAAAATGAGACAGTTTATTGCTGTCCACAGGAGTCAGAGAAGGACTTGAGGTCTGAGTAACCGAGTCGAAGATTCAATGCCGAGACATGTGTCAATCAGGTGGCTGTACAAGATCGGCTGCCTTGGGCCGAAATGGCGTCTGGCGCCAGTTGGATTTAAATGGAACTCTATTCCTCTCAGAGAGAGGTTGCTAGACTCACCTGGGATGTGGGTATGCAACACAGAGGTATTCTGAGCTTTCCTGAAAAAAAGTGTTGAAGGCAAAAAAAAAAAAACTTCTGTTTTGATTTATGCAACGTTTAGACTGTCATAGAAATCAGCCAAAGTTCATGCCAACATTTATTTGGAGTGATTCGGCTCAGAAATCAGTAGTATGGCATAAGCCCGGGCAGGCCGGCGGTCCGCCACGTTCGCCATCGACATGAAGTCCGTCGGCCATCATTCCTTAACGTAACTTTCTTTGAAACTTTCCTTACCACTCCTCTCGCAAATTTGTGACTTGGGAAATGGCCGCTGATGCCACTGGCCAACACCGGCGGCCACCAGTGTTTTGAAAAATTTGCCGTGTCTTGAATTTCAAGCAACGGCAACGACAAAGGAAAGCCTGTGTAAGGTTAATTCCCTGCCACCAGCGGACAATTTGCATCACGGACCCCGGTTTCCATCAAATGTGTGACACATCAAAAACTGCGTAAAATTGCTGAAAAAATACAATTATTTTACAACCATTCTAGGGCCAAGAAACACCCCAAAATTTCCTCAATAGTCTCCTTGAAGATTTTGTCCACTTCGTTGATCTGGTTTCCAGTTTCCACCCCGCGTCACGCACAATCCCAGTGGGTTTCCGTTCGGGAACAAGCGGTGGCTGTGCGACAGTGTGGGAAAGTTTCTGCTCTACAAAAGTTTACAGTAAGTAGTGGACGTTCTAGTGAAATAAAAAAGTTCCCTCAACTTGGCCGACTTGAGTTGATGTCACTCCAAGTGACTCTGCTAGGCGGAAGTCAAGTCAAGTCAAGTCAAATTTTATTTCAAGTCAACTTACCAAGTCGCGACTGGAAAAGTCAAGTCATGGCAACACTAAGCCCATGCATGAAGACATGTATAAATCGGGTAGTAATGTGCTATGTGCATCCTGAGGCCGCCAGAATTCACGCTCAATTAGATGAGGTTATTTTTCCGACATAGGGGCTTTTCACTTTGGAGGTTTGAATAGGGCGTCTTTGGGCCTCTCAGTAGGAAATGGCTCCATTGACACGTCTCCCGTCTGGAATCCTAATTGTGATTGCGGACAAGGACCGCTGATACACCGACTCGAGGTGTTTGGCATCTTACTGCAAATTGTTGACTTGTGTGCCCTCCTTGGCTTTGGGAGGAGTTTCCTTTTCAGCGACATTTCTACGTTTCTTTTTTTCTGAGGTTTTGGCGGAACATGAGCCGCGTCAGTATGATTTTATGTCTTCCCTCATCCAATTCATGTCTAATTCTTGCATCATCGGATGGGTAGAAATACGCATGCATACTTTGAGTCCTCATCTTTACTCAGGAAAAAATAATAAAAATTTCAAAACCCGCTCTACCCATTCTTCCGCGGGCGCCGCTCAGGATCCTCCCGGGAAAAAAGATACATGAGATATTGGAAACCCTTTCCCGAAGCTGGGCGCTTCCGGTAGTGCTCAGCAGCTTAGTTCAAATCTCTCTCAAATCCGAGTCTCGGCTAACTCCATACCCACATGACATCCCAATTTGGGAACCCTGTCGTGAGGGTCTTGGCCAAAATACGGCAATTCCATACCATTGCGCTAACGAAATTTTCACATGGTATGACTATCAAATGTGATGGAGTCTGCGCGTACGTCTTTCCAAATCTTGTTTACAGGCATCAGAATATTTCTTGAACGCATTTAAATGTGCTCGGCTGGGGCAGAGACAGTCAACATGGAGAAGATCATGATGATAGGTTCGGCGCCTAGCGATCTAGACTCTCGAGGCGCCGTTAGAGTCGTGGGAGGCCCACAGCGAGTACGGAGACATATAGATGATATTTATGTACACCGAGTCAGTGTGCCAGTGCGGAGGTGGACGCGGAGGCGATTGGCAGAAAGGTCAGATGGCGATCACAATTTCGAGGAGGGCAGAAGTTGAACGAACAGGAACGAACAACTGAACTGGATAGATACGATCGGTTGACAAGCATCGCATGCCGAATCTGGCGGTTTCGAACATATGATATGTGAGTGGAGGGCACAGGAATTGGATACTTGTGGCGAAATATCTTAGCCGACTTACTTGCAGTGCTGCAGTTAAGCCTTGGAGCATTCCAGCCTGAACAATAATGTCGTGTGACATTTGAGCGAAACTTGTCGGAAGAGGGAGCAGAACAAGCTCAATCACCGCGTGGACCTGCCCTGACTCCTGGCGGGTTCCCAGGCTGTGGTAGATCTGCGGCTGCATATGGAAGCGAAGCGGGGTTTTTCCCAGTGGGAAGGGAAGGCTAAGACCGGCACTCGAACAAAGACAGAATGAGACACACTTGTGTGAAGTGATGAGAACAAGAATGCAGGACACACGCGGATCATTTCCTGGGAATTGAAAATGGACACCGACAGAGACCAGATATTCCGCCTACATAATGGGTGGTTTCGAGGGTTTGAACCTGAACAAAAATGACACCTGATGTTGAGAATTTCAGTGGTCCGCGTAAGGTAGGCAGGCCGCCGAACGAAGCAGCCGATCGGTTGCGGAACAAGCGATTCGCAGATCCTGGCAGATCCGCGGCTGGACGTACACTGCAGGCGGAGCGGTGTTTTTCCTGGGAATGAAATGGAAGGGAAGGGACGGTGAGACCAAAACCTGCAGAAAACACGTACATGGGGCGAGAAAAACGCAGATCATTCTTGGGAATTGCCCGCGGACACTGACCGAGAGCCAGATATACTCAAACATCCTGCGTCCAAGATGGGTGGCCCTACTGAATCCCTAACCGTCCAGTCGAACCACCAGCTTTGAAAGGGTTGAGTCATTATGCTCTGCCTTTCGAAAAGCCGACAGAAAGACACGGACCAGCGGAGACGGAATGAGTCTATTCCTGAGAAGAGAAGGCCAGGGCGGAGCGTGGGGACTGCAGCCGCCCGCCCACATCCAGTCTGACAGGTGAAAGATGATATGATGCCAATGTAGAAGGAGATCCTTGACAGCGAAAGCTCCCGTTTGCAGTTCTGCCAAACACAGCAGACGCAGACAAGCACGAGACAGGGATGGGTGGATTCGCACTTCACGCCATCGAACCGGTGCATTATTGGTGATTGAATTCCTTGCCGGAAATAGCTGCACAGAGGGGAGTCCAGTGGCCATTCGACCACTTTTGAGTCACGAACGGTCCCGAGCACAGATTTTTGCCAGATTATGGGTATCAAATCGACATCAAATGGACCCAGAGGGTCGGTGTGATTTGGACCCGAATGATGAAGACAGTGCTGAGCATGGAGAGGAGAACCGAGCAAAGTGCGGAAGCAAAATGTGGTCGACGCCTTCCAGATTTAGATGGGCCTAGAACGAAATTGACGTGGCGTGTGAACTGAAGGAACGCCACACCGGCGTTTGACGACATAATATTGCAACGCCGCACGGTGCGGAATAGAGGCAGGTGGAGGGGTCTATGTGGTTGTCGGCTGCGGTGATACTTGCTGGTCGTAGGGCAGATCCGCGGATAGATATGGGGATTATTATTCGCGAATGGGACGGACTGATGGCGATCATGAGAGCGAAAACCTACGCGTTGACCTTGAAAGATTTTAAGGAAAAGCAAGAGACAAAGAGGAGGTATATCTCGCGTGTGTGGGGGTTGCGGACGGAATAGATCAGGACTTGACATTATCATTAATTATTATTATCAGATCGAGTCGAGTCGAGAGCGCGCAGACAGTAAGATTGACAGTTGAAAGAGCGGGATTTCGAGCAAGCGATTGATTAATCGGGATAACAGCACAGCACAGCACATCTCTGGTTTCTACCAGACGGGTCGGAGGCAAAACAGCAGCGCCCGGCACCCCGCGCGAGTGTAGATGGCCGTGATCACTGTCAGACGGGTAGAAGCGGGGAGGATCGCAGCCGGCAGCGCTCCCCAGGGTTAAAAATGTAATAAAATAAACCCGGAGGCACTCGGCTGTGCCGAGGGAGAGAGGTCCAGTGCGCCCAGAGGGTGAGGATATCGTTTCACAGACAGAGGATTTTTCGAGATGGAATGAGAGGTACGCGAGAACAAATCCACGCAGATCGTTAAGAGAAGCAATCCTTTTTGTCTCTTGCATGCTCGACATGTTTCATTCGTACGTTCCATGAGCCAGATGTGAATATGCAAGCAATCTCGGCCAGAGGCGGATGCCTCAGGCGCAGGTGCATGCATACTCCGCAGAGAGACAGACGTCATTGACACACGTCCGCCTCTGGCCGAGATTGCATATTCAGCAGAGAGACACACGTCATTGACACACGGCGCAGTGCGGACTCCAGAAAGTTGTCCAGATCGAGGAAGAAAAGAAAAGTAGGGCGCGCGAAACGTGGGCAGCGCGGTCTCCAGTCGGGCGGAGCGGGGTTGATTATGCCTGGGAAGGGAAGGGCGCGCCTCCCTCCATCCAATGAAGGCGAGCCTGACAAGTGAAAGAATCCGTCATATCATATCATATGCACGATGATGAAGATAGATCAGGAGAACACGAAAGGAAAGGAAACCACGTAGATAGATCGTTAACGCGTTGGCAGCGAAGGAAGGATTCACCATTTGACGCACGCACGCAAGAGAGACGAGAGCGAGGACAAGACAAGACCTCCCGTGGGCGTGTCGAATTCGCCTATGTCGCTGACCCGTTCTGTCACGATCAATGCGTTGCGCTGCCAGAGGGACAGACAGAGGGGGGACACGACACGCGAGGTATTGATTGAATTTGAGTTGAGGCGCGAATCTTTTTTTTGTTTGCCAGATGGTTATTGCCCGCCCGGCCCCGCCCCGCACAGTGCACCACTTCGAACGCCGCTATGATAATTCCCATTCCCATCCGAAATCATGACACAGTAGAGGGACGGCCGCCGCGGGATCGGGGCGGAAAAACATAGAACAAGAACCACCAGAGACAGCGTGTGTGTCCAGATAGATGGATAGATAGAGTTATGGCGTGGAGATAGCGCCAGATAGCGCCGAGGGGGCGTGCGTGCGTGCGTGCCGTGGTGGAGATAGAGGTGGCTCCAAGGATTTGACACCGTTGGATTGGCAGAAAGAGGCGCACGCATGCACGGAGACGTACGTTCATAATGTTGACATAGCGTAGGGTAGGCTGGCCCCTCGGTGCTGACTGAGCAAGACGTTGGCAGATACGATCTCTTGTTGGGCGTCCCATTCATGTGGCTCGCGGAGCATTCCGGCATAATTGAACATGACGTTTGGATGTCGTTCTATTGATAGAGTATTAGTCAAGTCAGCTGTAAAGCGCAAACTCGTGGAGATCTGTCGATTGTCAGTCAACATTTGTAAGGCGCTGACAGAAGGAATCAATCTGTGAGTCAGTCAGGTTTCGTGCGCTGGTTGGCTCTGGATGGTTGGAATCAAGAAGCCAGCGCAGCGAGCGCAGACAGACAGACTTGACAAGCTCTAGAGTCAATGTTTTGTTTGTTACGTCCGGACAGCCTGATCGGTCCGGTGGTGTCACTGTGCGGTGTTAAGTGTCGAGGTGAGGTACCATATGTTTTGATGGGTGGTCCGCGCGATATTTTCGTGGAGTGAGTGGTTTGGGGGGCGATTGGCGCGCGTCCGACCCCGTCTGAGTCGTCCCCCGTCGAACACTCTTGTCGCCGGCGCCGGCGCAAAGCAAACCCTGGAGCTGATAGAGCGATGGATGCCGAGAGGAACAGGACAGAACGAATCATGATCTACTGGGAAGTTACGGCGGTTTGATCCACAGGAATCGAAGAAGGCAAGAGGGACGGAGCTTGGAAGAAGAAGTGTACGGCAGATGTCGGGAATGGGAATAAGAATAGACGCGGAATATAAAACAATAGATTTAAGGATGGAGTGGGTGAATGCGGGCTG
Organism: Mycena galopus ATCC 62051; assembly: GCA_014925785.1. Taxonomy (NCBI): domain Eukaryota; kingdom Fungi; phylum Basidiomycota; class Agaricomycetes; order Agaricales; family Mycenaceae; genus Mycena; species Mycena galopus. The sequence continues at coordinate 1,292,634 of WIQG01000005.1, forward strand.
TCGTGGGCAGAAGCAGCTGTGGGTATACAGGAGGAGCGGAGATGAATTAGCGAAGGTTTGAAGGTTCGAATTGTGGAAACATGGGAAGGCCGAGGGATTTGCGCTTAAATACTGCGGCGGGATGGGGGGCAGTGGTGGGCACAAGACACGAGCAATTCGGCGTCGGGGAGGTTCGTTTTGGTGAGGAGAAGGGTTGGCGTGGGTGACTTTGGACGGCAAAAGGGTCCGAGATGCCTGGTGGAAAAGATCCTTGGAAGGTGGTGTCTGGAAGCGGTGGGCTTGTGGCGCACATCGGTACCTGCGGAGATACGTCATGTGTGCGACGGGGACGGGTGAATTGTGCGGCCTGATGAGATCTGAACGTTTCTGTCATTCGACGTCTAACTCCATTCGGCGAGAGAGGATTACGATCGAAAAACAACCACGTGGATCAATTACGCAACTGATTGAGATTTGATTCCGTATCTTGCGATTTTCAATAACGTACACACGCCCTGTGCGAAGTGCTTCGGTGGCAACCGTTCTACGTGCATAAGGAATTCCCATTTGCGGTCGAGTCCCACAGTGAGGCACTGTAGCATAATGCTATAAAGAGAGGAGAAGGCGTATTTCCGCGCCTCTTTTCCCCAGCTCGAATATGGCCCCCAGCTTCAATCTCCGACCAGTCTCGATGGACGCGTCGCCGTCCCCATCACCCACCGCATCGGGCTCGCCTTCCGACGCCTACAATCGCAAGTCTCCCACCTCGCCCGCTCCCCCGTCTGCCTCTACCTCTCGTGCCGGCCCGCGTCGCCCGCTGTCACCGAGCTCCTTGCGCGACGTCGACCTGACGCACATGTCCGACTCGGCGCTGCACCCGCGCCGATACCCTGCACCGCCCACGGGCCACGACCTGATGGCGCTCTTCCCGCCGCCCGCGCCGGACAGCTTCCCCGAGTTGCGCCCCGGCCCCACTTCGGGCTACTTCCAGCGCCAGGAGCGCGCGTTCTTTGCGCAGGCAGGGAAGGAGATCGTGCGTGTGCGCGTCGACGTCGATGTGGATCCGGAGAGTAGTGCTATGTCCGTCAAGGTGCAGTCACAGCAACAGCGCGGGCCGGCGCCGCGCTCGTGGCCCCCGTCGACGTCGACGCCTGGTGCGCCTCATCCACGGCAGCACACGCGCGGTCCGTCAGTCCCCGTGACGCCCGTCTTCCCACCTGCGCCGCATCCCCATCCTTCGTCTCATACAACTCCGCACCTGCACGCCGCACACCCTCACGCGTCCCCGCATCCCCATTCTGCCCACCCTCCCCATCTCCAATCCCGCGCACGCACACCTGCGCCCGGGCCCCCGTCCTCCTCGCTGTCTGCCGCTTCTCTGCCATCCACGCTCTCTGCTGAAGACCGGGAGCGTGACCGGGGAGGCGAGGACGGAGATGGCTTCCGCACCGACGACCCTGACGAGGCGTGGCGCCGGCCCATGCCGTACAACGAACGCCGCCGCGCAGGGAAGCATACAAGGAGGGTTGTGGTGCGGACGTAGCCTTGGCACATCGTGTCGTTGTCGCTGTTGACTATATTGGAGGAAATAATTGCGCGCAGAGCTGGGGAAGCTGTTGTCGTCTTGCAGTCGTGCGTGTTTATTCGTGGCTCATCGCTCATCGTTTCTTGTTAACGCGGCCGTAATCCTTCTAGCGCCCAGTATATTTCTTGACCCCATCCATTCCCACCGTGTACATTGCTCATACCTTGTACATTGCCCACCCGTCGTGTACATTCTCCAATGCGATATACGCTATAACACCAACATCCGGTACCTTACCCAAAATGTATCGTAATTTTCACCACATCGAAGTCAAAGTCAACAACTTCTTTCATTGCTGTCTCTGTGTTATAACAATGCGCAATCAACATATTCTTGTCCTCCCCCTTCTCCCCGTGCTATTCTGATTTCTTCATTCCCCATCGTCTCCATCTGTCGTTCACGGCCTCACTCCCGTCCCCGTCTTCCGTGGATCTTCATCGCCCAGCTCTCGGTCCCCGTCTTCCGCGCTGTTGTGCCACAGCCCGACCCGAGGTTCATTATCTTATGCTCCGAGCCGTGTGCACGGCGCTCAATTCATCGCTTGACGTTAGCGTGAGCGTTCAAACTTGACAATGACTCGAACAGGGACCTCTCCGCAGAATTAAAAATCGAATCGAAATGAAATCCGATCCCTCCATCGATTGGCGCGGCGCCTCTCCTAAGTCCTTATCCTCCCCATCGATAGTAGTATCATACGAACGCCATTCCCCTGCATGCCTGCCAGGCTCCACCCGCGATCCATATTCCATACTCCATAATGGTATTCTGGTATATATCTACCGTGTACTATAGTACTTTCAGGGCACTGTCTAAATAAAAGTCTGGAGTCCAGACTCCGCTCATAAACAGATACTCCCCGTCTCTTCCGTGTCGTCTGCCACATCGTAAGTAATAAAGGAGGGTATCTATGTCGGCGTCTGTCATAACAGCTTCTTCGCCTTCGAGGTGCCATAAGCGGCAGGAAGGGTGCAGGAGAGGCTGAACTCTATCTCGTCCTCTCACGAGCATGTATTATACGTATGAATCCTTGATTCCTTCTCATGCCTCGACGTAGTCAACCATTCCAACTTCCCATCCAGATATTGTACCTCTGTTCCCAGGCAGTATTAGTGTTTATTCGCGGCGCAGTGTGTTCACAGGAAGTATTTATTTATTCGTGAGATGCGACGAGGGCTCGGTCGTAATCTCAGGGCAGGTCATGTTTCCGCACTGTATACTTAGATCTAGATACGTTCCCTGCCCGCATCTTCGCGGACGCGGCGTTCTCAAATTCTCAGTGTGTTAAATTTATTCTTTCCGGATCGTCGCTATTCAGTCGCTGTCATTACTGTAATATGAAATGTGATTTACCACTACGCGCCACAGACAGCTCGGTGTCTTTGCTCTTTTGGCGAGCTAGCCCTAGCTAGCATCAGGAAAACTGCAAGCAGCTGTGGGCACTATGGAGCACTCGGCTAGTGCTGCCTAGCGCTGTCAAAGGCCTGCATAGCCGCCATAGTGACTTGCGGTTTTCCTGATGAGCCACGGCCCATTATTGTGGGGCGCTGTGATTTACCACTACGCGCAATCACATCCACCGACAGCTCGGTGTCTTTGCGCTTTGGCAAGCTAGCGAGTCACGGTCCATTATTGTGGGGTGGGCGGCTGTGGGAGGGGCGGGCCTGGGCGCGCAGCGGAGGCCAGGCACAGTGCGCACGTCGCGCGTACATGAGAGAGCCGGTAAGAACTGTGATTTTCGCGCACATTGCGATCTTCGTCCGCGCGATCTTCCGCGAGTTCGTGCAGGTTCGCGTCACGTCTTAGCGCGTATGTACAGAGTGAAATCCTTGCGATCGGATGCCTATAGAGCCTAGACCTTCGCCATTCAAATTTAAAAAAATTACTAAATTGAAATTGTGATTTGCGTCGCGTAAGTGTGTATGTATACCAAATCCTCACAGGATCCACACCAGCATGAGTTTGCGCGAGCAGTTCCGGCGCGACGCGAGTCGTCATAAGTTCAGCATGTGATAATATGGAGCTGGACATGGACCCGGGAAAACGCGTCCGCGTTCCGCACCGCGCCGTTTGCCGCTTTCGCCGATCTTGATCGAAACGCCGTCCCGATCTGGTACTTATGTAAGGGCGGTGATTTTCGGATTGGGCGGTGAAGCGGAGATAGGGGCATGAACTTTGCAACTTGTATTGCTCTTAGCTCCAGGTTGAGCTTTACGTTTTGAGTGCGTGGCACCTTTTGAAAATTTGCGAGGAAAGGAAAGAAGTCCGAGTCCGAGGACATCACGGCGACCCAGCCGGGTGTAGCCACCTTGCGCGTGTTGGGATCCGTAAAAGTTGAACGTTTGAACGCCGGTCGTGCTAGCCGCTCACAGTCTTTTACTTTAATGCTTTAATGTGATCGAATTTATTCGTCTTAGAAGGCAAGTCAGACAGAGTCACGGTCATTATTAGTGCTGCGGCGTTTCCGAGGAAGGCATGCCCCTGGCCGGTTGTAGCCTTTTGTGTATGTAACTTGAACACCGGCGTTTAGTTTCCCTCGCTTCACCGTACTCTTCTTGACTTTTGTCTTTACTCTTTTGACTTGGACTTCCATCGTTCGGTGAGTCGAATACGAATACGAATACGATCGAATTTATTTGTGCTAGAAAGGCAAGTCAGAGTGGCGGGGCTTCCCTGTCATTTTGTCGGATATAGAGTCAGTCAGACGTGGGCGGACTCAGAGCGAGGCTTTTGTGTTGTTCGGATCTAAGGTTAGCTACATGAGCTACATAGTCCAAACAAGATCGATTCAGACAGGAAGGCGCCATAAACGGGAGCGTGAAAGATGTGGGACGGGTTGCGATTTTGAATGCCGTTATGTGCGCTCCTGCAGGTCGATTTGTGTCGGAAGCAAAATATTCACACACTGAGGATCTCCTGGTACAACAACACTGTTTGAGAATTTCTGGTTTTTCAGTGAAACCAGAGGTGAAAATTTTCGTTAATTATTCACTCTGGTTTCGCTGTGATTTTTACCAGTTTTCCATTTATTATAGCGAAAAATGGAAAACTTTGATGAAACATCTTGAATTTTTCACCACAATTTTTCAGCTGAAATAGAGTTGAAAATTTAACGAAATTTTTCACCTGTGTTTTCACTGAAAAACTTGAAATTCTCAACCAGTGTGAGGCATTTTGTGGGTGTTCCCGGTTCGAGCCCGGGCCAGGTTATTACAGGTCATGTATGAGTCAGAGTTTTTTTTCTTCCTTTGGTTTCGCGCGTATATTACGTGGCTGGGCTGGAGCCAGGGTTCTTGGTTCGAAGTGCTTTATTAATGAATTGATTCAGGATTCAGAGGTATGCAATAATATCTTTCGCGCATAATTTTTTGTGCTCAAATCTATTTCAACCAGCCCAAAAAAGTAGAGCTTAAATAGAGCTCAGAACTGGGGTGTTTAAGACCTGGTGGTGAAACGTATCACGGCCGTTAATCCCGAATAGGCTCTTCTAGAGCGTTAGGTGGGTGTTCCCGGTTCGACTCTGGGCCAGGTTGTGCGCTAGCTGGCACCGTCTTTTTTTTCTTCCTCTTTTTCTTTTGCGCAACTCGCAAACAAGACAGGATGAAGTAGTGCACTGTCTACTGGATATATATTTGCATGCATGGACAGGAGGACCTGGTTCTGGGTTGTAATATAACAGGCAGAAAGTGCAGCATAAATACAGCTTTTGAAATGGAGCAGGGAAGATCTAGAGGTGAATTGTTCACGTCCGTTGATAAGTATTTGAGCAGTTTCCAACGCCTTATTTGGGGCGGGTGTAATTCTTGCCGACCAGACCTTTCGCACAGCCAGTGCTACCTACCCCTGGTAGCTCTGGTAGCTGTACGCTGTTTGCTTGGTAGCACCTGGTAGCACCAGTAGCGCCCCGCGACGGAGCACCATGAGTTCATGGCGATGCGCACGATCATTCTTTTCCTTGCCCTGTGGTTCCTGCTGTTGAGCCCAATTGGCAATTAGGTTCAAAAAACGCCCCACAACTTCTCTTTTGGATCCCTATGCCCCTCAGGGACCTTGCTCTCAAACAGCGCCTACGCCGCCAAAGGTGAGCTGGGCTGAACATATTGCCGAAAATAAGAGTTTCCGGCAGAGTCTCCAAGTCCTCGAACATGCCAAGAAAGAGGGTGTCCGCTGGGTGGCTTGCCATCTTGCTGAGCGGGAGCATTTTTGCGACGACAATGTGTGCGTAGACTCAGTTATTTTTTTCCATGATCACTGGGTCGCGAAGAGCTAGTGGGGCTCCTACTGCATCCAGCAAAGACCACCTTCATTGCAGCACCACAAGCGCCCGAGGCACGGGCCTTGTGCCGAGAGGCCGCCAGACAAGCACGAATAGGAGCAGGAAGTAACGCGTCGTGCAATCCTGCGTCGCGGTCGCCTGCTCACCCGGGAGATACTTTGCCTGGCCTGGCACGCACTAGGCACTAGGCAGCTATAACACTACACACTCTTATCTTACGCCATACTTACGTCTTATCACACCAAGTGCAAACTTTATTCTGTACGACCTTTAAGCAGCTGTTGCTGGAGATAAACAGCCATCAACGAACCTGCGAGAAGTCAACCCGAGGAAGTGGTCCCGGTTCAAATCCGGGTCAGGTCATACTTCCTTCTCCACGTTTGTTTGCGCCCCCGGGGCTGCCGGGCAGCTTTCAAGTTCTTTCCTGATTCTTTTGGTTTTGGAGCATTGTATTGACACATTGATTTAGGACCAGTACATATCTAACTAGGCTGACAGGGTACGATTATCAAATGTATTTTTTTTGCTTGAATCGCACCAAAGTGCATTCCATGTCCTACTTATTTAACTTCAAAACAAACGCTTGGGAGACCCGGTGGTGAAACTGAATCACACCCACAATCTCTGCTGATGAGATGGATTGGAGTTATTTGGATGTTCCCGGTTTGACTGGGCCAGGTTTTTTTTTCTTTCTCTTTTGCCTTCCATTTAATTGCGGAGCCACAAATTTAAAGTGTCGTATAAATCGAGCTCGGAAATATCACGTACAAGATCTGGTGGTGAAAGGTATCACACCCATATAGAATTCAACACCACGTTTAGCGGTATGTGGGTGTTCCCGGTTCGGCTCCGGGCCAGGTTATGTGGTGATTCGGATTTGTTTTTTCCTAATTGCCTCTAGGCAGCCGCGTTCATGCACAACTCGCAAAGAATCAAACAGGATGTCAGGATACTTACGTACTTGCACCACACTTGGTCTACTATGTTGTACCATAAGTATTTGTATTCAGTATTGCATGAGGGCCAGATCACCGGTTGCAGCAGCATAAATACGGCTGAGAATGTGGGCGGGGAAGACCTGGTGGTGAAATGAATCATACCTGTGTGAATTGTATGGGGTTTTGGCAAGTTGTCAATGGGAGTCCTCGGTTCGAGCCCGGGCCAGGTTATAGAGCCTCTCCGACATCCTTTTCTTTTTCGTGCAACTCTCCAAAAAGAAAGGATAAATTACGCAGTCTGCTCTATCGGATGTTGGGCTTGTTGTTTGATGGTCCACGCATAGGGGGTAGAGTGCTTTGACCCTGTATTTCAGGAAGGCGAGAAATGTCGCGTAAATACAGCACAGGAATAGGGAATGGAAGTCCTGGTGGTGGAATGAATCATGATGTAGACCGGCAACATGTTATGTGGGCGTTCCTGGTTCGATTCCGGGCCAGGCTATGGCAACTCTCTAGGTGAATTCTTTTCTCTCAAGATCTGTTGCGACATGCACAAAGTCCACCACAGCTCGGAAACGGGGATTGGAGGACTCGTGGACCATGATGAAACAAACACGTCGCCCACATTCTCCCTGTAGGTTGCATACTCAAGGTTTAAAAATTACAGTGCAACTTTGAACAAAGGTGGAGAAGACCTGGTGGTGAAATGATCACCTCTGCATTGCTTTCCCCAGATATTAGAGAGCTTGCGCCGAGCCACTGGCAGCCACCCGGTGGTTCATCAGGTATGCGCTGGCCGGTGGCTCCACACACATTTCCGCATGTGGTGGCTCTCCGGTGGCTCAGCTATGACGTCAAATACGCACCTCAAGCCCATTCTCAGGTACAAGAATATCTTTTCATGTGCACAAGGGAAACTATTATGGACTGCCCATATTTCTAGCTGCAGGATTCATCTTGTTTTCCGCAAGAATAAGGGCATTTTGCGGCCATTGGCAGCGCATGCCTGCCGAGCCACTGGGTGGCTCCTGGTGGCTCGGTGCAAGCTCTCTATTAGGATGTATATATATACGGGTTCCCGGTTTGAGCCTGGGCCAGGTCATTACAGGTTATGAGCCAGTGATATTTTTTTCTATTTGGTTTCGCCTGGACGCCACTGGTTGAGAATTTCGAGTTTTTCGGTGAAAATGTTTTTAAAAAAATTGTTAATCTTTGACCTTTGAGATGAGGTCCGGCATGATTTCCAAGTATTCAGTGAATTTTCTTGGTTCAGCCTCAATCTCAATTTTCTGCAATTAGCGGTTTGACTTATTCGAGTTGATTTGGAGGACATAGACCCAGCCGGTTGCATACAACCAAATTCAATTTGAAAAGTCCGCCGACTGAAGAGCTAGGATGCTGTGAAATATAATCACCAGGCTCAGAACTCAGGGCCATTCGTTCCGGGGAGGACAGGAACAATACCAAATTGAACAATCACTTAGAACTCGGACACCTACACTCATCCAAAAGAATAGTGCTTGTTTGCTGAATTCCCGCCCGTTTTGCTTGAAGGAAAAACTGTGACTGGCGTAAAAGACCAAATGCTGGTGATCTATGTACTCGATGAGGATTCTTTTTGTTGGGCGGCGGAGCCTGCCGATTGATGAGAGGGGGAGACGTTTGGCAAATTGAGAACTCACCTTCGAACAAGGGGACGGAAGCAGAGCCTGAGTGAGGAGAACCACACGGCTCTAGGTGTGGCTTGCTGGGAGCCGAAAGGCTGTCTCGTGCTTCTCCTCCCTCGTTTCCCTGTCTGGCCTGTAAGTAAAGAGCCCGGATGGAATACGTCATCGTTCTACCGACTTCCCGCGAACGTACTTTGTCACTGCATTCCCGCGGTGCACCGTGCACCAATTAAAGCGTAACCAGAAAGCGGCGAACGTGGGCTTGGACGTGGGGGCGTGCGGATCTGTGTGTGGGTGTTTTGCTTCGCCGCACGGCGCACTGGTTGCGATTGTATAAAGTGTTCGCTCCGAATCGAGGCAGCCTTTATTGATCCACCGAGTCCTTACCTTTTGGTGTCAATTTATCTGTGGAAGCTGTGGGTCCTGCCAAGATCTGTAATCAATTCACAACCACTCGGCAGCAATCTAGTCAGTTGTTGAAAATTTTAACCTAGAGGTGTCGAAACCCTGTCGAATCGAAGTTAATTCCACAGCCTGAGCACGCGAATTAAACCCCGGCGCCGGCATTACCTCAGTGCATTTGTCAAATGGCAGAGGAAGGGTCGTAATGGGCAGTTCTGAGCCCGGGATATTATTCGCTGCCTTGCTTTCTTGCTTGTCTGATTGTCCAGCTGTAAAATCCCTTTCATCTAAAGCGACAATGCCACAGGCTTGGCTTTCAACTCATTTGTCTTCGGGTTCACCTATCGTTTTGGTTTTAGTCGCGGATTCTAAATTGTCCTTTTCTGGCCAATCCGAAGTTGGAAAACAGTGGGTGGGTCTACTATTAAATGAAGACAAGGCAGGTTCCGTTTCGGCGGGGATCCACGTTCGCGGGCCTCCGCTGTCAACTAGGGACTTTATAAGCAACATCTTCTTCCTCAGGTTTAAATGTAAATGTAGGTCAGGGCCTGGGATTCCCGTCGGATATCCCTCGCCATGATACGGCATACACGTAGGGAATTTGACAGAGGTTCTGTATAGCGAGGTACAACGTAGTACCTGGAGCGTCTGTCTACGGAAAACTCGGGCATGAGGGTAAATCTAAAAGTGTTGCCCAATGAGTTTGAATCAAAGTACTGATAGGTAGCCAAGGTCGGTGTTGAATTTACATGAAGCGCTGTTACAACCGGGGTTCACGGAGACTTGGAATTATGCCGCTCAACCTGATCGGTCCGCAATCTCTGCAAACTCGGAATAAGTGCCGGCCGGGATCTCCGCATCTAGCTCAGCTTCATATCGCTGTGAGGTATTAGCACTACCAACTCCGGAATTCCCAGTTTTGTCCCCGACGCTGTTGAAGTCCTCCATGGGTATCCTTGGCTGGATAACAACAATAAGTGACCTTCTCGCGCGCGGCGTTTAATCGCCGACGGAAGAGCTTGGATTCCGTGAAGTATAATTACCAGGCTCAGATTCGATTTGATTCCGGAATCTAACAGTGTACGTCGCAGTAATTAAAAGTCAAGCTATAATAGAAAGCTTGCGCAAAGCCGCATGCTGTATTTCTACCCCTCATTCCCAGAATGGTTAATGAGCACATCCCACACCACTTGAGCCAATAACCAAAAAGCCGCATGGGAAGACGTTGCGCCCCCCGAAGCCGCATGAGGCTTTTGCCCAACCTCTCTAATGATAGCTTCACTACTGGAGCACTTACTGGCTGGGTAATTAACCTACTAATTAAATGACTGATGTAGATCCCGAGGATCTCAGACTGCCGGCGCGCACGCGTCTCGACGCAGGAGTCGAGGCGTGGTATTTATGTACGAAAAGAGCTGGTCAATAGAGTATACTCACTCTGTCTGGTGGCCAGTTGCAGTGTTCAACTTTTGTGCACCACATTGATTCAGCACCCACCCAGCCCAGACGCTGCGATGCAACGCATTACGGGGTCCACACTAACGCGTGTATGTTTGGAAAGTAATGACTCGGAAGCGGACGTGTCCGCAGGAGTTTAGGAAATCAGATACTCGGGAGTCTCCGCGTTTGAGTCCGGTCGGCGGCTATTGTTGCTGTGAGTATGGATGTGACGTGGTAGTCGCCAGGAACGGGAATGTGCCAAGAATGGAAGTGAGCCGTCGGCATCGGGCGAGGACTTAACAGGATTTCGAAGTAACTCGGATGATGTCGACTATTTTGAGCGCGTTTCGTCTCGGATGCGGTCCATAGAATAGGTGTTTTGAGTCTGACAGCACTGGCGGATGGGGCTCACCTCTGTGGGGAAAGATTTGGGCCTGGGCCCCGGAATTGAGCAAGGATGTTGGCGGTGCTGTGGTGGTCATCATCTGTAGAAACGGTGTCTTCAGCCAGGGAAACATACAATTGCCGGCGCCGATTGGCCACGGAGATCATAAATCCGTTGACGATGGGGAATGTTCCGTCCCGGAATAGTGGAACGTCATGGGTACCGTGCGGGGGGAAATCTTGAAAGCCGCAGAAGTAAATCAGAGCCCATCAGATTCACACATTCCTTCATTGCTAGAAACCTCAGGCCACCAGGCTGGAATACTTATGTTTTGCTCGCAAAGTGGGAAAGAAAGTGGTGAGCGGTGAGGTCGTCGCAGATACTGTACGGTAAGGTTCACTATTTTTAGAATTTCCACTCACCGAGATGACCGAAAATGTTACTTTTCAATTAAATAAGACGATTTTTAAACGCATCAAAAAATCGGGATGTCACCGTCACCTGAACCTTTGGTCGTACTACTTAGTGCAGTATCTGACATCTACCTAGTTACCCGCCCTGTGTCGAGAGACTGCTGCAGATTAAGGATTTCAGCCGCCAGCTAGATCTTGTGTAGGCGGTCGGAGTGAATCGCTGACAGAAACTTAGATGGCGGAGACATCTGATATGGTCACGAGGTCGAAAACAAGATTCTGTCTGATTGTACGTATGTTGGGATTTTCGGGATTCCGACTCCCGAAAAGGTGAAGATCTGATGGCGCAGCAGACGCCATCTTTAATTACGCCTGGCCAAGGTCGGCAAAGCATCGCTGGATGCGTGCGCTCAAGTCCGCTGCAGTATTCAATCGCCGTCCCAAAAGAAGATATCCCGGTGAAGGACTGCCCCCAGGCGGCGCCAAGCATCGCTGTACAAGTATGTTGCGGCCGCTGCAGTGGATCTGTATCGAGTTATTTGTGCTATGTCGGACACTCGACGGACATACGGATAGACGGACAGTTACCAAATGGATGGATAGTCGGGGTATTCTAAGCGGTGCATAATTTAGCAAATGCGGCAAGGAGCGGTCGTATTCCGGAAGGCCGAGGGCGAGGTACATACCGTTCGTGACGTATCTGACGGGACCGGCGTTGATTGAAAGTGAAAGATTGAAAGTATCAGTCAGTCAAAAGAATGATAGATGTTTGAAGTGTGGCAAGGATCAAGATCAGTGTTCAAAACTAGATACAGACCGGGAACGCAACCAGGACCAAACTTGACGGAAAATGTTCCGGACAGTACGGCAGGATGGAGGCCTAGATTCGCAATTGCCGAGAGAGGGGAGAAAAGGCTAGAAGAGGGAATGCAATCTGTACATACGCAGAGCCGGTGGACAGATACTTGATGCATCCTGCCATTGAATGACGCGATTCGAACGTGTCCCGAGGAACAATTGTAGCGAGCGGGGGTCGGAGGCGATTGAGAGTATCAGTCAAAGGTTTGCGAGGACCGGAAATTTGACGCTTAGATAGTGGGCGCTTTTTCCAAAGGCGGCCCTAGATCTGCAGATTGCCGAAGGGACGCCAGTTAAGTACAAAGCAGTACGGAGCAGTCTGGAGCCAGTGAACAGGTACATCTTTGACAGAAGCAAAACAGACTCCGCACTTCTTCGTCGACAGTGAGAATAGTTAAATTTGGACGATTCCAGCGGATGTAGAGCGGCTTGATCGAAGAGTTCCAAGTCCCAGCCTAAGAACCAGTTCTTGATCGACCATCCGAAACCACTCTTTAGGACACGAAGCTTCAAGATAAGTATATTCCTCAAGGGCTCGAAACCATACGGCCTCACCAGGTTAGTGAGAAGATACGTATACGGCAGCAGGCGTTAGCAGGAGGCATATATCTACAATTGCCGAGGAGGGAACCCAAGCCGGTGGAAAGGAAAGGATCCGGAATGCGGTATAGGGACTCCGTGGCCCTGGCCACACCTTGACTGAAAAGCCTGGAGGAATGTCAAGGAAACGAACGAAAACCTGCACTACGATGCGATAAGAGGCTTGTTTGCTGCAGATACGAATGCATAGAATTAAAGTGCGGATTCTGAATGGCGAAAACTTTGGCTTGCAGGGGGAATTTTCTGGCGCGAAAAATCCGGTGATTTTGGCGGTTCGCAAATTATCCTGCCACGGATGAACATTAACAAGGAATGAACCATGTCACTGGGGAAATAGCACGTACCATATTGGAAATACGAAGCGAAATAAGTTGGTTAGCTTGTAGAATTGCTTAAAAGCGAATCCCAAAAGACAGGGACTCAGGCCCGCATTCGAGGGATATTTCCGGCGTACGGAAACTTGAGGGATTATGCTCCGGATCTGATCTAAGAGAGACTCAGAGGCCGCCTCCCTCTGAGTCATACGAGGATAGAGAGGCTGATTTGTACATCGAATGAGGGGAGAGACAGTGGGCTTCCGCGGTGGCCGATAGTACTGTTATTTGTGATAGCGGGCGAAAATATCGAGCGTATAGGAGAGAGGCTTGCTTGAAGGCGGTAGCACCAGCCAGAGTCTCGATTATACCTCAGTCTGAACGTGCCCTGAGAAAAATGGCCACCGCCAGAGCGGAGAGCCGGCGAAAAGGCTGTTGACAATGATTGAAGGATCCGGGTTTGGCCGACCTAGACCTGGACCTGGACTTAGATCTGGACTGAGAAAGGAAGCAACCTGTGGGTCGGTGAACAAAGGCTTGGTGGAGCGAAGGAAATTGCGTGATACGTTTCCGTAAGCCTCCCCAAGAAGTGCTTTCGTCTACAGCGCGGACTTAATAAGGTTCGTGACCATAGCTTGAACGTACCTGAAAATATTGTTAGCTCGCGGAGAAGGATCGGATAGAGTGTTCTGGGACGAACAGGTCGGATATCGATTTGCTCTGACAAAGAACAGTCATAAATCAGCGGAGATGGCCGCCTTTCGAAGGCGCGGAGCACCACAATCCAGGACAAGTCCGGCAGGACTTTGCTGTTCGACTTGAAAGATTCAAGTGCGCTAAAGGAACCGTTGATGCCTTGAAAAATGAAGATTTCCAGGGTGGGCGTAGCTCCTTTCGCGTACGAGACCAGAACAATCATAAGGCATGAATTGGATGGCGTGCGAAAAGCATCATGTGGCGAGTGGAGAGAAAGCCCGAATCAGTAGAGTGGATTGGAACTCAGGCCAAAACGCCAAATACGGAACTGTGGAATGATTCGGGGTGGGTACAGCCGAGAGAAGAGCAGGCCTGATCTGCAATGGCCCGAGAAGGGAGGCAAGTCAGTGAATGGGTGAGAACGTTACTTGCTGTAGGATTCTTGCTCTTGTTCTTGTCTGCAGCTGAAGAACGATACCTCTGAAATGTATTTGGGACCTGTAACCTGCAGCAAGCTTGATTCCCTGAACTTACCAAGGGAGAGCAAGGGCTGGTACCTTACCTGTTCTTGGCGCCACTCCAAAATAAACAAAAACCCCGCTGCGTTCTGCCGTGGTATGCATCTCGAAGCTAGCCTCGTTACTTGTACAGATGTGGCTGATCAGTGGTGGCTGATCATTGTGGTTCGGGTCAAGCCGCCGACGTGACGTGACGATCTTTCCGACCTGGACTCTCTCTCTTCCTTACCATCTCGGGCTGCAGTCGAGCGCACGCACACGTCCCGCCCTTGCCCCACGCTCCTCTTCACTCCTTGCCCTTCCCTACCCTTGTCGCTCTCTCCCCACACGATGTTGATCTGAGTCGTGAACGAGATGGCAGAGACGGAGACGGGAGGGGAAGAGGAGTTTTCGATTTGGCAAGGTGCCCAATGCCGTACCGCCGTGCGGAGAAGCGTACACGGGGCGTCGTGTACAATGGCAGGTGTAGGCACTGTTCATTGAACAAAGTAGGAAAGACTGTTGATTTCTTTTCGCGCCTTCCCTTGCCTCCCTCTTCCACTTCCTTCATACCCCTTCGTGCGTTTCTGCTGTCGTCGTTGTTCGGCCTCTTTTTTCAGTCCCTCCGCTTGCCTCCGTCTATCCGTCCATCCCTTCGTTTCGTCTTTGTTTTTTCTGGGTTTGGTTGGCTGACGAATCGTAGTTCGCAGTATCCCTTGGCCGCCCATCTGTGTCCATTTCCCCCGTCGCCCCGCCAGGTACATTCATCGCGTCTCCCACACGGATTATACATCTTGTACACGCGCCTGACATCAATCGCCTGCCGCCATCACGCACCGCTATATGCTACACACCAAAATTCTTACCAACTATAATACCTCACAATGAGTGTGATACCTCATGATCGCTTGCGCTATGCGAACTTATTCCCCTCATCGTACTGCGGTGTTAGAACTATTATCAATTGTGCAACATGTTGTTCTCGGCGATCTCTCCACCTGCTTCGTTCTCAGTTCTCGACGTCCGCCAAGTTCCCGTGCTCTCAACACGTAGAACGTCAACATCCTAGTCAACTTCGTTGGCTGCTTGGTTAACACCGCTGCTCGTCAACGTCGCTAATACCGGTGCAAGCATCGATAGTTGCAGAGGCCTTGGTTTCACGAACACCGGGCCCGGGGCGACTCGCGACCAGCAGAGAAATGAGCGGAAAGAAATGAAAACGAAATGAAATTTGATGCCTCAATCGATTGGCGCGCCTCGTACGTTCCGGCGTTCTCCAAAAGTCCAGGCTCCACTGATAAACAGATGGCTCCTGTTGTTCACCACATATGGAGAACACTTCCATGTCCCCATCTGTCGCGTCGTCGAACTGCGTGAAAGCGTGTCAGAAAATTTGGCATACAGCGTGAACTCTGAATACTATTGTCTCCGTTCTCATGGTATGGCAGTGCAATGCATGTATTTCTCATGCAGGACGCCGCTGAAGGTACACCCTGTGAATGTTTTGTCATTTCTCCGATCCGTTACTAATAGTAAAATACCTCCGTTCCCAGGTACAAGATTGTTCTCTACGTGCCACGGCGTGTGAATGTCGATCGCCCTGTCTCCGCACTGTCCGCCACCTGGCGCCGCGTCTTGGCAATAGCAGTCTTAATTTCTCTTCTCGCCGTGCTTTCCCATTGTTCTCTGGTGCCCTTTTCAGAGAGCGTCGCGGTTCAACTTGAGAAGTAATGACGTGCTATATGACGGCGCGGTGCGCGAAAATGTACAATTAATATGAACGGCGACGCGCTGTCGGTGTGAAAGTAATTTAGTCATCCTCAGCCCAGGCAAAATGACAGGCTCCAGCACCCATTTCATCCGCGCGAGGATCTATTGTGTTGCAATTGTCATTTTCTCAGAGACTCTTAGACTTTTCGCACACGCAGCGCACGATGGGGGGTGCGACTCGACGTCGCGCACATTGCAATTTGCGTGATCGTCGGTGTGAGTTTGCGTACGTAAGCGTCGTACATTCGGGTACATATGGACAGCGCGTACATGGGAAATCCTCACGATCGGCGCGGCGGACGATCGTTCGGATTTGAGTACTGCTGAGTAAATACTAATAAAGAAATTGCTCGGCGCGTGACGCCGTCATTGGTGTCCATAATAGGCCGGAAACGTAACGTGGACGCGTTCGTTACCGTTTGCCACTTTCGGTTTTGAGGAGCGGTGATCTTCGTTCCAGATGGGGACATTCCGATCTTGATCGAACACAACATGCGACGGCGGCGTTCCGATCTGGGATAGGAAAATAGGAAAGTACGAAGGAGAGCGGAGATAGGGGTGGGTTTCCATTACCATATTGGGTGGTTCAATTGACTAGGGATTGTATGACAACTGACTGCAAAACCCTGGAGGGTAAGAGGTCTCGAGATCACAGATCGTTCCCGCCATCAACAGTGCAGCAGGTGGAGACCAAATATTTATTGTTTGGTCCCGATCAAACACAAAACAAACTATCCTCCGCCACGCGTGGCGTACGCGTTCAGAGACGCGGATTCATTGGCCAGATTGGCCCCTCCAGAAGCGCACCGCTTCATGGCTTCAAAACTCTCTCAGTCGGCGAGGGAAAGAAAACGAAGATCTCCAGTTGCAAAGACTCGACGAATCAATTACTAGCTTATTACTGTAAACAATGTACCTAGATGATATGAAATGGCCTGAAGACATTTTGGAAGGCTATCTGAACTTTTACTCAATTGCACACCACTTATGGTAGATTTACTTGTGCATGGTGGCTCCCATCAGAAATTTTAAATTTGCTCACCTATCGTGTAGAGTCGTTTTCTCACCCGTATAATTCTTTCGTGTAACGGTGGTTCTTGTTTTTGTATTCTTTCTGCTGGGCGGTGGAATCCCCAAACGGGGAAGTGATCGGCTATCACAACTTCACGTGTCGTTGATCGCGGACGAGATCCATGGAGGGCCTAAAAAAAAAACTTCATGACCCCGGTGACGTCGCTTACGGTGCGCAGGCTGGAAAGGAAATTGACGTCATAATTTGCTCGAGAAGTTTTTTCAGGTCCTCCAGGGTTTTGCAGTCAGCTGGAAAATTATCAGGCTGCCGAGCCCATGGCATGGCCCCAATTTATAACTTGTCCTGATGTAAATTGAACCAAAATTGAACGCTAGTGTCCGTTTGATAATTGAATCAAATGGCACAGTAACATGCTTGTCTTGGCGTCTCGGGCCATTACATTACAGTGGAAGCTAGTATTGAAATTACTTTGATAGAAGAGACTTCTTGATTGTATATTTACGTGCGGAAAACATCAATCCACAACAAAGTTGAACTTGGACTGACTTGTGAAAAGGTTCTGAGCACCACGCACCAGTTGCAATTTTATCGCTATGTAACATTTCAGCACTTGTTGTACCTTACTACCCCCCCCCCCTAGAACTCGGACACTCAAGGAAGAGCTGTCAATATCTTTTCATCTACAATTTTTGGCACAAGACCAAGTATGTAGATCGCCAGCATTTGGTCTTTTACCCCGTTCTGCTTCTTTACTTCAAGAAAAACGGGCGAGAGTTGAGCACACAACACTCTTGGACGAGTGCACGTGTTCGAGTACTAGGTAATGGCCCGATTTGGTATTGATTTTGTTCTCCCTGGCCCATTTCTGAACGGATTCTAATAAAACTTTATATATCACTTCTTCTCCAATAAATCTAGCTTTCTATTGTGTTTTCGGACCGAAGAAGCTCTTGAAGGCTGTGCTGAGATGACTTTAGTGTGCAAATGTGCGCTTTTTCAATATTCTCAGTGCCAAACCTCCACATGATTCTCTTGCTGTATTATAGCTACATTAGCGCATCCTAAAGGGTTTTTAGAAGTCTTCAAGAGCTACCCGATGCCAGATGGCTGTTTGGCAAGCTTTCCCCGTTGGTACCAGTCCCATTGATGGAGTATCTGTACTCTGGTGCCTCAATTCCCATCTTGGCATGCCTCAGTGCAGAAAATTCCTCATAAAACTGTACCTCACAACCTGATTCAAGCTCAAGATTGTGCCCATATGTGTTCAAGACCTCCGATAACGCTCTGCTCGGTATAATAGACCGGACTAAATAGCAGACAACATAGAAAAATCGACATTGTGAAGCAGCCGGACCACAGAATGTTATAAAATTTGGTGGAGGTGTTCATTGGAACTATATAAACATTCTGCTCCTGTGTAAATGCCTACGGTGCGCTCGAAAAATGCATTTGTCTACAAATACCCTACCTGTCGAATTGTTTGAATTTCCTGGGGCGACGGGAGTATGCTTGAGGTACATATCTTGCATCCATGTTGTAGACAGGACCCTAGGCTTCACAGAACACCAAGTTTCGAGTGAAACGGATCAGAACTGGGTGAGATATTGATGTTTGTCCGAGTACTAGGCATGTCCGGCGAGGCGGGGGGGGATAGTACTTCGATTTTCTGTCATTTTTAGGGGGTTTGTTATTCAATTCAGACGTGTAAGGTTTGTATCTGGACATATGATGCGGGTGTATTGACAAAAATTCCTCGCCCTTCCCTGCCCTTCCTTGAGTGCGTGAAGAGCAATATATATTGCACTTAAATTCATTCATGGTATCAAAGGCTGGGGAAATATTCCTCTCTGCATAGTGGGCGAATCCAATTTATTTGTCAATCTGCTCGTTTTCAATTCCTGTAACTCACGTTCTCCAGTGTCAAAGATGCAACATACCAGATGATAGGGAGGTTTAATTATGTTGTGCGTGATTCAGTTTTGTTTCGCAGGAAATACATACAGTATGTGGGCAAGCAGCTGACAATGATTTCGCGGCAGAGCAGTCCCCTTCTACACTTACATCTTCCCAATTTCGGCTTGAATTTTCCGTTGGCCCATGTCCGAAGACGGGTGGAAAGTTTCAGCTGAGATGAAAACAAATAAATAACCGAATTAATTGAGTAGACAGGTGATCAACACGATACATAGACGCCGGATGCCGGCAAATCATGAAATAATTGTAATGCCCAAACTGGATGATGGAGATGTACATATATAGTTCAGAAAAGTTTCCACAGCGCTTAAAGGCCAGCAAATCTTACTCAATGAAATCCTTGGCTGCAATCTCAGAAGTTCCTTCTTTCATCAGTTCAAGAGGAATGTGAAAAGTGCCTTCAAAGAGCCTGGAATCAATTTGGGCTACATCTTTCCTCTGCAATGACTGCTCAAATAGCAGTCAAGCAGCTGTCCATAAAGTAATTACCTTGGAGGTAAGTCCATCTTTACAAGTCAGATCTCCAAGACACAGCATGCATTGGGCTCTGCTATGTGGTACATCCATCCTTCCAATGCTGCATGATAGAGATTGACAGATGTGTTGTTATTGTTATTTGCAACAGTATACATCTACCAGGAAGAGAAGTGCTTTGTGAAGTGCTATAAAGGCAACCTTAAGCTCAGCACAGAGGCACGGAAACTAGCAGGGGAAGCCAAAAAAGTTTAATATAATAGACAGTACTAAATACAGAGCAAGTAATACGCACCTAGCAGGAGAATCCAAAGAGAAGAAAGGATGAGGATTCCTGCAGTAGGTGAAGGTTTATAAACTAATAGATACTAGTAGCACATGTCCAAAGGGATCTGCAATGATCCTGGGCCTGGTTGCCAGTGCAAGCAACCCAAAAGTAGTATGCCAATTTTAGGGGTGATTTTTCAGCCATTTTTCCGAACTGCGAAATGAATTCAAAACTGGGCATTGTGATCCCAGAGCGTTTGAGAATGGCAGGGTGATCGGCGGCGGCAATGGCGGCGGAACTTTCTGGTCCTGATGGCAGTAGCATATCGATCAAATTACTAAATTTAGACAGGGGACTGTCCAAATGTTTCTTGGCTATAGGGCTCACACCTGGGGTTAATGGCCCATGTTTTTGTATGATACAGTAGTCACATCTACTAGCAACATATGTGTATCACTACATGTAAGCCCCCGGTCATTGGCACAGTCAACATCAATAGGCACAATGGTGAATACAAACCATGTGTCTGGAGTGCACAATGCTATGTGTAAGCTCTATGACCAGTGGTGTAATGGTCGCCCTAGACTCCTCGGCTGATTTGCAGATGGAGGTCACCCAAAAGAGTACAAGATGTACCGCAGTGTGTCGGCCCTCAGAGAGTAAATAGCGAGGTGCCGTGAACCCAAAGGACAGTGTCAAGGTCACCCCAGCAGCCAGCCGATGGGAGAACATGCCCATGGTGGCGGGAGAAAAGCATAAGTGAAATTGATAGTAGATCAAAGCTCGATCACTTGCCGCTGCTGCCGCCATTCTCAATTGCCAAACTTTCCCTGTGACCTGTGACAGGGGTGTGACACATGTCCGACAAATTGAATGTACTGTCCTATTTCGTTCAATTCGTATGGCATGTGACTTTTTAATTCCTCCGACAATCTCCAAAATCCGCTAAAATTGAGAAAAATTTGTTGCAAGGGTTTTTGAAAATCAGGTGTGACGCGTGACATACGAATTGAACAAAATAGGACAGTAATTATCCAGTAGGGGCTATTTTGTTTGAAAGACTTTTTTGCATTTTGGGCTTCATTGAAGGGGAGATAGTCATGGTAGGATTGATATTGTGAAGACATTTGGGTGAGGAAACAAGAGGGAAGCACTATTTAATTCGTCCAAAGTTGCTTTACAATCAAAAATGATCGTAAAGCAGGCCCTTGTGGCTGTGTCAGGATCAACCATCCCACTTTTCCGATCAGTGCTCTGTAGCGCCCACAACTTGAAGTTCAACCAAGCTTTTCCAATTTCATCTCATCCTTTCTAATGCTTTACTGACTCTACTATCACACTCATCTTTATGTTTTCTAGTGGAAAACCTTTGGCATAGACACCTCTCTCCCACCAAGCAGCCTAACAATACATCATAACATTTCAGAGGGGTTGAAAACTGGCATATTAATCATCTTGATTGAAAGGTCAAGGTGTTCTAGGATTTTCAATCCGGAGACCCGACTCAAGTCTACTTGAGTCACTTGAAGTTGACTTGGGTTGACTTTGAAGTCACATCAAGTCTTGCGTGCGACTCGACTCAACTTGATTCAGGTCGACTTGAAGACTTCAAGTCCAAATCACGGCAACACTAGAACCGGTAGAAATCCTGGTGAAAAACATTCTCCGGGTGATCCAAAGCATCGCTGTATAAGCCTACTTCGGCTGCTGCCGGTGCATGATAGTTGTATCAAGTTATTTATGCATGGATGGACACTGGAAGGTAAGTGGATGGATGGATGGGCGGTCTATTTTTGCGGGTCCATATTTTGTGGAGCGGACAGATTCCGGAAGGCCGAGGACAAAGTGCGCTGATACTATTCACCATAGCGACGTACCGAACAAGAGCGGCAGAACGGTAAGTAGATTTTTGTTTTTGAACAGTGATCATGATCCGGCAAAAAGGAGACCCAGATCTGTGATTTGCGAGAGAAGGAAAAAGAGGGAACACAATCGAGCCGATGGACGGGTCCTTGATGCATTCTGCCAGTGAATGGCACCATTTGAACATGTCCCGATAAATAATTGTAGCGAGCGACGGGGCTTGGGGCGATTGAAAGGATCAGTCAACAGGGATCCGGAATTTGAAAAAAAAAACGGTAGTAGATCTGATAAACTGCGTAAGGGCGCCAGTGAAAGAAAGACCGGTACAGCGCCGGCGAACAGCTACATCGTTGATGAAAGCCAGCTTGAAACAAATTCCGCGTTTCTTTTAGTTGACGGTGAGAACTGTTGAGTTTATAGCTAAATCCAAAATGATAGGCGTTTGTCGTTTACGAGCAAAATTCGGGCCGGACATAGTCGTCTCATTTCAGAATGATGAATGACGACAGGTGGCGGTTTGTGGAGCTCAGAGTGTGCCAGCTCACAGGCGGTGCTCTCGGCCCGAACTTTGCTCGTAAACGAAAAACGTCTATCATTTTAGATTTACCTGTAAAGTTTGAATTCTGAATTACAATTGAGGAAATTTCCAGCGGCCAGCAGAGAGTGGCTTGATTGACAAATTCTCGAACGTCCTTCTCCGAAGCATATTCTTAATATTAGGGCACGAACCCGCGGCCTCGTAAATCTGTTGGAAAATTTTCTCGAATTCAGGAACTCGAAACAATATGCCTCACCGGGATATCGACGGGACCAGTAACAATGCCGGCAAACAGTAAAAAGGCCTAGATCTGTAATTGCCGAGGGAACGCAAGCTGTTGAGACCGATGCTTGATATATCAATGGGTCTATGCCCGGAAAGGATCCCGCATGAAGTACGAGCGAAAATAGACTCCGTGGTCCCGCGATGCCAAACCTTGGCTGAGAACTTGGAATGACGGTTACCGCAGCCTCCAGAGCCGGAGAAGGCCGCTCTGCACACGACCACACCTTCTTGTGGTAGCATTGAAAATAGACTCCGCCCTTTCAAGTGGTCGGATCTTAGAATTCCCAGCGCGATCAACTGGAACGCCAACTGCCCTCGAGGAATATTTCCAGCGCACAAAGGAGAGCTGGTTGATTGGAAGTACCAATTTGGAGTTTGAGCACGCAGAGGGAGTATGCTCGAAAACTGATCCAGAGTTTGTGCGCTGGATGTGCAATTGACGAAAAAAGAACATAACCCCGAAATAAAGGGCGAAGACAGTGCCACAGAGGGGACGCAAGTTGTGCATGGAGGCCCTAGAGCTTAGAAGGAATACTTGACGGATGCAGGAAAAGAAGGGAATCAGACAGACTCCGTGCCACTGCCTGGATATGGACTTCTTCCCCATGACGGTTAGACAAAGAACACCAAGAAAGGATTGTTGAGAACTGGCGCGCTAATTTCTGAGCCTGAAACCACACAGTCCAGCTCTCAAGTTGTCACCAAGAAATCGAAGGGACTAATCTCGGGAATAGCCTGGAATTGTTGTCAATATACGGCAGCAGGAGGACCAGAGCTGCAACTTGCCGGAGAACAGAGCCGGTGAACTGGTACATACTTGAAAACTGCGTGCATCTTCATCTGCTCTAAGAATGATTGAATTTAAAGTTCACATCTCAAATGACGAGCGAGGAAAGCTTTTACTCCACAGAGGAGAGCGGCTCGTTCCGAGAAAGCATGCGCATCAGTCCTTTAATGTTCCCCGAGGGATATTTCTAGCAGACAGAGACAGCCCACAAAGCACACAACACTGCCCAGATATGCAATCTGCCTGAAAAGGAGCAGACGCTGTACAAGCATGAAGCCGGCGAACAGAGTGGGTACGCATCCTTGACGGAACGAAACAAACTCCGTGCTTCTGCGGTGGCCGACGCCTAGATCTATGGACCTAGACTGGACTGAGGACAGATACAAAAGCCGGCGAATGCGGAAGAAGCTCTGGCCTTCAAGTTCTACTATTCAGAATGGATAGAGGTCAGATCTTGAGCTGATCATCCCTGGAAAATATTTTGCCATCGCCTGTGTCGGGTTGAGAAATGCTAATTTTGGCGGTTCTGTACATGACCACGCAGTGGAACGGACTCCGTACTTCTTTGTTGGTTGGTCAGGTACGAATCTTCACCGACGGCAATGTGAACGAACCAACGGCTATTTAAACAAGAATATTTCTGGCGCATATGGGAAGTAGAACGAGTTGAACCGAGCAATCGGCGTCGGGAAAGACCTTTTAACCATGCATTTATTATCGAAATTGGCGAGCGACGTCGCCACCAATAGGGAAGGGATCCGGATTCGCAAGAGTGGGAATGGAACCTGTAGTACTGCGTTGGGTTGGGATCTTGGATGTCGAATTTCCTGAGCACGGGAGAGAGCCGGGTAGTTGTGTTGTTGTCAGTCGAATGGAAGGGTAGGCAAGCACCAGAGAAGACACAATCCCGCCGGCGGAGAGGTACTTGCGGAAGAGACTCCGTGCTACTTCTGGCGTGTCTCCGGAAATTTCCAGCGCATAGATCTATTAGACGCGGGGATGTTGCTTGAAAGCAGCGGAAAGTCTAAGTCTAGCGAGATGCGGGAGCCAATCTTGGGAGCCGAACGTTCAAAAAGTGCCAGGAGACTTGGAGAACCATACAGACGGCGAAGGGACGCAGATGGACAAATGGTACTTGGTGGGGCGAAAAAAACTGCGTGATCGGTTTCTATTGGCGCTCTTGAGAAACCTGGGCGACACAGACTTGGAGCAGCAGGACTCTGGAGACCAAGTGAGAGCCCGATCCGAGTTTGCGGTTCGAAGGTGTATGCCACATTTGGGACAAGGGACGCCAGTGGGCGAAAGGTCGGGGGAGCAATACCCGAGGGAGTGGAATAGACTTGATGTGCTTTCGGGCCGTCAGAAGCGTTGGGAACTGCGCATCTTGAATGACGATCGAGGAGCGCGGTTTGATTATCGGCCAGGAATCCAGGATGCTGAACGTTCAGATTCATCGGGGGACTCGAGGAACTCGGACGTCATGGTGAGAGGAACGCAAGCCAGCCGGTGAGCAGGCGATTGATGGATACGGAGCCCCGGGAGGTCCGTGCCCTGGAACAAATCGGTAAACAAATACAGGTACATACTTGATGCGGGGAAGGATACATTTCGGTAGGTGTCCTCTGCCCCGACACAGAGGTGAGAAGCACGACGAGACTCGGAACCAGAACATGAACGCGCTGGCGGAATAGCTCGCGAAGATGCAGTTCCGAAACCGAAAAACACGCGCTCGTGTCAGATAGACTAGACTTCACAAAAGGAAGGCAAAGAAGTCAGCCAAGAAAAAACTTGACGAAATCAATGCGTCTTTCTTACACCCACCAGAAGCGAATTTGGGGTTTTCTTCCAAGCACCACTCGGAGAAATGAACAGGAACTGAATGAAAACTTTACATCGTTCCATTTGACGTGGTCGTCAACTCAGCCTCGACTGCCTCCGTGGAATATTTTTCCAGTGGCATTTGAAGCCCAGTTAAAGGTGTTCTCGCAGCTTTAACCCGTCCGTTTTTCCGCTCCAAGGAAGAAGAAAACTAGTGGCCTGCAGGAAATGGACGGAGGGAAGTCAGCCACAAAGAACGCAACGAATCGAGATTGTCTTGTGTTGGTACGTTCAATTCGCGCGTGTTGGTTTAATTCGGGTACGCGGCCGGGATGATCATCAAATGGTAAGACATCGGATCCATCCAAAAAGAACGGAAAAAAGCAACTAATAAGTAAAATGACCATGTCCGTCTGAAATTACGCACCCAGCGGGAGTGAATGGATCATCAGCGCGTCCGGCGGTTAGTGGAGAGGAATGAAGAAAATCCCAAAGCATGCCGAAATGGTGACAACTAATGGCGGGATTAGCTCTTTTGAAAAAATGGCGCAGACATAATACTTACTGAGAGGAAATTTGCCGCGTGCAGTGGAACATCTTCTGAACAAAGGACTGAAAGAATTTCTCGATTGAGTTCGGGTATTTACCACAACTTATGACGGGCTCCGGGACGACGAGATGTTCGTTTTGAAACAAATATGCTCCAAGTTGCTGGAGACTACCGATTATCGGTCCTGAAAGTTGAGATTCCCGGGTGGTATTTTTGAGTAGGCCGGACTCGGAGTAAGCGAAAGAGGTGAATTGGATGGCGGACGAAAAGCATCATACGACGAGTGGAGACGACACATGAATCAGTACCGATCTGAACTCCTGCTCCGGGATGTGTATGACCGAGAGAAGAGGGAGCCAATTTTTTGACACAAAAGGGGAGGTAAATGAACGAGGAAGACGCTCCTTGTTACTTACTTACTGTCGTTGTCGAAGTTTTTTTTTTTTTCAGTGGCACTGGAAGGCGGGGAACAGCTGTCTGGTCTGGCAGCTTACCTGTCAGTTTCCACCGATGACATAAACCCGGGTTGCTTTGGTGGACGCACGACGCTGTAACTTTGCTTTCTTGCGCAATCTTGCTGAGCGCTTGTAGGGCGCTTCCACGAGCGTTCGTGTCAAGCCGCGGCCAACTCCGTGACGTAACGCTCACGCTTCACCCGCCCCGACGCCGTCAGTTTCTACTACGTGTCTACACCACCGTTTGCGATCCCACAAAGCTCCGATAAAAAGTGGTTGCGCTGGTTTCAGCCTAAAATCGGTATATATCAGATGTAATTTCGAGATATCGGTGACATTGAATCACCTAGACCACACGCACCTTGTATCAACGGTGAGCTGTCGAAAGCTGGCCGTCATCAGCAAAGACATGACAGGCGGTCAAAATTACCATAATCGGACATCACTCCGACATACTTTCTCCGATGTGGGACCAACGTTGGACGCGACGTTGGTCCATCGTCCAACCCTCGATGTACTCCAATGTTGTCCATTTGTAATGACGATGCTTCACTTCCACCTGATTTCGCGTTAAGTCTGTCAAGTCAATCAACGTGCTCTGTTCTCGTCTCTCGTCCCTTCGCACAAACATGGATACAGATTTTCGCCAACATGAAAGCATCAGTACCCTTTACAAATGTCGCATCTGCCCTGCTAAGGGCTCTGGGCCTGAGTGGATATCTTCAAAGCACCTTTCAAAACATAGCAAGACGACACGGCACATCAATGCACGAAAGGCGAAAGAAACTCGAACCAAAGATGCCCACAATTCATCCATTCAACGCGAAAATACTGTTTCTCAGTCTTTTCTTGTGCCTGCGCACGGTTCCAGTACAAAGGAGGTTTGCGAAGGACACGGTGAGTCCATATATCAAGGCACAAAGTACTAGCTGACTCGGATGATAGTAGACTCTTCAGGTCCTTCCTCTGACCATTTCCCTCAGATGATAGATCTCTCTTGTGACCCTTCCACTGGTACATCCGGAGCAATTCATTATGAATGATGAACTGAATCAATTATTAGAATGCTTGCCCAAATCCACTGGAGATGCTACCCCGGAGTTTTCTCGCTCGGGATGGACAGATGCAACTGGCCAGCGGGTTCTCTTCTCCCTGGGAGATGAGACCAAGGACCCATTGGCTGAGTCACTTGCGCGTGCGCTTCGTCGTGCGAATGGCGAGGCATTCTCTCCATTTGATGAGCTTCCGGAACGCGAAGACATGGAGGACCCGCTATTTTGTGATGGTGTGTGGTGCTCACCAGGGGTCTTTTCAGCGATTTTAATGTACCATAGATGATTCCGAAGATGATATCACAGCAGAGGAACTCAATGCTCGCCTCTTCGGTCCTAACTCCACCAGCGAATGGTTTCCTTATTCCGACAAGGCAGTACGGAATAATTTTGACCGGCCATTGTACTTTTAATTAAATGATTGGCAGATGTTTCTCACCGACGTGCTGTTCAGTTCCCCTCGACTCCGCTTTTCTCGTGCGCAGCAACAAGCTGTTCTTTCTTGGGCCAAAGAACTTGGAGCTAAAGTACCAGCATACAACGGCTTTCGTAAAACTCAGGCTGCGCTGAACACTGAAGTGGGCGACCCAACTGTACGCCAGGAGTCCGGACGAGGTACTGTCTGGTACATGAACGAGATTGGGCAGTCCATCAAGAAGGTTTGGCATTATCATTGCGTTCTCTTTTTTTTTATAATGGTTATTGGCAGGACATGGCCAATCCCTACACTCGAGATGGCATGGTCTTTTACCCTGAAGACGGCGAAAACAAGCTTGGTCAGGTCTGGCACGGAGACAAAATGCTCCGTGACATCCCTGACCATCTCCTCTCTCCAACGATTCGACACAAAGGCGTTATTTATTACGTCAATGAGCTTGTTAAACGAACGGAAGACCGGTGGTTTCTTCCCAAGCGCTGGCTCACCCGTACTGTCAAAAATAATACAATGATGCTTGCGTCTGGGTATCATGTACTGGATACGGATGTGCGTCCATTTATTTATTTATGTCTCCATTACTTACTTGTACGCAGGATGGCCTAATAGTTCAAGAAGGAGCACTTGATGTTGTCGAGGTTGCCTCTTTTATTGGCAACTTCATGCAAATCCTCGAGGAAACATCGGGAATATTCCCGCTTGCACGTGAGTTTTCCTCAGTCATTTTGTACTCGACTCATGTTGTTTCAGCCCAAAGCATAGATTTCGCAGAAGAAATGCCGCATCCTCTTCGGGAAAAAGCCAGGTCGCGGCCAGTATATTCAATTCCCTTGGCCGTCTTCATCGACGACGTGTCTGGCAATAAATCAAAGCAATGGAACAAGCATTTCTCATGCTACATGTCTAATGCTGCACTTCCCCGGTCAAAGCTGGAGAACGAATTTCATGTTCGCTTTGTGGCTACCTCGCCCTTTGCAACCCCGCTGGAGATCATGCAAGGTGTTCGGGCTTCGATCGAGTGCGTCCTCCTTACCAAATTTCCTTATTTGGTTAACCTCCCTATAGAACCGCGTTTCATGAACCAATTGTGGCTTGGGACTGCGAGGCCAAGGAGGAAGTCCTTCTGCGGCCCTATGGCCTTTTATTTGCAGGAGATAATCCAATGCAGGCTGAACTCTGCAGTTGCGCTGGGTTAAATAGTAACTTCTTTTGCCGCACCTGTCATGCTGGTGGAACACGGGAGTGGAAACAGTCCAACGAGGGCTTTGCAGAAGTATTGAAGGTAAATGGTCAGACCTTCAGTTGTGCTTGCTGATGTAGTATTTATTAGGCTGGCGAATTTCGTACTGCCACCGAGACTGCCGAGGAAACCTTTCAACAAATTCTGACTTCACTGGAGCCAAACATCGCAACGACGCTAACGGAGGCTGTTCGGCTCTCGGGAATCAAGGACACTCTCGCTCAACCTATCATTGATTCGCTCGTGAAGATGGGTCAAGACTTGCGGAAGGCAAATCCGGAGGGAACCTCGCGTAGTCCTGATGAAGTCCAAACTATTTTGACAGAGGAGCTTAAAAAACACCAGCAGCAGGGGGAAGGCATTACAAACCCGCTCTTCGATATGGACGGTGGGTCTCTCTCTTATTTCACCTACATCAATTTAATCAGCACGACATGCAGGCGTTGACATGCATAAAGATTCACCGACGGAAATATTACATACAATCTTGCTTGGGGTTGTCAAGTACTACTGGGGCCAAACGATCTGGCTGCTCGAGAAAGGGAAGGACTTTAACCTCTTTCAGACCCGGCTCAATTCGCTTGTGGAGGATGGACTGAATGTCCCGAAAATACAAGGAGATTACATGTGCCAGTACAAGGGTGGTCTCATCGGGAAACATTTCAAGACACTCTCGCAAGTGATGGCTTTTGCTGTGCATGGATTGGTCCCTCAAGACGTTCTCGAAGCATGGCTCATCCTCGGTCGCCTCACCGTGCTTCTCTGGCACACCGAAATCGATGATATCACATTATACATTGTGCGTCTCTTCCATGGTTAACCCATCGTCAATTTGGCCATTAATATCTTGTAGTCCGAGTTGGAGACATGCATCAACGACTTCATTAATATTACGTGCAAGTGCAGTCCCAGCATTCTCATTTCCAAACCAAAGTTTCACTTCCTCCTCCATCTCCCGTTTTTCATTCGGCGCTTCGGTCCCGCGGTTTTATTCTCTACAGAACGTTATGAGGCATACAATGCCGTCTTCCGTGCCTGCTCGATTTACAGCAATCGGCTAACCCCCAGTCGCGACATCGCTTGGAGTTTTGCGGGGATTGATCGTGTCAAGCATATTGCGACTGGCGGCTGGTGGAAGGACTCGCAGTCTGGACAATGGGTTTCCGCCGATAAACGGGTCATGCAACAGATCATTGACCATCCAGAGTTTGCCGCAATGGTGGGTTTGCCTACGAAACAAGTCCACGAGCCAGGTACGTAAGCCCGAGTAATTTTATGTGCGGCGATATTCTAAACATTGAATTGCAGGTGCTATTACCTACTTCCCTCTCGCTCGGAAGCAGCCCCGTTCATCGGAGCCCACTTTAACTTGGGATATGTCTCTGGCCGGCCAGAGCCAGTCCTCCCGATTCCCTAACGGAACAACTGAGTTTTATAAAGCTGCACTCGGCATCGTGACTTGTACTGGTGACAAAGTCATTGTCGGGCAAAATGTGATAATTCGTGAGGAAGGAGTGCGTTTACTGTGTGTCCGTTAATAATTACCCCTAATCATTGGCAGGGTCTTAATTCTCCGTTGTCTTTTGCCACAATACGTGAGATTCTACTCCCAGTCCCATTTGCAAAGACTGGGACGCGAATCACCGTTCAACTCTTCAATATTGAGCCATCTGCACATCCGCAGCTTCATATGCCGGTGGTAACTCGCTCGCAGGAACATACAGTACTTTTGCCTGAGGTTCTTTCAATTGCGTCATTCAATTTTCAATCTGACTTGAGTTCCTTATTAGGACCTTGAATCTGCTGTAAACCTTCAGCATGATTGCTACCGCGGAAAGTGCGGCCCTCACGGTACCTCCCCTATTATCCAAGAACGCGAAAAAACCACCAAAACAAAATCAATCATCCGCCACACTGATGACAATTACTTCATTATAAACACGACTTCTTTGCATAACTACCGCCAAATCTCTAGAGCAACATCGGCTTCTCTCCGACATTCATTCACAGTTCCCAATCAAGCCGCTCTGCGCATCGCGGCTGCTGTCCAGATTCGTGAGAAGAACAGCGAAGCAGAGGGTATGGACTCGGATGAACTGCCCGGACCCTTAATACTCCACACCGATGATCACGGTACTGCACCTCCTGCTCTCGATACTGAGCATCTGCTGGGAGAGCTTCCACCGAACGACTTGGAGGGCTCGGGGCTACTTACTGAGAACCCTGCTTTCTCTCGTGTCAAATCAACCCGGCCTAGAAAACAGCAGGAACCCCTACCAACCATTTTGTACGTCTTGAACTTATGTGTGTCGCTTTCTCTCACTCATATCACAAAGAGAAAAATGTACAAACCCCGTCTTAAGTTTCCTCTGCAAACAGAATAGCGAATTGGTTTCGGGAAACAAAAAAGACCTGCTCCAGCGCCTCAGGTAATTTTATCGCACTTCAATTTCATCGGAGCTCTCATTCTAATTTACATAGATCACACCGTATCTCCTCGACTGACATTAAAACGGCTTTCGAAGCTGTACAAGAACGTGCAGCTGCATCAAAAGCGAACAAACGCCAAGCTCCTGACCCGCCAGACTCGCGACCCACCAAAAAACGACGAGGGGCTGTTGACGACGAGTCTCGTCTCGCAAATGAAAAACTCCTTCGGCCATTTTTCTTCAATCGACGAGGCAAGGAGGAATCGGAGGAGGATTGCTAGAATCATATATTTATACTTTATCTAATGGCGTGGAATGTATGTTCCCGCAACGTCGACCAACTGTACAGCAGCCCGGCGCCACTCATCTCTTTCCAAGACAGCAGCAGCCCGCTCTTCCTCAACCCGCATCAATTCCTCCTGTAGCTCATCCCGTTCCCGCAGTGCTGCTCTCCATTGAGAATCTACAACATCCCGTTCCTCGAAGGCGTAGTTTCTCTGTTGTACTGACCGGGCGCAGTTGCGGCAGTCCGGGACAGAATCGAATGTTTCCACGGGAATTTCTGACTTGACATCGCTGACAGCGTCTGGATCAACAGGCGCGGGGGAGTATTTGTGTCTAGAGCCTGGAAATATAAATGTTAACCATGTATCTGAGTCAAGGAATAAATCTCTGACTCAGTCCTTTCGATGCACAATATTCATCGACAAAAGTATTCTCGCCAATTTGAGTGTTTAAGAGCATCCCATACTGGCTGCAGAAAATCGGAACCATGACAAGAAAGATGCCGAAAAGGCTTACTCGGTGCTGATAAACTGTTGGTTGGCCCGGACAGCTGAGGCTCGCGGTGTCCGAGCAGGAGAGAGTGATTCATTTTTTATTTTGCGTGAATACGGGCTTGCTCGGTGATTCTCCTTGTTTTGTCGGTGTTTTTTTTCTTTCCGCTCCCAATAGTGGTGTTGAGAAATAGCCTGGTCGAAGGGCCCCGGAGAGCTGGAAGGAGTGAAGTCGTCGTCTGACATGGATTCTGAGACGGAATCAAATGATCACATGGTCACAAAAAACTGGCCGCTTTTCTCTCGACTTTGCACGCACTCGGGGCAAAATGTCCATGCTATCCCAGATACAAGACGCAGAAAGACAGCGAATCAATACCCATAATTCGCTCACACAGTACTGGCCAGACAGAGAAAACGAGGACCCGAATGGCCAGTGGGATAATTCACTTGGAATGGCGACCAGACAGCCTCTTGGACCTCTCACTGGGTGTGTATATTCCGATATCTTGATCTCAGACTGACATTCCCCAGGACTCCAAACCAGACATGGAACTTCAATCATTCCGTGGCCGGGCCATTGACACCATGTCCATCGCAAGAGACTGTCTTGGGCCGCCGAGCTAGAAGTCCCCCCCCGTCTGGAGAGTCTGAGGTCACAGAATGGTCCCGCCCCAACAAAGTCTTATTGCAGGAGTTTGCGGCTGAGAAGGCCGCGGAATACGGTGTGCCAGAGGACAAGCGCAAAGAGTTTCTCGAGGCCAGCAGTGTAAAATTTCATCATTTCTTTCCTTGCTGAAGTACTGAAAGAATTTTTAGTTGTCGACGCACAAGCTCTTGATAGTGACCCTGGCATCCATACTAGGTGGGGAGGAGGAGACAATCGAGGACAAGATGAAGGTGTTTTTATCATCATCGAGCTTCAAAGTATGTAAGCATCGCACC
This sequence comes from Mycena galopus ATCC 62051, assembly GCA_014925785.1. Classification (NCBI taxonomy): domain Eukaryota; kingdom Fungi; phylum Basidiomycota; class Agaricomycetes; order Agaricales; family Mycenaceae; genus Mycena; species Mycena galopus. Next base: position 1,325,374 of record WIQG01000005.1, read on the forward strand.
AAGTTTATAGTCCACTAAACCTCCCAATAGGAGAATGTCGTGGGGCACATTCGTTCTGTCCTCTTGGACCCACGCCTGTCGAGCTATAAGACTGGCTTTCTGGGAAGACTGTTGGTATGTGACGTCGACGTTGATAGCTTGTACGAAATTAAAACCAGTCCAGCGCCACATCCGCCTTAACCCAAACACGTACCGCATTCCTCTCCATCTCAGGGGGGCTATAACAAGTCGGGCGTTCGCTAGCGCCGTCGGGACAGAGGCAACAACAGCACGGAGTGAAATCAAGCGGAAGGTAAGCCTGTCACTGGGGTGTTAGGCGACTAACGACATCCTGTCAAGCTTCAAGAAGGCCACGGGAAGAAGTCGGACATTGTCGTCCTCGGGAGGAATCTGGCATGGAATAACACACAGGAGATGACCGACGAATTTTGGGGCAGGATGGCATGGCTGGTGCGAAAATTATCCTACTGACCGTCCTCAATATTGATGATCTGCAGCAATTCTTTCTCGTAGATTACAAGGCAAAAACTTCATCGACCCGCGGGTTTTGGGACAGTGTAGATCACGACCTAGCTGAACGTCGCGAGAAGGCAATGGAGCATCCAGCGGAAACTCGGGCTGCTCTATCAAGCGTGTGAGAATACTGTTCCTGTCGAGTAGTCGATGCTAATCAAGCTGCAGGGTTTTCGAAGAATCCTTGAAGGCGCACATCAATGCAAATCCGTTGAAGAAAAAAGGCAAGCCGAAGGCAGGGAAACAAATGCCTGAATGGCAGAAAGTAATTGCACGCTCGGTCGAGGAAATGGACAAGTACACGCTCGAGGAGTTGGCGGGAGAAGAGCCGGATTTGGACCATGAGAACGACGAAAACCAGCTAGACCCAGTTTCCTCATTGCGTAGTGCCTCCACAGGACCCAATTAAATTTTCAGCAGCTCACGCGCACCGTTCGTTATAATTGCCGTTAATTCCATTTAATGTACATACCCACATTGCTATCGTATCAGTCCCTTGAGAATAACTAAAATACCAATTTTATTCACTGTGCCAAGACTCGGGAGGTGAAACTTGCTTGAAGGTGGAATGGTGGATAGATCGAGAACTCAGAGTTCATATCAAATAGATCGCAGATTCACATTGGATCGACAACAAGCGGCCGATATTGGACCCATGTTGGCGTCCCAGCGTACACATGATATAGACCACTTTTCCGCGGATTTACGTCCACCTCGACATTCATCAGATATCAGTTGATCCCATATGGGTCCCACCCTGGTGGCAAACGGTGGTGTACGTTATGCGATCCTGAATTCTGACTCGCCTTTTCTCAATATGCGACTCGTCCGTACGTCCGCTCATGTCCGAATCTGAATCAAACACGTCCCCCAATCTAAGGAATACCCCAAATCCCAAACCCCACACGAAAACCTACTGCCAATCCGGCGCTGATATTGCACTCAGACCCCGCGCAAGACGGTTGCCAGAAACATGGGAGAGAACATCGCCCCGCTGCCCTCGCGGTGACTGCGGCATGGCCAGCCGCACTTCCGCGGCGTCCACCAGCAAGGTCGATACGCTGTTTGACAAGTACAAGAGTGCGTGTGGCACCTCTCATTATGGCTCCGTGTATTTCTTTTGTGGTGACTGGCTGACTGCGGTGGTGCGGAATGTACAGATGCCCTCTCCTCATGCCCTCCCCCATTGAATCACCCCGGATCGCACTACATAATTGGGTGCCCATCAAACCTGAATGCTCATAAGAAAAGCATATCACATGAATCACAAATGCACCGCCGAAACGATATGCGGACACCAGCTGCGATATGCGGACACCAGCTGCGATATGCGGACACCAGCTGCGATATGCGGACACCAGCTGCGACTCCACCGCCGCGATGAAGACCGCCCTACCGGCTGCTGCGAACGAAACTCGGCCAGGACCGGCTTACTTTCAGAAGGTGTACAACTAAACCTTTGAGTTTGCAAGGGCGTTGCAGCAGCACAAGAGTACCAGTACGTACCTCCTTCCTCCTTGCTATCAAATTCTCCTTCTCGTTCCCTGCGTTATATTTCTACGTCGTTTCATTGGATCCGTTTCCCGATATGGCAATTCCAGCCTCCACACACATCCACTTCGCAATCTCTGTACGTCCCTATACCTGTCCCGCCCACCTATCTCCTCGATGCACACCTCCACATCTGTGCATATACACCCTCCCCTCGCCCCCTTTGTCCTTCTCCCTCCGTCTCCCTGCTTACTCCGTTCTGCACAGGCATCGACAGCGCCATCGCATTCTGGGCGCTGCCATTCCCGCACCGAATGGCTGGCGACACGCTCGCGCACCTCGACGCCGCGGGCGACGTGGATATTAGGACGGGGTCGGGATCAGGGAAAGGTGAGGACGCGATTAACTATGGTTTTGTTCTTGGAATGGACGGGGGATGGTGGAGGAGGACGAGAGCGGGGACGAGGGCGCGGGATGAGCGCGACGGCAAGCACCGGGCAGGCGTGGACGACAGGATGTCATTGCGTGCATAGGTCGCGAGGTGGAGGGGAGGTGGACCGGGGACCAGTCGTGCTCACGCACAGAGCTCGCGGTGGTGCCATCGGTGCCGCAGTGGCTCGTACCTGCCCAGCCCGGGGTCGCGCCGTACCGGCCCTCGCCTCAGTCGCAGCGGTGTCCTCATGGGCACGGCGGCGGGGTGCGCAAGGTTCGCGGTGTATACACGCTAGCCCCAGAGTCGCGGTGGTGTCCTCGTGGGCATCACCGTGCCTCGTACTCCTCTCGTCCCGTCCCTGAGTCGCCTCGTTTCGTCCTCGCCCTCGCCCCAATGGTGTCCTCAAACAGCTAACGGGACTCCTCAGAGGTCGGTGAAAGCCGGAACACGTCGACTGGTGGTCTGAGTTCCTGCCGGAGAAGGGCGGCAAGGGCGTGAGCAAGGATACGTGGGTTATGGTGCGTGGTGTGTTTTCTTTCCTTCATTCTTTTTCCATACTTTTTCTTTGGAGCGAAGAGGGCGGACTGCGAGGAGGAACGGAACAGGGTCGTGCACCTGGTTCTTCCTTCTCTTCCTACACCGCGAGAGAGCCGATGTGCTGCGCGTTTCGTGCGCATTGTCTTTTCTCATCGCTCGCTTCGCAGCCCTCTCTACCCCGTTCCTCCATCCCCCTCTTTGGCACTCCCCATTCACCGTCTCGTCCCGTCCCGTCCCCCGCCCTTTCCCGTATTCCCCGCGTTCCCCTTCCTCATACGAGCCCTATATCTACATCCGCGCAGTCGCCGCTCCCGCCCCACCGTCTTCGTCTCTCCGCCGCTTTCCTGCGAGACAGCCGCGAGCGCGATCGAGACGGAAGTGAGGGTAACGCCAGGATGGGGAAGCATGTGCGGCGCATGTCGTCTGGGTACGCTACCCACCATCGTTGTTCCCTCGATGCATGATTGTTGGCGCCGTCGCCCTACTGTCTTGTTATCGTGCGTCCGTTTCACTCTCCCCATCTTTTTCTTCGGGGCTAATTTTGACGTTGTCCTTATAGTGCCCAGTTTTCTTGATCCCTCCCTAGCTACTATCCGTAAACATCCCCCTCCATGTCATCGCATCGTATTGATTTTCATAAATGTTATCCTCTCCACCTTGTAATACTCATCATCAGCCTTGCTTCTGTTCATTTATTCTACTTGAAAATTATTCCACTCAGGTCGGCGGTCGCCGCAGAATAATCGTTTGAATCACCCCCATTTGGCGCCCGTTTGAATGCTACTCCGGACCGATCCTGGTCGTTCTTTTTAAGTAGTTGCTTCTCATCTGTTAACCGAGAGCACACACGACGTTGACTGTGGTGCTATCTTATGGGACTTTGTGTATTGTCGTTGTGGTCTCTGGCATACATTCCATGACCACGGCAGTTTCAATGCTTCGCCATGATGGTACGCGTGCCACGGCAGTGCGCACCGTCCAGGAGATCTGGACCCTGCGCGCGCAAACCGGATCGCTGGCTAGGAGCGTGCCAGTGGTCCCAACCGGTGAGGTATGTACTGTTTGATATCCATGCTGAATTGTTTGGTCGCAATTCTTCGGTCGCGCCAAGGTATTCCCCGCAGCGTTGGACGCATCTCGCCCCGAGCGAAAACTTCACATCCAACCATTCCAACGTCAACGAGGAAGCACAGACCAGTTTTGTCTTCAGTACGTCCAAGATCCAGACGCTTTCTGTTGCCTCACGCAGTCAGTGGTTCCAAAACGTGTTCCACGAGAGTTCTTGTCCAGAGCCCGGACTGCCAGTATGTGGGTTTCAAATCAAATTCTGATTTAACAGCCGCCGAAGAAGTATTCTGTCACTCTTCCCAGTAGCGTGTCTCTCTTGCGCTGCAAATTCTGGATCAGGCTCGGACTAAATTGCTTCGAGCTTGCTCAAACTCTCAACCAACCTGCTCTCCTCCATATCCTTCGAGCTTTCCTCTATTTTCCAGATGGAAATAGGGCCAAAATTTGAATCCCGTCGCGCATCCAGCCGGAATCTTTCGGATCAGATACCAGTGAAAGATTGCACACATAGTCGCCCCCGGGTGCTTCTGGTACGCGTGCTTGCCAAATAGAATTCTCCTATTCGACCCGTCGATATAACATGACCGGGCCGCATGGGTAAAGAAGCATAACGTGAGAGAGAAACCCACGCAGACACTGGCGATTTTACCAAAAAAAATGACAATACTGCAGATCAGGCCTGGCTCCAAAGCTACTGAGGCTCGTCAGGGTTGTGTGTTCTCCTTTGAGCAAATTTGCGAATTTTGTAGCTCTCCAAATATTCCCATGTACTGTATACCCGCGGCACCAATATTCAGCCGAGACCATCAACAGATTCCACACAGCCGCAGACTCAACATACAAGATGGAAATCCTGACTTTTGATCCCCACGTCGACAACTTTGCCCCGCCAGCCCACTGTCGATGAAATCCGCGTTAAGAACGCTGCAGCTTGTTTAGAATTTGCCTGCCACTTCTCAATGACCTCAATGAGGGATTTGGCCCTCCATTTGTTCAATCAATCTCAAGGGCTGTTGAGGCCCTGATTAATTCAGTTCAGGTATACTGTTATGCGGCACCTCTGTGTTGGAAATAATTAAATTCCCTAGAATGTGAAACGTAATAAAAGCGAATGCGCTCAGCTCATGGACAACATCCACCACATCCTGTATGCCATTGTCAACCTCCATATGAAATCTGAAACTGTTGGCTCTTTACATCCATCCATGCTCGATCATATTGGAGAATTCATCAGGTACGTTGTGTTTACTTCCAACAGAGGTGTTAACAAAATTTGCACACAGAACACTCCACAAGATATACACGTTTGTGGAAGTCCAGCAGGAGGGACTCAAGATCAAGGACCTCTTCCGCAACAATGAGATAAACAAATTACTCCAAGACTGTCATGCGGGACTGAAGCAAGCACAAGAGGTCTTCAATGTATGGACCAGGTTCTTTCTTTGCAGTGGATTAATGTAGTGTCTGTCGATCCAAACACAGACTCAAGTACTGAATGATATCAGTGACTTCAAAAAGATAGCAGATCTAATGCACAAGAAAATGATTGAAGTTGTTGAAACACTTTCTGAGACCAGTACAGTGTCAGAAAGGTCGTCGGTATGTGTATTGGCACACAAGCCATTTTGCTCACTGCAACAGGTCTATATTTGTGCCAATGACTCAAAAAATAGGTAAATGATCAGTTTCAAATGATTTAACCATTTCTTATAACTTTTACACCAGCTCAAATTCATTTTCAATGCTCCCGTTGAAGCCCAAGAACTTCCATGGTTGTGAACAGGAGCTAAACCACATTCTCAAATTGCTCACTGAGCTGTCTCCCAGAATTGCTATTCTGGGTGGTGGTGGAATGGGCAATACATGTCTCGCAAGAGCAGCACTTCATCATCCAGACACCTTGGTCAAATTTGAAACCAGATTCTTTGTTAGTGCTGAAGCTGTGACCACCAGTGTTGAACTTGCAGCACTGATTGGATTGCATGCTGGATTGAATCCTGGGGAAGATTTAACAAAGCCTATTGTCCAGTATTTTTCAAGGAAGGAGCCTGTCTTCTAATTTGGAAACAGTTTGGGAGCCCATACAGTCTCGACCAGGCATTGAGGAATTCTTGGGCCTCCTTACTGGGCAGGAACACCTTGCATTGACGGTATGTGCACAGCCTTTCAGTTGAGCTTCACTAATATTTGCCAGATTACAATGCGAGGGGCTGAGAGGCCAGCCAAAGTCCAGTGGAGTCATCCATTTCTATTGCCCTTGCAGCCTCTGTCAAAGGAGGCTGCTAGACAAACCTTCATTGAGATTACAGACAATTCCAACCCAATTGAGGAAATGGACAAACTTCTGAGATTCACAGATAATAGGGAGGTTGTGCAAAAGCCGCACGAACCGCAAGCGGCTTTTTTACATTGTGCAAAGCCGTGCAAATAACAGAAGGTTTTATCACTGTATCTATGTTCATTTCAGTGAAATAGTGGTAAATTAAGTTCGGTACAGCACTTTCAACCAATTGCCACACGTGATTTGCATCATTTTTGACGTCATTATTTCGCTTCGCTGGAGCCACTGTACGGCTATGGCTGTGATGCAGCCAAAAAAAGGTCATTTTTCACACTTCTTCCTCTCACCCGATGCCGGAATCAACCCTGATGGCTTTCAAAGCACTGCGTGCAAGGTCTGAACACATAATATATGGGGAAACAAAAGCCGCACAGTGCCGCATGCGGCTTTGCACTATGCAAAAAAGCCGCATGCGGCTCATGCGGCTTTTGCACAACCTCCCTAATATGCCACTGGCAGTGGACCTCATTGCCCATCTAGCTGACTATGAGGGCTTCTCCAGTGTCCTTTCGCGTTGGCAAACAGAGAAAACAGCTCTATTTTCCGTCGGCTCTGATCCGCAATCAAGTGTGGATGCATGTATCAGGCTTTCACTTTCAAGTCCTTGAATAACATCTGACAGCAAGGAATTATTGAGTCTCCTCTCAATCCTCCCGAAGGGACTCTCTGAGGCCGAACTCATGCAGGTCAATACAGGCATTCCAAATATTCTCAGTTGTAAGGCTGCACTGCAGGCCACCTCATTGGTGTATCAGGACAACAATCAGCAGTTTGTGGTACTTATGCCTATCAGAGAATATATTCAGAGAATTTTGCCTCCTGCTGAGTCTCGTGTACAATCTATTTGCCAGCACTTCTATGCCCTGATGGTGCTATATGATAAATATATTTATCGTGAAGACCAGCTGAAGCCTCTGGTCAGTCAAATAACATTGAACCTGGCAAATCTACAGAATATTTTGCAACAAGGATTGCATCTCAATTCCCCAACCTTTGCAGACACACTCCAGTGCACATTGGCTCTGAACAGATTTTATACCATTACTGGACGGGATCATTCACCATTGTTGGATGACATCCAACCTCTCTTACCTCAACTCTGTGATCAGCAACTTGAAACCATGGTACTCATTGTTTTCCTTGCTAGCAGGGATTACTGGACAGCTGTGTCAGAGGATATGATAACTCGAGCAATCATTCATCTTGATCGTACCAACAATCCTCATCTTGGTTGTGAGTCCTTCACCTATTTCTCAGACATTCCTTTTCTCATCTGATCTTTCAACACCATAGCTAGATTCCATGGAGCAGCAGCAAATTATTTTTTTCATCATAAATTTGATCCACAACAAGCCACACAATTTTACCACAAGGCACTAGAAATGGCAAAGCTGTGTGGGGACAGCACTCAAGAGTGCATTACTTTATTACATGGTGCTGGTTTCAAATACAAAACTGCGGATTATTGTGCAGCCAATGCATCTGCAGCTGAGTGTAAGGCTGGCGCCACCACCTTACCACATATTGCCGATGTGCTTATATATGATCCGAACCGTGAACACATAACCTGTGTTCATAGTGCTGTTTTGGCGTAATGGTTAAGGTGGTCGGATCATCATAACAACCCTCTTACATAAACACAGGTTGAGGTCGGCAGTTCAAACCCCGGGGTTGCATTGACTTTCATCACAGACGAACACTGGTGTGAAAGATCACTACCTTACGTATGATGAGTGTTAGAGTCACATGACAATTGGGGATCTCGGGCAGGTCCGATTCAAGGCTCTGCAAACCAGTAACCCTTGGCAGTCCATATAAGGAAATTTCTCCAGAAGGGGAAAGAGTGTAAGGCTGGCACCACCACCTTACCACATATCGCCGATGTGCTTATATATGATCCGAACCGTGAACACATAACCTGTGTTTATAGTGCTGTTTTGGTGTAATGGTTAAGGTGGTCGGATCATCATAACAACCCTCTTACACTGAGGCACAAAGATTCTCCAAATTGTCTGCAGATTTGTATCTGGAAGCCTATGCAATTTATATAGGAGCTAGATCCTCTACATTTCTGGGGAACTACCAAAATACTCCAGCACAACTACATAGGGCTCTGGAGCTGCTGCATATCTGTGGTCTGTCTGAAGGGTGGTTGGCCACTCAAATCCCAGCAGTTCAGGCAAAAATTCATTTGTTAAAATCAGAATATTCTGAGGCAAGAAGGATCTTCTGTAAAGTTGCTGAAACCACTTCTGCAGAGGTGTTACGCCCGTGCAACTCCAGGACCACTCCCGACCACATCTGGCCGCCTCCGGCCGCCTCTGGCCTCACCTCCGGCATGCTCCATCACTTCCGGATCTTCATCCGAACTTCCGGTCCTCCGATCTCCGTTTTCCGTCTTCTGGCTCTGGCCTCGGAAGTATTGCGGAACTTCCTCGGACTCCCCACACGACACCAAGTCCACGCAGTGTCATATCCGATGGTTTCATCTGTCATCCGACTCACCATCACATCCTATGTCCTTATGCACTATGCTCCACATGCTTTCCTTTATTGTCTTTATTGTTATACAACTTATCTTATTGTCTTTTAGTTACTTCCCTCCGCATCCGGACTTGCCCCGCAAACATTATAAATACGTAGTACAGTCTTGGATGTACCTCAGTTTGATTATAAATGTTTACTCCGCACCAAACCCACTTCCGGTCAAACTCCCGAACTTCCGATACTCCTGACTTGACGTTGTAACATTACCTCTGTCTTCAGATAACTCGTCCAGTAGTCTTCCCTTACTTCCGCCTCTTCCGGCTTCCTTGTCTTGACAACCTACCTTTGTCCAACGTCCGGACGTGACCTCCGTCCTTCATCTGACGTCCGGACTTATTCCGAATTCTTGCAGCCTCGGCTTCGATCCTTGCCTTAACTCCGGCCTTCCGGATATCTGTCCGGTCATCCGGAAACCCGTCCGGCCTTCATCCAACTTGTCCGGCCTTCACCTTACTCGTCCGGCCGACGAGTGAAGTCCTTCAATCATCTTCATTGTCATCCTTCCCTATTCAAGTTGCCAGCAGTACAATCCCCACTCACCCTTAACCCCCTGTGGTGTAGTGGTTTCGATATCCGTAGTTCCGGATCCAACATCACTGACCTCTGTTAACTTCCGCACTTCTGTTAAACCTCCGTCCAGCTCCGTCCTCCGGCCTTCCGTCCCTCCGGCCCGGACATCCTTCATCCGGAACCTACCTCCTCTCCTCCTCTCTTTCTTTCCTTTCCTGACACGGATATAACAAGAGGTCAATTCTGAATCCTATGTGGATGCACTCATCAACATTGGATTAATTGACATGATAATCAGTGGGGCCAAAGAAGATATCTACAACAATTTGAAAGCAGCCCAAAAACTTGTGACGAAGAATAGTGGTCTTGGCTTTGTGAGTGACATGGTGCAGGCAACTATAGAGTTCAGAGAAGGCAGATTTGACATGGCAAGGGTCAAATTCAAAGCAGCCTTTTACCAGTCCTGGGGACAGGCACCTGAGGATAAAGGTTTTTGCTTGGAACATTTGGCAGACATTGGAGCTTGGCCTGCCAATAAATGGGAGGAGAAATGGCTGATATATTTGGCAGATGCCCACAATTCAAAAGAAAAACTGGCATTTCACAAGGCACTTCTTCTTTTTGGGGATGCATTCAGTTGGAAAAATGATGAAGACACTGCAGCAAATCTCTATCAAGTTGCTCTGGCAGGATTCACCCAAATGGATGTACATCACAGTTGAGCAAAATGCATGCTATGTCTTGGGGATCTGGCCAATAAACATAAACATACCTCTGAGGCAATTACTTTCTGGAAGACTGCGCAACCACTGTTTGAGCGGTCAGTGGCCAAAGATGCAGCCCAGATTGACTCCAGGCTTGCAGCCATTGAAAGCACTCATCAGGAAGCTCTTGGCAAACTGGGAACTTCACATGCATCTATTCAGTTGCTGACAGAACTATCTAAGCCTGAGGCTCAAGATCCTGTTGAGGAGGATGCTGAAGACTACAGAGCCATTCTTACAATATAAGGCTATCTCGGGCCTGGAAACCTGTCAACCTCCCTCCATTATTTAAACGGTTTGATCTCATTTATTTATTTACCTTTCCAATCATTGTGAATTTTTTTTTGACTTTCTGAGCCTTGTACTGTATTCATTGCCACCCAGTTCGGTGGTCTACTAAATGCCTTGATTGATTCACGTACACATCACCTAGTTATGTGGTTCCTCTTGTCAATTTATTTCCCAGTTCACTTACCTGTCAAAGTTGATATTTGTTTTCCGGTTCACCTGTTACAACTGGGTCAACATTGGCTCCATGCAAGCCATCTCCCACCACTCCCGACTGCATCCCAGGAAGTCACTCAGATTCTTAACACAAGGTGAATCACAGCAACTTGGTCAATCAACCACCACACTACATTATTAGTAATGCAAATCATTCACATTTTGATTCCTAAGTAAGATGAGCTACAAATGCCAGGTAGATGAGGTTCATTTTTTTCATAGGTGATTCAATGGATTGATGTTGGCCAATTTCATTTGTGAGTACAATTTTGAGATGGGTGCTGCGAAATTATCAGTTCAACTTTTCAATGGATTCGGAGCACACAGAAGGATCTCGGATTCCCACAGATGTTGCTGATTGTAACTCGTTTTAGTAAGTTCAACTCCCGTGTGCTTTCCCCCGATATTTGATACGATTTTGGAGTCAGGAACTCCGATTTTGTAGTCAGGAACTCATTTGCCAGTACATTGTCAAGATTTTGTGTAGAGGCTTTCGGGCGCGATTCCGAGAAGGTGAATATTTACGATGGCACAACAGACAGCATCGTGAATTATAAAGGACGGCTTCCCGAGCTATGCAAAGCATCACTGTACGCGGACGCCTGGTCCGCTCCGGTGTTCGGTTGACGCCCCTAAAAGAAGATCTCGAAGAACAAGTAAGCATCCTGGTGGAAGACTGCCCCCAAGCAGTGCAAACCATCACTGTACAAGTCCACTGCCGCTGCAGTGTGGTATCTTTATTTGCGCACAGATGGACACTAGACAGATAGATCCTAGATGGATGGATGGATGGCCGGTGTGCTGTATTATTACAACCAAAGGTTCAGGTGACAGTGTAGTAGGGTGTTCTGGCAGGCTAGCATACCATCCCCATGTAGTAGCTTAGTAATCCATCCCACTTCTGTCCGCTACCGCCATGTCGCTCTTTGAGATAGCCGGTCCTGGCGTCTCCAACGGGTGACAGCCGCCCGTGAACTGAACACTTTTGGTACCTGTGACAGTGACACTCAATTTTTCCGAGTCCAAAGAGGCAAAAAAAATGTCAAAAATATGGGTCCGACCATATAAGGGAATTTGATGTGACTGCTGATCAATGAACACCTTTCCTAGTGAACACTTGAGGTGATGGGTGGCACCCCGTGAACCTTTGGTCGTAATAGTACAGTATTCTTGCAGGTGCATATTTGACCAAACACGGCAAGGAGCAGACAGATTCCGGAAGGCCGAGGGCAAGTGCGCTGATACTGTCCACTGTGATGTATCTTACAAGAGTGGCGTCGATAGAAAGTATCAGTCAGTCAAGAATGGTAAGTATTGTTGGAATAAAGGCAGTCGGCACATCACCGGCTCAGGTATGTATGACTAGAGTCGTAACCAGTCTGCCTATGGGATACCAACCTACTGTGGTGGGGCATGGTTGCGGTAGGCAAACTGCTCACCACGGTTTTTGCCAATGGTAGGCAGACTGGTAACGAGTCTAATGTATGACTCGGAATGGCACGGACCAAGTAGATTGGAATAAATATAGTTGGCATACAGTAGAATCCTCACGCGCTTGTACCACCCGGCCTCAGCCATCATGTAAATCTTACTACTGATTGAACTGAATGTTGCATGAATATAAACAGAAAACCCAAAAGTATATGTTTGATTTTGAACAGTGGTTGTGATCCTTACTCAAATTTCATGGGCCAAGAACGCAACCAGAACAAAACTTGACTGGAAGTGTTCTGAAGTGTACGGCGAAGAAGACCAGATCTGTAATTGCCGAGAGAAGGACAAAGAGGGAATGCAATCTGTATATACGCCGAGCCAGTGGACAGATCCTTGATGCATCCTGCCAGTGAATAGCGCGATTTGAACGTGTGCTGAGGAATAATTGTAGTGAGCGACGGGGCTTGAATGATTGAAAGTATCAGTCAACAGGGACCCGGAATTTGACGGATCAAGCTCCAGTAGGTAGTACAGCAGGTACTCTTTTTAAAAAAGGACAGCACTAGATCTGTAAGTTCCCAAGGAGCAGAGCCAGTGACCAGGTATGTCCTTGACGGAAGCAAAAAACTCCGTGCTTCTTTTTGTTGACAGTGAGAACTGTTAAATTTAAAGTTCGGATTTCGAAGAAGGATTGAGGAAATTTCCAGCAAGCAGAGGAAAGCGGTGTCATTGAAGAGTTATAAGTACCAGTTTCAAGAATGTCCACCCCCAAGAACTCCTTTTTGCGCGAAGCTTCGAAACTCACCGGATGTCGCCGGGGCGAGCGAAGATAAACGACAGGCAGGCGAGTAAAAGAGGAGGCCCAGGTGTGTAATTGCCGAACAAGGAACACAAGCTGTTGACAGGAATGGTTGGGGATGCAAAGCATACGGGTATGTGCCTTGAAAGGATCTGGAATGACAATCGAGGAAGTTTCTGGTCCACTCAGGAGAACGACAAGTATCAGTCCTTGAAAAGTTGGCATCAGCAGCAATTGTGGCTGACAAATGCTGCCATCATCGTGTCTCTCGCTCCCTCCACCATCGTTCCTGTCGCTACGCTCTAACACCCTCCTCTGTCGCGTTACGCGGACACTACCTGCCAGCCAACACATACCGGCACTAACCTCGCCATCCTCACTACGGGCGTGGCCGCCCCATTTCACCATTCTCGAGGCTGATACCCACCGCCAAATTGTCTACGAGCAGCCGCCACTCCCGCCCTGTTGCACTTGTGCACTACCATCATCAATAACAAGTGCTGCTACTCACCAGCGCCTCCAATCCATTCCCTCGACAAGCGCCGCACGCAGAAGAAGAACTCACGCCGCAAGTAATACCCTCATATCTCCAGTGCTTGCATCACCCCCTTTGCCAGCACCTCCCGCCCGTCGCTAGGGACTCGGAGCCCGTGTGTCCTTCCCATCGTCATTCCTGGCAGCCCTCACCTTGTTCCCAAGCGTGTCCACGTCGTCCCGCAGCTTATCGATGGTGCCTTCCACCTCAATCTATGTCTATCCTCCTCCCACCTTATCACGCTTTGTGTCTCTGCGTGCCTTTTCGTCGCCCGATCCCTTCTCCCTCTTCCATTTTGGAGCCTCAGAAGAAAGCCTGCATTTCGCACCAAGTATTTATAATGTCTTGATTTGTATATTCTCCATATTGTATCCTGCGCGCTTGTAGCTATATCATGTACTCCATGTGCATATAAATGAAAATTGGTGCTAGAAAGCGAGGAAGTTGAGCAAATGAGGATGGCTTGACTTCATTTTGCATGCTTTAGGATAATTTCAAGTAGAGGCGGCTTCTCTGCCGAATTTCACTGCCGGTTTTCGGCCGGCCCAACCCAAACGGGAAGGACCTCCCAAAAAGGTATAGGGGTGGATGCGAAAATTTTGCAACTGGGTAAACTGTAGGCTCGTGAACTAGCCGGTCTAGTGGTAAGTGACAGCATCATAGAACTCTGATCCCCACGCAAACTCAGGGTAACCACCTTGAGTCGTGTCCACTGCTGATCAGAATTGTTGAACTCACCATAGCATTTCAAATTCACAACCAAATTTCAATCTGAAACAACAACGGGCATCGTTATCAAGGTCCTATCCACCAAAATATCCAAAAACGCGTGCGCAAAAACATGACTTAGAGCGCGTCACGTCGCGCACGCGTCATTAGTGTCACTCTGTCACATCATTCGCTCACCCACAGTCACTGAGCCAAACTGAGCGTGATATGAGAGAATCGGTCGTCGAATTCAAAAACTGTCCAAAACAGGTAATTTTCATGCGCGCCTTCGGCTCCATGATTAGCTGTAATTACTCCAATATTAAGGAGTGCATGTGTGTAGTAAACAGAATTCTTTTCCACAGAAGTGGTTTCAACAACTTGGCAGAAAATGGTTCTAGCTTCTGTATATTCCGATTTCAAGAGATGGAAGGCGCAAGCCAGCAATGGTGATAAGCGAGACCCAAAGTTGAGGCAAAAGTTGGGTGTCAAGTGGAGGGGGTATGCTCAATTTGACATCCAACTTGATGCCCCGATCGATTTCGGGCCTCAACTTGACATCAAGTTGAGGTCGGAGTTGGGGCAGGAGTTGAGGCTCAAAATCTTAATTCGGAAACACCCTAATGTATCACCTGCTGAAATTTAACTACCAAATCCTCTTGTTCGATTCAGCTCACTTATCCTTTTCCACCATCTTCCGGGAAATACAGTGATTCGGTCCCTTGGGCACTTAAAGTGCTTAACTGTCAATGTCAATGATCTGCATTCACATCGCATCATTCCATATGTCGGATTATTATCCGTTCTTTAAGATTATGCTCGTTCGGCTGTGCTATTTCCCCATCTGAATCTGCTCTCCTTTTGGTCTTCCTCTGGTCTTCCTCTGACCGTAATCCCTTCCAGCCTCGTCTGGTTTGAAACACGGCCTTTTCATTAGCATTTAGCAACGGACCAGGTGACCCATGCACAGTTCTTTCCCCACAGTATGCAGTTCACGCAGCAGATCGAAGTAGGTGCAGCTGCCGCGGCATAGTTAAATTCAATTCTAACCGGAGGGCCACGCAATCGACCCGTTGAACCATAAAAAACCCATACCTCTCATTTCCTTCAACAATTCTTCAATCCCTCCTTTCCTCACGCAACTTGCACACAACAATACATTCCTGCTGCAATTAGTTCTCTGCACACATCTAGCTGCTGTTCGGGATTGGTTCGGAACCATTGTCCGATTTGGTTCATTTTGGAAACTGCCCGTAAATTCAGACTGGTGCAGCCCTTTCACGTGGTGTTCTCATCTCGTCGCCCATCAACGTTTTTGGGTCTCTGACCGGGGTCTTGCTCACTGTAAACACCAGCTGTCCTGACCTCTGCACTGAGAACATTTTACATTCATCATTCTTTCAAACTTCGCCTATGGACTCATTTTGATTGGATCCATTGGTTACTGTCTTGCTGGCGGAGCTGGCATGCCTTTGACTCAGGCTCTTGGATTCCGGAGCGAAGCGTAGGTATGTCTTGTTCTATCTCAATGTGTATTTCAGCTGCGCCGAAATCCCTGAGCGAATTTTGCCATTTGTTGATATAAATAGCAGGCCAGTAGCTTAAATAGCTCAGGGATTTCAGCACGACTGAAATGCACAATGATTCTTTATGAGAATCAGCCATCACCAATTTTCCCCATTTCTGTGAGACGGATTCGGATATGGATTCCTTGCAAATCACATTCAGTTTCAGTTTGGAATGAAATTTGACTTTATTCCTGGGACTGGAACAGTTCTAGGTCTCCAAACAGAGTACTCTGTCTGCATCAACCACCCCCCCGATCGTGCATTACCAATCCGGTGATATCCGTAGCACTATTGGCCTCCAAAAAACCGAGTTTGAACCGAGTACTCCGTCTGCATCAATTGCCCCGAGCATGGATTATAAATCCAGTGATATCCGTACAGTTTTTCACCGGCCACTGAGACAAACAATTTTTTGTCATGAATTTGAGCCAGCCTCTTTCTTTAATAAAATATCTGAATAGGCAGAAATATGTTCCTATATGATAGCTTTGTGGTCCCCAAATAACAGAATTTTACCGGACAAGATGGGAAAGCTCTAGCCTAAACGATTGCCAAAGTGCCATTCCCGTGTCAATGAGACAGTCACAAAATCACTCGTCCGATCACTCCGATCAAAGATATCTGACACATCACGGCGTCACGTAACACAGCACGCTAGATCTCCATGTCTTCGACGCGTCCAACGTCCACAGACCGCGCTATTAAAGTTGAAGAAGCTTTCCACCATGAACATACAAGCACTCCCATGCTTCCCAACAATTTTTCCACGAGAAAACGCGCTCGTTCGGGTTCTATGGCGAGCGTGTCGGCAACAGCAGTCTCCACGTCTTCTGCACGCGTAAAAGAGGAGGAAGCATCAGGTAAGCATTGGATACACAGATATTCCATTCTTTACTTATCTTTGACTGTTTTCAGCCTCCTTGAACCACGCTGGGACTCGTGCACCCACCCTGGCTGAATATCAGCGTCTTCAACAGCTTCTTGCAGAATCCTATCTGTTTAGAGAGCAGGTTATGGAGGAGAACCAAAGGCTATCCACCCGGCTTCGTATCACGCGTTGTGAACTGTTCAGATTACGTTCCTTTGCGGACTTTGCAGCAAACAAAATTCATCAGCAGGCAGGACATCGTTTTCGTGGGATTGATTCGGACTCGGAGGATGACGATGTTTTGGAGGACTCGAAATCTATAGATGAGGAGATGTAAAATAATTGATCTATGTGTCTGCATTTCCGTCTGAGCCAGAACTTGAGTCTGAATCAGGATCCAAATCACTTCCTGATTTGTCTTTTTCTTCCTCGTCACTTTCCACCGCTTTTTGACCTGGATTCAATGTGTAACCCGGCTTCGGCAGTGCTGAGAACAGAAGCCCCTTTACGGAAGGCTTTTTCCATCCTGGACGGTGATGCTGCTGCTTCACCAAATCCCGCTCTGCTTCCCACTCGACGACCCGAATAGCGTGCTCCCGTCGAATCTCTTTGTTCCTCTCCTTCCGCTGGTCATCCAAAACTTTCCACTCCTTCATCACATCACTCTTTTCCTGCCGAGTTGCCTTCCTCTGCTGTAACTCCTCGGCTTTCTTTGTGGCATCTCGCTCAAACTCCGCGACGCGATTCACGAAATCCCGCATCGTCAACAGCCGTGGGAGCCCATCGCCCACGAGACGACCCTTCTTATTTCCACGGGCTTTCTTCTTTTCCTGTGCTGCCAGCTGGCCTCTCACCGCGTCGACATAGGCCCCATTCAGCACAAGGGCAGACTGCATTGCGACCATCTGGTGCTTCTGGTCTCTGTTCTTCTTGTGCGCCTTCTTCAATGCAGCTTGCAGCTCTCTTTCAAGTGCTGTGGATGGCTCGGCCGCAAGCAAGAAGACGTCTGCGCTTTTTTCGGGCGAGATCTCGGCAGTGGGGTTGGCAGAAGGATCGGAGGACGACCGGATTGGAGAGGAGCAGACCAGAAAACCAGAGGACGTGGAGCCAAGACGAGTGATGGCATGTTTTATCGGAGTGTCGAATGGGTTGGGGACAGGTAGACGGCGACGACGGGGAGGGGAGGGGTTGTCCCCTTGAGGGGTTGGGGACTCAGGTGAGTCTCCATCGTCTTCGGTATCGGATGTGGGCTCGATTCGAGCCTTTTTCGCGCGCTAGTGCGCCTGGTGCAGTATATCTGTCATTATACGGACCGGGGTGCTTGGCGCGACAGGGAGATGGCCACGAGCCGCTGTTTCCAGGCTGGGCGCCATCATCTCCTTCGTCACTACCTCGCGATTGAACGGCCACAGACCCGTTTTGCGAAATGCGGCTTGGACTCTCTCTGTCGTGAGAGCGCGAATGTGCGCAGCGCCGTAAATGGCCAAGAAATTTTCCTTGGTCACTGGCTCGCGCTTCTCTTGCTCGTGTTTTGACTTTTCTTCTGTCCAGTATAATTTCAGCGGCCCGAAAATGACGACATCAAGACCCTGGTAAATGTGGGTAGCGTGGGCAGGATAGCAGAGGACATGGATACGATGTTTCCTTGCAAAGTCCAATAACGGCTTCGAGTAGTGGGAGTTATGCCCATCGACGACAACGAGGCGAGTCCTTCCCTTCGCCTTCTTCTTTGTTTGCTCATGGAAGTCCTTCATGAACTCCACATTTATCTCCCCATCGACCCAGCCCTTTTTCGAATAACCAAGACTGGTATTGGAGGTAAGTCTTTTTTTGGCTGTCAGCCATTTGATTTGGGGACTCACGATGCTTCCGTAGGATTATCCTGCTCCCATCGAACGTTGTACGCTTGGCCTTTGAAAATAACTGCCGGTTTGAGAGCGGACCCATCAGCACAGATCGTTACGATGACGGTGGTGTTTTCCCTGCTTCCGTCGCTCCGCTTATGCTGCGTCTTTTTTCCAGCGCCACCGATAACCTTTTCTTTTCGAGAAGATGAAGCTGGAAAACCACTCTTGTCCATGCCATAGATGTTTTCTGGTAGGATGGGCTCGTAATCCAGCTCCCGATCCTCCTCTGATGGCGCCGCGTCAAACTCATGGTCGCAACGACCGGCGAGCACGTCTTCCAGAAGGTCGAACCACACTTTGTTTGTGGCTGGATTCACAGCACGTCCGCGCTTGCTGTCCAGTGCGTGTGACCAGTACATCCAGAGTTCGTCATGATATTTTTCCATAAAGCGACCTGTCCAATTCTTCCCCACCCCGCAGGGAGGAAATCAGTTGCCAAGGCGCGCGCGGCAGATCTCGTCAACGGCCTCCTTCAACCGTTTATGATTGAGAGGGAAGCCACGGTTCGCTACGTCTTTGGCGAATGTGATGACGGTCCTAACTTCTTCGGGGAGTAGCCAGCTTCTTTCTTCATTCGACATGCTCTTTGATTTGGCTCCCTTCGCTAGCCGAAGCAGGGTGTTGTGGTTAAGGGCGATGTCCTTCCCTGTATCGATTTTGTAAGCTCCCTCGAATTTCCTGCAAACCGCGCGAAGGCTCAGGTGTTTTTCTCCAGGTGCAAGATCTTTCTGAATTTCATTACGATAGAACACCACCGCCCGGGCCATCAAGGTATCTCTCTCCTCGCGGGCTATCTGAGCATGTCGGCTCTTTGAGTTGGTGCGGGCCATGGGTGCAGCGAGGGTGGACAGGAGGTGGAAGATGCACGATGATTATTTCCTTGTCGATTTCCTTTTTTGGCACTGTCACACTATCCGATCAATTCCTGCTTTAAACGCCGATCTCTTGAATATAAATGCACTGGAAGGACTTTCTACTGTGCTAAATAGTAATACCAGTACTTTTACTCAAGTTGAAGTACTCTGAAGAAGAACCAAAATTTTGATTCGTATTTGAGAACGTCGTCGCCATTTCAAAATTCATGTTTTTGATGGTTGGGGAGAGACAAATTTCCACAGGAGGCAAATATGATTCAATGGCTTTGAGAATCTAATGCAAGCTGAATGGATGCCAAAGCAAGCTTCAAGTAAGATATCCAAGATTCATAGCCCCAACTGAGGTCACCCGGGCCGTTTGTCTCAGTGGCCGGTGTGTCTCAGTGGCCGGTGTGTCTCAGTGGCCGGTGAAAAACTGTACTGCTCCGCCTGCAGATATCCAAACCCTCTGCACAGCAAAACTGAAACATTTTGATGATATTATTACAGTCAAACCAGAGGGTCTGCAAGAAGCAACCAAATTGGCCCAATGAGAGCTGGTCAACGCTCGTGTTGACCGAGCGAGCTTTGGGTCAGAAATTCAAAATCCGAAACTTGTAATTGCCTACTACTACTTATTACCACCAGAGCACGATGATCTGGCCAGTGAATTGCCAGTCCCAGGGAAGTTTGGAATGAAATTTGACTTTATTTGAAAATTTACTTTATTTGCAAGTAAACTGTCAGTTGTGAAATTGATCCCGTCAAATCCATGTGGGAATTTATTTTCGATGATGTTCGTAATGCTTAATGGAGCTAGCCGATGACAGAAACACTCAGATCAATCCGCTATCCGTCGGGACACATGACGTGTCTCCTGATGAGCGCCAGCAATGTATCCTCCACCATCTTCCCTTTCCAAGAATCCTTGCGCCTCGGATCCTTTACGCCATCGAAGAACATCTATGCCAGCGGCCTCTTCTCTGCCCACCTAAAACATCCTCCCCGACGGCGAATTCATCTGTGTCTTGTGCCTTCGTGTGGCTCCTCAGCGCTGTATCTTGTGTTCGTATGCCTGTATCTTGTGCCTGTATCTTTGGCCTGCCAGGTACTTGCGCAAAGATCCCTCGTACTTCCCATCTCTCGGATTGATTGTCTCTTCAATTTCAAACTTCATCTCCGTTCCTCTTCCTTCCCCACGATAGCCCATTCCAAGGCTAATATCCAAATTTGGCTCCATATCTGGCTCTGCCTTGTCTTATTCAAGCTCCGCCTTATATGACCCTGCACTGCCGTGTGGCAACATCAGTCAACTCTACCGCGGCAGCTGGGCCCTGTTCTGATTCCTCTTCTAGCATTAACGGCACCTGCCGGCATACTCGTCTGTTGCATATATGTCTTCTCCCAAGCTCCGTACTCTCACTTTGTGGATCAAGCGCCGCCCTTCCCTGTGGATCATGATCTGTTTATCACTCTATCAGCCCCAGACGTTTTTTTCTTCGGAAAGCGGCGAAAAGAGTATTCAACGGTCGACGGTCAAGACGGACGCTGAATTGGACCCAATGGCCTAACAAACCTGGGCCCAGTCACACATAGCCCAAACCACTGATCGGCCGGAATCGCCCACGTAGCAGCGAATAGCGACTATCCGCAATCGCAATCACCGCAGAAAAAACATATGGTGCCTGCCTCCGTCTCCAATCCGGTAAGTATAAATAATAGCATGGCGGTGACACAACCTGACCGATCGCGAGAAGTTACTAGTAGTCTTGGTTTTTCGTGCGCTCGTTGGTTGGAATCAATAAATAACCGACTGACACTGATTGACTGACTGACTGACCGATGGCTTCCTCCTGTCAACGCCATGGCCAATGCCGACAGACGCTGGACAATCAATGTCTATGTATCCAGTTCAATTATGCCGTAACGCTCCGCCAGGTACATGGATCTGCCCGAGGAGAAGGATCGTATCATCGTATCTGTCACTATCCGTCTCTGCCAACGATTCTACGCTCTGCTCGGTGTTGTACAAGACAACAGGCAGACGACCTTGGAACTTCCATCCATCGCTCTCTGTACCTCCACAATATTTATGCGGCTACTACTTTTTTGAGCCTTGCGTTGCATGCAATCGAGTTTGTCTGCCAAAGCATATCATCATCGGAGCTCTCTGCATGGATCTGCCCAACGAGAAGGATGGTATCGGCTAATGCTCGAGGCATCCCTAAGGCTAGAACGGCCCTTTCCCGTGTCGATGTCGACATATCTATACCTATCTGGAACGCACGTCCGCTCGATGATTGCAAATGTTCCCGCCAGCAGCCACCAGTGGTGTGACTCGATTTTGTCTTTCCACCCCGCACCAGACAGCATTCCCCTCTTTATCTCCGCATCTCCACCCCAGTAACTACTTTTGCAAGGCTTGTCTTGCCCATTCCACCATCACCAAGAATAGCTATTCTGGGTGTGAGCAATCAAAGGTGGTTCAGCTCAGATTCACGACCATGGAAGATCTTGGGTTTGGAGGGCAGCATTGAAAATGAATTTGAGCTTAAAAGCGATGAAAAATAACGGAATGAATGTTACCATTTCTACATCGCCTCTCCAGTCATGGTACCATCGTAATCAGGGACGTCGGGCTCCAATCCAGATCTCAATTGCGAAATTGATGCTTCCATGGTGTGCTGTGCTTGTCCGTCTCTATTTGATGTTCGCGGAATAACCGTTTCTGTCTGTGGGCAGATTGTGCTTTTCCTTAGCCTCGCCTGGAACAGAACACAGTGACCCAATGTGTGTGGAGATAAAATTCTCATTTTAGCCGCTTACTCGTTGCTAGTGCTCGAGCTCATCTGACGGTGGCTATCGTCTCCTTTCAGTTCCTTTCCTGTTCTTGACGGCAACTCGCCTTTCTCATTCACCGACCTATTTGTCGGATCCCAAGGGAGCGAGTAGCTTCTTGGCCCTTACGCCAACCACTAGCTCCTCTCCGAGTCAAATGACATTTAGATTCAAGTTCAAATGTTTTTCTCCAACCGCAATATAGGGCGTACCACGCCCAGCCATCTTTATTTTCATCCTGGGGCTAGCTTGTTGCCATGCCTTGTGCAGTTCTCTCCTATCACCGTTTTGCCATGTCAAGTTCCTCGAACGTTTGACCTGACACGCATGGACGGTTTCCATGGCCATGAGGTAGTAGGCCTATCCAGTTTTATTTCTGGATATCTCGATTGGTTCCATGTGCGCATGTACAGGGCCATTAATACCTGTGATAATCTCGCTCCAACGATCTGGAAATGCAGTGTCTGTCTTGATGTGAGAAAGTCGAACTCGGGCTCATCGGGCACTTCCCAGTCACCCAAGGCCCTGCTTAAATTATCGAAGCACTCAGCGGCGACCCAATCTCATTCCCACACGTGTATTCCCTTCCCGAGAACATTCCGCAGTTCTCCGACCCCTCCCGCCACAACCTTCTTCCCAGCATCCAATTCGAATCTCCCCTCAATCATCTGCACTTCGAGCTGTCTTGACAAGAGTATGAAATAAGAGAGTCATCCGCAAAATAATCCGGTCCCTTCCGCGCGCCTGCGCCTAGCAGGTCTGTTGTTTTGTAGTCTGTCTTTGCTATGACTCCCCTGCTTCAAGCCACCACCGGTGCGCAAGTCAGTAGTCCGACCTGTCCGCCGGCGAGATATAGCAAAGTGACTTCCAAATCTCGAGTGGATGGATGATGAAAGCGCAGGCCTTCGTTTATCTGGGCTTCGACCGCGAGACATCCAATTCATGAACATTTTCTCAGTCATCAACGCCGGCGTTCGTCCTCCGCCGAACAAACCGCCAGTCACGTTCAACCAGCCTTTGACTGTTGAGTATTTGTCAAGCTGAAGGAGGAGGTCTTTCTGTGCATTCAGCACGGCAACAAGTGCGGAATACATTTTCAAACAATGCCCTCTATCTAAGTACCTTTGTATGCGTGTTTATGTCCGGCCACTACAGTCCGCAGTAGTTCCCGGAATCATGATAGCGCACCGAATGGTTCCGCTCCGCGAATCGTGATTCGTTACTGTCGAGCGCCCTAGCAACTTTGGCCCCATTTTATTTCGCTTTTCTTGCTTTGCGTCACTCCTGTACGCGGCAAACGCATCGCCGTCGACAAGCCTCAACTGTAAATGAATTCCGGATTCGGCGGGACCCGCAAAGTTAGCTCAACTCAAAGTTGGGCGCACGTTCTAAAGTTGGCAGATGGCCATGCTTGGATCCGTCCGACGGCGTATCCCATCCTGTTCTATCCTATCGATCGTTATCAATTGATTTACCACCTACATTACCGAGCTGCTCCTCTAAGTATTAAAATCATGTGCATCCGTCTGCCCCAAACCAATTAAAATCCGTTATTGATATAGCGAGCGCTAATATAAAGCGTCTGTCTACGAGAGACTAGCTAACAACGCCCCGGCTCCCCGATTTTGGCGCTCAAACAGACGCCCGGTCAACCGAAGTGGTGGGCCGTGAAGCAGCCTTGCAATTATTCGACTTATTTTTAAGTTTTAATGCCTGGCCGCCGGGTAGGCAATCGTCTTCTTCCTTGCGGGCAGGTAGATACTGACTAAGTATCTGACGCAGCAGGCGGGGACTGTCGGGAATAAGAAGTGTCAGGACAGACAAGCAGGCACGGAGTTTGAGGTAGGGTGGTGAGCCGTCACCGCGACAGACGTGTGTCTTCCTTCCCTCGGGCAGGGCTCGGCGATTCGAGTTCGTATTATTATTTCGCCATGACTGAGGGGCGAGCACGCATTCACCAATTACCCGGACGAATCAGAGTAAGTAAGGCTAAACCGACGATTCGAATCAGGGCCTGGACTGGCGAGAGCTATTCTCTCTGCACTGCGGACTGTCATTAGGATTTACGGCGCAGGGTGGGCTGTTGAAGCTAAACTCAAACCTCCAATCATAATTCGAACTAATGACAGGGAACCAATGGTCGAACTTTACACCACGGCATCCCGCCGCCCTGCTTGGAGCATATGGACGGCAACTCAATTCTGCGGCGGCGTGTGCGTGTATACCGTATACTACGTAGGGACGGAAATGGAAGGGAACCACAGATGAGAAGGGAAGGTGTTCAAATGGAGAAACCGGGTCGAAAAAAGGGACGGAAGCAGAGGCTGAAGGCGGGGAGCAACGGAGGCTCCGACACGGTTGCAGTGTGAACTTGCGGGGGAGGAGAGGGTACATTCGTCTTGCTCTGATGGGATCAAAGAAGCAGAAGCTCCGACTTCGCTGCCACAGTGACACCTCACCGAGTAACCGCCGCCGTCGCGCTCTTCTCGCCCCTGTCGCGCTCCCCGCCCCCAGCAGGATCCTACTTTCTGGTCTTCATCCAGCTCTCCATGTACTATTCTCCGTACCTCGCCCTTGGATTCTCCTTCAACAATGCTACTGGCTTACATCTTGAGGTTTCGGCGGCGCTCGCAAGGACCGCGTGTTGTAGGTTAACGGCGGATATCACATATTCTTACAAACATCCTGTAAGCTTCGCCCGACGACAATGAAAAATTTTCTCGTCTTTCTCCATTATTTCTGCCAACCTCGGGATGCAGCGGCTCTCCATCAGTAATCTACTGAACGCTGAACCACGACCTGGGCGGAATCCAGGAGATTCTCCTCTTTCTTCATCCGTACCTGGCTCTGTGCCCCAACTGCCCTCGAACGGCCCCAGTGTCCATCCCATTGACATTCGTCCTCAACTATTGAGGCTCTCTTCATTTTTGAATGTAAACAACACCATCGAGGCCCCTCCCGCCATTCAGGAGAAACGCGAGTCCATTTTAGAGTATCTTGAGGCTCCTCAAGACCTCCCGGCTTCTAAAAATCCATCCATTACTCCCTGCATACCAGATGCTTTCAACACTTTTGCCGTCAACCGTTCCACAAATGTCAAAATTAATAGGATAACTACACTCGAAGTTCTATATGAATATCCTGCCGGATATATACTCGAATATCCCGAAACATCTTCTACAGGCTATATCGGCCACCTTTTTCGCATGGACCCGAACGAGTGGCACGACCCTATTTTGAACGTTGCGTATTCGAGAGGAGGCCGCATGGGCCAAACCGTATCGACAGCAGTCGTTAAATGTGACATCCTAGTCGACTCGACCGGGAAACAAGTAGATTGCTCCGAGCGACATACAACTTGTACGTGAAGTTGAAAAAAAATATGCATTCCACTCATCCAGAAGGGCAGGTGAGGGTTCGAAAGTATGCCCCAATAGCAACATGGACGCGCTGAGCATCCCTCACGCCAAAGCAACTCGAGAAGATGTTCGAGAGCGGTTGCGAAAAGACCGTGAAGACCGTTTGCAGTATGTTTCGCCATCTCGCAATATATTCCTCAAGACCCTAGCGTACATCACCTCCATCCAAAAGCTGGGATGCAGCAGACCTCTCTTCGAGGCAACTGGCTCTCCAACACTGAGGCAGAGCTGCAGGAAGCGCGAGAGCTGTATCTACTGCAAAGTCAACGGGGATATCGCATGAAAAAGGGAATTTGTGAAGGGCGGGTTGTTTTCGACTATGGAGACGACGGTCGTCCTTATATCAGGTTGGTCTACTAATCAAAAGCTTGGGCCCTGCGTTTCTAACAATTGAAAAGTTGCGAACATTACAATCCTAAAACAAATAAAGACCACCTTCACGACACTTCCATAGGTGACGGCTCATATCATGTCGAATATATGGAAGCCATATTTTGCGGGGACGAACAGGAGGCTGCCCTGATTGAAGAATCAGCTTTCAATCTCGGTTACGGGCCCCTCACTGACTGTTCAACGGTTGCAAATTGTTCTCAGCAGAAGGCATACTGTCGTGAGTTCATATACTGGATTATTTCGTTCAAATCGACAGTCACGCGTCACGCACCCCTGTGTCGATCCCGAAATTTGGTTGTGGTCACGCGTCACACGGACCTTTGTCGAATCCCTAAGCCGTCACGGACACCCCCCCCCCCCCCTAGTAGCGAGAAAGTCGAATTTTATATGGAGTTGTCGAAATTTCAGGGGGTGTCACGCAAAATTTCGGCCGCTGTCGAAATGTCGAATAGGTAAAATTGGTCACGCGTCACGCCCCCTGTCGATTTGAATGAAATAATCCAGTATCTGCCTGTTGTCCTCAATAATCTAACTGCGGCCCCAGCATTCCCGCATCGGAACAACGAAAACAATCTTGTGCAACCGCTCATGACACGTTTACATTGTTCCAGTAATTTCCGAGTATTCGCGCCAAAGGAGGAGTCCCGCGCTGACTGTCCATTCGTGCTACTCGTTATTCACGGTGCTCATCCACATCCCGTTCCTTTACCAACTAAAACACCTCCCAAAATCCGGGCACAAATTTTTGATCTACTCGAAAAGCTCGCCGAAGATCTTCCCGACATCACTCCCCGCAGGTTCATCCGACATCCCATCGTCCAGTCCTTTCTTATCTCAAAATTCCCACTCCTTATCTCTCCAACTCTTGCCGATTGGCATGTCTCGCTCTCCAATCGATCACACATCCGAGCATATATTAAACAGGCACTCGAAGCGGTTTGTCCTTTTGGGACCGGCTGGGCGGGTTAGTTTCCTCACCTATTCTGTATCTAAATAGCTCACTGTAACCACCTCAGGTGTTGTGAACCTCAAAGCATAGCAAGATTTGAATCTCCCCAAAGAGAAACACTACATCCGGCGGATGATAGCAATCAATGCTACCTCATCGCCTCGACACGACGAGGATGAACCCAGTACTGGTGATACCAAAGATGAGAAAATCCGAATCATTATTTGTATGACACCAGAAGCAAGTCGACGACTATGTTCCGTGGGACGATATCTCCAGATAGTCTCTCCTAGACAGACACTACAAACGAACTTACCCTCGTACCTCGGTTGTTTGTATCTCCAGAGCGACATTGCGTTCACACGCATCACGTCGTTTTTGGAGTTCGAGTTGGCGTGTATGGACCGCGACGCTAATACAAGTATGTACTTGGTGGGTGAGGCCGTTGCTTTATGCACGGCGTGACTCGCACTTAGTATTTTTTTGAACTGAAATTTTTCCTCAACTGCAGCAGATTTGAGTTCTGTACTACAGGAGACATGTTTACCATCTTCTTGCCTCTAGTACCACTTGCACCACCTGCTTGACACCCATTTCCGGACACTTGAAGTCTGCATCCAAATATGACACAGTGTACCTAAATACTCACTCATTTTCCCTAGAGAATGAAGTTTAGATATAGAATATTTCTCTGGTGATCCTATGTATAGCACCTGCATATTTACCTGGCTCCCCTGGCTCATAGTTTCTAAAAATACCCAATTAACCAGTTCAATTTGTTGCTGTCCACCTCTCAGAGAAAACCATTTCTGAAAATTGCAAGCAATCGGCCTCCCCAAAAATGAAACCAAGCATGACAGCTGCCAAACACCATCAAGTCTGGCCTCAGGCAAGCTTGTGGCATTGCCACCATACAGAACTGTAGGACTGACACAAAATAAATTTAATGCTGTCTTTGCCAGATTCGAACACAGGTTACATCAAAAGAATTGATTACGCAAGAACACAGCCATCAGAATCTAATGAATCTTGAGAAACCTAATGAATTCAGCGGAATTCTGACCGTGAGAGAACACTGCCACTATGGAGGCTTCATTGGATCTATTGCACAGCCACTATTCGAGTTACAACGATAGAACGAGACCGTAAAATTTTCGGTTGCAGGAATCTCGGTTGACATGAAAAGAATGAACGATTACCTAAGTACTCGTAACTTGGTTTCAAATTGCCTCGAGAGATTGGCCGTGCATTTGCTCACTCGTCCAAGGTCTGATTTTCTGTCGGGTGTATATAAATCGCCAGACAGCCGCAGCGCATCAGCGAGTCTTTGAAGAGATTGAGGCAATTGTGCAAGAGGACACCGGGGAAGGTATGAAATGGCAACACCTACATGGAACAAGTCTGGACGCTGCATATGGGAACATGGTGCTTTCATGGACAGCCGACCAGCATCGCGGTCAAGCGAAGGGTGACAACGTTCGGTGCATTGAGTGAAACTTATCTTGACTTCGTGTCCTAGGTCTAGGCTTGCACTTGCAGAAACTAGCATCAAATATGCCTAACAAACCTGATCTTCATCAGCCCCAGCGCAATATTCAAGATCTGGATCCGTACGAGCACCTTGCACGAGTTTTCCGCATTTGTATTGTTCACGACTTTCGAAACATCAAAAAGTGTGCTGTCTCGGAAGAGGTGAGGTGGTTAATGCGTGGCCTCGCCTGCCTTGAGCATGATGACTGGGAAGGAACATTGGCAACCATACGGGAGAAAGGCGGCAAGGCCGGTAATGGTGAGTAAATCCATTGTTTGATATTTCGGGCTCGAATGTTTGGGATTGCAACAGATTGGGTAAATGACAAGGAGTCGAGCCAGTTTTTCTTTCCCGGAATCTGCTGGGAGCGCAGTTTCATTCCACTGGACATATGGAATGCCGGGGATTCAAATTCCAATCTTATTGAATCCGTTCATTCTGACGTGAATAGAGAAGGAGTACGCTGCACACTTCTAGGAGGATTACAGAAGGCACAACGGTTTGATGCCTTGAAGATGAAAACTCTTATTGTAAGCCAGGTGCTCGCTTCAAAATATCGATATCTGATTGGAACAGACATACGAAAGCTATGGTATTACGCCGTCGTACAAGACCGGACACATATCAGAGAATATGTACAATAATTTGAAGCGCAAAGGTACGCTTCTGTTTTATGTAGTTATTCTCGTCATTGATATTTTTTGTTCCATTGGTAGCCAATAGCCAACATCGCGTACTCTCTGTCGAGGATGAAAAAATCGATCGTTACAACGAAAAACTCCTCAAGAGTCTCGACGCACTTGCCAAGGCCGAGAAGGCAGCGGTTGCAAAGGAGAAGCAGTTATCTGAGGAGCAACGACCGGAGAAGCATCAGAAGATCGAGGGTGAGCTGGAGAAGAGGCACAGAGCTGCGGAAAGGGCTCAAAAGGCATTTGAAAAGCAGCACGCGGAGAGGAATTCACTGAAGAGAGGATCGGGAAAAGTTTCGAGGATGTATTATACAACAGAGTAAATACATCCATTTGAAAATTCATATTTGAGGTGCCACGGTCGAGATCGCGTCGCGGATCCTTTGGCTCGCACATGATTTTATTGCCTATCTCGGCACACGCGTTGCGGTGAGTTTTATGGTTACAGACAAGTTACAGAGCGAACATGAAATAATCTACTTCATGATTGAACGAGCCATAAATACACATGCTATGTCGAAAAGAGCAGGAAAAAAAAACACAGTCCAACGTGCAAACTACTTGAATGTCCATAAAACTGGTGATTCCTGCTGTTGGCGTCGCTCAGATAAAATATGACCACATTGCACCCTCACACTGCGGGGAGGCCCATCCGCTCCGCATGCGAGGGCAACTCAAACGCCTCTTACCGTGACTGCCAGGACTTCATCGGGCATGACCCTTTTCCCGCAACATAAGGCGATCGCACCCGTGAAGTTGGTCGCTGTCAAGTACAACGCGTTTTTGGCGTACACGATGCACTAGCTGCCTGACGATGCAGCTTTCCAGCGCCATAGCGTGCCCATGCCCTCGGTGTTCACCTTCTAGTGCAGTATCAGGCTGGTCGTGGTCCTTGCGATACTATGTCGTCGTCGGGAGGGTCCCTAACATGAGAGGCAGCGTCGGCCCCCTGTGAAAACAATGAAAGCGCTAGCTAGAACAAAGGTATCAGAGAAGATTTACGAGCGCACCTATTCCTAGCCCTCTTCGGAACCGGTATTTCTCTATGCTGCAACAACTCGCACTTCTCAGAAGCAAGCTAAGGCCGGAAAAAAAGCCGGAAGACAGTTGCGACTGGGTAAAAAGAACAAGGCCAAAGTAAATGAATATGCCATTTGAAGGGGCTGAGGGCGAAAGGGCCAATAATAAGACACTCTGATTGTTGAAGGTCTTGTGGCTCAATGCAAGGGTAATGTCCTGCGGCAAAGCACAACGCAAAAGACTAGACAGATTGACGGCGAACACAGTACACGTGCCTCAGGTTCTTCCGCGCCACCGTCGAGCCCGCCGCAGCGGAGGCGCCGCTGTCGCTGTCGATGTCTTCGCTGTCGCGGAAGGCTTCGTTGATCCCATCACAGCTAGACTAATGCACTGTACTTACACTCCTTGCGGGGACTCACAAAAATTTTCGTGCTTCCTTTCCCTTCCCTGTCAGATGTAGGTAATCGGAGTGCATAGTGTGTCATCGCTTTCCGCGAACGTACTAGTGCTGGCAAGGTTCGGTTCGGTTCAGGTTCAAGGCTTTTGGCCCTGAACGCCGAACCTGAACGCGACGTTCGGTTCGGACAACCCCCGAACCTTGAACCTGAACGCACGTTCAGGTCCAGTTCGGCGTTCGAACGCGTTCGAACCCAAGGCCTTCGGCCATCTCGGGCGGCCGAAATTTCACTGAAAATATCACTTACCAAGATTTTTCAGTGCTCTGATGGTTGGAACAGATATCTCGCATGCCTTGGCTAGTGCCGAGACGCCTAAAAAGCTTAAGTTATCCTGGTACATGTTTGCTGGAAAATTACGTGACAACAAACCGTCATCAATTAACATCGAGAATGCGTTGAATTTGCGTTGAAGGGAAGTTTTGGGTGTGTTCTAGGATGAATTAATACTAAGGCTATACAATGTGAGGTAAATCGAGCGTGAACAGTGCCCAAAATCGTGTAAAAATCACTCACCTGACTAATTTTCAGGTTCGGCGTTCGAACGCGCCTTCTCTCAGCCGAACGCTGAACCGAACCTTCCGTTCAGGTTCAAGCTTTTGCTGAACCTGAACGCTGAACCGAACCTTCCGTTCAGGTTCAAGCTTTTGCTGAACCTGAACGCTGAACGCGCGTCCGGTTCGGGTCCGGTTCAGGTTCGGACCGATTTCCGAACCGGACCTTGCCACCACTAGAACGTACTTTGTCGTTGCATTCCCGCGGTGATACCGCGCACCCTAAGCGAAGCGTAACACTGAAGAAGACGATGAGAGTGGGCGTGGGCGTACGCCTGCGGATGTGTATATTTTACCATGCACATTGACTGATGACGCTACATGTAAGTATTTACGACGGACCTCAATCTTGTGCGTCATTCGGTCTGTCTGGTCACCCGTGTCACTAGCCATTTGTCTCACATCACGGCACTAGCCAGGGAAATTGCACTGTAAATCCACGACTCCAGCCATCCACGGCTAGCGCCGTTCCCAACATCCTTCTCCTCTTCCCCTTTTGGTGAGCAGGCGGCGCATGTCCTCGCCCCGCTCTGGTTGATGGGTCGGCTTGAGTGCTGCCGTGGGTCCATTTGATAGATGCGACGGTTAGCGATCCAAACATCTTGACGCCGCGATCAATGACGATCAGATGTGCCCGACATCAGACTTTTGACAAGAATCTTGTGATCTTGTACAAGACCTCACAAGACCCAACAAGACTGCAAGACACAGCCAAAGTGCTGCAAGATCGCAAGACCGCAAAGCCAGAGATGATTCTCACAAGATCACTCGTTCGACTCTGGCTGGGGGCATTAATTCTAAAAGTTGAAAAGCTTGTGGCCATCACACGGTTGTCATAATTTTTCAGAGGACTCCTCATAACTCTCACAGCCCTCTTGGCTCTTATTACTACATTTTTCGAAAGCTTTTGCTCAGATTTTCTTGCACTTTGACGTTGTGAGCTTGTGTGGTGGCTATGCCACAAGGTCACAAGGCCCGAAAGACCGCAAGATTTTTGTCGAATGGCTGATGGACATCGTTAGCGACAACCACAATGCCCAAATTTGGTTCAAAAATCGCAAAAATATTGTAGGATACGCAGCGGATTATGATACAGTTTATTTGGCAATGAAGCGAAATACAGTCAAACAGAGACATAACACACCCTTTTCATTCAATTTTTGCTGCATCCATTTCAGCTCGGTTACAGCTCGAGCTCACGACTTCTGCACTACGCAGTAGGAATGGGACAGGTAAGGGTCGAGCTTGAATATTGCAGCGTGAGCGGTGTGCTATATCTGAGAACGAGGCTCAAGAGGCGAGCGATCATCGTCGATCAAACACAGGCCTCGTTGACAACCCCCAAATCGGGAAGTTGATAAATCCGAGCAACTTTCAAAGGGCTGATTCCTGGACTTTTCACTGTGACTTCAAATCTCGGCCGATAACGCTGAAATTTTGCAAGCCCCCCCATTCTCACGTATAATCCATTGATCTAAGTACTCAGAGTATTTTATTTCTTGTGGCAAGGCACACATTCCATTTTTCATTCATTTTGTGATTTCAATCGGCACGCTTCGGCACGGAGATACGGTGACATCACAAAGTTTTGTACCGGTCCGGCGGCCCTCAAATCAGCGTTCCCACTCAGTAAAGCGAACGTACCCCCCCCCCATTTCACGTGTTCCCGACAAAGGCAGGTCTGTGTCATCGACTTTACTATCGCTCGCCTCTTGACGAGGCTCGAAGAGCCTCCTGCGTGTGAGATGGTAGGGGTGGGATGAGCAGTACAGCCACTGATTGACGTG
Source organism: Mycena galopus ATCC 62051 (assembly GCA_014925785.1). Classification (NCBI taxonomy): domain Eukaryota; kingdom Fungi; phylum Basidiomycota; class Agaricomycetes; order Agaricales; family Mycenaceae; genus Mycena; species Mycena galopus. The sequence goes on from WIQG01000005.1 coordinate 1,358,390, forward strand.
ATCGACGTACCCAATTTGGAATGATCCCCCTGAAAACTCGACGATTTGCGGATTACGGACGCGTGGGGAAGCCATCTCTGCATAAATCTTGCAGATAGCAAGAACTGTGTACACAAGTATTTTTAGGTAGAGAAATTAGAACTTGAACTTTTTTTCTGGTCGAGATTTTACTTAATTGCTACCTGTAACAGAAATAATGATTACCTTTCCATCGTAGCAATATTTCATTACGTCTTCTTTGAATAAGAATGTATTCTCTTCACAAGAACACTAAAACAAATGAATTGGGGATCGAGCAAAGTCCTGTACGATGATTCAGGCCTCTCGGGCGTCTGATATCCAGGCTTATTTCGTTGCAATGGGACGCATTTATGACCTGTAAATTCAGATTTACAGACGCCATAATCATGCCTACACACCCATATAAATTTTTGGATGATCAGAAAAGGTTTATTTTTAGGTCAGGAACACCTCTTTTGATGGTTTTCAGGGCATGGAAAGCTTAGATACCATACTAGTAGTGCCTAGAGTGAAAAATAAGGTTATATAAACCTTATATGATCAAAAGATCTGGGGTATTTAACCTTCTAGGATGATCGTTGACTGAATGAGCTCGAAAAGTAGGGTAGTTCAATGTTGTTAACCGTAATGAACATGTCACACAAGTTTGACCAATGACTATATGTTGTGAATGATTTAAGTTGCCGGTGTGATTGTTTTTAATTCATGAAGATACATCCTATGGAAGCTCTCAGGGATCTTCCTGGATTTTTCCTAGACCTAGCCCTTTCGCTATTGCTCAATTGTATTTTAGGCGCCCGTGAAGCGCCGGCCGGCCCGCAAGTCCGAACGTCAGTTCGCGACAAGTCAGTTCGCGACAAGCATTCACAAGTATGCCGAGTCCCAAAAAACGATAACCGACTCGATGGGACAGCATTTACCTTCTGCAACAATATATTGGTTCCGTATTTCATGTGTAGGCCAAGATACAAATCAAAAGACGAATCGAAAAGAGTTGATTTTAAGAACTACAATAATACATTTGGGTGCACAAAAGTAAAAGGGGGCACATTATGTGGGTACAACAGAAAAGTACAGCTGCATTGATATATGTGGAAGTGTGGGGAGTGTGCAAGGGCAACGCGAACGGGGTGGGCGGCACAGCGTACGCAAAACTGCGCCCTTGACATGTGGGAGCCGCGGAAAAGGCTAGTAGCGCGGCGTGGGCGGGACAGGGAGTGACGTGTGCCGGAGCAGAGAGCAGGGCGTGTAAATGGGGGGCGGGCGCAGGTAGCCGAGCGGTGGGCGAAACGCGGATCGGCAATGATGCGAACATAACATGCGCAAATAACTCAGCGCGGGAAACCGGCAAGCCGGGGAGCGTACAGAACGGAACGCGATGGCGCCATCATGGCGGGGATCCCGCCGCGGCTCGGGTATTCGCTAAATATCGAAATAATCGAGCATCAACAACCAATGATCCTATTTGCATCATAAGTGCCGAGCGAAGCGGAGTTGTCCTAGCCGACGGATGGCTGGAGTCGTGGATTTACGGTGCAATTCACATGGCTAAAGCCGAGTGTCACCAGTCTAATGTGTAGTGTTACGGCTCGTCTGGTGCCCAGAGCAGTGGCATAGCCGGGTAAAGATCAGATATCCGACCGATGATTTGTGGCTGCCATACGGGGTGCGGCCCTTCTTCCCTTGCCTGATGATTAAGGCGTTGTTAAAATTAATTAATTGAATAGGTGATGTTCCATCTTCCGGACAATATCATTTGTTGTCCAAGATTATTATCGTAATCCGGGGAGATTGGTTGTTTCCGCGCGAATGAGCCACGATTACCGTGATGTAAACCATGAAAGCTCCGTTCATGCTGCTTACTCAGATGAAATAAATGAACCATATCCCTGGCAATGCGGCCTGCTAATCGAGCAGAAATAACATTCAGGAAGCCTCCTTTTTGCAGGAAAATTCAATGATTGGAAACTTTTCTTGTAGCTTCCTGAATAATAACAGGCAAGAAGCAGCAAAATCAAACCCGGGAACATGGCCTGTGATGAAATGGTTTGGAAAGATTGTAGTAATCCACCGCGCGAAGAACGGCGGAGAATGAATCTGCCGACATGAGGGCAAAAGTATTTCCACCCATATTTGGACCTGGTCGAGAGCATTATACGTGAGGAATGAGCTGCAATGTTTAAGAGAGACTGGGTAGAGGTTGAAACCGGGTTCAGTGAAATTGAGCACAGGCAGCGCGTATTCAGAAGCCAGGGCCAAGTGCTTTCGGTCATTTGACCAACTGGATTCAAGAGAGAACGCCTTAAATTTTGTAAAGGTCCGGCACTGAACAAATCTGAGCAGGAGATTCATCCAGAAACGCAATTTTCATTGCTAGATAGTGGCGGTGTCTCGCTCAGTGTTCCTAGATCTCGCTGATTTTCCGAGAACTCGGCCATCGGCCCATCGCTTCCGAGAGCGTATCATCTAGTACCATAGACATGGACACTGCGTTCTGGGCTCACTCACTACCAAGTCGACCGAGAACTCTCTTCTCTAACCCACCCAGGTATTCTGCCTAAAAGGCGGGGGGTCTACAGCTCTAGCAGCCTGATGGAGCCTCTCTGGAGCTAGGTAGAGACTCAGAGGGTGCGTTCAGAGGTTTTACTTCACCGAGTGTAAAGTCACGAACGTTCAACCACGTTCAGATTGGGCAAAGTTCTCGCGAGTCGATCTGCCTATGTACCTCCGCTTCTCGGGAACTCGCGAGGTGGTGCGAGGATCTGGTCTACGTTTAGACATTAGCATATGCATGCGCTCCATTATCACACTGAATAAAGATACGGATGGCCATGGAGCACCTGGACCCCATCTGGATTCTGCACCCTCATTTTTAGTTGTACGCTGTCCAAGGAGCGTTCAGTTCATGCCAACATCTTGTCAGTGCCGCTTACGGCCACATCTGGCCAACATCTGGCCACACCTGTTTTCTGCCAGTGCCTGACGTCGCCTCGCGGCGGCGCATGTGGTAAGTCTGCATGCGACCAACCATCTCTCCGATCAACAGAAAACTTCAATCGACACTCAACGTGGTGGCTACGTAAACCGCATGGATAAGTGATATAAATTATGTACTTAGACACGACATGGTCCAGACACTGAACACCGTGTTCCCAAAATTATCCCGGTCTGCGTAAGCACATACCTCCACCCATCATTCGACTTGACGAGCTATTCGCAACCAAATTTCCGTAAGAGAAGAAGCAGAAGAAAAAGAAATTAGTCAGGCCAACCAAGACAGGCTGGGCGGAATATATACATCGGAGTGGCGTAGAAGACTTGAGTGACTTCGAATGCGAATTTAGCGACCAGTGAGATAGTTTGCCTGTATAATATCATGAGGTTGAAAATTCCACCACAGGCCTTGAGCGCAGCGCGGGGAGTTTCCGGATATCGTGGGTCATATGTGACATGAGATCATTGCGCAGAGCGATCAAATCTGCATTCGCCGCACTTTACTTCGAAATTCGAATTAAGATTTGACGGTCTCCGCGTACTTGGTCTCCATTGGCTTGAACCGTTGGATGGAGCGATTGATGGATCAGGAGTTGCGGCAAGTTCCAGCGAATCGCATGGTGTGTCTTCGCGAATCGCCATCTGCGATGCAATGCTCACGGACCAGCCGAGTAATTCAGCTCAGTGTGACTCAAATTTCTTTGAGACTCAATTGCTATCCCCGGTGCGGATGCTGGGCTGTTACTATTATGACCCTAGAGTTCTTCGCCGCCGATGAATTGATACTGCGAGATCTCTAAATCATCCGACGAAATTTCCTCGGCTACCGGGCCGGCTGTTCAGGTTCAAGCTGTCTTTTAAGCGCAAGGCGACCTACTGACTCTGGGTTTCTCATCGACAAATGGTCGCGAGGTGTCGCCGTCGGTGGCAATCCGGCCCTGCAATGATTTCTCACAGGTGAATTCAAGGTGAATTCGAACTGCATCACATTGCGGGCCTGCGGCCGCGCTAGTGGGAACTTTGTTTTCTTGGTCCGCCTTCATCTGGGGGGCTGGAACAGACCCAGCACAGCGCGGAATGTCCGGAAAATCAAGTTCTACACCTGAGAACGCACAGACAATTCCGCATGCTTAATTCAAATTCTCAGGTCCGGTGAAACCTTGCAATATGTCGCAGCCCTGACGGGCTTTTACGGAAGTGCCGACTGAAGACTTGCGATAACGGGAGATGAAAACACACTCACGTACTCAGTTACCGCCATCACCAGAAACCTTCAACGGCGGTGATGCGGAGTGATGCCTGGTGAAGCGAAGTCCCTACTTCGACGAGGTTACATACGGTCGTCGGTAACCCAGATTGAAGTCTCAGACGGATTGAAAAAAGGAGTGTGAACACACCGGAACCGACGATCTCTGCACTTCTTTTTCAATCTCCGACGTCAATCAAGGGTGCCATCTGGATTGTCACGCCGACTCACGAATGGGTGGGCTACCAAAACAGGGTCGTGTTGGGATATGAGTCAAGGTTACCGCCATGCCTGCAGACCCGAACAAAGGGGGGAGGGCTCGCTCACTTTTCGTAGACTCAGCCTGAGTACGTGCTACGGTCCACATCTCAGCCCTGTGGGCTTAGACTGCCGCAAGTCCGTCCAAAAATGTTTGGGTGGAAACCAATTACAGGAAATTACGAAATGCGGTTATTGTGCATTACCGTGCGATTCGGGGTGGCGTCAGTTTGCGGTGAAGAAGCCATCGAAAGCGGGGATGGTATTTTTTGCCGCAAGCGGGAGCATGGTCAGACAATGGTCCGCAAGGAGACGCTCAAGGCCAAAAGAAAACGTGCCTGTTGAGAATACGAGTTTGAACGGATCGGATCTCTTGGTAGAAATAGCGGAAAAAGCGAATGGAGGAGTTCGCGAAACAAATGTCTGCGAGACGAGAGATGATAGTGGACTCTGGGCCGAAATCCGTGTCATCTCGAGCTCCTGGTAGACGCCATGAATATAAATGGGTGGCGAAGGAAAAGATACGGAGAACCGAGTGTCATGGATCCCATCAGGCCTTGAACATTAGTCTCAGAAAAGGTGGGCAAACTTTCTGCAGAGCGCATCCTGTGTCTGGGGATTAGCGACAGTCGTGAGCCAAGCGCCCGATGGGCGCTTAGACTACTTTGTGTTTAGAGAAACAACGACGCGCGGCGGGTTTTTGGTCGATGACCTTTCCTTGTATTTATTATGGCTGGCGGTCCTGAAAAAAATCCACCTCAGATTTTTCGAGCCGAAGAAAATCACGTATAGGGAATCTCCACGAACCAGTAGAAGAGCCGGATATACAATTCTTCTGCTGCTTGTCGGTCGGATGATTGAGTTACGCAGCTAGGGGGCGAATTCCGAGAAAACCATGGGGGAGTCGTTCCCAGAAGCTATCTGCACAAGCACGCATTCGACGTCGTGACTTCTCTCGGCGGCGTATCGATGGCATACTCGGATGCCTCTGGAACGGGAGTTGCGGTCACCAATTTAATAAAGCGCACTGCGTAGTGGTTTTTCTTCTGCATTTGACTCCGCCACGATTGAGAATGGAAGAGCGAGCCGCGAGCGCATTGAGGTTGATATTCTGAAAGCTTATCGAGCATGTGTAGCCTTCAGAATGCTCGTCGCGAGCATGTGCTCGAAACAACCCTTGGCCCAAGAGCGATCGTTCGCGCACATCGTGTAATGGATTATGTGGCGGCGGGCAGGAGCATCAGTAAAGCAACAAGTTCGTCTTTGGCATCTTGGGCATCTTGGTCAAGACGCCCAAGACGCCAAAGATGCCCCAAGATAGAATTTTCCCAAAGATGATCCATCTTGGCTAAGCAGGTTCATTTTTCTTAGAAAGATGTTTCGTCCTGGTCAAGATGTCAAAGCTGTCCGTTGTCTTGACCAAGAGGTTCGGTCTTACTCAAGTTGTAGACCCAAGACCTCCCAAGACGGTTACTTTTCACTGGTGTTTAATATGAAATAAATATATTGCAACTATCTACAACATCTTGTATCGTACTAATGTCGCAGTACTTAGCGGGACAGTGGCACGGGTGGCCGTAGGACGAGAGGTGGGCTGTCGGCCGCGTGATCAAGCGAGGTTGGCAGATGGACCAATGACGTCGGACAACAGTACAACCCTTGGCTGCACATCTGAAGCTGAGAAAAGGACAAAGAAATCAAAGACGACAGGTAAAACATAAAATGGTGATGACCCAGAATGCTTACCCGTAGCTCGCAAGTGCCGATACCCCGTATATGCATTGAGCCCCGGATCCTGTCTGCTTGCTCCGGTCTTCCAGATTTCTTCACCATGATGGCTGAACGCTTGCGCAGCCAAGAGAGACCAAAAAGATCTTGAGTCTTGCAAGCACTTGAGAGTTCGAGTTGATGCCCCAAGCAAAGAGTCTCCAGAGAATTTTCTTTGTGACTTGAAGCCTGAGACTTGAAGGATCTTTGAACGGCGCGGCTCGAAGTGACGCTTGAAAGATCTTCTCGAAGCTTGACGTGTCTTCAGGACCAGATAATTGGAGCTTGAGGTGCGAGTTCAGTAGGCTTGTGAAGTAAGGGGCTGAAAATTGAGACTCCAGAGGGATTTGAGGCTGGCGGGAAGAGCGGGACAGCGAAGGGATGGAGGGAGAGAGAAAAGCATCGACGTGGCATCAAGTGTCAACGTGTCAAGTATTGCGTGATTGATCGGGGACTTCGTCAAAATTTGCGAATCTCGGACTTTCGGCTACTTTCGGACTTGAGCGGGCATTTGCCTTCAGGCCACTTCGTCCGAATCAAGTCATACCTGGGCATGTACCAGCCTCTTCATGATTTGTTGTGGCTAACCCTAGTAGTAGCAGCCTGTAGTTTGGCCCTATATGCGGTGTGTTGGCTAACAATAATGGACAAATTGATTTTGTCATGACCTGAAGTAAATTCAAGGAATTTATCTATTATATCCTTGTGAACTTTGAGCCTGAATCCCGAAAATGGTTGAGCGCGAGATAGCCTTTTGGTCGTGTTCATGCATGGACTTTGATTTGAGTGTCAGCTTTTCCATCTTGGGAACCGCAAGTCATCTGTCAACGTCTTGACAATGTCCAGCAAACGGCAAACGAGAAAATGTAATGCCCAAAGATGAAAGATGTCCAGCTAAGACGGAAGACGCATCCCCAAGATGAAAGATGCCCTCACCAAGATGAAAGATGAACTCGTCAAGATGAAAGACGACCTCTCAAGATGAAAGATGCCCAAGACGAACCTGCTGTTTTACTGATGAGACTGTTTTTGGAAAGAAAATTAGTCGAGTGATATTGCGACCGGTAAAACTTTGGGGAGGACTTGGGGCGACAGAATAAGTGCGTCAAATTGTTTGCGAAATCCCTGACGGTTAGAGGGAATTGCTGGAAATTGCTCATGTCGACCCAATCCCAGGACTGGTCACCTGAGATCGGACGATGCTCTCTTACAAATCGGTTATATCGCGAATGCGAGAGCCGACGAGATCCAAACTGTCGCTGGTCGTGGCTTTTCTGGCGTCCTCCAGACGTGGCAGGAAGGAAGAGGCGCAGCGCGTGCCATGTTATTAAGGCTCCAACCATTTAGTTTCCGTTTGAAGATTGTGTCAAATCAAATGGAAACGGTAATAAAACCGTTTAAAACCATTTGAAACCCATTTAAAATGGTATTTTTGAGGGGGCGCAAAAAGCATCGGAGTTTACAAACATCAGACTAGCTTCCGCTTGCCACAGTCCAATGACGCGCTTCAGGAATCCTGCCTTGATCCACATTTTTGTCACCATTGCCTCCATTATCGTCTTTGCGCTCGGGTTTCGTGGCACAGGTGACGTGACTTCGAAAACAAATGCTCGACGGAGACACTGGTACCAGGAATAGCCAAAAAGTCGCAGGCCATAAGAGAAAAGATCAGGAAATCCTGTAGACGACGTACAGTTAGTCGGATGTCTACAGTGGTGTAAGTAAATATATAGCTGAGATAGAAATAATGAACGTACCCTCAGTCGCCCAATATAGCGTAAGACTGAGGGTCATTAGGGCGACATGCCCTTTATATATGATGGAAACGATCAAATAATTAATAGCATAAAAGAAATACCGCTGCAAGCCACATAAGGAGATTTTCTGCTCAACAAATCCCGCTCGGCATCAGTCAGGCGACTTGATGCAATTCGAAAGCGGGAGATGGGGCTTTGGGATGGGATCTGGCTGGTTGCTCATAGTGAAAAAACGAGTGGGATCAGATGTGTACAGTCACCTTGGTTCACATTTATAAGCTGATGAATTGTTGGTATGCACAGATGTTGCTTTGGTCAAGTTTCAGTGATACTGTACTGTTTCGACCTAGTGTTCATTAATTTTGGATTTTTTATACACCAAGATGGCCGAAAAATTTTCTTTTGAATTGTGGGGATTTTTAAAGGCCTCAGAAAAACCCGGTGTTACATGTTATTTGAACACGTGGTCGAAATGGTACAGTAATTTGCGCAGAGTCGGCCAACGTTCGGGACTGTGCGGAGGAAACCGTTTGAACCGTTTTCAAACGGTTTATAAACTGTTTAGACCGGCAGTCAAACTAAATGAAAATAAAAATGCTTATAACCATTTGAAACCGTTTTCAAACGAAAACGGTTGGAGCCCTACATGTTATGCAGAAGTCCCGTTACGTCAGCTTCCAAACTTCCCTTTTGCGATCGAGTCGATCGACAGATTCAACCCAGGATCGACACGCATTCTCCAGAGGGTCGACCATGACGGCCAAGACGCTCAGCACCAGTACCTTGAGTCTCAAGTTCATGCAAAATGCGCACCGGGCGAAGAATCTTGCAGAGGTACAGCTAGAGCGCGCGGAAGTCAAGGACGACGGCGAGTGGGAGGTGGCAAAGGAGATCCGTGATGCTTGGGGGCCTGAAGCTGCTCAAGTTAGTTCTGAATTCTCATCTTGAATTATTTTTGTCCAATCACTAGGCAGAGTGTGAGCTATGAGGCGTCGTACCTCCCTTTTCTATTCACATCCAACGCGTCTGGGTCCGGGTCGGATGCGGCCACTCTGAAGGGTCGGCGCGCATTCAAACGCGGACGGGAGGTTGCAGATGAGGTGCGTAGGATCTGCCATGCTTTACTGCCCCCGTTCTCATTTGTGTTTTGGGTCTTTTTCTTCCCGCGTATATTGCGTCAGTACCAAGTCATCAACGTCCCAGCTGCACCCGAAGCCAAGCCTTCTCCTACATCCACCGCCAAATCTGCCGGGAAACAGAAGCAGCCGTCGACCATCAGCGGTCGGACAGGCTCGAACACGAACCCCAAGAAGGCCGGTAACGCGAACGCGCCGCCGAAGGGCAAGTCCGCGCGCCAGGCGATCTACGACAACTCCGACGTCGGTACGGACCTGCGCAAAACGCAAGTGGAGATGGACTCCGATGCGAAACAAATTGACCATCCGGCGCACGCTCAGCCGCTAACGAATGTCTTTCTAAAACCTGCGGGCGTCGACGAGCCAGTGTCGGCGGAGAGCACGAATTTCACGACGTCTGCGAGAGAGAGTACACCTGGTTCCGCCCGCAAATCCAAGGGTAAGGGTAAGCGGGAGCGCGAGCGCGAGCCAGACCAGGCGGAGACCGAGACGGTGAAAAATGAAGATGGAGGGGGGGACGAAAGCCTCGGGAAGAAGCGCAAGAAAAAGAAGAACAACGAGCAGGCTGTGGCGAAGTGATTTTTTTGCTATCGCGTTTCTGTCGTTAGCCAGCTTTTATTTTAATGGTGAGTGAGGTAGCTGCCTTTATGCCTCGTACGCTGCTCATTGTGTAATGTACGCTTAGATGGTTAGCTTGTACGTATATCGCAACTTATCATGCCATCTGCCGCTATGTGCCCAAGCTCATGCTTAATCCAATGTGTGGTGGGAGCTGCTATGCTATGGTTCTGTGCACCAACATACATCCTTATCCTCACGCAACCTCCAATCTTGGGAGGTCCATGGTGATAAGTGTTCCTCCGCTGTCTTCAAAGTAATGATCATGGCGTCCTCCAAGCGGTTCTGGTGGCGTCAATGGAATCGTGTTTCTCTTCTTTTCATGTCGGTTCAGTCTGATGTTCTTCCACTAAATGAATACTCCACAGTCTGTCTGTCTCCGAGTGTCGGACGCCCAAGAACACCCACGCTCACGACATCCAGTTCGTTCTCACATCTCTATCAATGTCAAAAATGCCACAAAGTTTGTACAGAGATGGGGCGCGCCACTTTTTGCAATTCAAATCTGGGAATTCTACGAACGTGGCGTGAGACGCCGTGTTCGATGGAATCTGCGAAGCGCAAACTCCGCCGCGTGTTAATCCGCACTTTGTAAATATGCGGCGAGACGCTGTGTTGGATTCGGAATGCGCAATCTCCGCAGGGTGTAAGTCCAAATCTGCAATCTCCCCATCGGGGGTTCTATTCCCCAACAAATAACCTCACTTTAGAATATAGACTCTGTACATCCGCGCTCAAAGGAATTCTATCGCAATCGTCGTCCTTCACATCACCCCGACTATGTACTGTCAATTGGTGTCGTCCGGACCACGATTCACGCGCTGTGGAGCTGACATGTTTTGCAGGTACCGCTAACACATATGACGCTCGGCGGCTTCGTTGTCTGGGGCATTGTTGAAGACAGAATTGCAGCAGTCAGATACTTATTGAATCTGTCTTGTCTGGGGTAGGAGGCCAGGCACAACTGCTGAAGAACGCACCACGGATAGATGTCAGATATGTTGAAAAATGCCACATCTACGCCACTAACCTTGACGTGAGGCCGCTGGGTTCTCGTGGGCTGAATTATATGACTAGATCTCGAGTGAGCCGCACAGAAATAAAAAACGCCCCCCACCAGCGCATCAGAATTTACATGCAAAGGAATCTATCTTAGTCGGGAGATTGGGGATCTTCCGGAAAGCTTCATGTCATGCATGAAAGGTACGGCTCGGAGCGACGAACCTCAGAGATCTAGTGAATCTTCCCGGGCCCTCGGACTCAGAAGGAAGCTAGGGCACAAAGAGGTTTCGAGTAGACACCGAAACGGCCCGAATTGAGTCACAGAGGACTTGCCCTTCAGAGCAAGGATCGTAACAGGCGGATTAATATTGGAAAATAAGTAGATAATCAATTTTCAACAGATAAGTAAAGAAGGAATATACAGGGCAAACTGCACAACCAGGGGAATTTGCAGCCAGATAAATTGTGAAAAATCCATTCAGACTGGGGCATAAATAGATACGATACATGTCTCATACAATAAAACAAAATCTGCCCCAATAATGGAATAGATAAATGGGTTCAAACAGCAATCAAGGGAAAATTGATATGAGCCCTAGAAAAAGGCCAAGATGGGCTCACATCGTGATTTTGCATTCTACATTGTCATGAACACAATCTTGGCTTTCAATGCCGGAAGTTTCCTTTTCCCCCAAATGTGCAGGTGCATGCAGAGTTTCCGGCTTGACAAGGGATTCCTGCTGGGCACTTTCAACAATTGAAAGCCTCAATTTGGGTTACATCTTTGGTCATTGACTGCTCAAATAGTGTTGAGCAGCCGACCAGAAACTAGTTGCCTCAGAGGTACAACTATGTTTGTTGGCCAGATCTCCAAGATGGAGCATGCATTGTGCTCAGCTGTGGTGTACATCCATTGCAGTGAATCATTCTAGGGCAACTTCATAGAGATTGGTTCCTGTTTCTTCATCATTTTTCACAATGAATACATCCCCAAGGAAGAAGAGTGCGTTGTGAAGTGCCAATTTGTGGTGGGAGTTGTAGGCACACAACAAGTATTTGATTGGCCGGCCGCTTGTACATCTGCTGACCCGGATGTTAGCCAATTCTTCCAAGGAAATTTTCTATTCAGGGTCTTTCCTCCAGGAAAAGCAAAGATATTTTGTTGCTATATGAAACTTTGCCCTACTCAGGCAGCAAAGGCCACGTCATATCAGATAATAAGCCACAGTGGTTTACATGTGGCTGTTGTCCGGACATTGGCTGCCATATCTGATTACCGACAACTTGATTTCGATCCCCACTTCGGTGCCACAATTACATAGAGAATACCACGATTATTGAATATCACAATCATTCGCAGGTATCTATTTGCAACACTGGTTGAAGTATTCAAGTTTTTGACCTCAAAAGCTTAAAAACCGGTTAAAAATTAACAAAATTTTTCATCAGTTTTTCAATAGGGGAATTCACAGTAGGGAATATTTCGCATTTGTGAATAAATATAATCAAGTGATGGGACCAATATTTCCACAAACGAAGATATTCCACAAACAAGATTAAATCTCGTTTGTGGAATAAACCCCCGTTTGTAAAATATATTCATATGGAAACAATAAAAATAATAGGGGCCACACAAATGGGGTGATCACACATTTATTCCACAAATGATGACTTTATTCATTCTATTTTCATCTACAAACGGGAAAATAGTGCCTACCGTGAATTCCCCTAATATGAAATTACATGAACTATGAGTCGTTGGGGACAACGACCTTGAAGAGGGGGGGTGATGTCATGAATCACCCGGGTTCCACTTTTTTCGCGTGATGTGTCTGTGTCACGGGACTCTCATGACACGACCACGGGACCTTCTCACAGTTGAAACCCGATCGTGGGTTTCAAAGGACTTGGATACGAGAAGATGTCAAGGGTTAGGGAACCTGCACAGTCGGTTCTCCTAACCCTCCGACGCTACATACAGGAGGCCGATCGTGGGCTTAAGGGACCAAGATATTGGAAGACGTTAAGGGTTAGGAATCCCACGCCATCGGTCCTCCTAACCCTCAGACACTATGGTGATAACACACAGGAGCTAGGAGCATCACACATTAATGCTCCTTAACGTTGCTATACAGGAACTGATCATGATCATATTAATTTATTCATAACATATATAAGCACGGTAGAATCTCCTTGTACAGTAGATTCTATCTCGTCTAATCTCAGGCTTCTGCTTTGGCTTGACTTAGGGATTGTCTCCACCCTGTTCCACTTCCCCTTCATTCTATTGCGGGTTGTGTCCACACCCCGGGTATTATACCTGAGTGGATATCATACCCTGTTCGACTTGTTCCGGGTTCTGCCTTGCATCCTGACCCACAATATACGGCCTCCTAACGAGGGGTCTGTTCAGTTGGTCTTGCTGCTCGGGGACCACACCAGTTATTAGCGGCTGTCGGGTTTCTCCTGGTTGGGGTTCTTGCCGGGTTGCTTGTCGTTTAGCCGACCCAGAGGCCGTTGTTGACAAAAGGATGAGGATTCTCACATTAGGTTAAGATTTATACAATAACAGGTACTAGCCAGTAGCATGTGTCCAAAGGGATCAGCAATGATCCCGGGCCTGGTTACATAACACATGCCAGTGCAAGCGACCAGAAGGGGAGGAAAGAGATGGAACAGAGGCCGGAGGGACAGAAGGTGAGGTTCCGGGTGTGAGGGAAGCAGAGAAGGGTGCTGGAGGAGGTTCCGGATGAAGAACCAGACAAGAGGCCAGACAAGGAGCTGGAGCCAGACAGAAAGCTGGACGAAGGGTTCCCCTGACATCACCCCCCGCTTGGAATACAATGTCCCGACATATGAACCGGATGTGGGTGTTGTGCTTCCGGAACAAGAGGAAGTTGAACATAGCTGAGGCGATCCGGTGCGGAGTGTTGGGGTAGCAGCGGTAGTAGGTGTTGACAGTGTCTTTGTGGCGAAGACATCAGAGTACTTAACCCACTTATTGTGTTCTGGGCCATAGCCTTTCCACCGCACTATGTACCAGCAGCTCCCATACCACAAGCTTGAGTTTCACCATTGGAAAGACCGGATGAAGCTGGGAGTATCGGGGGGGACCTTGAGCTTGTACGCACCCTTTCCGACGACCTTCATGACCTCAAAGGGCCTGAGGTGTTTGTCCGAGAATTTGATGGACAGACACTTTGTCCGGATGTCGGAAGTGTCAACCCAGACCCGGTTGCCCACCTTGATCTCCGGGCAGGTGTACAGCAGTCATAGTATAGCTTGAACTCATCCTTGGCCTTGACAAATGCAGCTTTGGCTTTGGAATTTGTTCATAGATTCCATTGCTGAGCGCAACCTGTTAGGCTTGAAACCTATCTGGGGGAGCCTTCCAGTGTCTTTCATGAACAGAACTTGTTGTGTTGAGTGGATGTGGTTGTTGTATGCAAACTCCACGGCTGGAAGGAGCTCATCCCAGTCATCCTGCTTGTAGTTCGTGAAGATTGGGACAAACTGCTCAAGCTCCTGGTTTAGTGTTGGAGGGCCACTGACCCGAAACAACTAGTCAATTTGGACAGTTGGCGACTAGTCACCAAGTCAGCCAAACAGCCTGACCTTGCACAGCCTTCACACTGTGTGGCCAGCTAGTCGAGCAGCAGTTCCCACACTGTCAGCAGATCCGTAAATTGCCATAACAAACCAAATAAAATTGCAATAATTCTGGAAGTATTCAGGTGGATAGGAAGTCTCCAAATATAGGGTGTCTTATGCTATACCTAGTCCACAGCAGGCACACATTGCGCGGAATTTGATCAACTTATGTGTGATTTCTGTTCAACTCAGATATATACCGGCACAAGGGCTTGATATTGCTTACCAACATGCAGTGCCTAAACTAAAGCCATTCACAATTGGAATTTCATTCCCTTCACTACATCTGTGTTTGCCAGGTATCATAAAATTCACGAAGATCATCTGAGCGAGCCGGAATACCCAGAGTTGCCACAATGTGAGATATGACTTCATTTCCGTGCTCTTGTCGGGATTCTTCAGCCAATCAGTGTATTTCATCATTCCATCTTTAATTTCACTTTCCAAAATGCACGGGATGTAATTTCGGACAAGCCACAGTTTCAAATATAACTGGATTCCTGGCACATATAAGCTGTCACTGCACACTGATTCCAGCTGGATAGCCCCATGGATTCACTTATGTGCATCTGTCTATGGCCCAACAGTCTTCAGCAGCCAAAGGATGACATTGTGCCTTTCATGAGGAATACCCCCTGAAGCAAGTGATTCCCGGAATTCCCGGACAAGTGGTGGGTGTGTCATTTGTAAAGCATGGCTGACACAGTGAATACAGGCGGATCAGACTAGTGACAGGAATGCTGGTTTCGAGCCACGAACTGTGCAGGTATTGACCCTGTCCTGTATGTCTTTTAAATCCAAATCATCTACTGTTGAATTGGAAGTCAACTGATGCTCTGAGAACGTAGATTTCAATGAACCAGAATCAACGGGAAAAATGTGGAAGCAAGATCGAGTCGACAACCTGTTGAATCATCTTCGTACATCTTCGTAGCTGCACTTTCCAGCCAACCCACATCCAACAATAAGCTGTGACAGAGCATGCAGCTCACAAGGCAAAAGATTCAGATCACACTCCACGTGCCAATCATCTTGCTCCTCCTTCAGGACTTGGACCAATTCAGCCTGGGATATTGTTTTCTGCAGTTCCAGATGTGCATGGACAGGATCAGACAGGATTTACCCCTTCATTTGCGAGGGCAAGTGGATCTTATTCAGGTCAATTCAATTATGGGCAGCCTTTTGGGCCAGGCTACAATCCATTTCCGTCAACCCAGTTGGGCTGGGTGGAAATCAACAGCCTTCATGTCCTGGATCAATTTCTCCTTTCAACTCTATTTCTCAAGTTGGCACTCCTACTCTTCCATCTCATTCCCTTTCACATCAACCAACCTTCCATTCATTGAGCTCCAATGGGTTTTCTGCATCCAGTTGTTCGAACAAACACCGCAGAGTCACCAGCCAATCACCATCTTTTGTTAATCCTCCGTGGACTCCGGGGCAGCAAACCGCGTTTGAACGCGGAATTGCTCGAGTTGCAGCTTCTGCCGGTTTCTTTCTCTCTTGGGTTGAGAATCCGGAGGTTCCATTTTTCCAGACATTTATTCCACATGCAACTCTACCTAGTAGGGGAGTTTTGACCTGCCGAATTGTTCCACAAACCCTGTCAATGCTTCAGAAAGATATACACCAGCAGATCCAGGGTGCTCTGGGAACAGTTCAATGTGATGGTTGGACCAGCCTAAACTCCCACTATCTAATCACCTTCATGTTTGCTGCAAATGGGAAGGTGGATACGGTTTGCATTCATGATGCTTCACTGGAGTGGAAGACAGCAGCCAATCTGTTAAAACTGATGCTTGAAGTCATTGACACTCTGCGGAGGGACTGGGGTGTTGAGCCTATTGCATTCACTACTGATGTCTCTGGTGAATCCAGAAAGGCTCGGTGTCTCCTTCTGATTCTGATGCCCCAACTCATCACTCCCAATTGCTATGCTCATCAGGTCAACCTCCTTGTTGGTGACTATTTCAAGGTATGTCGACAAGTACACTTTGTTATGCAATTGAATAATTAATTTGAATGGTCCCAGGTGAACAAGGGCTTCCTTAAATATAGCAAGCAAGCAGCCAAACTGATTGCCTGGTTGCGCAGCAAGACCTTTGTTCTTGCACTCATTCACCAGATACAGCAAGGAAATGGGGAAGGCCCTCTTTCAATTATTCGAGCAGTTTTTACGCGCTGGACAGCCCACTACTTGGCATATTAGAGAGCTTGCGGAAAAGCTGCACGTGGCTTTCCAGCATTGTGCAAAATTCCCTGGATGTGAAAGTGTTTTCTTTGGGTCCTGGGGAGCTAGATAGTCTCCTCTGTTCCTGAAAAAGTGTATTGTATGCACAGAAGTAAGTATCAGTGGAGTGCGCGGCTGAGGGACGCAGTTTTTCCGGTCATCACGGTAGCTCCCCGCAAACTTCCCACACTTTTGATGTCCTGCACGCAGCAATTACAGTGCAGACAAGATTTTTGTAATCATCAGTGCATGTACTTGGGCCCACCTAACCTTCCTCCAACTCACGTTTTTTCAAGCCTCAGCTCTGATTTCCGCATGCAGCTTTGCGCAATGCCCAAAAGCCGTATGCAGCTCATGCAGCTTTTGCACAAGCTCTCTATTGTACATTGTTGGAGGTCAAATTGACACTCCAAAGCATTTTACTTCAGGATTCAATGCAGCCAGCGAGTGACAAACTGATTACTACTGGTGACAAGAAAGCAAAAATCAAAGCTACAGAGATGACAACGCTGATAAAAAACGAAGACTTTTGGCTTGCAATTGAACAGTAAGATTCACAGTTCTCAGTGTACGCCTGAACAAACACCCAGACAATTTTAACCTATCTCACAAGTAATCTCTTCTGTGCAGAGTGGATAGGTTGCAAAGCAATCTGCCACAAGAATGAAACAGAGAACGACAGCTCCCAAAAAAAGAAAGCAAGCTTGTGCTGAGGCAAAATTTGTGACCGTTATTTATAATAGATTGAGAGCCGAAAAATTAGTGATGTCCCTGCGAGATTCGAACACTGAAAACATCAAAAATTTTGATGACGCAAGAACAAAGCCATCCTAATCTAATGAATCTTCAAAAACCTAATGAATTCAGTAGAAATCTGACCCTGGGAAAACACTGCCACTATTGAGGCTTCATTGAATCTGATGCACAGCCCCTATTTGAGTTACAACAGTAGAACAGGACAGTGAAATTTTCGGTCGCAGGAATCTCGGATGACACGAAAATCATGAACGATTACCAAAGTACTCGTAATAAGCATGGATAAACAATGTTGAAACCTGTTCAAGATAAACTTGGTATAATTGGCACAGAATGGATATTATATTCCCTGATGCTCATTTGGTATCTGCAACCTCCTGCCTACAATACCACAGTAGGGTCCAGAACTGATGGCATATTAGTCAGAGGCATCCACTATGTGTGTTTTCTAGATACTCATCCACAACCGGTTCTGGATTTAGTTTAACATATAGTTCCTGGTCTACTGATTCTAGACTCATCATAGACCCAGATGTGCATATAATTGTAATGTAAATCCAGAAAATGTTAAATTTCAGGCATTGATGAATTCATGACTTATCACTGAGTGACAGAGCGTCCATCAGAACTGGGGAGGAGGGGTTGAGATTGGAAGTGGGAGAGGCTGGAGTGCCGGTGTAGCAATCCAAGTCCAAGCTGATGCCGAACTTCCCAATCTTGACCAGTTGATCCCTTAGATCCTTTCTTCTGCTGTCAGAGCAAACTTAGCTCAGCGCAGGAGTACGGAAACTAGCGGGGGAATCCGAAGTAGTTTAATAGGCTGTACTAAATACAGAGCAATTACTACGTACCTAGCGGGGGAATCCGAGAAAGGATGAGGATTCCCATGCTCAATGATGAATATATGTCAAGGATCTTCAGTCACCCCACACTTTTCTTGGGTGTCTCCGTCGGGTCAACTGCTCAAGATTCTCGTTCTCGTTCATCACTTGTGTGTCCGTCTGTGGTCTGCAGTTGGGTCCCGGTCCTTTCTTTCTGGTATGGGACCTGACCTGTCTTCTGTTACGATAACAACCCTTACTCAGCCATCCCGACTCAGTAAGATGAGTGGGATTGGGATCGTCAATGAAGTCGAATAAAACACTAGGAGAGGTACAGAATAAACTACGTCCTAGCTACTGCTTAAATACTGCGAACGAAACGGTGTGATACTAACTACTATAATTACAACTACTATTGTCCTGGTGGTTACTACACGTTATTGTTCCGTATGTCATGTGTCAACAGTTGCCTTCGTGTGAGGTGTAGCTTCTTCCCACATCAATGTCAACGTCAAGTCAACAATAAACATCTGTTGTCTGTTCCATAACCATGTGTTCATTACTAAGAACATGGGCTCCATGTATGGCGCCAAGTTCCCGTGTCATAAGTAAATAAAGATGTGAGGTGTCCGCGTGTCAAGGTCGTTAATAGAATTGTGTAGTCTCTTCAGGAACTTCCTTGATCATCAGTAACGTCGGGAGGGCGGTATCACATGGGTCACATGTGGCATTGTCACGTGTATTGATCGGATCGAAACATTCGAAACGTGACATCTTCCATTCCATTCCCAGGAAAAATCCTGCTTTCCCTATACTGACGATACTGGCACATCCATTGGTGGGTCCTGACCATGAGTTGAAAATTGGAAAAGGACCCACAACCACCTGGCAGATCTCTATCGGCTATTTTATTTGTTGACTTGGACGTACCTTTTCCCTGTCTGGAGAAGGGGAGTTTCTTTTTCGCCATTCACCATTTCCTTTCCTGGAGATTTTGGTTAAAAATGATCTGCGTGCCTGAGTACGATCTATCATCACAGATTCCAATTCATGCATCATCGGAGGTTTGGGTACAAATACGTGTGCATCATGCTCCTGATCCTACCTTCCCGGGAACAACCAAAAAAATCGAAAAACCCCTCCACCCGTTCATCTCCGGGTTTGTCTGTCCCTTCGCTTCATCAGGCCACCGGTACATACCGTCCTGAGATGTTGAAAAGCCGCTTCCGAAGCCCACTTCTTCTTAGGTGGCCGGAGGTTCAAAGCTTCAACCAATTACGCCCGTGTTTGTTCTCAATTCTGAAACCGAAGACAGACTACTGTACTATTTCGATCAATTCGGCACGGGTTGTGACCCGTGACCCAAAATACCATTTTGGCACTTCGGCAACCAGCAAATTTTGGCGTGACACCTCCAAAAATTCGGTATTAAAGCCGAATTTTTTTGAAAATTTCACCTTTTTTGCATCTTCAAAGGAGATCTAGCCTCTATGTCACACATTTTACATTCGGCACCAGGCGTTTTGACATGTGACCAAGACCAGAATTCATCGCGGCACAGGGGGTGCATGATGCGTGACCGCTGAATTGATCGAAATAGTACAGTAGTCGGAAATAGTCACCATGCCAGAATGACAGCACTCTGGTCTCCTGGGACCATTGTATCGTGAAGATGGCCAGAAGCGTTTGAGCATCGAAGGCATTGGAGATTTAGGACTCCAATGTGTACCAGGCTCAGTCCCACGGAAAAATCAGAGTTGGAAGACCAGCATCAACGGTGTTTGTTCTTCATTGCATCTATGTTCAACTGGCCACTGTATTTCAAAGCAAATCCAATGTGTACCGCCCTCCAATTTCTTGTCCAAGTTGCCTAGGTCTCTTGACAACTTGAAGAGAAGGCTGAAATGTCCGAATAAAGTTGGAAAATCGATGAAGACTCTTACTTGGCCGGAACTGCTAGCAAGCCCCTGCTTTGTGTACATATTGAATCAACTCAACGAAAAGCATGATAATTGAATTTCCACCCAAAAATTTCCAGTTCACATTCTCGCGTGCTGTATACCGATCTTATTATAAGCATTATTGTAGGCCACTGTTGCACGGGTGCATCCCCAGCGGTTCGAAATGCCTTGAGATAAATTGCAAAACTCGCAGGTCAAATTGACCAATGATGTTCATGGTTCAAAGTTGAAGAAAATTAGATTTGGAATAGTCCGATATACTATTTCCCCGAGCCATCGACAGTTGAGCAGCTTGCCCACCTTTATCTGAGGGAATTCAACTTATTCACAAACGCAAGAATGAAAGCAGCTTGCTCATGTTTGTAGTCTTGTGACTCTCAAGTTCGAATTCCACAGCAGAACGAAAAATGCGACACGGTTGTCGCTTGCCGAGCCTCTGAATTTCTACCGAAAGGAAGCCCAGTGAGTTTTGGGTCGTGCATTTAAAGCTAAGTCTGAAGCATTGAGACGAAAATAGATAAATAAACAAATATGAGTTCAAAAGACAAGACTAACACAATAAATAGATACAGGATAACAGCCTACTGAGTTATTGAGATGTAGATAAATTATTCAACAGACACAAAGGAACATAGAGAAGAAGGCTTGAAGGCCAGTATGAACAGCCTCATACTCTAATACGAACAGTGTCTTCCTCAGCATCTTCATCAGCGGAATCTTTGGCTTCAATCTCGGAGGTTTCTTTATTAACAGGCTGGACAGGTGCATGGAAAGTTTGCGGTTTGACCAGAGCTTTCCCCTGTTGGGTGTTTTCCAAGGTTGCAAGCTTGGAGTCAATTTGGGCCACATCTTTCAGAAGTGATGACTGCGCAAAGAGTTGTCGAGCAGCCTTCCAGAAGGTGACTGACTCAGAGGTATGCCCATGTTTATTTGCTATATCCCCAAGACGTAGCATGCATTGTGCTCTACCTTGATGGATATCCATGTGAGTGAATCCTGCTAGGGCCACTTGATAGAGATTGGTGGCTGTTTCTTCATCATTGTTGAGGACAAACACATCTCCCAGAAAAAGGAGTGCTTTGTGGAGGTCCAATTTCATTTGTGATCTGTGGGCATATGCCAAATATATGATTGCTGATTTCTTGTCCAATACATTAGTGGGCCAAGCTTTGATATTGGCTAGATGTTCCAAGCAGAGACATGCACCCTCATTGTATGTTCCCCAGTTTGAGTGGAGGCATTCACGCAATTTGACTTTTGCCTTCTCAAATTTTCCCCCTCTGAAGTCGATAATTGCCTGCAGGATATCGCAGACAGCAATGCCATACATACTGTCCTTCTGGAAAATATTTGTGGCTGTTTCCAAGTTGCGGCAAATATCTTCTTCTGCCCCACCAATTATTGTGTCAATTAATCCAATATTGACCAGTGCATTTGCATAGGCAACAGAATTTTTCTCAGCAGAAGTAGTTTCAACAATTTGACAGAAGATGTTTCTAGCCTCCATATGTTCTGATTTCGAGGCATGAATCTCTGCCTGGGCCAATGTGATGTTATGAGCAATCAACCCTCCAGACATGCCACAGATATAAAGAAGATCTGTGCCTCTCTGTAGTTGTGCTGCACTTGTTCGGTAATTCCCTAGAGATCTGCAACAAACGCCTGCAAGCTCACTTGCATAAGCTTCCAGATACAAATTTGCTGAAAGTTTAGATAATCTTTGTGCTGCAATTGCATATGTATTGCCAGCACTGTAATCACCAATGCGCCATTTATGCCAACCAATTTGAATCAAAACATGGCACTGCTGATTCAAGTCCCCACACTGCTCTGAGATTTCTAGTGCCTGGTCCCGAAGCTGTGTAGCTCGTTGTGAATCACATTTGCAGTGATCAAAGTAATCAGCTGCTGCTAAATAGCATTTGGCTATCACAATAACAGAGCATATTAGTCAGGGACAAACCCAGAAATTGGGAGAGACTCACCACTGAGAACATGGTTGTTTGCATGATCAAAATAAATTATGGCTTTCGCTATCATCTCTTCTGACACATTTTTCCAATAATGCAAGGTGAGGAGGAGCTCAGTGAGAAACCTGGTTTCAAGTTGGTGGTCACAGAGTTGAGACAAGGGAAGGTGGATATTATCCAGGAGTGGGAAATGACTGCGTCCAGTAAGCCTGTAAAACCTGTTCACATATAATATACAATTGATTGTATCTGCAAGGGTTGTGGCATCCGAATGCAATTCCCATTGCAAGATTTCCTGCAAATTTGCGAGGTTCAAGACTATTTGATTGACCACAGGTTGCAGCTGCTCTCCATGGTATTTGGTAAACAGCTCCAAAAGGGCATGAAAGTGCTTGCAAATGGCTTGTAAACCAGAAAGGGAAGGTGGCAAGATCTGCTGAATATATTCTCTGATAGGCATGAGTACCATCAGTCGCTGATTGCGGTCCCGATATGTCAATGAAGTGGCCTGCAACACAGCTTTGCAACTGAGAATATTTGGAATGCCTAGATTCCCCTGCACAAGTTCTGCCTCTGAGAGTCCATTGGGGAGAATTGAGAGAAGACTTAATAGCTCCTTGCATTCAGATGTGATCCGAGGACTGGAAAGAGAAAGACTGATGGAGGCATCCACACTGGATCGCCGGTCAGAACCAATGGACAGCAGAGATGTTTTCTCTGTCTTCCAACGTGAGAAAACATTGGCAAAGCCTTCATAGTCAGCCAGATGTGCAATGAGATCAACTGCCAATGGCATGTTATCTGTGAATCCAAGAAGTTGGTCCATTTCCACCTGTGTGTGGGAATTGTCTGTAATCTCAATGAAAGTTTGTCTTGCAGCATCATCTGACAGAGGTTGCAAAGGTAATAAGAATGGATGGGTCCATCGAACTTTGGCGGGCCTCTCAGCCCCCCGCATTGTGATCTGCAGAATATCATCAGTGAGGGTCAACACAACAACCATGGACATACAATTAATGCAAGGTGTTCCAGCTCTGAGAGAAGGCACAATAATTCTTCTACCCCAGTTCGAGACTGCATTGGCTCCCAAACTGCTTCTAGATTGTCCAAAACCAGAATACAGGACCTTTTCCTTGAGAAATACTGGACAACAGGCTTTGTGAGATCTTTGCCAGGATTTAATCCCACATGCAATCCAATAAGTGCAGCAAGTTCAACACTGGTGGTTGCAGCTTCAGCACTAATGAAGAATCTGTGTTCGAAATTGGAAGAGGTGTCTGGATGGTGGAGCACTACTTTTGCAAGGCTTGTCTTGCCCATTCCACCACCACCAAGAATAGCTATTCTGGGTGACTGCTCAGTGAGCAATCTTAGAATGTGGTTCAACTCTGATTCACGACCATGGAAGATCTTGGGTTTAGAGGGCAGCATTGAAAATGAATTCGAACTTAAAAGAGATGAAAAATAATGGAACGAATGAAACTGATCATTTACCTATTTTTCATCCCATTGCCTTGATAAACCTGCCTGCATTCAGGCAATGCATACAGTGCATTGAAAGTGCACATACCGAGGACCTTTCCGAGACAGTACTGGTGTCAGAAAGCTTGTCAACCAACTCAATCAATTCCTTGTGCATTATGTTGGCAGTCTCTTTGAAGTCCTGGATGTTATTTAATGTTTGAGCCTGTGTTTGAGATTATGTTAATCTAGTACAAAGAAAGGAAAATGGGTCGTACACCAAAGGCTCCCTGTGCTTGCTTCAACCCTGTGTGACAGTCTTGGAGTAATTTGTTCATCTCATTGGTTTGGAACAGGTGTTTGATTTTCCTCCCTTCCTGTCGTAATTCAATGAACGTAGATATCTTGTGAAGTGTCCTGAGTACGAATTTCGTCAAAGATTTGATCTTGAATCAGTGGAACTTACTCCATAAATTTCCCAATCTCAGACAGCATTGACAGAGGCAGAGCCCCCAGTGTCTCAGATTTCAGATGGAGGTTGATGATTGCATACAGGATGTGGTGAATGTTGTCGATGAGCTGAACACATTCACTTTTATTCCGCTTCACATTCTAGTAGAGTTGAGCGGTCACAGTGTGGAGGTCTGCAAAATATACCTGAATTGAATTGATCAAGGTCTGAACAGTGTTTGCAATAGATTGAACAAATGGAGGCCCAATGGCATCATTAAGCTCATGCAAAAGTGGCAGGGTGAGTTTTAAACAAGCAGTGATATCGCTAAGCTGAGCTTTCGCAACTGTGGATTGGCGGGGCATGGCAGAAGTAACAGTCGAACTTGAGATCTGCTGCTTTTATCTGGCCTCTCTGCATTTTCTCATGGACGGCATGGAAGTACGTCCTCACAATATCTACTGGCACCTGTCAAGTTTAACTGCCAAATCTTTCTGTAGTGCACTTGACTTTGCTTCCATCTACCCCTGCATTGATATGGCAGATTGATCAGCTGATAGTTGAATTTGCGAAGACCAGCATATCCGTCGCATTTAAACACAAGGCGCGATATTGTACACCCCTGAGACTTTGCGATTGCCACTGGTGTGCGGCCACTGATTTCGGCTCCCGGCACTCCTTCGACGGAAGCTGCCGCTCGTGCAAATCCAACCGCCATCACATCTGTCAAATTGACACATTTGACAACTGTGAAGCACACCTAGGAATCAACGCTCAAGGGGGTTTCGTTCCTGTTTTTTTTTAGTTGAAGCTTCAACACAACAACAGCCTTCATTTTGATATTATACCACGCTCGAACAATGATCATCTTATCCAAATCCGACCCAAATCCGCTCAAATTACCATTTCCACATCTTCTCCCCGGTCATGATGCCATCGTAATCAGGGACGTCGGGCTCCAATCCAAAGCCCAATTCCGAAATTGATGCTTCCATGGCGTGCTGTGTTTGTCCATCTCTATTTTATGTTCGCGGGCTAGCTGTTTCTGTCTTTGGGCAGACTGTGCCTTCCCTTAGCCTCGCTTGGAACAGAACACAGTGACCCAATATGCGTGCAGATAAAATTCTCAATTTGGCCGCTTGCTCACTGCTAGTGCTCGAGCTCATCCGACAGTCGCTATCGTCTCCTTTCAGTTCCCTCCCTGTGCTTGACGGCAACTTGACTTTCTCATTCACCCACCTAGTTGCCGGATCCCAACGGAGCTAGCTTTTAAGTCCGTCCAAAAAGGTCTGGGTAGAAACCAATTGCAGGAAATTACGAAAAGCCATTGAAAGCGGGGATGGTAATTTTCGCGGGAGCATGGTCAGACCACGGTCAAACAATGGTCCCCAAAAAGTAGCTCAAGGCCAAAAGAAGACGTGCCTTGAGTTTGAACGGATCGGATCTCTTGGTAGAAATAGCGGAAAAAGCGAATGGAGGAGTTCGCGAAACAAATGTTTGCGAGACGAGAGATGAGCGTGGACTCTAGGCCGAAATCCGTGTCATCTCGAGCTCTGGTAGTCGCCATGAATATAAATGGGTGACGAAAGAAAACATACGGAGAACAGAGTGTCATGGATCCCATCAGTCCTTGAACATTATTTTCAGAAAAGATGGTCAAACTTTCTGCAGAGCGCATCCTGTGTCTGTAGATTAGCGACAGTCGCGATGTCGTGGCTTCTCTCGGCGGCGTATCGATGGTATAATCGGATGCCTCGGTAAAGGAGTTACGGTCACCAAATTGATCAAGCGCAGTGGTTTTTCTTCGGTATTTGACTACGCCATGATTGAGAATGGAAGCGCGAGCCGCGAACGCATTGAGGTTGACATTCTTGAAAGCTTATCGAACAGGAGTAGTAAGGCTCCAACCGTGTAGTATACGTGTACAAATTCCCGTACACTACACGGATACGGTTCATACACGGTGTATAACCGGTTATACACGTGTATACACAGTAGAAGTATGTCACCCAACCTTTCAAGCAATTCCCAGTCCTTCAAGGCTCAGGAGGAGCGGGCACGACTCCTCCCGATTTATCACCCACTTGTCAATTGCCTGGAATGATACATGAGATATACGTACACCGAACAATTAATCCCATACCTTCTGAAGCAAACAACCCGAGTAATCATAACCTCCATGTAATTCCAGCGATGCTTAATGTCCCGAATAACCATCAGCATGCAAAGCGGCTTTCCAGACGGTGCAAGCTCGTGCTGTAGATGACTTTGGATGTCGACTTGAAGTGCTTGCGACATTGTGGTTAAGAGCATATTTCCACGACAGTCACTCGCAGCTGAAATGAACGAAGATGAGAAACAGGTAGACCCAAAGAATGATTTACTCACCTTGCCGAAGGCAAAGAGTTTCTCAAATTCGCTTTGATGAGGATCGCGGAATGCTCTGATTTTCCCCAAGAGACAACCAGTTGATGTGCCAGTTCAGCCCAAATTAACCGTGTAAACTGTGTGTATACGTGTAGTATACCGTGTACGCAAGTCTGTACACTACACGCACACGTATACGGTTTTTACCGTGTATAACCGGTTACACACGGAAACGGTTGGAGCCTTAAGGAGTAGCCTTCAGGATGCTCGTCGCGAGCATATGCTCGACACAAAACCCTTGGCCCAAGAGCGATCGTTCGCGCACATCGTGTAATGGATTATATGGCAGCGGGCAGGAGACTATTTTTGGAAAGAAAATTAATCGAGTTGATATTGCGACCGGTAGAACTTTGGGAAGAACTTGGGGCGGCGGAATGAGTGCGTCAAATTGAATGTTTGCGAATTCCCTGACGGTTAGAGGAGCCTCAGGCTCTGAGGAGAAAATTGCTCATGTCGACCCAATCCCAGGACTGGTCACCTGAGATCCGACGATGCTTTCTTACAAATCGGTTATATCGCGAATACGAGAGCCAAACTGTTGCTGGTCGTTAGTGCTGGCAAGGTTCGGTTCGGTTCAGGTTCAAGGCTTTTGGCCCTGAACGCCGAACCTGAACGCGACGTTCGGTTCGGACAACCCCCGAACCTTGAACCTGAACGCACGTTCAGGTCCAGTTCGGCGTTCGAACGCGTTCGAACCCAAGGCCTTCGGCCATCTCGGGCGGCCGAAATTTCACTGAAAATATCACTTACCAAGATTTTTCAGTGCTCTGATGGTTGGAACAGATATCTCGCATGCCTTGGCTAGTGCCGAGACGCCTAAAAAGCTTAAGTTATCCTGGTACATGTTTGCTGGAAAATTACGTGACAACAAACCGTCATCAATTAACATCGAGAATGCGTTGAATTTGCGTTGAAGGGAAGTTTTGGGTGTGTTCTAGGATGAATTAATACTAAGGCTATACAATGTGAGGTAAATCGAGCGTGAACAGTGCCCAAAATCGTGTAAAAATCACTCACCTGACTAATTTTCAGGTTCGGCGTTCGAACGCGCCTTCTCTCAGCCGAACGCTGAACCGAACCTTCCGTTCAGGTTCAAGCTTTTGCTGAACCTGAACGCTGAACGCGCGTCCGGTTCGGGTCCGGTTCAGGTTCGGACCGATTTCCGAACCGGACCTTGCCACCACTACTGGTCGTGGCTTTTCTGGCGTCATCCAGACGTGGCAGGAAGGAAGAGGCGCAGCGCGTGCCATATTATGCAGCAGTCCCGTTACGTCAGCTTCCAAGCTTCCCTTTTGCGATCGACAGATTCGACACAGGATCGACACGCATTCTCCAGAGGGTCGATCATGACGCCCAGTGAAAACAGCGCCGCGAGAGGTATCGCGTGGTATAAGCTGGTATCAACTGGTATCAAGTGGTCGAAATTGCTAGTTTTAGACCAGTCGATACCAGTTCAGACCACAGAAGACATATGTGAGACTTTGTATCGAGTGGTCTCAATTTGCACAATTTTTTTTTAAAGCAATCAATTTTTTTCATCAACGGTACAAAATACATTTGGATTTCTGGTTCTTGCGCCCCGCTTCCCGCTCGCCGTTGCTGCGCGCCCCGCCCGTTGCCGCCGCCCCCTATCGTCGCTCAATGATCCCCACCAACGCCCACCCGCCGCTCTCGCCGGAGTACCCGATTCCCCAATCTGCGCCTCGTCCTCGTCCCTTCTCGTCCCCGTCCCCGCCCGTTGCCCCACCCCAAACGATAACAATGCCGGGAAATCATCGCACTGCAGCACAAATCAGTAGGCACAATCAATCATAGGAGAGAAACATACATACATACATGCAGAAGAACATGAACGCTGTTTCGAAGTTCTAACCGTCGGCCTCTTCCTCCGTTTGCGTGCCCGTGCGCTCGAGTACCGCGATGAAGAGCCCGCCCTTGTCCTGCAGGTGGGGATATCTGCACGCGCAAAATGAGTTTTAGTTCTACTTTGGAAAGAGAGAAAAGAGCATACCATTTCGCCAATGACCATGTCCCCACAATATCTTCGCCTTGACCATGTCGCCTTCGGTGTACGTCTGCGTGAAAGTGTTGTACGTGTTGTACATCGTGCAGAACTACTTTTCCGTCGGCTGCCGTGGTGGGAGCTTCGCAGAGGCGTCACCCGCATACGTCAGCCGGATACGGTTGTAGTCGTTGTGCGTGACGAGAAGCTCGACGAGGTCGTTGGTGATGTACAGATTACGATGTCCGTGCACGCAGACGTCGGCATCCTGGGCGGGGAGGTGCGAACGAGGACGTTATACACCGCCGTCATGGCCGTCTGCTTCACGATCTTGCGACACCTTCCCCTTGAGCATGATCGAGAACCAGTCGCCCTTCGCTGCAGAATCTTCTCCACCATCCCGCCGATGAATGAGCGAGGTTACGTCAACGGCAAGATCGGGTATTGAAGGCTTCGAGTGTCGAATAACTTGAGGCTGCATTGAATCCTAACTTGAATACTGGATTATTTCCTTCAAATCGACAGAGGGTGTGACGCGTGACCGGTTTTACCTATTCGACAGTTCGACACCGGCCAAATTTTGGTGTGACACTCCCAAAATTTCGACATTTCCCACCGAAATTTTGTCTTTTTTGCATCTTTCAGGCAATTTTGGGCTCGGTGTGACGCTCGGGAGATTCGACAGACGCCTGCGTGACGCGTGACCGCGACCAAATTTCGGGATCGACACAGGGGTGCGTGACGCGTGACTGTCGATTTGAAGGAAATAATCCAGTATGATAGCTTTTGACTATACGAGTTTGAAGCAGCCAAAGCCAAGAGCATTAGACTTGATATGACCACGGATTTGCCCAATGTCAGCTAATAGAGGTAGAGGGTGCAGCCATGATGAGACAGAAGTCAGGTACAGAGGACAGAATGACCGCAGCTCACAGCGGTGGTGGTGGGAGGAAAGTCAGTCCGCGCGCCAGGCGATCTACGACAACTCCGACGTCGGTACGGACCTGCGCAAATCGCAAGTGAAGATGGACTCCGACGCGAAACAAATTAACCACCCGGCGTACGCTCAGCCGCTAACGAATGTCTTTCTAAAACTTGCGGGCGTCGACGAGCCAGTGTCGGCGGAGAGCACGAAATTCACGATGTCTGCGAGGAAGAGTATGGTTCCGCCCGCAAATCCAAGGGTAAAAGTAAGCGGGAGCGCGAGCGCGAGCCAGACCAGACAGAGACCGAGACGGTGAAAAATGAAGATGGACAGGGAGACGGAAGCGTCGAGAAGAAGCGCAAGAAAAAGACGAAGAATAACGAGCAGGCCGTGGCGGAGTGATTTTTTTGCTATCGCTTTTCTGTCGTTAGCCAGCTTTTATTTTAATGGTGAGTTAGGTAGCTGCCTTCATACCTTGTACGCTGCTCATAGTGCAATGTGCGCTTAGATGGTTAGCTTGTACGTATATCGCAACTCATCATGCCATCTGCCGCTATATGTGCCCAAGCCCATCCTTAATCCAATGTGTGGTTGGAGCTGCTGTGCCCATGGTTCCTATCGTGGCGCGTACGTGTACCAACATACATCATTATCCTCATACAACCTCCAATCTTGGTAGGTCCATGGTGATAAGTGTTCCTCCACCGTCTTCAAAGTAATGATCATGGCGTCCTCCAAGCGATTCTGGTGGTGTCAATGGAATCGTGTTTCTCTTCCTTTCATGTCGGTTCAGTCTGATGTTCTTCCACTAAATGAATACTCCACAGTCTGTCTGTCTCCGAGTGTCGGACGCCCAAGAACACCCACGCTCACGACATCCAGTTCGTTCTCACATCTCTATAAATGTCAAAAATGCCACAAAGTTTGTACAGAGATGGGGCTCGCCACTTTTTGCAATTCAAATCTGGGAATTCTACAAACGTGGCGTGAGACGCCGTGTTCGGTGGAATCTGCGAAGCGCAAACTCCGCCGCGTGTAAATCCGCACTTTGTAAATATGCGGCGAGACGCTGTGTTGGATTCGGAATGCGCAATCTCCGCAGGGTGTAAGTCCAAATCTGTAATCTCCCCGTCGGGGGTTCTGTTCCCCAACAAATAACATCACTTCAGAATATAGACTCTGTACATCCGCGCCCAAAGGAATTCTATCGCAATCGTCGTCCTTCACATCACCCCGACTATTATACTGTCAATCGGTGTCGTCCGGACCACGATTCACGCGCTGTGGAGCTGACATGTTTTGCAGGTGCCGCTCACACATATGAGGCTTGGCAGCTTCGCTGTCTGGGGAATTGTTGAAGACAGAATTGCAGTCGGATACTCATTGTATCTGTCCTGTTTGGGGTAGGAGTCCAAGCGAAACTGCTGAAGAACGCGCCACGGATAGATGTCAGATATGCCACACCTACGCCACCAACCTTGACGTGAGGCCGCTGGGTTCTCGTGGGCTAAAATGTATGACTAGATCTCGAGTGAGCCGCACAGAAATAAAAACGCCCCCCACCAGCGCATCAGAATTTACGTTCAAAGAAATCTATCTTAGTCGGGAGAGTGGGGATCTTCCGGAAAGCTTCTTGCCATGCATGGAAGGTACGGCTCACGGGAGCGACTCCGAGCGAGGAACCTCAGAGATCTAGTGAATCTTTCGTGGCCCTCAGACTTGGAAGGAAGCTAGGGCACAAAGAGGTTTTGAGCAGACACCGAAGCGGCCCGAATCGAATCCCAGAGGACTTGCCCTTCCGAGCAGGGATCGTAACAGGCGGATTAATATTGAAAAATAAATAGATAATCAATTTCAACAAGTAAAGAAGAAATAGACAGGACAAACTGCACAACTAGGGAATTGGCAGCCAGATAAATTGTGAACAAACCACTCAGCTGACCACTAAACTGGGGCATAAATAGATACAGTACGTGTCTCATAGAATAAAACAAAATCTGTGACAATAATAGAAATGTGAATAGATAAATGGGTTCAAACAGGATTCAAGGGAAAATAGATGAGCCCTCAAAAAAGGCCAAGATGGGCCCACATTGTGATCGGAACTTTGCATTCTACATTGTCATGAGCAAAATCTTGGCTTTCAACGTCGAAAGCTTGTTTGTCCCCCAAATCCGCAGGTGCATGCAGAATTCCGGCTTGACAAGGGATTCCTGCTGGGCACTTTCACCAATTGAAAGCCTGGAGTCAATTTGGGCTGCATCTTTGATCACTGACTGCTCCAATAGTGGTTGAGCAGCTGACCAGAAAGTAGTTGCCTCAGAGGTACAACTCTGTTTGTTAGCCAGATCTCCAAGATGAAGCATGCATTGTGCTCAGCTGTGGTGTACATCCATTGAAGTGAATCATTCTAGGGCAACCTCATAGAGATTGGTTGCTGTTTCTTCATCATTTTTCACAAGGAATACATCCCCAAGAAAGAGGAGTGCCTTGTGAAGTGCCAATTTGTGGAGGGAGTTGGAGGCACACAACAAGTATATGATTGGCCAGTGGCCACCTCATGATATTAGCCAATTCTTCCAAGCAAAAAATTTCTATTCAGGGTCTTTGGAAAGTTTCCTCCAGGAAAGGCCAAGGCATTTTTACAGTTATACAGTATACGGACCCTAACTGTATACCATCTTCAGCGACTGTATACAGTTACGGGTGGTACCGTAATGTATACTGTAAGGTCCCGTAAGATTAAGGTCCGTATACCCAGGTAGGTAGGTAGGTAGGTAGGTAGGTAGGTAGGATTACACGGCACAGTCCTGCTTAGGAACACCGGTTTGAGGAAGTATCCCGGTGTAATACAGGCTTTTACATACACCATCGTCCCTCGCCTCCAATAGCCATCCAAGCCAAGCTCACGCACCCGGTCTCCGTCACGCTGTAGAACCCAGACGACTAAAAAACTCACCCAAGACAAGAACACAACCCTCCTCCTCTGCACCCCATTGAATCTGCTCAACACATCTCCATCCACCAGCATGGACAAATATCACCGTTGCATTGGTTGGCGAGAGAAGTAGGCCAAAAGCAGTGGGCATAGTGACCAACCTTGGATGCATTGGGTAGAATATGCAACAAATGTGCATGCATGATTTGTACTGAGAGGTTATGAATTGAGAGGATGGTCACGCTCCCTTATTGAGCGAACATAAATCCATCTGACCGGTGGGGCACTCAAAAGAAGAACGTGACAATGGGCACACATAAGATAAACCTTTGCAAGGGCATGGAAATCCTCATCCAAGTGGCCCTGGATTTATACAGTGGATGGTGTCCAGAGATATTCGTCTGCATAACTACGCGTCCCACAGGTCCAATTGGGATCATGGTTTGACCTGACTGAAATTTGAATGTTATAACAATAGAAACTCAGCAAGGGAGGCAGGGTATAAAGTCTTGAGTCATCAAGTGGTGGCCTGCTCAGATGAAGAGGATTATGGAACAGAATGTCGACCACAAACAATCTCGGACTTGCAAGGCCGATGGCAATGCACTGCCACATAGTGCTGAGTCAGCGCGTAAACGCAAAAACGGTAGGCGGAAGGAATCGAAGGCCAGGCGTCGCAAAGCGGCGTCTCTGAGCCAAACGTAGAGTATGGGGAAGTGAATTGTGAAGAGCAGTACGAGAATGGACCAATACGGAGCTGGATGCGAGCTTTTACATTTGGATGACGGTAAATGACTTTTGCCATTTAAGTATCTAGCATCGAATGATAAACCGACAGGCACTGCAGTAAAGGGTAGGGAGTGGTATACGAAGCCAGGATGCCCAGAGGGAAGGTGTTCCGAGAATGAGCGTCGAGATCCAAGTTTTAGGATGATTGATCGCCGTTGGTGGTAGCGGCACACACAGTTGGTAAGGTCCAGCGAGCGGGCCAGAGTACGGTAAGTTTTAACCAATACTATTACTGGGTCGCAAGGGTACCAAACGGCGTCGAAGGGGGTTTTTCGGTTTTTCGGGGTCTCGAATTTTTTCGGAGACGAGGAAATGATCAGAAGGATGCACCCAGGAGTATGGTTCGATTTCGAAACGGTCCCAGCATGGCCTTGATTGCCCCGTGCGGTTCGTGCCACCATTTGCCGAGGGAATCTTTCACTGGCGGCACATGATCAGATGCGCCATCAGCCAGCAATAGGTCAGCACAGGATGCGCCCCGTCAATTTTAACACAGGGATTTTTAGTACACAACTCACCGACACTGAGGGTGCCTCTGAGACCCTTTCCAGCAACATCCCAAGTTATTTTCATTGAAATCTCGAGCACCTGTTGACAGTTCCTCATTAGGAAGGTGAGTTCATTATAGTCGCTGAAACGGCTTTCGAGGTTTCAATGCATTGGTTCTCAAGTTCCTGGGTCAAGACCCTAACTCAATCGACTTCGCTCCTTGTATTTTGCAGAAGTAAATGAAATATCGAATTTATTTCAATCTTTACGGTCGTATTACGGCCGTAATGACCGTACCGTAACCGTAAGACGCTCGCGGAAACTCATTACAGTTACGGTTACGTTCACCGTAATCATTACAGCCGTATCCGTATACAATATGGTGGGGATCCCTAGCACTGAGTACAATCAAAGCCAGCTTGTGTGTCATAGTACTGAATTGCCCCCCCCAAAAAAGATTACTCTGATTTTGTTCCACCTTACCAATAGAATGTGCTCATACAAACTTGCACCAGCGAAATATCTGTTTTTTTTACGAATACTTCTGTAATATGTAGTCGTTCTTTTCAAGATCGAAAGCAGCGTGAACATTGAATGATTTACTTGTCCGGAGATTTTCTAACAACAGGCAATAGTGGCTGTGTCGACACCATTTCTAATGGATTTGAGGGGAAAGGACTACATTTTTTCTAATTAATTTAGTGGCGGTGGTGCTGGTGTAATGAGAAGTGCAGCCGACGTAGGTTCGATTCTCAGCCATTATGTCTTTACCCTTGTGGCCCAATTTGTGCCAATGTTCTGAATGCATGAAAGATAGGTTACCACTAAAAGCATGGTCGCAGAATATTTCAAATTCTTTTGCTGGGCTGGAAAATATACGAGTCCAACCTTGTTGATGATTGCGTGCCTTGACAGTCAAGGATACCTCATCCATCAATTGTCAATTGATGTCGCTACCACCCACAACCATGCTATCTGTTGAACCTGAGGAGTGAGGGAAGAAGACAAGACGGTTAGTGGTTCCAAATAAACAGATAAAATGCCTATCTGCAAAGTTTTGAAGCCTCCTACAGCTTCCCACCAGTCACTGGAACACCAAAATTGAACAGCTGATACTGATTTTCTGACACAGATTTCGAATGCTTTGATCCAGCCAGATAGTACATTCAATTTCTTATAAGTTTTTCCTCCCAAATTTCCAGAAATATGTATTGAGCAACTGATTCCATAAAACCTGAAATTGGCTGTTCTATTGGCCAGTGGCAAATTGGGAATTGATCTATCGCTCTTATGACTTCAGCAACACAGATGTGGTTCTTTCTTGTTGACAGAATGAGTTTTCATGTATAGTTATAGTTTGAGGTATGTTTGAGCACAGCAGTGCCAGGCAGTCTCGAGATATTGACGGTTCCACTGAGTGGTGATGTTTACATGACCGGTAGCAAACTGTATTCCGAATGGCTTCATTGATTGAGGTTTTCAAATTGTGGGCTGGTTAAACTCAAGAATAAAGGGCAATGGAATTTATAATCAAATAGGTGCACGGATAAAAAAAAGAGTATGCATTACGAAGGCGTACACGATACAGGCATGCAAGCAGTATAAGCTGACTCGTGAATGCAGGCACAGTTTAGCAGGTGTTTTGGTCCAAATATGTTTGCCTTGAGATAGAAGTGGCATGAGTGGGGATCAAGGCAAGATGATCTCTTGTGTCCATATTTTTACTAATTTGAGTCTCTCCAAAGGAGACCTTATTTTGAGATGGGAGAACGGGCGTGAACTCCGGGTCCTCATATCAACAAATATGCCGAGGCAAGAAGGGCCAAGGAATTGGCCACTGGGAAGACAATGCTTGATTGTACAAAACCATAAGTATGAGGACCTGCCGTGCGAAGCAGCGGCCTTACCCACCAAGTTCAAAAAGGTGGCGGAACTGAGAATCGAGCCGCGGACTGTCCCGTTTTGGACATTACAAATCGGGAAGTGCGAAAAGAAATCTCATTTGTCTCAAGGTTTTTTTTGAACAGCTGGAAGCAATTGAATCAGCTGTGGCTAAACAAAGCAAATCCAATGGAGCTGAAAGCCCTATTGAAATTTTCAAAATCACATCACCTTGCAGCCTTTGAGAAACAAAGGACTTCGGCATGAGTTTCTGCCATGCGAAAATTTTGCTTTGGAGGAAATTTCAGGTACTGAAAGTCTTTGTTTCTCAAAGATTAAAAGACACACTGATTGTCAAAGTTTCATTACGCCTTTCAGCACGACTGGATTTGCTTTGTTTCTGCACAGCTGATTCTAGTGCCGATTCTTACACCTTCCATTCAAGTTTCAGGCTTTGTGAATTTCACTGGTTGTTTTTGACCCATCAAAAACCAACAAAGTTTTTCATTAGTTTTTCACAAGCAGATATTGGATGAAAAATTCATGGCTTTTTCACAAAATTTCCAGAAATGAGTAAAAGATTTTGAAACGTTTGAAAAAGCTCATCAAAAAGTTATGAATTTTTCACCAAACCTTTGACCGAAAATAGAAGTGAAAAACTCTCATAATTTTTCAGTACATTGGGGAGTTGGGAATGCGATGATTGATGCTATCGGCAATGCCACCGGCACCCAAAAATGCCGCAAGCGAGGTTTGATGCAGATGACGCTGTGGAACATTAAGACTCAAGTTTTGCCACAGCGCGTCATCGCAAGGCCTCGCCAAACTCTTGCTATATACAAGCGTGCCATTCTGTCATTTTTGCTATCCTGCCTAGGCCAAAATATACATAGCTACATTCCAATGTCTGATATTACTTGTGCCCAAATGCCATCCATGCACTCTAAATAATTGTTCTTTGCTTGCTGAGAGTTCCATGTCATACAGTGCCCAGACCTCATCTTTCAAGAATAATATCCATAGTTTGGCCTCACTGCGTTGGAGATGAATTGATACACAATCAGCAGGAGACTGGGCGGTGTCGAACCGACAAAGTACACGTCATTCTTGATGACAGAGAGGAGTTGCAAAAATTTCGCCTTTGCCCCTAAGCCTTTTTGGGACGATTACCCTTTTGGGAACTCCAGCCGAAGGACGGCAGTCAGAGTGGCGCCGAAATGCCGTGTCAGTTTCAAAAACTACCAAGTTGAGCGTACAAAGATACAAAACTAGCGTGGGGTATAGGTAGGAGGGTGAAAGAGAGGAAGATATGAGGGAAGGGGTAAGAGGTAGAGGTAGATATACATGGTTAGGTAGGCAAGTATTTGGATCTAATCTAGTGAACGCGCGGGTGCGCGACGCCTCCGTGATGCGCGAGGACGAGGTGTGGGCGGAAATCCGGGTGCGCGAGCTCGAGAGCCATGGGAACGGCGGCGGCGTCGAGCGCGGCTGCGGACAAGTCGGGAGGAGCGGGCAATTGGCGTAGCAGATAGAACGAGCTGTCTGGAATGAGGCGACGCTCGCTCACAATCTCCACCTCCCCGTCATCCTCGCGGTGTTTTGCAAGCGCCCGACAGTTGGCGACGATTTGCATTTCCGGTGATGGCGAGCGGCGGCGCTTGCTGTTACCGACGGCAGGGCGCTACTGCGAGAGGACTGAAGGGGACGGGGAGTTGAGAGCGATCTTCTGAGAGAACGCGAGGTCACGGTCATCTTGAGAGGCATTGGTGAGGAAGGAGTGGCGTGAGAGCCGCCAGCCAGGCAACCCACTGCTGCTCAGCGGCGAGTGGCTGCCTCGAGGTGGCGGAACGGTGCATTGAGCTTGTGCGAGGCTTCATCGATGTGCGCATTGAGGATGGCCCGCCCATCGAAGAGCCAGAGTCGGCGTCCATGGCGAGGTCGATGGAGAGTTTGGGGTGTGGTCTCGTGGGACGCATTCGCGAAATGTCGTTGCGGGAGGTGCTGCCCAGGGGAGCGGAGGAGACAAGTACAGTGACACTGAGTATCTTGCATGAGGCCCTAGGCTTGAATTGGCAGTGCTTCAGGCAGGAATGATTTTTGCAATAAGCGTTCGCGGATTTGTGGCAGTCGGTGCAGGCGACGTGAGGAGCGTTCGTACGGGTGCTTGGAGGTGAAGGTCGCAGGACGAGAGTACCAGTCGCGTGGCGAG
Source organism: Mycena galopus ATCC 62051 (assembly GCA_014925785.1). Taxonomy (NCBI): domain Eukaryota; kingdom Fungi; phylum Basidiomycota; class Agaricomycetes; order Agaricales; family Mycenaceae; genus Mycena; species Mycena galopus. The sequence continues at coordinate 1,396,150 of WIQG01000005.1, forward strand.
TGTTTGAAACAACGTCCGCAGACCAGAGTTTGAAGCGCGGCCCATGGGTTTGTTATGCCACTAGAACAGGCTAGTCAGAAACGGCGAGACACAGAAACATGCATACACGCACGGCCGAGAAGGATTGGGTTCGTGAGAGCGTGGTTGCGAAAGAGCATGGTGGACAGGGAGGGTATTGCACGGAGGAGATGGTGGAAGTGTGGTGACGAGGAGGGGCTTCGACGAATGCCGCTGATGCCAACTTTCGGCCGGGCCAACCCAAAAAGGAAGCCGTCCCAAAAAGGCTCAGGGGCAAAGGCGAAAAGTATCGAGTGACAGAGAGGAGTTGACACTGCCACAAGAGTCCCGACATGCCGAGACCTGATGCCGTTTGATGGCCTCAACGTATTTGTTTGGCAAAACATCACCGATCATGCCACCGATCATGCCATGGACCGTGGCAATCCCAATTCCCAAATGCTCTCTAATTTTTCACCCATATTTTCACTGAAAAACTTGAAATGCTCAACCAGGGTTCAATCATCTCTGTTGTGCTGATTTGTGTGGATATTTTCAAGAATCAGTTATAGTTTCAGTCTGGACTGAAATTTTTCTTTATTCAGTGTGAGTCGTATTTCCGCCTCAACGAGTGATCACCACCAAACTCAATCTCACTAAACAATGCAAACAGCGCTGAAGCCTACTGGAATTGGTAGCAGGTTTACAACAGCCGCGATGAGCGTCCAACTGAACATTGCTGACACAGAAATGATTCAGGTCTCAGAAAAACGAACAGAACGCGACAGGCGGATGTTACGCAAGTTTCCATGTATTTACATCCGAATCATAAAAGATGAGAAGGTTTTCTTGCTTCCACCGTCTACAGGCACTGCGAGTAATCTACATACAAACTTGTCAGTGCCAGGAATAAGGTCCTGGCCGAAAGAAATACTCACAGGGGTTCCCAACAGCTGAAATAGAAACATGATAAGCGCCAATCGTCGCAGCCACGGATTTCACGTACTACAAGTGAATCCGGACACACAGCAATCCGGTCCTGTGAAGCCCAAACCGCCGCACTATTATAATTAGGTAAATCAGGCAAAGTACGCAAAAGTCAATCGTTATCAGACCAACCTGGCCGTACTCAGCGGCACACTACAGCCCAAATTAATTTACACTCTTGGAAGAAGATGAAGATACTGTACTAACCGCGCCACCCGTGTTTCCTGGGGGAGAGGTAGTTGTCGTTGTGGTGGACCCAGAACACGCCGGAATGCCGGACACTCCAGTGCCGCATGCGTTCGTGTATTCATTGGCCGTGGTGTCGGTGATGGAGACGTCAGTGAACTATATAACAACAGTCAAAAAGCAGATCCTCGAGGACAAAGAAAATCATACGGTGATACCCTCGCACGGGGTGGCCTTGTTGCAGTCAAGTAGCACTGCCGGGCGCGTCGGGGTTCCGGTTCCCTATGAACCCATGGTTGAGTTCCAAGGCAGGACGGAAGGAGCATGGAACGCACCGCAAAGTTTACAAAATTCACATCCGAGATCTGAAGTGCACCAGTGTCGACACCATCGCCTGCCCTTTTCACGCAATAAAGTCAAATCCTTTCACCATAATCTGGTTAGTGAACCACCTACCAGAAGGCGCTGATATCTAGGGGGTCATGTCAACTATGTGTTAGGGCGAAGATTCATGCAAACAGAACGCACAGATGGGGTAGGCGGCAGCGTCCTGAAAGGCCGGTTACGTCTTGAAATTCAAGGGCAGAAAAAGACACACCAGAGTGAAACCTGTATAGGTGATATTCTTGACGATGCCAATCTAAGTTCGAGTTCACCATCGGCTGCTACAATAGGTGAAGATACCCGCATTGTCGGGGTAGGATTTGATCATGACCCCTGCGTCCGAGTTGGAGATGGACACGTCGCTGTAATACACGTTTTGCACGTCCACCGTTGTGTCCGCTGCGCAGTGAATATAAGTATGTGCTTTGTCTTACCTGGAATAAAGCATACCGGCACCGAACGATCCGATGTTACATCCAGCGGTCCATAAGCAGGTAATCCGCTCGGCGAGGAAGCCCTGGTTCTATCATTCGCCGTAGCTCAAAGCAGAAACCTTCCACGCGTACATTAGTAGGGGTCTTGACAGTAACGCACTATTCAGCATTCAAGTATAAGCTATTCGCTTCAAACAGGTTGAAACCGCGGACCTCGTCTCCGTTCTCAACCGATACATCGTGGACGTAGCTGCTCAGGATTAGAGCAACTTCGTGACCAAGGAAGGAAATAGCTCGCACTTGTTGTTTCCACTTATGTCGTAACCATCAGTCTCACCTGAATCGCAAGGGTTAAAAGGATGATGACTTGAATGACTTTGAATGTACCAATGTGGCTAGCAATGATGGCCATGTCGTGCGCGAGGTTGCTGTGAAAGCGTTGAGAGAAGTTCGAGTACTAAAAAAAGACTTGAACTTGTTGCCGATGATAGTAACATGGAACATCGGGGCATCATAAAGAGTGACGGCGGTGATCTCGCAGCTAAATATATTGAGTTCTCTGAAAGATGGGTGCGGAGCACGAACCCACTCATTGCAGTCCTGGAAGCGGAAGAGCCGAGGTCGGCTCGGGTAAAGAGTGAGCTACAGGAGCAAATTTAGTGAAATTGGATAACATCTAACACGGAAAATTACGTCGCCATCCGGTCTGTAGCGGTACCTGCAACAGAAAAGGAACGAGTTAGAATGGGGAGGGTTATCGTGCCGACACCAGGTCTACCCGTTTCCGTAGACGGCTCCGGGACCATCAACTAGAATATTCTGGCAGTTCTACATCGATACAATTCAATCCCGTCTTCATTGAGCACAAAAATACCGCGAACCTCGAAAGTGAACATCGTTCCCGTGAGGTCAGGGTTGAACGGGAGGAAGATGCTGCCCGCAATATGAAGATTCCAGTTTGCGGCACCATTGAACGTGACGGTCGATGCCAGGAGGTAGTTACCGGCGGGAACGTAGAGCAAGACGTTGTCGGCGACCGTTGTTGTCACTTGGGGAATAACGCACTCGGTCCACGCCTTGGTGAGGGCCGGGCCGAGGTCGGTAGTGTTGTCCGCGACGGCTCCGTAATCCAACACGCTGCATTCAATGAACGCGGCCGCACGACCTACAGAAAGGGCCACCGCCAAGAGGGATAGTGCTGTTAACATGACTTTTTGTCAAGGGAAAGAAATCTCGGCCTGGCCAGACTGGAGTGTCTCATTTATAGCCCGACCGAAGAACGAGTCTCGGGCTATATCGTCGTCGATTCTCGAGGGGGAGCCTCGGGATTAGATTATCCGCGGATAATCCTACGACGAGACCAGTTAGCACGGGGCTCAGACAGTTAACAACGGGCCGCTGGTGAGCGCCGACTGGTTGCGGGCGACCCAGGTCAACACGATTTCATTGGATGAGTGGAAAACAAAGGACGTCACGTTGAGGCTGGGTGGGTGGCACATGGCTTCCCTTGATTTATTTCTCCGGGATCGGCCGCCGGGTTTCTGTTCGGATGTGGATGGGTAATCATTCAAGTTGAGCGAAGTACGAGGTGGCGGGTATAAATAGAGGCCTGCCAGGAGAGACCGTTGTTGGCACACAAAATCGATTGATTCGTAACGCAGTAATTTGAAGACTCCGCGAGAAGCAATATTTCTGAGTTCTCGTAGCCTGGCTATGAACCGCACGTCGCAGACACCTCGTGGCCTCCGTTAAAAGACGGTGCGTCCATAGAATACCGGAAGAAGCTAAAGTCCAAGGATACGGGAGCATTGAGCGGACAGTGTCATTCGGTTGTCCTTGGGTAAGTACCTCGAAGACTGCCAGGTGAGCGCAGATGGTGTCGAATTCAGCGATGCCTCACTGGCAGGCAGTGCTGGAAACAAAAAGCGATGAAGCATCCTTGCAGCACTGTGACGGGACAGTCCTCAAGTTCTTGAACATCCAGAAACCTCGGTTTAAGGAGTCACAGACATCGCGGAAAACGATGTTTGTGCGAGTTTAGACGTATCGATCGAGTTCCGGGCCGGTGATGTCGGCGTCTAATTCACTGTTCAGTCATGTAAGTTGTACCGATTCAATTCGTGTCCTTATATTTCGCGAATTTCCACCCGGCCCTCTCTTCCCGAGCATGTTGTACTATTACGACCAAAGGCTCTATTTTTAGAATTTCCACTCATCGAAATGACCGGAAATTTTCTGTACAGCTATTGGCCGTACCGAAGGCGCAGATGAAAAATTTCCTGTTTGGGAGTTTTTCGAAGAATTCCCCAGATCTCGGTCAGTTTTGAAGCAATTCAGATGAAACCTAGCCAGATATTCCAGGCTAATTCATACGGAATTAGTGATAGAAAAAAACTTGTAAGGTGATTTTTACACAATTTTTAAACATCAAAAAATCTGGGTGTCACTGTCACCTGAACCTTTGGTCATAATAGTACAGTAATCCCGCTCTGCCAACTGCCCCCATTGTTATTCCAGCATGGCAGATAGCTCCCAATACCTCATATTTGACCACATCAATGTCCTACAGTACTGTAGTATTTTGACCAAATGTTCATGGGGTGTCACCTGTCACCACAAATGTTCACTGGAAATAGTGTTCATTTCTCGAAAATTTTGATGTTTTGTTTTCTATTTGGGCCACAAAATTGAAAAGTCACCATCACCTAGACCAAAAAAGTTCAGTTCACGAGCCTCTGTCTGAATATTTGGTCGAAATACTACATTATCCATGTTCAATACCCTTGGATCCGTCTTGGATCCGTCTGCGCGAAGACTTTCTTTCCCTCCTTCTGGGCACATTTCATCTCTCTTCCATCTCTGCGCTACCGAGTGCCTCCGAGTTCATTTCATTACATGACCAAGCCCGGGGAGGCTGTGTCCCCTCCTGTGTTCCTCCACCTCTGCAGTGCAAATTTCAACATCGATAACGTGATGTATTGAACTCGCGCCGAAACAATCTATTGTTCAAACAGAAATTAGGCAGCTTTGAGAAGACTTGCGGATTGAGCCAAGATGCGCACAATAGAATTAATACCAGGAGGTCTGAGTCGTTGGCCATTTGACGATAGAAGTTACCACTAGTTGCAACCTAAGAGGTTGTGCTACTTTATCTCCGAGAAAACCGCAAAGTTGTTGTGCCCCTCGCCTGCAGCGAAATGAATTGAGTTCGGTAAAGGGAACAGGACGCGTGTAAAGACCTCGGGTATCCCGGAGGTAAGACTCTGAGTCTGGACTGAAATTGATTTACCATGAATCTCTATCCGAATCAGTCCAACCGAAATGGAGGAAATAAGTGGTGGCTATATAGTCGGCCTGTAGACACCAAGAGGATGCAGCATTGGTGAAAATAAAAGGCTATCACACCATCGAGCGCACGCTGACTGGAGCAAGTGGACGGGTCGGGACACGGCGCCAACTCCCAGGAATCGCAGGTAAATCATGGGTGTAGTTATCGAGCAAAGGGCGCCAGTAACTCTCCAGAACGACGGGGGTTTGGAGTGTGGAGCAGGACTCGGTGAAGAGACATTGTTGTATCGGCAAAGGCGGACGGACTTCTGGGGTTTGCGTCCCAGCCTGTTGCCCGCGAGCTGCGAGGCACCATAGCAATAGCAACGTACAAGTCAGAATGCCTCACGATCCTTGGAGTGACGGCATTTGCTGGCCGAGGAAACGAGAGAAGTGCTCGCGGTCGCGTCTTAACAACCTTCACTTGGATTCTGGCCGGATCCGGATCTGCTTCTGCGGCCCTAGTCGGTGCCCAATCCGGGCTTGAACATGATGTGAAGAAGTAAAGCATAAGGTAAAAACCCGCGCGAACCTCGGCAGATAGATCTATCATTCAATCCTCTGTCCAGATTGAAAGATTGACCCGGGGGAAACTATCCAGTCATCTGGCAGCGAAGATTCAACAAAGTCCCCCCCAACGTCTTTGATGTCATTTTTAAGTTTGAACCTTGAACACGTGAATGGACCTCTTCGTCGAACCCGAAAGACATACGTACTGTTAAAGTATCCTCGCCGACGAATCGAGAGATGTGATATGCAACTCTATGAATCCGACTCGCCCTATCTGTATCTAATCAGAACTTCCTTAATTCAAAATCGGCGGGCTAACTCGGGCTGTATCAATAAATGCCACGTTCAAGTTGGGCATCACCGATGAGGACCTCCACATTAATATTTCGGGTGAAGGGAAGAAAGGATGACGATGCCTTTTCCAGATGGAGCTTGTATGGGATAAAAAGGATAGCACTAACTTGGATACAAGGTTACTTCGCTCCGCCCATGCGGCAACTTCATGAATCTGTGGGCCTTAGCGGAATAGGCTGAGAGAGGTTTGCCCAGCATTTGAGCTGGATGCAGATGGTTACGGATCGGAAAGCCAGGGTGGTAATTGCGAGTTCAATGGCAGGTGCTCATAGTGTAAAGGGCCGCGCCATCGGGCGGGTGAATCGAGGAGGCAGCGATGAAAGGCGTCCGGGCATATCGACGCTTCAACAGCTCCCTTGAGATTGGGGTTCAGGTACAGCATTATTGACAGTACGCACTGTTAACCCAGCAGTCAGGACTCATAGAAAGGATAAAAAGCATGCATGACGGTGATTCAAGGGTGATTACGATCCATTATATCCGGTAGAATATGCACATCTACAATCCGGGAGATTTATAGTAAAAAGAAAGACGATATTGCGCCCCGCAGACGGCCAAGTCTCCATCGAATCGTGCTGAGGTGGCCATGCACACAATCGGAACACAGTGTGCTCACGAACGCGTCGTCGCTCAGCATTTGCACCAGCTCTCGGGCCAGCCATGTGCTCCACGGCGATTTGGGGTCTGGGGCCAGTCGCGTCCGCCAGTACTCTAAGCGCCGGGGAGCACACTGGCCGCAGGACGCGTTATTGTAGCAGCCAGGTTCGGCGAGCGGATCGATTATGATGCGCACGAGGGCATCTTGCAGCGCCTCACGGCCCGCGATAAGACGCCGGAGGTCGTCGGGACAGAGCACGATGTGAGAGCGCCCGCCATCAGCGCTGCAATGAAATTTCTGGACCGAGAGGGCGTAGAAGCAGGAGGGGAGAATCTCGGGCACGTTGCATTCTTGGGCAAGGTTGATCGCTTCTGAGAAAGATGAATACAGCATTAGTATGGCACCCATAAAACGCAGGCGAGCGCACCAGCGGCGTGGGGTAAAGCGTTTAGACGCATATTTGCAATGTCTACGGGCCACCTCGAAAGGAGCTCTTCGATCGCCCAAAGACGCAGGTCCGCGATCTCATACTTCGTCGAAATGCGCAGAGCGCCGGAGAGGACATCGAATGTTATGGCTTTCCGGAGGAAATCGCTACAGCAGGGTGAGGCATGACCACAAAAGATGAATCCACCTACTCGATGTCATACATCCATCCCAACGCGACCTCCCAATCAGTCAAGGCATCTCCGACCAGCGTTACGCTTGGGCATCCATCAATCTGGTCGGTCTCGGACGGTTGGGGAATATGAAGCATGTCGGAAAAGATCATGGAACTTTGAAGACGTTTTCGGTGAACCTTGAGCAAGCGTTGTTCGATCTCCAGCACAATATCACCGTCGTGAAACCACAACTTTTTCAGGACGCTGCGTTGAAGGCCACCGAATCGAGTGGCATCACAGGGGCGAGCGCAGTCTGAGACACGGCGTCGCTTCAAAAGTGGCATGTCGTCAAAGCCATCTTCGGGCGCGACGATATCCATCGAGAAGGATGCGCACGACATGAGAGGAAGAAAGAAAGGAAGAGTCGCGTGACGTCACGAACACGGGGATGGTGCGTTACACATCAGTACACGTCGCGCTTTGAAAAAACGCGTCAATACGCGATATGGGTGCGTGTGCATTGTTGCCCTGAGGAGGATTTTTGATTCCAAAGAATATTCACTACTGGGTATGTACGAGTAGTCTGTAGTTTACCGCGCCACCGGTGATCGCTCGCCCGCCTTATTACCAATCTTCGGAGTTTGAATTTACTCCCACGCTCTTCCTTCCTTACACCGCATACTCTCTCGGTTGTCTGGGCTTCCCTGGATGCTAGCAACCCCGCATGGCGCGTTGACATCGATGGACAGGTCCCCAGGGAGTAGCCACAGTCAAAAAGAAATCGTCAAACACATCGTACCACAGTGGAAGGACGGCCTCGCGCAGCAAAACCTCGTCCGAGTCATATGTCGGTGGCGAGGACTTTTTTGCGCGATGACGCGGCGGAATCGGCTCTTTTCGATGTCTCAACCCTAGTGCTGAAGGATATGGCTCGACACCCTACCCTGCTTTGCATGTGCGTGCGCTTCCCGTACATATGTAGGAATGGTCAGCCCGGGTACACCGGCGCCGTCGAGTCGAGCAGGAGCCCCGCCTTCTCGCTGTCTTCGCTGTCTCGCTACAACCGCACCGACACGGACAAGAGCGCTGTCGACACTGGAGAGCGGGATACCGTGCATGACGCTCAATTTGCCTTCCTCGACCCCCAGCATGTCCACACTGGGCCTACGGCTATGCCCAACAGCGACCACGACGCCCGCGCCCAGCTACAGGCCCCCGTCCCCGGCGCTGCACCAGCACCAGCACTCAAACTAGCACCCGCACCTTGCACCCCCGACCACACCCGCGCGCGCGCCCATGATGTCGCCGCACTAGGACACCTACCACTCGGACTCGGACTTGTTCGACGAGGAGGTAAGAAAACACCGCGCATTCGTCCGCCGCGTTCCTGCGGCGAGTCGTCCTCGTCAAAGGACGCGGGAGGGGCGCTGTTCGCACTCGGCGGGCGCGGGGGCGAGTTCGTGGTGGACGTGCGTTCGTTGCCGCGCGGGGGGTACGGGTACGCCGCGTATGCGTACACAGGCGGTGACGGCGATGACTCGTTCGACGACGAGAGTTCGCGTTCAAGGCAGGCAGGACGAGACAGAGATGGTGTTCGGGCGGCTGTCCGAGGTGCGGGATCTGCCGAATCTATGTGGATGAGACGGTCCTGGAGCCCTGCCTATTCGACTGGGTGATGTGCAGGCCGTATGTATGTATGTATATGCATTGGGAATTGAAACCTTTTTCTCGGTTGCATTCCCTCATTGACATGAATGTCGTATAAGTGCTATCAGGAATCGAAGCATATATATACAGTATACCAAAAGAGGGAGCAGGTAGGTTCACAAGTTCACGAGGCAAAAAGTTGAAGAAAACTAAGTGAAGTGCAATATACAGCTGTGGTGAATTCTTAGCAATTCTAGCAGCTCTAAGAAAGCTCCAGTGGGCGATCCAAGTGGTTTGACACGTCTGAGAGACCCAAATAAAGCGGTAGACATTGCAGAGAAGCCACCTAAGGGAGCTACTTTAAGACTTACGGCAGCCCCTCTTAGGTAGGTTAGTTTGTGGTAGCGGAACCGACCTAAGAGGGGGGTCGCCGACGCGCAAACGGATGCTTATGTTACACGTACATCTACCTCTTTATAAAATTGCGTGTGTCTGAAGCTTTTAAAGTCCGCTTTGGGCGAATCCGTTCCCACAGCATTGTAAGGTCATTGAACCTCAGTTTATTTATTCCGTAGCTGCACCGCAGCATGAGAGTATCATTGGGATCGAAATGTCCTGATATATGGTCCCCTTCCATGGTAGAACCCGCTCAGCTGAGTTTTGGTCGGTGGTTTGATTTTCGGCTCCAATCCCGGCGATCATTGGGAGCCATCTGCCACCTCGCACAACCCCCGCAATCACTTCTCCCTCAATTTAGCATGGGTCATGGGTTCAGTACGTCATAGCATCCACTTCTTCGGTCGAAGTGGTGGGCCGCGAAGCGGCCCGCCGCGCTCTTGTAAATTTACATATTGGGCGCCTCCGCACCATCTTCGTTCCTCGAGCACGGGGCGTCCGCAAGTCATCCATCTTCACAAAGAAACTCCAATTTCAGCGCAAAAACACTTATATATACAGCTTTGTCTAGAGAATAGAATACAAGAATATTTATGAATCTACAGTAAGAATATCCATGAGTCTATAGTAAGAATATCTATGAATCTACAGTAAGAATATCTATTAATCTACAGCAATGAAATTTACAAGAGTTGGTATACAGATAAGTGTATGATACAAATCAAGATTCACAGACGAGTTGGCGTGCAGGACGATGATAAAAATCAAGAGGCAGAAGGACGAATGTACGCGGTGAATGTGCCATTGCAAAAACAACCTCACTGTGGCTGAGCATTCTGAGCAGCAAGGTTGGCCAATGTCGCCTCCAGTGTGCCCGGGGGCATCGTTGATACCATTGTTAAAAGCGCTATCAGGGTGGCCTGGGCTTCGCCCGAAGCGGCGACTGGTGCGGGGCCTGCGGCAGTGCTGGATGCGGGTACGGGGAGCGCGTTTGAGGCGGGTATAGTTCCAAACAATATGGGCGGCAGCGTGGGCGTGGGTGCGGGTGCGGGTGCGGGTGTGGGTGCGTGTGCGGCAGGTGCAGGTGCGGGCACGGGCGCAGGTGCTGGTGTGGATGCAGGCGTAGGTGCAGCAGTAGCAGCGGCGCTGCACGTGGCGACGGTACGGCGTGGCAGGCGAGGTACCTTCTCCTGCTGCTTCGACGTTGAGGTATTGGGCTTCGATGACGACTTGGGCGGGGCCAAGCTTGGTCCAGCATCGATGCGAGCATCGGGGGCGTCGGGCACGATCATACCACCATCACTGCCTTGCCCGAGGACGGTGCTGTCGACGAGGTGGTACGCTTTGCCAATGGGCCCAGAGTGCCTCGTAGAATACACGGTCTCCATGTGGACGACATCAGGAGTGTCATCTGGAGACTGTGAGCGGCGTCGTTTGGTCGGGTGTTCGTCCTCTTCGCTGGGGCTAGCAAAGGTGACGCTCTTCTTGACGCGGCAGCGGCGGCCTCCGCCTTGTTGGATCAGGCTGGGCGCGGGGATGGGCTTTTCGACAACAGTGGTGTGTGTAGTAGAGCCGCGAGTTGAGGCGCGTGTTCTTACGGGTGCGGGTGCGGGTGCGGGTGCGGGTGCGAGTGCGGGTGGGGGTGCGGGTGCGAGTGGGGGTGCGGGTGCGGATGCGGATGCGGATCCAGATCCAGATTTCGCGTGGTACATCGCCTTCGGCTTGGGGCGAGGAAGTGGCGCGGGCGCAGGTGCATCTTCCTCCGATTGCGACTCGTCCACAGCCTCTGGTGTGCGGAGCCTCTTCCATGTGGGCAGTGGCGGCGCAGACTGCGCCGGTTCATCCTCCACCTTTGACTTGCCTCTGCCCTTCCCCTTTGGTTTTTTGGACCTATAAACGGAGGTGGTGGTCAACGGGACTTGGGATATGATGGGGTCAGGCAGGTCAAGGTCGTAATTGATTGCCCATAACTTTCCAGCACCATCCGCGCAAGGGAGGGCTACGCCACTTGACGAATGCCAATGCTTTAAGTATTCCGGGGTGTTGGGTGGCGGCACGGGGAGATTATAATCATGGCTGAAAATTACGATATTCGCTATGTTGATGTCAGTTCACATGCACAAAAGAGGGAATTGACATTGATCAAACTCACCTGAAATTTTGCTCTTACAAACCCGTTTCTCGAGACGGAAACCTTCTCCCAAAGTCCCGTGTGCATCGAGCGCTCAGTGGAACACTTTGCGAGTGCCCACCAGCCAGCCCCCAGCCCCCTTGTACGCCTCCGCCTCGCAGGGAAGTGCGGTCTCTAGACCAGGGTAATTCTCAAGAATCACTTCGTCGTCGTTGAACGTCAAACACGCAATCTTCCACATATGGCCATTCCCTTGGTCCCAGATGTTCTTGTTGAGATCTGCCTTGCTTGACGCGACCATGTGATCTTTGACAACTTTGATCTCAGCGGTATCATTAGCGCTATGCTGGACGTTTGTGTCAGCAGCAACCAGTTCCTCCGTCATGTTCGTGGTATCAGGCTTGATTGAGCGTGCTCTTGTGCATATGCGCTCAAGCTGCAGTACGAGGGGACAGGAGTCGGTGGGTGCGGATGTGGATGCGGATGCGGGTGCGGGTGCGCCGGTGGCCTCCTCTTGAGCCTCTAGTTCTTCTAGTTGCTCCTGGACATAATTGCTGGAAAAATAAATATTGCCCTCAATTGGCAGTCAAAATGAAAACTTACTACGCAGCGGTTTTTGCTGCCCCTAGCACTCTGTCCTTGTCAAGTTGCCCTCGGCCAAAGAACTATCCATGCAATCAGTAATGAACAATATGATGCAAAGTAAAACGCACCCCAGCTAACCCCGGCGTATAGAAGACTTCACCAAGCTCGCCATCATGGTTCACATGCGAGCCAACCACAATCATGATTGTTTCGAGATCGTGCTTGTCCCGGATACTTGTGACCTACTCAAAGTCAATGGAAGTTTGAAAGAAAAATAAGGAACATACAGCGGTCTTGAGCTGCCGAACCGACGCCTGGAACCGACGTTGTCGACCTTCAACAGTGACCACCTTGCCAGTGTTTACCCAGTCCGCATGTTTGATCAAAATATCCTCTGCAATGTCCAAACCATAGTCCTCCAAGAATTGTTGGTAGGACACCTTCATTTCTGCCGAACTGAGAATTCGAGTTTCAGTCCCGACACTCTCCTCGAACTCCACCGACGGGTCGATGCGGCGGAGCTCTGTGAGCCGATTAAGTGGGTGATTCACGTACATCTGGTATAGGTTCCAACGATTGGGGGAACGCGCGTATACCTCATCCAAGTGGTTATGGAACCCACGGAGGACGTGCTGCTGGGTGAGGCCAGTGGCATTGGCACAGCTGTCGACAATCTTCATCATGCAAGAGAAGCATGTTTGAAGAGCACTGTCCTGCGCTGCGGTGAGCTTCCCTCCCTTCGACTTGGACTTGGCAGCTGCCGTCTGGTTGCCCTCGTCGACGTCAGACTCAGTATTTGGCCCCAAGTCGGCTTCCACCTCCAGTTTGAACAAGGGGTAGGTCATCACCTCAGTCCCACCACGTCCCGTCGGGAGCTGGATGCAGGGTGTGGGGATGTCGAGCTGCTTGCGCGTCGACGTGAGCTGCGGGGTTGGTAAGTCAGTCGCCCCCCGCTTAACATGCTTGTGAGTCGAGATAATAGGGACAGGGACAGTCGACAATGGAGTCACTGGAGGGGAAGCGGAGAGGGGCGACATTAGCGGTGGTGGGCTGAAAGGCGGAGTATCTGCATGCGTAGGCAAAACCGTATCCGCATCCGCATCCGCACGTGGAACTGTATCCGCATCCGCATCCGCACGCGGAACCGTATCCGTATCCAGATCCAGATGCGGGGACGAGGTCTTCTGCCACTCAGGTGAGGGTGTCCAAGAATCCATTGGCGGCGGCGACGCAGGTGCAGGCTCAGGCTGATGCACTGCGGCCGAGGGGTCCAAGGGGAGCACGCCGAACAAAGGAGTCAAAGTTGGCCACTGCTTACTTGGGGACTGTTCAGTGGCGGGCTCGCGTGCACCAAACTCCAAATTCACCATGCCGGTAGATGTTGGAAACTGACGGCTCACTGTGGGAGCCGCAGTGGATGCAGAGGCGGAGACGCCATTGGTTCCGCCTAGCGATTGGCTGGCGCCGCCAGATGGTTGTGTGGGCAGCAGCCTGATCTTGAGCGGCATCAAAGAGGGCGGCCCCATGGCACTCGACAGTGGGAGCGGCGACGCGGAGGGCGTGCTGGACGCTGCTAGAGTTGGAAGTGGCAGCCCCGAGGAAACGGTGGATGGAACATCCGAATCGCCTGCCGAAGACTGCGCCAACCGCGCCTTCACACTGGGTTTGCGGTTCAGGCGGAATCGAGTGGGAGTCGTGTGAGGACTTGCCTCGCGCCAATGGCCGCCACCCCCGACCTGCTCGCCTTCACTGTCACTCTCGACATCATCGCCGCTACTCCCACTGATGTCGTTGTCCACCGTTGACGCATTGAATACGGAGGGGAAAGATATGGGCAGGATTGCGGGGCATTCGCGCGGATCGAGCGCGAAGTGAGGTTGAGAGTGAGGGGTGGACTGGATTTCGTCCACTTCCGCATCTTCATCGTAGTCGTCCCCCTGGGCATCGACATCGGCGAACGATATCTCCGCATCCGGCGAAAGCGGGAATGCCTCCACAGGCGGCATGGACATGTCGGCGTCCAGCTGCGAGAGGGGCAGCATGGGCGGCATGGAGAGCCGGGGAGCCTCCGCACCGGCGTGCGCCTTCGCGTCCGTACCCGCATCACCGTCAAGATGCAGCCCAGCCCACATGCTGCCATCGAAATTAGCCCTCTGGACTTTTAAACATTTGGGAAGCAGAGGGGACCTGGGGAGAGGGAGAACAAAAATGTTGAAGTGACGTGCGCGGGTCGTCTATCGACAGTGCGTCGGGGGAAAAGAGATCCATGGCTAGGGCTAGAGCACGAAAACGCATCAGAACAAGTCTGACAAGTGAAACGGAGGACATACCAAATGTCAACTGGCGAAATGTATTTTATAGAGAATCGACAAGTTTTGGATGCAGCACTGGACAGGAATCAGAGGCTAAAATTGCTGGTATGTTGGGGAACATACCAACCTCAAGAGAGACACTGAGATTCACCAAACCAGAGTGGGGTATACGAGGCGTCGTAGGGTACACGCCCTTTAGGTCAAAACTACCCAACAAAGGTTAATTGGATATGAGAATCAGATTCAGCGTGTATACGCACCGAATCTAGATACAGGGAGAAGGGGACGTAGTTGGCACGTGTATCAACGTGAAGTTGACACAGGCAGCGAGCGTGAAGCCCGCTGTAGACTGAAATGCGGTGGACGCGGTAGCTCCGGGCAGGTGTGAAGGCGGATGCGATGGCTCCGTAAACGGGCTCTGGTCGCGTTCTGGACGCGTTCGGATCGTGTTCTGGGGTTGTATTACGACCACCACAACACCTTGGATGTGTTGGGAGCACAGCGAAACGAAAAGAAAAAAGAGTGGAAGGAGTGGACGAGACAAAGAGGCTACGTCACGTGCTATGTGACGTGATGCGATGGCTCCGCGTTTCCGCATCCGCCTCCGGACGCGTCTCTGCATCCGCCTCCACTCACATCTTCAGCGTCCGCCGTGAACGCCGCCGCCATTTACATCAAATGATTGACCAATGGCGGGCCGTATAACAATTGTCCCCACTCGTTCTTTTTATATTGGAGTCATTTCATGCACGATCTCGTTCTTTGAAGTGTGCGACATGGTCTTTATTTATGCCCCTTGCTCATTGTAATTTTTGCAGATTTACTCCGGGACTCCGAAATCTCGAGCACGAAACGGACTGAAAGGTGCTCAAGATCTAATTAGAAGTGTCACTCCAACTACCATCTCAAACATGGGTCAACGTGCTGTGCATCTCACCACTGCTGAAAGGGCTGCAGCCCAACGTGAACATGATCGCAGATACTCTAAGAGTGGCCTGTGAGTACCTGAGAACCATTCATACTGTATTCTGCCAATAATAACAAGTCTCCAAAATAGTGCTAAAAGCATTCGCGCGACAGCAAAGCGTTTGCAACAGCGCCGCAAAGTCGCCAAAAACCCCGCGCCAGCCTCCTTTGACTATATCCCCCAGCTTCCACCACTCAGTGAAGCCATACTGGTGCTCAACGACATCGCGCTGCCCGAAGAGCAGTATCTCTATCGGGAGGCCCTCAACACACCGGATTCGTTGGACCTCTCAGACCTGGGTCGTTGGAAACGCCAGCCTCCATTTGAGGAGGACGAAGACCCAACGGATCCTCACTCGGAGGCATACCTCAGGTATACGCAGAACCTCTCGTTTGTTCTACACGGTGATCGCATGCGCACACAGAACGAGTTGGACATCCAACGTCGGAAGGACTTCAAGGGGACTGGGGGACGGGCTGCTATTCGTAGGCTGAGGGAGGAGGTGCTGCAGTTGTTGGAGTACTGGGATCGGGTGCGCAAACTCCAGAATTTTCATCATCCCTTCCACCAGTCTTGGGAGCATGAAATGCTCAACCATTATACTCAATGGCTTGCCCGCACTATTTACCACCTCTACTACCTCAAATTCTTGAACTAGCGTGCTACTATTTACATTCTTTGACCCTTGATCTTGCTTGCACTTACTACCGTTTAAAATTTTGGACCAGCACTATGAAAAGTTGTCATAGCGCACAAATTACATTGTATATACACAAATTACATTGTAAATCCCTGATTCTCATTCAGTACTTGCCAATGAATTTCGATTTAAGCAGTTCAGAAGGGGCTGAATGAGTCCTGCGGGGCCTCCGCATCCGTACTCACCGCATCCGGATCTGCATCCGCAAGTGCGCCGCATCCGGATCGGCATCCACAAGTGAGCCATTTCAAAGAGAAAGCAAGATTTATATTTTTCCGCTGCATCTAGGGGATGCGTACGGCAAGGTAAGTATATGCTCGGCAAGTATACGCCGTACTGAAGGCATCTGCGACTGTGAAACAGAAATATCGCTGTACCCTCGCAAGATGGCCCCTATTAGACAGATGACCCAGATTCCGCAGTCAAACCCATTGGTTTGACGTGGTTGTCCCTGAAAGTTTCATAGTAAGAAATAGTGCAATCTGTATCAAACCGACGTACCACATTGAAGAGGGGGCGTGCCGTCCAAGAGTCCTCTTCTGTTGTTACGAATAGATCATGGCGGTGTCGATTCACCAAAACAACCATTCGAGTGATCAAGATCATGACATCCTGTTCAAAATAAGACTAATTAGAAGGTGAGTAGACCGTGACGCACCCGAAGATCCCGGCGCCAGCCCGTCCTCTCTGAAAAACTGTCAAAAAAGAAAAGTTTTTGTTGTTTCACTGAAACAGCGACAAACACCCAGTGTTCTTCCATGCTTCGATGTATGGGTATAAGCCAGAATTCTTTATCCCAATACTGGGTGGGGCTAAGAGATTTCCATAATGTTGTATCAGATGCCTTGAAACGGGCGTGATTCAAGTCGAAGGTGTTAAGAACAGCACATCGATTTGCTAGTGCAGCGTAAGGAGATGTGGGGTGCCCGTAAATGCTCAAGAGGGATGCGGTAAGTCCATTGAGCGCGAAATTATTGAGCCGCCCTTCATGGAACCTAATGCGGTCTACATCCTCCACCTCGAGAGTGTGGTTGTCCCGACCTTCAAGACCAACAACAACGCGAGGCTCACGGGTTTGAGAAACTGTTAGTGATTGATTGCGCTGCTGCAAGTCCTGAAACAGGGTGGCGTCAGAACTCAGGCCGATCTGTGGCAAAAAAGGTTGGCAAGATTATCTTCAAACAAACAAATTCGACTTACTGGAGATTCCCACAGAATTTCTAATTGAATCGCAGCACCCTCAATCCCGGATGACTCTTCTGGCTCATCCTCGCTAGAAAGCAGCCCTTGAACAAGGATGACTTCATTGACATCAGAGATTGTGCCAACGTCAAGCTCCTCGGCAGTGCCAACATCGAGGCCCTCCGCAGTCACCATCTCATCCATGGGATCTGAATCCTGCAAATCCTCAAAAGGATACTCCTCCTTGGTCTCGTCCGGGGCCTGAACTCTCACTACCTGGTGTATGGTTCTGAGGGCAGGTGTGGGTACATTCACCGGAGTTGGGATGGGGGCGGATGCGGATGCAGAGCCCAATGCGGAAGCGGAGCCCAATGTGGAAGCGGGGCCTAATGGGGAGGCGCCGCCACTCAAAATTTTCTGTCCTCCTGGTTGTTGCAGCTTGAGCGCCGGGGCCAATGACACATGGAGGTACTCAATGTGTTCAAGCCTTTCCTGGAGAGCAAGGGTGAGAGAGGAATCTATCAGAGTAACTGTTATCACTATTCACAGCTGTTAGAAATAAATAAAAAAACATACCTGTGGAGGTTTCAATGGCTCTAGTGACAATCGAAAGCTCTTCGGCCAGCCAACGACACATATTTTGACGCTCTAAATTTAGTCGTAGAGCCTCCTCGGCACATCTGTCTGCGGTGTGAAGATTGCGGATGCCATCACGAACGTCCTCGTCACCTAGCCAGCGGGGAATGGAGCCGGTGGAGGGTGTAATCCACACATCCTGCTGAAGCTCCAAGTCGTTGCGGAGAACATCAAGTTTGGTGGAGAGTGGGGAGGGGATTGGTATTGTAAGCCCAGCGGGACGAAGCCGCTCAAGCTCGGCACAGTATCCGTTGAACTTTCCAACGTCTCGGTTAAATGCTGGCTTGCGAGTTGATATTGCTTTGCATGTGATTTGGTTCAGTTTCGTCCCTGAAAAAAAATCCGTAAATTTTCAGTGGACCTCTATGCAAAGTAACACATACCAGTAGGCTCCCGTCGACCTCCGCAAGCCTGATCAAGAGTTTCCCACTCATAGAAACTTCCCACTGCTCGCTCTCGAATATTTACCTTCAAGTCCCGTGCGTTCACCAAAACCCGGACAAAATTTAAGGGAAGCTCTTTCAGTTCAGGGAAGTTACTCGGAATGTTCAGGGATGAGTAGAGGGCTTCAGCCTGGTTAGTGAGTCGTTCGTGAGTTCTTTCTAGCCCACGAAGAAGGTCAATTGATTCTTGTGAAGCACCGGCATCCGTGATGGACTTCTTGGCATCCGAAATGGCCTTTTCGATGGTTTCTATTTGAACTTGGAGCCGAAGCACTTGATCGAGCTCACGGCGCAAACGTGCAGGAGCATCTATAAAGAAATCATTAAGATGCAGAGGCGGATGCGGATGCGGATGCGGAGGCGCACGTGATCGCAATGTCGATTGGGCTGCCTTCTGCGCGGCCCATTCCTGGCGAAGTTCTACCTCTGGGATACGGCATTCATAGAGCACCTTGAAGGCAGCCTTTTGCTTCTCTTCAAGGTTCTTGGTTTGTTGTCTGATAACCCACGCCCCAAGATTGTCTCGACCTTCATCATTGACAAAGGACGTGTATTGGTCTATTATCCAGATTTGGCGTGAGTTCTGTGAATGAATGATTCAGACAGGCAGAAATGATATAAGGGTGATAAAATACCCATTGGGCCCGTGTGATCGGAATTAATTTGCGGATACGGGACCAAAACCTTTCAACACCTTCGAGATCGGACAGCCCTACTCCGTTACGAAGCCGTGGGCTATAAAAAAGTTGGCAGATCCATCGGTGACCGAACACATGCATCGCGTTGATAATGAATGAGACCCGTTCGCGAAAACCTTCCGTGAGAATGTTAAACTGGAAATGGCAAGAGTGAGACACAGCTATATACAACGGAAATCCACATACCAGGTTGAAGCTACGATCTACAACACATCCAATATTGTATGCTTGTGTGATGGTGGCTTGAGGCAGAAGCTGGTCTTTGACCGTCTCCATCAGAGCAACAATGTAACATTGCTGCTCGCCAGGGGTGTCAATATCAGCAAGGAACAGAACCTGCGAATGTCGGCAGGTGATCACAAAAATACCGCTGGCATCGTAGCGCTTGGGATCGGCCTTCCGCTTTTTTTTGTTAGCAGCATTCCAGGACTCCCCACAAGCATCGACAGCCTCATTCGGAACTGGATGTTTGTTGGCAGCTGGAGGTTTTTTCCGTGCCTTCTCAATGCGTTCTCGTGTCTGCTGAAGTTTCTCCGCTGGCAGGAAATAACTGGGGTCATATCCGATAGGTCCGTCGCCAGCGGACCGGAGGTGACGATAGCTGAAGCAGCCATCTGCTCCTAATATGACATCACCCCCACTGGAGAGCTGTTAGAAAAATAAAATGATCAAATAAAGTGACTTACTCCTCCAACGCCCTCCCCCATTCTTCAAGGCCAAAGCAAGCGGGGCACCGCTCACGTAAAACACGGGAGGCACGTCCAGGAGTAAGTTTTGGAGAGTCTTGAAAGGGAGGGGGAGGGACGGGAAGGGTGTTGGATGCAGAGGACCGGGCCCCAGAGGCTGCTTCCGCATTGGTATCCGCATCCGCATTGGTATCCGTATCCGCATTGGTATCCGCATCCGCATTGGTATCTGCATTCACATCTGCAGATGGTTGTGCAGTAGGTGTAGAAGGGGGAGGGAATAGGAATTTGTCTGAAGCATCCAGAGCAACATTGAGTCTTGCCTCTAGCCTATCCCGGAGATTGCTGGACCACAAAACCGCATTGCCAAGAGCTTGCCGGAAAGGGTCAATGGCGCAGAGCCCGGGGTTCTGAACATGGTATGAACAAGAGTATTTGAAGTATAACAACAACTTACCCTTGTGGAGAGGACCTTGAAGCCCCGTCGATCGTAAATACTGTGTAGCCCAGCAGCAAGCGCCGTGATTGCATCACACGATCGCTCGAAAAGGGCATGATATATTTCCAAGAGGTCAAGAGAAATACCGGTGTGTGGTCTGGTAGGGGACGCAGGAAAGACCCCATGTTGTACTAGAAGTATGGCAACAGGCATACATTTACAGGTAATGACTTGAATCTGTTCCAAGTCTGCAAAGCAGATTCAGCATGCAACGGCAGAAACAATGAAATAACGAACGCGAAATGTACAAGCATTGGATGTTGACATTGATAGGGCTTCCACAGGAGACCGTACATTGGTGGTGAAGTGAGCTGGGAATAACAGAGGGTGCTTTTGCATGACTTTTCTGTTGATATTGCGCATAGGGTTCCTCGAGATGGGGCAATAGAGTTTCCCAGGCAAGGGCCAGTTGCTGTGCAGCCCGTTGGGCACGAGTACCATGAGAAACTGCTACGGGGCGCGGAACAAGCCGCATCCACGGGGGCGATGGAGGCAGAGGCGCTGCAGGCTCGGTGTCTACCCACTGGTCTTCCATTGGCGCGTCATCCTCAAGCGAAGTGGTGTGCACAGGCCCAGGAAGCGACTGAACAGGTGCACTAGAGGTGCTACCCCTGGCGCCGTGCTGGAGCGCGTCGATTTCGGCGCGAAGCTGAGCCATCTTCTGTGCATGTCCTATACCAGTGACGATGCTCTTCTTCTTAAATGTGCGTGCCTTGAGGGGGCTAGTGTGGTGGGCACCGTGACCGATGCGTGTAGTGGGTGCATCGGCGCGTATTGAGCGCTTATTGGTAGTAGGAGCCATGAAGGCCAATGCGGAAACGGCGGGCCAGGCACTGCCCAATATGGAAATTGGGCAAGATGGTTGCGGAGGCGCCCAATATGTAAATTTATGTACATGTAACATAAGCATCCGTTTGCGCGTCGGCGACCCCCCTCTTAGGTCGGTTCTGCTACCACAAACTAACCTACCTAAGAGGGGCTGCCGTAAGTCTTAAAGTAGCTCCCTTAGGTGAGAGAAGCAAGAAGACGCGTCGAAGTTGTCCGTCACTATGTGTCACAAATATCACGAGATGTGATGATTGGTAATAACTTGGGTGAGCAATCACTTGATCGAGGCAATCAACAGACTACAAACAATCGAAGTATGAGATAAAATGTTTGTAGCGTCTGTCTAGGAGAGACTAATGTACGAGCGTTCCTGACACCAACATGATACATGTATAATTATTAGACCCTCCGAAGACAGTGTAAGAGACTCGTCAAACCCTCGTACTACTGTTTGACAAACAGGGATTCAACGTGTTTCGATAAGAGAGAAAGGCGTGGACGCATGGAAAGAGCTTGGGTCGCTCTCAGCGTTCCACTAAGCAGGATTTTTTTACTCTTCGTCATTAGTCGGTCCATAGCACTCAGCGAAGCAGAAATGGGGAAAGAAGGGGAAAGCTGTGAGATATGAACGATTGAAGTCAAACGGTCGGGGGCCAACCGGAATCTAAAGTGCTGCCTCGGACAGTTGGACACTGTGCAGAGCAGGGGTGACAAAGTTGTGCAGAAGCCTTTCCATCCGGAGTCCCAAGTTCATATGCAATTCAATGCAAGGGGAAATCGGGATTCGAAAAATGGATATAGGGTCAAAAAGTTTTTTTCGACCCCGAGCTGACTCCACACCCCCTCCCCCTCCTTCCATATAGGGAAGTTTCCCATCTTGAACCCCAATGATATTTTCCCATAGCTTTCAGCAATGTTTGAACTCATCTAAACTGCGAGAGTTCCAAAAACTTTGACCTCAGCACCAACTCCGCACCCAACCATATTTGGCTGAACGAACTACGGAGTACCAAGTTGAGAGCTCAAATACCATCTGATACCCTTTCTAGAAATCAAGGTGCATCTTTGACAACCAAATAACACCTCCCTGAGGCTCTAATGGCTGTTTGGAAGCTCTGGATAATATACACTAAAAGTTTTTTTCAGGCTGCCCTGGACCCCCCCACGTACAATATTTTAATCCTGATTTCCCTTTGATTCAATAGAACTTGAAGAACAGTGGAATTTAGCGGAATAACCGTGCAACTTGGTGTAGTTCAGTCCAAGCAAGCCGCGCAGTTTTGTGGAGAGCAGTATCTGCATTGCACTGATATGCTGTGGGCTGCGGCCCATCAGAACGCGATGGCCGCCACGAAATTATTGCTGCCGATGATGCCGTTTCGCAGCTTAGGTTTGGTGTTTCTTCTATTCAATAAAATTTTGGTGCGTGCTCAAATCCAACAATAAGCCGTGATTTCCCCATCTGAATGAGATTGGCAATGCGTGCTGTTCGGCCATGCAGAGTTCAATAGTGAATCCAGACTCCAACATCCACTCAGAAGGCGAGGAGGAGGATTTGTTATTATGGAGGTGCCGATCCCTATGCTATCGTGCACCTCGAGGTAGTGTTGCCGCGGCTCGGCTTGGCTTGCTAGCCGATTGAGCCGAGCCTAAATTTAGCCAAGCCAAGCTAGCCGTTGCCAAGGCGGCTCTATGTGACTCGGCTTCGGCTCGAGCCGGCTTGAGCCCAGCTTAGCCGCGGCTTCACACAGTTTTGTCTTGCGCCCACCATGCGCCGCTGCGATGCTTCCCTTTCCGCTCGTTGTCGCTCTACATGTCCCCTGAGACTCTCTTAGTGCCTGCTTTGATGTAAATCCCTCTTATCGCCCAAGGCTGTGGGCTAGGCAACCGACGGGGCAATCGGCTTTTCAGCGACATCACTGCTGCTAGTACGCATGAATTAAAGCTTCATGGAAGCTTAAGATTTCATGTAACCATATTGCACACGCCCGCACCGATGCCAGCTAGTGAGGTTTGTACTGAGGTGGGGATTGGGGTGGGTGATTGATGTTCTTTTTTTTGGGTTTTGAATGTGAGGATGTCGTTACCTCTACGCGCCTGAAGGGCAGACGAAATGCATGCCTCGGGAACGGAAATCATGAATCCTTGTTATCCCGAGTGCAGGGGGGTGGATGTCTCCTGTAGAGCAAGAGCGGGGAATCATGCCTACTGAATCCCTCCTTTTTCTTTTCACCCCCAAACTTGGGAACATGGACGCGGTGGAGCAGTTGCATGCGTTGGGGAAGAGAGTGCTGCAGGTGCGTTCCTGTTTCATGTTGTTTGTGTTTTCGTTGCGGAATTTCCTGCCCTGGAATACTCCCCTTGTGGTTTTTCCTGGACCAAGCAGGGCGCCAAAGCAAGAGCAGGAGAGGGGTGGTCCGGGACCCTCTCTTTTGCATCTGAAGCCCTCCTCGAGCCTCCTCCTTTGATGGAGCGGCATCCTGGGGCTCGCTTGCGTGAGCCATAACTTGATTTTCCTTGCCAGATATTCGGAAGACTAGTTAGAGTGGGGCGTTCATGGATGACCATCCTAATCGATATGTACCCGATAATGTGAAGGCAGATATTTATAGAGTAGTAGAACTCCTGCGAGTCCTATTCGGTATCAAGTAGTGATCGAATGAATGGGCTTCCAAAAAATGTGTCGACGTTTTGCAGTAAGGAATACATGAGGCAGTGGTGTGTCATACATACACCGTAGTATTACAAGACATGTTGATGTATGCAGACGTGGAGAGGATAGGGAAGTATTGTATAATGCAGAGCCAAATCGACATGGGGGTCAGTAAGCAGATTAGTCTTAAATAAGTATGTAGGTGCTGAGAGACAATCTCGAGCCTGCCAATTAATTTTCTGGAGCATTAGCAAGATAAAGGTAAAACATGCTATCCAATATTCCCGGTGAGAGCGAACAATGATCAGCAATTGGGCACGAAAGGGAAAAAAGGAAAGGAGAAACGTACATGGGGGCAACGCGGAGGGATGCGGACCAGCCCGATGTGATTGGTGGTACCGGCGACATTGGGTCGAGAATTGGCAGCTTGGCAAGGGGGCTTCGAGAAGTCGTCGATGGTAACGACGGTTCTCGGAAGTATTCCCATTGTCGCGATTGCGACCAGGGAAACATACTTGTGGACGGGGTGCTGCGCCGGCAGCAGCCTCGGGCTCATCGTCGAAGACCTTAGCATGATCATTGCCGTTTCCAAGGGACGTGGTCGACAGGTAGACCGTCCGGTACCGGTGGAGCAGGGGAATGCTCCGCTGCAGGTCAAAAAAGAGTTGAAATTGAATAAAAGTGCAGGAAAAAATACCTTCTGCTACCGCGCATGAGCTTTTCCTCGCATACAGTATTAGTATGATAGTTATAAATTTGATCAGCTGATTAGCTAGTTTGATGAATTTATAACTAGTTTGATGGGCGTGATGCGCCCTCCCCGCCCTCCAGGAGATCAGAGATAGCCGGACAACCACACGCCCTCACGTCACTACAATATAATTATTTGTGAGATACCAGCACTGAGTCTCTGCTGAGACTGCGAGCATTCACAAGGCAGAATGACCCAAAAACACATTGGGACTTACGATTCAATTTTGGGACACCGGGTGAACCGAGCACAAAGGTATTCAGTGGGCACTTTCTTTGCGCTAAAACCTGCTCCGGTCACGCCCGAAATTTCAAATTTTCAAGGTATATAGCCTTGCTTTGATTTTCTCTGTGCCTTGTCCTCATACTTTCCACCATGTTTGACGCAGACTTCAAAAGGTCGAAACTCAGTGTGATGCCGTGGCCGAAAGTGTGACATAATTGCACCGGAGAAGGCGGGATGTGAGCCGAGACTGGCGGGAGGCGGGGGGGCATCGGGGCGTACGAAAATAAGGGAACTAGTCATTTTGGGGGTAAACTAGTTAATAAATATATAACTATCTTACTAAAACTGTCGTGCCTCGCTTTTCCTCTGTGATCGCGTCGTGCTCTGTCGGCCAAGGGTCTGTGAGGTGCACGCGTTAGCGCTCGTTCTTTTGTTTGTTTTGAAGGTGAGCAAAGTGATCATAATCAGAATAGAACAACCTAGATTAAATTACGAGCACTATCCATATTGTGCTATCACAAGGTCTAGGGTGATCGAGGTGGTCGCTGCGGAGGGAGTTGCAGCTATGTACTCGAGGTGCGGAACTTGGCTATCCGAAGAGATCGTGGATGTTGGGAAGCGGCGAGCACAAGATTGAGGACTCGGAGAGTTGGGTGACAAGCGGCGGCACCTGGGGAAAGCGAATTAGGGGCTGCATTGGGTTGCTAAGCAAGGAGGGTCTTTCACGCACGGGTTTCAGCATAATATTAGTTCCTCCTAGATAAGATCGCCATTGTGCTAGAAAACATGGAAAAATTGGAGTTGAGGTAATATCAAAAACTTCCAGAAGGATGATAGGCATCCATCGATATGCAACGGATGTTTTTAAATCGTCGACGGTTCTGCAAACGCCCCAAGTCGCTTGGCGACGTCCAAAGCCAAAAATGGAATGGGAAACGGGTTAGGAAGCTTCTTGAGGCCTTCCAAACGGCGTCGGGGGTGCTCCAGGGTGTGGGCAGCGGAAGAGGAAGCAAAGACGCGTTGAATACGGCAGATCGGTTAACGACGTTAATGACGTGGCACATTGACGTCGTCCACGCTGATTTCATCCAGTGTCGAAGGTGTACAGAGTGGACGAGGAGCGTAGAACGCCGTAGGGGTTGCTTAAATTCCTAGGGCCACAAATGCTGGCTGAGCCGCAGCTGAGCCACAGCTCAGCCGCAAGCTGCCCAAGCCAGCCGTCCATAAATGGCTCGGCTCGGCTTTAATCGGTGATGGCTCCGGAAAGCCATCAAAAGCCAAGCCAAGCCAGCCGTAGCCGAGCCGCGGCAACACTACCCCGAGATCAGAGTTTTGGAATTTACAGTCAAATCAAGATGAGGCACCTGCAGCCTTGATGGGACCCGCGGCATACCGTGGCAGTCTAAGGGACCGCAGGGTTGAATGCCTTGAAAACACTGGGTCAGGCTGGTGTACATAGTTTGAATCTTATTGTCAGTTTACTCACTTAGTCCGCTGAAGGTCATGGGAAAACAGCTTATATTAATATATTGGTGTCGAGAGGATTACGCAAATCGAATAGACTCGTTACCAGTCTGCTTACAATGAGCAAAAAATGTGGCAAGCACTTTGCTGTAAGCGAGTCTACAAATTGAAGAATTTTGAGCGCGAGACTTGGGGATAGACGCTGAGACGGCCGCCGCCCTAGTCACTTGAGAGTTTGAGCGCCGAGTCGGCTGTCATTAAAATACAAGGGCTTCATGATTCGTTCCATCTGTCAACCTGAGGCGCTGATGCATGTTGCAAGAAGAATGCAAGAAGATGCGGCCTGTGTCGCAAGTTCAGCCGGATTGACGTTTTGAGTTCCGGGTCTGCTGTCATTATAAAAATCAAGCAATGCGGCGATTCGTTTCATCTGTCAGGCGCTAATGCATGTTACAAGAAGTATGTGCAGCCTCTAAGTACTGTAGACCAAGGCGCGTCCGATATATCGATAGAAGGGCCATCCTGACGTGGCACAAGCTCTTCTACTGTTCTGAAATCTTGGTGGCAGTTTCACCTATCAGTTCTCTCTGTCCCTCTGTAATGTCATGGGTATATCACGACGGAATTTCAGGAATTGCTCGAGCGCTCATGACTCCACTGCGAAGCACCAGGCTATCTTCTTCACCGGGATGATGTAATAATTTCAGTTCGTCACAGCCCCGTCCTGCTAGTCGCGCTCATTCGTTTAGTTCCCGGTGAGAATCAGAAGAGTTGTACCATTTGATAGAAAGTAGGAAGTAAAATTCGACTAGCGGAAACTGTAACATTCCTCCTCAAGGCACCGAGTGCGAGGCAGTTATGAGGTCGACGACCAACTTGCCAAGTGGCGGGGAAAGTAATTGAACAATCGATCCGCACATAGCCACCTATAAATCAAACGCGATGGGGCTCTGCCCGCTCCACCATTTCAATTGAACGGCATCATGGTGCAGCGCCTTGGCAGCCGAAACCACGCCTCCGAACCACCCCAGTGCCATACGTCTGTCGGATACTACTTCCGACATAGAATCATACAAGTCGAATGTCGGCTTCAATATTTGCCGTTGGAAGCCTTCATAAATAACGGTGGTGCAGTTAGTGCTTGAAGCTATCCTTCCTTCCCTCTGTTCAGTCATGGGTGCCCTCGATCTCACTATTGGGTAAGTTCTTGATTTTTTTAAGAAATCACAGCCGACTCTTTCCAGATGTCTCCTTATTGCCTCATGGGCCAACATGGTGTGCGTGTTTTGTTTTTGTATTTTTGAAAGATGATGCCAACTCGACTTTGACATAGCCTCTTCACCCTTCAGTGCGTTATTTCTTTTGATGGTTGAACTTACCCTCAACTCTGGTTTCACAGGGGCGTTCAGTACGGCTGTTCCGTTATCTTCGTGATAATACTGTACTATTTCGATCAATTCGGCACCGATCCTGAAATTTTAGTACAATTAAAATCCAAAAGAATTCCGATAAATTGAGAAAAAATTATTGCCGCAATAAAAAAAAATGGGCGTGACGCGTGACCGCCGAATTGAACGAAATTGTACAGTAGTGTTACTCAAATTCTGCAGGACATACAGATATTTTACGAGGTATCCCAAAGGTTGCATACCACGATCCACGTATTCATTCATCACTTTCTGACCACATCCTTAGACATATGGTTCAACAAAATATCAGTGCTGGGTGCCTTGGCTTCGGATTTCATGACTGTCTTTGCGTGTTTGTCGGTGAACTACTTGTACCTGGTAACTCACTGGGGTAAGTCCGCGTTTTCCGTCGTTCGATTACTCGATTTTTACAAGACCTACTTCCTTTATAGGCAACGAAGTAAGTTCTAATTAAATTCACCATACCCAGCTCTGATCGTTTCCCCCGCAAGACGTACATCCAGAGGCAGTAAGTCAAGTACATGTGCTAAATATCCCATTTCCTGATATCCCGATAGGCCACGGGTGTTTCCTGTATATATCATAGGTATTATCTTTTCCTGAGAGAATCGCATTCAGAAAGGCCTCTTACCTCGTTCGATCAAAAGGCACCGGAGTAACCGCCACAATAGTCCAGATCTGGCTAACTCGCATGGTATTCAACTTGTAATGTCCCCAGGTCCCCAGTTCTCACTGATTCGAAGCTGAAATTGCATGCAGGACAAAGCAATGGATATGGCCGCCCTTGATTGCAGTGTTCATTTTCACTGGTCTGGTTGGCGCGGGTGCCACCGCTTCCCAAGTCTTTATTAACGCGTCATATACCGGGCGGGACGCTGTTGTCAGATATGTCACGAGTGAGCTTGAATTCTCTGTTCCAGATCGAAAGTCCAGAATCCTTCGCAGTCTGGCTGTCTGGATCCGTCGCCGCGGATGTGATTATCACCGGCGTCCTCGTATGGACGTTCCGCACACTCAAAACAGACTTTCGCAGCACCAAAGAGTACGATCAACAACCACCATCATCTTCCAGTCCATCTGATTGAACGGCAGATTGATTCATCGCCTGACCATTGCAGCTGTCCGCAATGGTTCAATAACCACCATAATAACGTTCGTGCTTTCAGTTCAGCTATATTTGCATACTCACCATGGCATGGCGATCAGTCTCATCAACCTCGTTGTGTTTAAATTGCAGCCAGAAACAAACTGTACGTCGCACAAAAAACTTTCATAGCTGAAACTGACCAACATTCCAGCGGCTGTGATGATCGAGGCAAGCCCTTCATCTCTTCACGCCAGCACCTATTACTTAACAATTTCTGGCCTCAGATGACTATTGGACGAATCTACACACTGTAAGTCACCAAGTTATCATCTGTCGCCTTAGCACTGACTCGCTGCTTACAATAGATGCATGTTGGCCAACCTGAACAACCGGACACTCCTGGGCAGCCAATTGCAGGCATCTGTCGAAATCACTTCAAATATCAAGTTCAATCCCATGGGCTTACATCGACCAGAACGCACTTTTGAAAGCGATGGTAGCATGAACAGTGGACTCCAAAACAGTTGCAGCGACGCTGTTTAAGCGAAAATGTGCACTCGGCATCCCGCGAGAATCTCAGGATAAGCGGAGAGCCACTCGGACAGCGGAGCGTTAATCTGTAATACTTAGCATCAGCCTTGTCGATCGGCCCTTTCAAACTCAGCCATCTACGCATTACTGATTGTATTACCTTGATGTAATCCGCGGGGCGTCTCGCCTTCCGCCGCCACATAATTACACTTCACGGCTGCTCCCGCCAATGAGAAATTCAAAACGCTCTCCTGGCACTCCTGAAACTATGGATCCTAGTGGGAGCTCTTAGTCTTAGTCGTTAGCTCAAGTCAGCCTATTGGTGGTTTTAATTTTGGTTTGGCAAGCAGATGCGCCGCCCACTGCCGCGCGCAAGATCCCCGAATCCGGTATCACTCCTTATAAGGAAAGTTTCAATATCCATACCGGGACAGAATTTTCAAAAGACATCTTGTGACCTGCAACGTAAGGGCAGGCTCCGGTCAATTTAAACCGAAGTGGTGGGAGAAACTACCCAACAATTGGGATCCAAATGGGGCAAAATAAGTGGACACTTTGACTTCCAAAAATTGGTTGAAACGAGAAAATCTGGCGTCTTTTTTTGCTTCTGGCGTTCGAAAAAATTCTGTCGGAAAGAGTCGCGTGACGTCACGGACACGTGGATCATGCGTCACAGGTCGCGCCTCGAAAAAAACCGTCAATACGCGATATGGGTGCGTTCGCATTGATACCCAGCGGGGCCTTTCGATTCCAACTAGATTCAATACGGGATTGTTCATGGCACTAACATGACACCTCAATCGTTTATTAGACTTTCCAAAGACACTCGTCAAACACTCGTGTAGACGAGTGTCTAATGATTGACAATCAAAATGTTTCGATGAGAAGAGAGAAAGGCGCAGACACATGCATGCTCAAAGCATGGGGCGCTCTCAGCGCTCCACTAATCACCATTTCCTTCCAGCTCAAACTCTTCGCCATCAACCGACCCATAGCAGTCAGCAAAGAAGAAGTGGGGAATGGAGGGGAAAGCAGCGAGATAAGAATTCCGGTGCTTCACATCTCCTTGAGTGATGCACACTTCCTGGAGGCTGCAGCCAGATTTCGATATGAACGATTGCAGCGAAACGGTGGGGGCCAACTGGGATCCAAGCGCGGCCTCGGACAGTTTGAGACTGCGCAGAGCGGGGGTGACAAAGTTGTGCAGAAAGCCTTCCATCTGGGGTCCCAGTGTCAAGATTAATGAATCCAGATGGGGAAGAGTAATATCATCCCCAAGCACAACAAATTTGTGGCTCCAGAAGTAGAGGTTGCAGTGAACAAGGTTTGCCGTCTGCTGCAAAATCGAAAAGCAATGGCATGGATCAGGGTCGATGAGCGTCAAAGACGTCAATTGCCCCCATGGCAACGTGACTTTCAATACGGTGTGCCGTCGAAGAATAGCTGTGCGGAGCAGAGAGGCTTCGTCGAACCTGAAGACGGGTTTGGCGCTATCTTCGAGCGCTAAATCGAGATAGCGCAGTAAAGGCATTGGGCCATCGATAGCGAGGAGGGGGGAGCCGTAAACGTCAAGTGTAAGGTACTCCCAGCGCGCGCGTTGATCGACGAGTGTGCGTGCCATTGATACCAACCTGGAACGTGTGGTGATGGAAAGAGGGCAAGAACCGGACCTCTGTAACCAGATATCCGTTATACGGGACTGTTGGCCGAGGTTCAGGCCGAAGATGTTGGTCCCAGTGGCTCTCCAGAGCGCAGGGGTACCCAGTGCAATGTCCCTCCATTTATGGCAAACTAAGGTCAGACCGACCGGCGAGTCGATTCCGATAACAGGTGGGGCATGGGGATAATTTGGGAGGAAATGCACGAAGATTTCGGAAGTGATTTCATTCGGCAACGTCAAGATCGGGTACCTATAGGCATCGAGTCTCTCCTGCGCTCGAGCTTGCTCTACTTGCAAGCTTGCAGGCGACTCGGAGCCCTCGAGATCTAGGATTTGGACTGGCATGCCGGTGCGTAACAATGTCAACTGCAAAGTATTTATACCGCAGGGACACATACGAAACCGTGACAAGAAATGAGTCTTACTCAACGTTGTGAGTCTACGTGGCGAGTCAAGACGGCAAACTCACTGCCGAGCGGCACCGTGTTTTGATTTTCGAACAGAGCCTGATTCGGCAGCGTGATCGCTGGAACTCCGTGCCGTAAGTCTTTTCAAGCAAATGTGAAGTAGGCGGAAATAAGCAGACATTTTGACTTTCAACAGCGAACAGACACGGGAAAAGTTAGCGCCTTTATTTTTTTGTTGTTGGCTTTTGAAAAGTTTCTGTCGGTTGTTGGCCCATTGAATTGTCCTCAGATTTCCTCCAGCATTTCGGCGGGTCGAAAATCACGATTGCCTATATTTTTCTTTGTGCCCCGGGTCATAATATGACTTGCGCACTACTGGCGGCTGACGTCAGACAACGCGGAGCAGATTAAAGAAAACGTTGGAGTTGACGTCGTTGAACTCATATTGAACAACATACTTCCACATACTATGAGCGGGACAGATGAATTATGAACATACATATTACACTAACGCAGTCTCGTCTCGGTATAAAGAGTCACATCCCGCAATCTGAGCCGCATTAAACATTTTCAGCAGCATGCCGGCTAAAGCTCCTGCTACTCTCTTCGGTGCTCAAATCCAATTCCTTACGAGCCATGCTCTCCAGCTGCACGATATTCTCCCGCTGGCCAAACACGGTGTCTGTCGCCGCGGACCGTTTGCTGCCAGGCGCCCATTGCACGGTGCTTACAGCGCGACTGGTTCCAAGGGTGACCGACGACGAAGGCGACGACTCCCATATGGTTTGGTGGAAGTTCACAATGACGATGATAAGGGTGGGGTACATCCCCGAGATCTGGTCGCCCATGCTGGAAAAGAGCTCGTAAAGGTAGATGACGGGCTTGTGGCGGTCAATGTTGACGAAGAGGATGAATTGGGTGAGCTGATGTTTCCCGGGCATGAGATGCATGTCGATCAATAGATAGAGTGGGGTGCGACTCACCCAGAATAAACAGTAGATGAAGCCAGATTCGACGAGGAGAGAAAGGACTTTGTCCGTGGACATTCTACGAGGGTTGCCAATATAGCTCAGGGCCTTCATCGATTGACGGTGTCGCCTTTGAGTGAAATAATGGTCAGCAAATAATTACGGTTGAATTGAATTCAGCGCTCTCACCAGGCTTTATAGCCTATCAGCACTGTGCAGCTCCCGTTGGTCACCAAAGAAAACGCCCATGATGTGAGTTCGGCGTGTGCGCAGACCGCGCCACCACTGGCAATAGCCGACTGGTTGCTCCATCCTGCCCCAGTTAAGCAAGTGAGGTCGATGACGTTGAAAACTATGAGAAAAAATGACGATGAGACACAAAATAGCGCAGAAATGAATATCGACTGACTGAATGACATGAGCAGCATGGTGCAGGGGATAGCGACCGCCCAGAGCTGTCTTTGGTACAGCACCCATGCCCGCCAAATAACGACCGTGTCTCCGACCACCATCTAATGAATGTTGGATCGCTGCAGAAGGAAGGGCGGAATGACACCCACGTTGAACATGAAGAGCGCCTCCTCAGGCGGGCCGAGCAATGCAAGGTTGTTATTCGCGATGTCCACCCTGTCTGGGAGAGGGATATCCGGGTGGTCCATGATCAATATGTGCGCGTTTTGGAACCACGCAGTGACATTCAGCGCCCACAGCGTGACGGAAGTCGCATATAGATAGATCACGACGCAGAGCATGGCGATGGAGCTGCGCGACTTCAAGCCTTTCCGGCTAGACACAACGGGTCAGAGATTCATTTTCAGTCAAGACGGGTGGATGGAAATCTAATTACAAGATGGAATAGACAGCAAGTATGAAAAACACTCCGTATGTACCTGTCGTACATGAATATCGAGCCAAGAGTGTAGTTCGAAAAAAGACGCACTCATAAATATGGTCTCCCAGATCATGCCTACGGCATCCTCGGTTATAACCAGTCCATAGAGATAGAGTGCTTGCGCATCCGTAGCCGATAATGGAGCCGATACAGTAGAATTAGAATCAGACATGATCTTGGCGAATGAAGGTGTATGCCGGGTCGCTGAACAGTAAATGAAGCAAGAGTGCGGCGGCAAGTTGGGGATCCACAGATGCAGAATAGATGGGCGCAAGAGATTATATATGGCCATCCACAAAGCCAGCCAGCCATATTTAGCACCGGTGCGATGTCCACAAGATGAACTTAGCACTGCCGAGATACTCAATCAATAGAAAGCACCCGTACGAACCAGCCAGCTGTGATACTAGGAGTGGGAAGCGGTGTTGCGTCTGATGAGAAAGAAAGGCCGGACCCCGAGTCGTCTGAGTTTCAGAGTCTCAGAAGAGACTCGGAGCATGGACTGGCGAGCAGTCTATCATTGAACGAAATGTGTGAGCGACCGCGGTGTTTCATCGACATCTATGACCGTTGTCTTTGGCCACAAGCTACAAAGGTTACTTTCAGTGGAAAAAGCGGCCACAAGATTAGACAGGATGCGCACGAGCCGCGTGCGGCTTTTGGCACTTGTGCAAAGCCGCGTGAGATTTTCCATTACCTGCAAATAAAATACCATTTTTGTATATCCACACTCCCATTTTGTCCCTAGACTTTGTGCATACTCAGTATTGTTGGATTTGGTCATGAGGGCGAGCCTGAGCAAGCCATTCTTTGATGACATCACCGACGCAGTGCTCTCGCGGCTTTATCTTGCCTGTTCCCACTCCACTATTAATGCTCCACTCTGTATTTAAAAAATATACCAGGGATACAATGTCTGTAAGTACCTTCTATTCCATTGAAATATGTAGTGTCCAGGCCATGATTATATTTTTTTCGGTGCGGCTTTGCAGAATGACCAAAAGCCGCATGAAGCTGCAGGCGGCCCATGCGGCTTTTGCGCATCCTCTCTATTATTGCCAGTCAAAGATCTTCGGTTCCGAAGCCAATTCTGCACAGGTAGCCGGCGTCCCGAAGAAGTCCTCTCTGGTATCCAAGCGCTCCCGGTCCCGAAAGATTTTCCTCTTTGGCTCGCGAATTCGGCGTATTGCATCCGTAACCCAAACGACATCGGGGGAAACGCCAGATGATAGCACATAGCGGTCCACCTGTTTCCCAGTTTACCTTCGCCTTCGCAGTGCAAAGCTCTGCTCTTCTATGTAATCAATCAAGCTGATGCGGATCACGATTGTTGTACGGTGGGAAGCACGGAAAGCACCAATGATAAGAAGAAATCCGAGTAGACGTGAATGGCGCCATGTATACGTATATCGGTATTGGGCATGGTGAGAAACCACTAGACTAGATAGGTTCGCGTCTGAATCGAGGAGAATCATGTGAGCGGAGAGGGGCACTGTGAAACCGATTCGGCCAGTCGAGTTCGACGCTTCAGGAAGCGGAAAGAACGTGCGAGTCGAGCCAAGGATACAGCTTCGAGTACAGCACCCAGCCTGGAGCGGTGGCAGGCTGGCAGCAGTGCTTCGAGAATTGAGTCTGAAGCAATTGAGAACGAAACCACAATTGCGAGCAGGAAGGCGCAGGCGGGTGAGCTCCAGAAATATGTCGGGAATAGCGAAGGCGGAAGGGCAAAATCTTCCACGAGAGAGATGCAAAAGAAAAGCAAAAGAAAATTGGTGATTGGTTGGTGACAAGGTTGTGCAAGGACAGCGTGAGACAACATTCTCATTTCGGCCTCCGACTCTTTCTCTTTCTTCCTCAGCATGCCCTCCGACCTCCCTCCCCGCTCACAATATCTCCTCCTTCGCACCTCCCCACCGGCGGACGAGCTCACCCTCCGCCAAACTCTCCAAGAGAACCTCGCGCAGGCATTTGGGACCACCGCGGCGGGGACACACGTCGACGTTCTCTGGGTGTCAAGCGCTGATTCAAAATCGAATTCCAACGCGAACGGAAACGACGGGCGCGCCCTCGTACGCGTCGGCCATGGGTGCGTGCCTTTTTCTTGTGTGTGGATATGGGCTGACTCGTTGAATTCGGTGCAGAGCCGACGCGATGCGCGTCCTCGCCTCAATCGTCACCGCATCCTCCTCTCCGCGCCTCACGCTCATCAAGGCGTCGGTGTTCCTGCCTTCCTTGCTCGTAGACGACGACCAGGCGCTGTGATGCGATGTATTCGTTTTTCTTGCGGCGTTTGTGGCGCAGGTGGATGTCCGGATGATGGATGCGGCGCGTATTGGGCGCCGACGGACAATATTAATAGAGAACGACGCGGCGCGCAAGTACGCCTCAAGGTGATTTTCTTCATTAATCTGTGTTATCAATCTTTCCTCCCTTGACTGAAACCTAGTAGACGTTCCCGTTCTTGACATGCCATTCAAAAGTGCATTGTACTCGTTCAGGCAACTTCGAATATGGCGCTTTATTAATACTGTACATACACCGCGACTTGCACGCGCGCAATCCCCATACCTCACTTACTTGCCGGAATTCGCGCACCGATCCGCTATCGGATATGGGCACCGCGCCAGAAACCACTTATGTACTGCATAAGATATGAGACAAGCTGCGAAAATCCACAATGGATTGACTTTGCGTACATCGTAGGGTAGGTGTAGGTACATTGCCCACTGTACATACACGAGAGGATAGGACAGACACGGAGAACGCCGGTAATGAAGATACGCTGACACGTACCAATTTACGCGAAAGGACGGGATAGGATATGTGGATACTTACTCTACAACGCGCTACTTGGTAGCCTCTGCTCCGTACGTTGGGCGTTATACAGAATCCGGCCGTGAAAGGCCCGGCGGACGCGGCGCTCGGCGATGGCAGCATGCCCTCCAGCTCCTCCGCGATGGTGTGTGCATCAGGGCGCGCGGCGGCGGCGGGAGCGAGCGCGCCACGGGTGAGTACGGGGACGGGGCGTCATTGAGTGGTGACCGGGATGCGGACGTGTGCGCATGACAATGACTGTGCGAATACGAATGCGAATGGGTAGTCGACCCGCCCGGCGTGGGGATCCCCTTGGGCGGGGACTCCACGACCGGGGACGCGGACAGGTTCGCGGTGAAGTACGATGCGCCGCTCCCCTCAGATGTCCCCGTCCCGCCCGTCCCGCTCGTCGTCCCCGTCCCGCCCGTCCCTGAATGCACACTCCCCACGCTTCCCGTCCTTCCCACCCTCCACCAGCTCCCCCAGATGCTCGAGGTGCGAGTCCGGCAGCCCCGCCCCATTCCCACCCACGCCCATCGCGCCAATCAGCCCCACCGCCGCCAAACTCAGACTCCCCGCCCGACTCGGCGGCTCGGTCCCGCCCCCGCCCGCATGATCCGAACGCTCACTCCGGTCCATCATCGCCCGCGTCGGCGGGTGCAACACCGTATGCACGCTCCCGCCTCTCCCCGCCCCCGCCCCCGCCCCCGTACACGCTCGACCGCGCGACGCTGCCCCCCGCGACGCTCGTACGCGGACGCGGACACGCTCGTGCTCATCGAGCGCGACCCGATGCTCTCGATCGTGGGCATGCGCCGCACGTACGCGTTTAGGATCCGCACGTCCTTGTCCGGCGGGTAGGTCCGAACTCGTCGTACAGATCGAATTCCTCGAGCCCGAAGGCGGCACTATCGCCCGACGAGCGCAGAGCGCAGCCGTCAGTGGAGGTGGAGGTGGGTTGGGTGGAGGCGACGTCGTCGATGGCCGGTCGCGCGAGCTGCGCAGAGATCGCCTATCCCGATCGCCGGCTCCCGGAATGGTGAGAGTTGGAGTGGGAGTTAAGCGTCGACATCGAGGGCTGGTCCTTGGCATGGGCATGGGTGGTGGGGAACGGCGTAGGCGTGCCCGCCGTGCTCATCGGGGGCGACCCCGCACTGAGGTACGTGGACTCGCTAACGGAGATAGACGAGGTGCGGTGCGCGTGGAGGGAGAGGCGGTAGGTGTGTTGGTAGGACGAGAGGGCGAGGTGGTAGATCGTCTACGAGGGAATAAGAATAACGAGCGGGTGAGTACGAGATCGTGAAGCGGAAGTGAAAGAGAAGGGGAATAAAAGAGAAAGAAGGAAGGAGAGAGCAGACAAGACAAGAAAAAGAAAAGAAACGCGATCGGGTATGAATTGAAAGTCGTTCTGCGGCAAAAGGAGCGCAATGGACCCGGGGGGCCAACGAGAAGAAAGCAAGAAAGATACACAGACAGGCAAGGCCAGATAGAGAACCGGAGATAGACGAGACCTCGTATAATGGGGCCTACGGAACGGCCCGCCCCGCTCGAGGAAAGAAAGAGAAAGAATAGACAAATGTAGAAAGCAGGTCGACACCAGCAAATGCCGACCCATTCCGCGCACCGCGAAGGGGCGGAAAGGGCAGCCAAAAAACAAAAAAGGGAAAACCGGAGGTCGTGCGGGGGGCGAGTGCGTGAGGGGCGGGGCGACTCGACTGTGGGCGCCCATCCCTCTCTTCGCCGCCGACGCGAAAATCGCCCTCTCCGCACGTCCCTGACCCAGGCCCAGACATGAGAGAGCGCGACGGAAGGACACGGGATAAGACTACGCCTGCGCGCCAGGGCGCAAGGGAGCGATGGAAAAGTGAGATGGGGGCCCTGCGCCTGAGTAGGCGAATTCGAAATCCGCGTGGATGTTGCCACCCGGCGCCGAATCCGAATCCGCGGACGGGCACGCAGGACCTTGGATGAAAGAAAGGCGTAGTGACGAAGCCCCGATTCTGGCTTATGGATGAGCACGGGACGGCAGC
This sequence comes from Mycena galopus ATCC 62051, assembly GCA_014925785.1. Taxonomy (NCBI): domain Eukaryota; kingdom Fungi; phylum Basidiomycota; class Agaricomycetes; order Agaricales; family Mycenaceae; genus Mycena; species Mycena galopus. The sequence continues at coordinate 1,434,151 of WIQG01000005.1, forward strand.
CGAACCGCTCCGATCCGCGTGCGTCAATGTCCAGGACGCGGGGGAAATAGGACGCGCGTGGGGTGAATTTCATGTGTCGACTGTCAAGTCGATAGAATCACCGCGCGCCGTTCGCTCGCTCGCATCCATCCATCCCAATTCGTCCCAACGTCAGCGTGGCATGCATGCGTGTGCACGATCATGACTGGCTGTTTCCCTCCCCTTCCCGCCGCCGAAAACGAGACGAAGAACAGGAAGGGTCCCTCAGCGAAAAGGAAGAGAAAGAGGGATGAGAAATAAGAGAAAAAAGGAGAACACAATATAACCTTTTGCGTCGACCAACCAAAGCCCAAAGCCACAAGACAGTGAAATGTAATAGAAGAAAAGGGGCAAGAAAATGCAAAGAGACGACGACGCACCAATCGTCAACAGGAGGCGGACGAGTGAGAGCGAGAGCTATGGGCCCTCACGGCGAGGGGGGGGACGCAGCGTGAGCCCGCGTGGAGGGTCCAGGCGACGTCAATGTTGAGTGCGCACCTGCGCCCGCCAGGGACGTGGAATTATCGGAATTGGAATCAGAATTATGCGGCGCGCGTCACGCGAAGACGAGGGCGAAGTTGACTATTGCCAGAACGAGGAGGAGGCGGCGGTATGGCGTAGGACGGTGCGAGTCCAGGTGAGGGTGGGGTTGGTGTGCGCGGGGCCTAGGATGTGCGCTTGAAGGGCGAGGGCGAGGGCGAGAAGGTAGCGGATGGTAGTGTACAGCGCCCAGACGACTGCTCGTAGCGTAAGCATTTCCAATTAAAACGGATAAAAAAGGAGACGAGACGCACACATAATGACCTCGAGCACGCGCACCACGGTCTTGAGGCGTCCAAGGCGCTTGCGCACGACCTTCTCGAGGTAGCCTTTAAGCTCGCGGGTGGCGGTCGGATCGCCGTCGAAGCTCAGGCCCATCTGCGAGCGCACGGAGTTACAGTACTCGGGCTGGCGCGCGGGGAGGTCGAGGTGCGACGGCCTCGGAGGTGGACGGGTGTAGCAGGGGCTGCGTCGGGTGTGACGAGTCTACTGTCTGACACGACCGAGTGGATCGCAGAGGTGGAGAGGGTGCGCGCGCGCGGGGGAGAGGCAGAAGTGGTGTCGGGGATCCATATCGAGTTGTGCAGGTAGAGAGCGGCCATAGACTATACTCCGAAGAGGCATGGAGCGAGGCGAGACTTAGTCAGTATGCCCCAGAAATAGCAGGCACAGAGCACGCAAGCAGAGAGAACCTTCGGAGCAGAGCAGAAACACGACGCGAAGCAGCTGAGGGGCGGGAAATGGTAAGTTTGCCAGATAGGAAGCGAAAGCTGGGCGAAGACCGAGCGAAGACACCTAAAACGGCGTGTGAAGACCAAAAACGAAGCTTCGCGGTCAGGCGACCGACATGGAGAAAAATGTGGGCTGAAATGAGTCTATACAATGAATAGCGTGGAGTGACAGCGCCGATGACAGTGAATAGGCCGTCGAGGTGCAAACCATTGGACAACTTTCTTTGTCCAGGAGCGCCAGCCTCCAGGAGGCAACGTGGACCTATATTTGATCCGATCTAACCGTAGATCAATATTCAAGTCCGAAATTAAGACCAAGTTATAAACGGCACGGTTGAAGCCACCTCCTCGTTTCAGAGTTGTCTCAGAGCTTAGACTCGACCGATCTATATTTCCAACAAGTGCAGTTCATGGCCTATATTCTCTGATTTTTTGTCTTTTCCAACTTTGAATCACGTTGAACGTTGAGCTGATCTTCCCTGTCAGTGCGAAATGAAAGCTGGCTGTCATTAGGTTGTCATTGCGCGCGCCGCTCCCACCCAAGTGCGGCACCCGAACAAACCCTCAAGCCCTCCCTTCGGGACCTGTGGCTACAAATTCTCGAGCTTAGCAACATGCTCAAAATCCAACTGATCAGTATTTCAACCAGGACAACTTGAACTGCACTCCATTCGGGAGCAATATCGAAGCCTCGCTGTCAGCTGGCCGTCGTCGCCGATCGCCACATACGTAAGTGCCTCACGCGAACAATGCGGCCAACCACTTTCCTGGATCTGCCGGCACAGCCTTCTCTCCGATTTAAAGGACAACGTGTCTCGTGCATGTTTCTCCGACGCTTCCTCTTAACCGCGCCCGTGCTTCAACTTCGTGCTACCACCCACAAGTTTACTCAGCAATATCCTTTGGTCAGTTATGTTCCCTATGTGACATTTGGCACTGGCTGATATAGTGCGGTTGTTCGCACATAAGATTTACACTTGCTCGGAATACTTAGCCATGGATTCGTCCTCCGGCGGACACCACGCAACAATCTACGGTGCGAATCATATCAGTTGTCAAGAGTTGTCAAGTGTCTAACTCATCTGCAGGGGGTATTGCAGGGCCAGGTGGACCCGGCACAGAAGGTGGTACTGGGGGAGCTGGTGGCAATGCCGAAGGCCCTCAGTTCAATGTATCAGGTGCCAAAAATTGGAATGTCACAGTTCATGGGGGTAAATTGCTGCAATATACTGTCAAAAGCTGTTCCTAATAATACACATCAGACCTTTTTGTCAACCCAGAAGCTAGGAAGGAATCATTCCATGCTATGAAGCAGAAGGACCTCAAGCTTTGTCCTTTGCCAGTGTCTGCATTCACAGGACGCAAAGATATTCTTCAGGAGATGCACCAACACTTTGACTGTGCTCAAGGATCTCGGCACATCTTTGTCTTGCACGGCCTAGGGGGTTCTGGAAAAAGCGAGCTTGCTTTCAGATTTGTGCAAGACTCCCAAGCTGCCCATCGGTATGAATAAATCTTATAAATTTTGCAAATATCTCACACCGATTTCCAGCTTCTCTGAAGTATTCTATATCGATGCCACAACTGAACAGACACTTGAAACCAATCTGAAGATTATTGCTCCTGCAGTAGTTGGTGAATCAGCTGAAACCAGTTTGCGCTGGCTTGTAGGCAAACAGGAAGAGTGGCTGCTCTTGTTTGATAATGCTGATGATGTCCAGTTGAATATTTCAAAATTCTTTCCACCTTGCGCATTTGGCAATATTTTGATCACAACTCGGAATCAACAACTTTGTTTTCATGCCAGTGCATCCTCAAAGGTGTCAGATATGAAAACTGAAGATGCAAAGGACTTGCTCTTGCACCTCACTCGCCAAGGCAGTAGCACTGAGCAGGAGAAACAAGCAGTAGCTATTGTGAAGGTCTTTTCTTTCATGTTCTCTTTATGATCAGATTAACACTGAAACCATAAACAGGAACTCCATTGCTTTGCTCTTGCTGTCTCCCAGGCAGGTGGTTATATCCATGCTCACAGCAATCTAAGTGGGTATCTGAAACTCTATCAAAGCCATCGTGACCAGTTGCTGCAACGTCCTGAGGTTCAAGGACAGAATCAATATGGTCTGGCTGTATATGCAACATGGAACTTGAGCTACAATAAGCTTAGCTCACCTGGGAGAACCTTCTTGCAGATTTGCTCCAGTCTGCATCACGAGGGGATTTTAGAACAGACATTTGAACAGGCAGCAATGTCTCAGGAGACACTTGATGATCCTGAGTTGCAGAAAGAAGTGATTCAGTTCTTGACCAAGCTGGGAAAGCGGGATCGGAAGTGGGATTCTTTTGTCTTCCATGAAGTAATGGGGGAACTTGAATCATATTCCCTTATTGAACGAGATGGACAAGATAACTCCTATCGTATTCATCCCTTGGTACAGCATTGGAGTGGCACAACTATCAGAACAAAAAAACCTCTTGTGCAGAACATTGTGCTTGCTTTGATTGGCTTGTCAATTCCTTGGAGTTTTGAATCTGAGGACTACAACTATCGACGCAAACTTTTGCAGCATGTGACCAGAGGCATGGACTCACTAAACAGGGAAGAGATCTGCGCATTTGTTGCAACTCGTATTCGCCTTGTGTATTTTGAAGGGGGCCACTGGAAGGATGCTGAGGCGCTCGATGTGGTGGTGATGGAGATGAGGAAGCGTGTGCTGGGAGAGGAACATCCAGACACCTTGACGAGCATGGCCAATCTTGCAGCCACATATCGGAACCAGGGCCGCTGGAAGGATGCAGAGGTGCTCAACATGGTGGTGATAGAGATGAGGAAGTGTGTGCTGGGAGAGGAGCATCCAGACACCTTGACGAGCATGGGCAATCTTGCAGCCACATATGAGAGGCAGGGCCGCTGGAAGGATGCAGAGGCACTCGAGGTGGTGGTGATGGAGAGGAGCAAGTGTGTGCTGGGAGAGGAGCATCCTTCTACCTTAAAGAGCATGGCAAATCTTGCAGCCACATATTGGAACCAGGGCCGCTGGAAGGATGCAGAGGTGCTTGGGGTGGTGGTGATGGAGATGAGGAAGCGTGTGCTAGGAGAGGAGCATCCTGACACCTTGACAAGCATGGCCCATCTTGCAGCCACATATGGGAAGCAGGGCTGCCAGAAGGATGCAGAGGCACTTGGGGTGGTGGTGATGGAGATGAGGAAGCATGTGCTGGGAGAGGAGCATCCTTCCACCTTGACAAGCATGGAGAATCTTGCAGCCACATATGTGAAGCAGGGCCGCCGGAAGGATGCAGAAGTGATCCATGTGGTGGTGATGGAGATGAGGAAGCGTGTGCTAGGAGATGAGCATCCAGACACCTTGATGAGCATGAGCAATCTTGCAGCCACATATCAGAACCAGGGCCGCTGGAAGGATGCAGAGGCACTCGGAGTGGTGGTGATAGAGATGAGGAAGTGTCTGCTGGGAGAGGAGCATCCTTCCACCTTGAGGAGCATGGCCAATCTTGCAGTCATATATCAGAAGCAGGGTCGCTGGAAGGATGCAGAGGCGCTTGAGGTGGTGGTGATGGAGATGAGGAAGCGTATACTAGGAGAGGAGCATCCTGACACCTTGACGAGCATGGCCAATCTTGCAATCACATATTGGAACCAGGGCCGCTGGAAGGATGTAGAGGCACTCATGGTGGTGGTGACAGAGATGAGGAAGCATGTGCTGGGAGAGGAGCACCCAGACACCTTGACGAGTATGGCCAATCTTGCAGCCACATATTCGCAGCAGGGTCGCTGGAAGGATGTAGAGGTGCTCATGGTGGTGGTGATGGAGATGAGGAAGCATGTGCTGGGAGAGGAGCATCCAGACACCTTGATGAGTATGAGCAATCTTGCAGCCACATATTGGCAGCAGGGCCGCTGGAAGGATGCAGAGGCATTCCAGGTGGTGGTGATGGAGATGAGGAAGCATGTGCTGGGAGAGGAGCATCCTTCCACCTTGAGGAGCATGGGCAATCTTGCAGCCACATATGGGAAGCAGGGCCGCTGGAAGGATGCAGCGGCACTCGAGGTGGTGGTGATGGAGCGGAGCAAGTGTGTGCTGGGAGAGGAGCATCCTCCCGCCTTGACAAGCATGGCCAGCATGGCCATTCAAGATACCAATATTGTCCCCAACAAGAGAGTGTGGAAGAACATCCTCTGCTGCTGTAATTGTTAATGAATGTTTCAAATCATTTGCTCCTCGTCTTGAACTTTTTTTTCATTTTCAGATATCTCTTTACAGCTAATTGCAGTACCTAAGGCGCGGATTAAAAATCTCTGTTTTGGGATGTTTTCAAAGAATTCCCGATATCTCAGTCAGTTCTTCACCGATTCACATGAAAACTATAGAGATCTACTCAGCTAATTCATACACAATTAGTGATAGAAAGAAATCCATGAAAATATTATGTATTTGGAATTTTCTGGTTTTGGGCTGTTTTCACACCAAAGGCCATCTAGCATGCTGAAAACATGTTCCAGTGGCCTAATTTCTGAGGAAGGACAACATGTATGACTGGAAGAAATTAGTGATAGAGCCAGAAATATGGATAAATTACTTTACAGTCCCTGCAGCTCCATCAGATACATTCCCCAGTTTTGGCCTTGAAAGATACTGTAAACATTGTATTTATTGAGGAATCTCATATGTTTCTGGCTCTATCACTAATTCCCTCATTTATACATGTTGTCCTTCCCAATATATCAGACCACTGGGATATGTTCTCGGAATGCTAGACAGCTTTTGGTGTGAAAACAGCCCAAAACCAGGAAATCCCAAATACATAATATTTTCATGCATTTCTTTCTATCATTAATTGCGTATGAATTAGCTGAGTAGATCTATATAGTTTTCATGTGAATTGGTGAAGAACTGACTGAGATATCGGGAATTCTTTGAATACATCTCAAAACAGAGATTTTTAATCCGCGCCTTAGGTACTGCAATTAGCTGTAATACTCTTCCTTTCCGCAACTAATGAGTGTTCTTGGTAAGACTTGACAGGGCTGAATATTGTAGAGTGCCCTAGCTGATAGCTCACTGGGTGCCAAAATTTTGTTGTGGAACTGTGATCTGCCTCGCACCTTGCTTTTGATCCCTGAGTCAACTGATCAAATAATCTGGCACATTTTATTCAAAATTTGTTCTGTTCTCCCATGTGCTCTCGCATGTTCAATCTCTCAGTATTGACATCATTCCCACCATTGCTCTCACATATTTTGTTTCCACTTTCTTACTGGACTTCACCCCATTCACTCGTGAGTCAATTCTTTGACATGGGAAGAACAAGTCTTCTTTTGTTGTGGAACTGTTGTATTATTGCGTTTTTGCGCTATATTCTATATTCACGTACTCACTTTCCTCATGAATCACACAGACAATTATTCCTCTTGCTCTATATACTGCCACCCTGACAAATTTAACTCAGTCTGGACACCAATTAAAATTGACTCTGCCAAACAGAGAAAGCTTCAGCAATCTGAGGCCATTTCTGGTGAAGGAAACACCTTGGAATATCAGTAGTGGTGGCGAGCATTGGTCCCCTACTCTGGCACCTTCTCGTTGATTTCAATGATAGAACTATTTTCCAATCAACTTCAGCTGGCAATATTTCAAGGACCAGACTTGAGTGCATGGAGATTTTTGTGTGTGTACCATCTCATTGGATCCAGTATGCTCCCTGAATTTTCTCAGCAAAATTGAACCCACCCTGAATGTCAACAGGCTGTGTTTCTCTGGCCTTGCCTAATTAGGACCGATCAACTTCAGCTGGCAATATTTTGAGGGCCAGATTTGAGGGCAATAAGATTTTTGCATGTTTACCATCCCAATGGATCCAGTAGGCTCCTTGAACTTTTTCAGCTAAATTGAACCTACCCTGAATGTCAAATTGGGTCTGTTTCTCCGGTGTTGCCTAATTAATGTTGCCTGATTAGGACCAATCAACTTCAGTTGACAATATTTTGAGGGCTGGACTTGAGTGCATGGAGATTTTGTCTGTTTACCATCCCAATGGTCCATGACACTCCTTGAATTTTTTCAGTAAAATTGAACTTACCCTGAATGTTGAACTAGCTGTGTTTCTCTGGATCTTGCCTAATTAGGACTAATCATCTTCAGCTGACAATATTTTGAGGGCCAGACTTGAGTGCACGGAGATTTTTGTTTGTTTACCATCCCAGTGGATCCATGATGTCCCTTGAATCTTTCCAGCAAAATCAAACCTGCCCTAAATGCTGAACTAGTTGTGTTTTTCTGGCCCTTGCCAAAGTTTACAGGGCTATCAAATCGGTAGCATTGACAGATAAAATGCCAAAGAGGCTCTGATATGATCATGTGAAAATTCAAGCCATAATGGATCTTGTTGTTCAGTGATATTTGCATTTACAGAGGCAGATGCCTGATTTTTCAGCAGGGGCTGCTTATTTTTCGGAGTGGCAGGGGCCACATTGTTCAGCGGGAGCTGCAGCAGCTGCTCAGTTTTTGTTGTGATGGGGGCCACATTTTTCAGTAGAGATAAGTGGTTACAATCCAGTGGACACAAATCCATGAGAGAGACAGTGAAGGTAAAGAGAGAGGAAGCAGAGGTGTGGACCAACAAGTGGAGCACACACGTGGGAGAACATGTGTCATAGAAGATGTAATAGATCATGCGCAAGAAAAACACACCGATCAAGCAGGCAAAATCAGCCCCTGCCGTATCTGTTTCTTTCAAGTAGATATGTGGTGATAGGATCCAATGAACCATGGGAGACAGCAAGGTTAATCAGAGACAAAGCAGACAGGGGTGGAGCTTCAGCAGAGCGCAAGTGGAGCAACACGTGAACATGTGTAATAAAAAATGTAATAGATCATGTAAAAAAAGCAGTGATTTGTCGGGCGAAATCCTGATTGGTGCCAACAGAACCCTTCTCTGTTACACAGAGTAGGGGACCTGATTTTCTCTTGGCAGCACAGCATGCCTAAGCTCTCAGGCTGTCATGATTCGAGCATTTTCTCACATGACAATGCCATTGCAATAAGCCCGCCTCCCGAACCCCGACAATTGAGGAAGTTCCCGAAGAGATTATATAAGCAAGAACTATAGTTATATTGATGCCCTAGGCAGGCTTGGTTTGCATGGCTTAATTTATGATTGGAACACACGACACACACAAAAATCGTCCAGTTAATATTCACATGATCGACACATGGACACGGAACGAAGGATCGGACAGCTGTTAAGGTTGATGCTGACATGACATGACAGAGCTGCACGAGAAGGTAACAGTTAATGGACGGAACACATGGACAATTGTGCGTGGTAACCACCTGGACATTAGCAGGACCATTATAGTAGTTAGTACACACGGTTCAAGTTACAGTATTTAAGCAGTAGTCTAGTTGTAGTTATTCTGCACCTCTCCTAGAGTTTTATTCAACCTCATTGATGAATGATTATTACCAAACACCTCCCAATCCCTGTCATCATACTGACAGTGGATGCTCAGACATTTATTGTAACATAATAAAACTTCATACCATTCATATCCCTCCTACCGCACTGACCCCCTTTCCTATCCTCCCCTCCTCTACCCACTACTTGGTTTCATACCTCTACTTGGACTCTTGTATTTGAAGATCCATTTTCCCCATACTGAATTGTCCTTCATCCACACTGAAGTAAAACAATTGCAGCGCCAATTGGCTGTGGTTCACTCAAGAAAACAGACACTGCCTTACAGGAAACATTGAGTCCGTCCCAGGGCAATAGCAGTTGCAGGAGTGCTAGAGTAATCTTCGGAGAGCTCTACCTCGTCGCCACGGGGGGTGTCATAGAAGACCCCAGACGATTTTGCTAGCAACAAACCAGGCCAACCTCATCAACTGCCATGCAATTGCCTCCACATCCTTGTGCTTATATTTTCCCTATCTATTGGAGCTAGTTGGATTGTACACACAACTGTCAATCTGGTGCCTGAGAGCTTAGGCATGCTGTGCTGCCCAGAGAAAATCAGGGATTCCAAGGTGTTTCCTTCACCAGAAATGGCCTCACATTGCGGAAGCTTTCTCTGTTTGGCAGAGTCAGTTTTAATTGGTGTCCAGACAGAGTTGAACTTGTCATGGTGGCAGTATATAGGGCAAGAGAAATCATTGTCTGTGTGATTTATGAGGAGAGTGAGCATGTGAATATAGAATATAACACAAAAACACAATAATACAAAAAGTTCAATAATAAAGGAAGACTTGGTCTTCCCATGTTGAAGAATTGACTTGGGAGTGAATTAGGCAAAGTCCAGTAAAGAAAGTGGAAACAAAATCTGTGAGAGCAATGGTGGGAACAATACTGGGAGAATGAACATGCGAGAGCAGATGAGAGAACAGAACAAATTTTGAATAGAATGTACCACATTATTTTCTCAGTTGACTCAGGAATCAAAGGCAAGGCATGAGGCAGATCACGGTGCCACAACATAATTTTGGGGCCCAGTGAGCTATCAGCTAAGGCACTCTACAATATTCAGCCCGGTCATGTCTTACCAAGAACACTGGTTAGTTATGGAAAGGAGGTTTATTACAGCCAATCATGAGTTCTGCAAAGATTGAAATGAAATTTAGCTAGATAATTCCGGCTAATTCGTGAGCAATTAGTGATAGAGAAAAAACCGAAAGAATATCATATTTCTTCATCCTCCAGCAGTTGAGGCTGCTCTGGCCATGAATTCCAACTAGCAAGCCAAGCTCTTACCCAAACATGCTGATTTTTTGGGACAGAGTACTTGTATATCTATTGAGTGGGGTGATAGAGCCATAATTCCAATTCCTTCACTTCCTGCCCTCCTTGCCTCTTTCAAAGCTGTCCTATATAGCCAAAACATAGAGTTGGGTCAGGAAGTGAAAGTTTTATACTTTTAGCTCTACCACTTCACTTGATATGTATCCGAGTGCCTTGTCTCAAAAATTCAGTGGGTAAGAACCTGGCCCGCTAATCGCAATTCATGGCCCAAGGAGCCTCTTGTGCTGGAGGATGAGAAAATATGATATTTTTTTTCTATCACTAATTGCTTACGAATTAGCTGCAATTATCTAGCTATATTTCATCTCAATCTGTGCAGAACTCAGGGAGATATGAGTGAATCTAAGGCTCCAACCATTTCCGTGTATAAATATTTATACACGGTTTACAGCAATTGGCAGTACCGAAGGCGCAGATTGAAAAAGTTCTGTTTTGGGATGTTTTTGAAGAATTCCCAATATCTCAATGAGATCTGCACCGATTCACATGAAGCCTAGATATAAATACTCAGCCAATTCATGGTGAATTAGGGAAAGAAAGAAAGTTGTATAAATAATGTATATTCAGTGATATTGGGTTAATGGGCCATTTTGTGGATGAATGCAGTTTACAGGCATCTAGAGACATCCAAATGATGTCGATTTTTGTCAGGTAAAGCTTCGATACATCCTTAAACTTGTCATAGAGTCGTAATTCTCAAAAGTTCAATCTATCATGCTTGTAAACACATCAGGATATTGAGCAATATATTGTAATCAGGAAATATTGTGAAATTTGAATCCACTGCTGAGTTCTTCGCAAATCTGAATCTATGACGCCTTACAGAATGTATCAGAGGCTTACCTGACACAAGTCAACATCATTTGGATGTGTCTAGATGCCTATAAACTGCATTCATCCACAAAATGGCCCATTAACCCAATGTCACTGAATATACATAAATTTTACAAATTTTGTTCTATCACTAATTCGGCATGAATTAGCTGGGTATTTCTATCTAGGTTTCATGTGAATCGGTGCAGAACTCGTTGAGATATCGGGAATTCTTCAAAAACATCCCAAAACAGAACTTTTTCAATCCGCACCTTCGGTACTGCCAATTGCTGTAAAGAGATATCTAAAAGGCATAAAAATGTTCAGGACAAGGAGAAAATGATTTGAAACATTCATTAAGAAATACAGCAACAGAGGAAGCTCTTCCACACTCTCTTGCGGCAGATGATATTGGTATCTAGAATTGCAATTCTGGCCATGCTTGTCAAGGTGTCTGGATGCTCCTCTCCCAGCACATGCTTGCTCATCTCCATCACCACCACATCGAGCGCCTCTGCATCCTTCCAGCGGCCCTGGTTCCAATATGGGGCTGCAAGCTTGGCTATGCTCATCAAGGTGTCTGGATGCTCCTCTCCCAGTACACACTTCCTCATCCCCATCACCACCACATCGAGCGCCTCTGCATCCTTCCAGCGGCCCTGGTTCCAATATGTGGCTGCAAGATTGGCCATCCTTGTCAAGGTGTCTGGATGCTCCTCTCCCAGCACATGCTTCCTCATCTCCATCACCACCACCTCGAGCGCCTCTGCATCCTTCCGGCGGCCCCCTTCAAAATAGACAAGGCTAACACGAGTTGCAACAAATGCGCAGATCTCTTTGCTGTTCAGTGAGTCCATGCTTCTGGTCACATGCTGCAAAAGTTTGCGTCGATAGTTGTAGTCCTCAGATTCAAAACTCCAAGAAATTGACAAGCCAATCAAAGCAAGCACACAATTCTGCATAAGATGTCTGTTTGTTCCTACAGTTCTGCCACTCCAATGCTGTACCAAGGGATGAATACGATATGAGTTATCCTGTCCATCTCGTTCAATGAGGGAATATGATTCAAGTTCCCCTATTACTTCATGGAAGAGAAAAGAATCCCACTCCCCATCCTGCTTTCCCAGCTTGGTCAAAAACTGGGTCACTTCCTTCTGCAACTCAGAATCATCAAGAGTCTCCTGAGACATTGCTGCCCTTTCAAATATCTGTTCTAAAATACCCTCATGATGCAGACTGGAGCAAATCTGCAAGAAGGTTCTCCCAGGGGAGCTAAGCTTGTTGTAGCTCAAATCCCATGTTGCATATATAGCTAGACCATATATAGCTAGACCATATTGATTCTGTCCTTGAACCTCAGGATGTTGCAGTAACTGGTCATGATGGCTTTGATAGAGTTTCAGATACCCACTGAGATTGCTGCGAGCATGGATATAACCCCCTGCTTGGGAGACAGCAAGAGCAAAGCAATGGAGTTCCTGTTTATGTTTTCAGTGTAAATCTGATCATAATGAGAACATGAAAGAACAGACCTTCACAATAGCTACTGCGTGTTTCTCCTGCTCAGTGCTACTGCCTTGGCGAGTGAGCCGCAAGAGCAAGTCCTTTGCATCTTCAGTTGTCATATCTGACACCTTTGAGGATGCAGTGGCATGAAAACAAGTTGTTGATTCTGAGTTGTGATCAAAATATTGCCAAATGTGCAAGGTGGAAATTTTTTTGAAATATTCAACTGGACATCATCAGCATTATCAAACAGGAGAAGCCATTCTTCCTGTTTGCCTGCCAACCAGCGTAGACTTGCTTCAGCTGATTCACCAAGCACTGCAGGAGCAATAATCTTCAGATCAGTTTCAACTGTCTGTTCAGTTGTGGCATCAATATAGAATACTTCAGAGAAGCTGGAATAGGTGACATATTTGCAAAATTTATAAGATGTATTCATACCGATGGGTGACTTGGGAGTCTGGCACAAACCGAAAAGCAAGCTCGCTTTTCCCAGAAGCTCCGAGGCCATGTAAGACAAAGATGTGCTGAGATCCTTGAGCAGAGTCAAAGTGTTGGTGCATCTCCTGAAGAATATCTTTGCGTCCTGTGAATGCAGGCACTGGCAAAGGACAAAGCTTGAGGTCCTTATGCTTCATAGCATGGAAAGATTCCCTCCTAGCTTCTGGGTTGATAAAAAGGTCTGATGTGTATTATTAGGAACAGCTTTTGGCAGTATATTGCAGTGATTTACCCCCTTGAACTGTGACATTCCAATTTTTGGCACCTGACACATTGAAATGAGGGCCTTCGGCATTGCCCCCAGCACCTCTAGTACCACCTTCTGTGCCGGGTCCACCTGGCCCTGCAATACCCCCTGCAGATAAGTTAGACACTTGACAACTCCTGACAGCTGATGTGATTCACACTGTAGATTGTTGTGTGGTGTCCACTGGAGGAGGAATCCATGGTTAAGTATTCTGAGTAAGTGCAAATCTTATCTACAAACTATCAGCCAGTGCCAAAGATCACATAGGCAACATAACTGACCAAAGGATATATTGTTGCACTAAACTTGTGGGTGGTAATACGAAGTTGAAGCACAGGCACCGTTAAGAAGGGAATCCGAGAAACATGCACGGGCATGGGCTTTATATCAAACAGAAGGCTGTGGCGGTGATCCGGGAAACTGGTTTGGCACATTGTTCGCGTGAGGCACTTACGTGTAGGTCGAATTTAGATTGATGTGGCGCTCCGGCGATGACGGCCAGCTGACAGCGAGGCTTCGATATTGCTCCCGAATGGAGTGCAACTTGTCCTGGTTGAAATACAGAACAGTTGGATTTTGAGCATGTTGCTGAGCCGGAGAATTAGTAGCCACAGTTCCCGGAGGGAGCACTTGAGGGTTGTTCGGGTGCCACACTTGCATGGGAGCGGTGCGCAATGACAACCTAACGACAGCCAGCTTTCATTTCGCGCTGACAGGGAAGATCAGCTCAACGTTCAACATGATTCAAAGTTGGAGAAGACAAAAAATCGGAGAATGTAGGCCATGACCTGCGCTTATTGGAAATGTAGATCGGTCGAGTCTAAGCTCTGAGGCAACTCTGAAACGAGGAGGTGGCTTCAACCGTGCTGTTGATAACTTGGTCCTAATTAGTATTGATCTACAGTTAGGTCGGATCAAATGTACGTCCACGTTGCCTAGGTCTCACCTCGAGTCTATACCAAGTTCATGGCCGCCCTCTACTGGCACAACTCAATATAGGTTCCCGACACATCTGCGTCTCCCCCGTACGCGCGCCCCCTCTCCACCTCCTCCGCGATCCACTTGGTTGTGTCAGACTCGTCGCACCCGACGCAGCCCCTACTGCACCCGTCCACCTCCGGGGTCGTTGCGTACCTTGACCTCCTCGTGCCAGCCCGAGTACTGTAATTCTGTGTGCTCGCAGATGGGCCTGAGCTTCGACGGCGATCCGACCACCACCCGCGAGCGCAAAGGCTACCTCGAGAAGGTCGTGCGCAAGCGCCTTAGACGCCTTAAGGCCGTGGTGCACGTGCTCCAGTGTGCGTCTCATCTCCTTTTTTTTTCCATTTTAATTGGAAATGCTTACGCTACGAGCAGTTGTCTGGACGCTGTACAACACCATCCGCTACTTCTTCGCTCTTGCTCTCGCCGCCTTCGCCCTCGCCCTCCTCCAAGCGCACATCCTCGGTCCCGCGCACACCAACCCCGCCCTCACCTGAACCCGCACCATCCTACGCCACACCGCCGTCTCCTCCTCGTCCCGGCAATAGTCAACTTCGGCCTCGTCTCCGCGTGGCGCGTGGCGCATAATGCTGATTCCGATTCCGATAATCCCACGTCCCTGGCCGGCGGGCGCAGGTGGGCGCTCAACATTGATGTCGTCTGGACCCTCCATGCGGGTGACCCCCCCCCTGGCTTGCACTCTCACTCGTCCGCCTCCTGTTGATGATTGGTGCGTCGTCGTCTCTTTTGCATTTTCTTGCCCGCATTTCGCCGTCTTTTGGCTTTGGTTGGTTGATGGAGGAGGTTCTATTATATTCTCCTCCTTTTGGCTCTTTATTTCTCTTCCCTCCTTCCCTTCCTTTTCGCCGAGGGACCATTCCTTCCTGTTCCTCATCTCGTTTTTGGCGGCGGGAAGGGGAGGGAAGCAGCCAGTCATGATCGTGAGCATGCATGCATGCCACGCCGAGGTTGGGACGAGTTGGGACGGATGGATGGATGGATGGGAGCAAGTGAGCGAACGATGCGCGGTGTTTCTACTGACTCGACAGTTGACACCTGAAATTCACCCGACGTGTGACCAATTTTCTCTGCGTCCTGGACATCGACGACGCACGGATGGGGTGGCGTGACGCCAGCAGTAGCTCGCTCACCCATGAACGAGTGGAATCTTTTTGCCAGTCCCATTGTGTCGCGCGTCGTGCGCTGCAGTTCGGTGTGGAGGGGGGAAGTACCTGTAGGCTGTTGGCAGGCGTGGTGCGTGGAGGGGACGCGGCTCGCACCGCCCTGGCTTCTGTCTGTCTTTCTGTTGGGGACACCACCCTCCCACCGTGCCTTGCCCCGCTCCGTGCACGTCCATGTCCACCCACATTTCTCATTCTTCCTTCCTTCCTTTTTCTTTCTTTCGTTTTCGCCACAAACACACGAACTCACTTTGTCTCGGGTGCGTTGGGTTGGTAGGGGCAGGGGCAGGCATCTAGTACCTTGGCCTCTCCACCCGTTTCGTTTCTGCGGAGGCGTGGCGTCAGCGGTGTCAGGACACAGACAGGCTGAGTTCTATGTTTCCGCCCACCACGCGCCGTCTGGTCTCTAGATCTGGGCACGCAGGTGGGAATGGAGTGGCGGGAGGAGTAACGCCATTCGGATCCAGATGAGCGTTTGTTTTGGTTGTTTCTCCGCGCGCACAAGGCGAGAACGGAACATGCGGATGGATGTCATGTATATCATCCATTATCCAGCCACGCCAGAATCGGGACTGAGGCTCCGTCACTACGACTACGCAGGACTTGCCTTGGCATGCCTTTCTTCTTCCAAGGTCGTGCCGTGCCTGCCCGTGCATGGATCTGGATTCGGCAGCACCCACGCGGATTTCGAATTCGCCTACTCAGGCGCAGGGCCCTATCCCACTTTTCCGGTGCTCCCCTGCGCCGGCGTAGTCTTATCCCGTGGCCGTCCGTCACCCTCTCGTGCGTCTGGGTCTGGGTCAGGGACATGCCGAGATGGCTATTTTCGCAAAGGGAGGGATGGGTGCCCGCAGTCGAGTTGCCCCGCCCTTGCACATTCACCCTCTGTACGACCCCAGATTTTGCCTTTTTTGCCTTTTTTGCTTTTTGTTGCCCTTTCCACCCCTTCGCGGTGTGCAGAATGGGTGGGCATTTGCTGATGTCAACGTGCTTCCTACATTTTCTATTCTTTCCTAGAGTGGGTGTCGCGGGGTCCAGCGTGTATAGGGCGGGGGCGGGGGTGGGGGAGAGGCTGGGGAGCGTGCATACGGTGTCGCGCCCGCCGACACAGGCGATGATGGAGCAGTGGAGCAGATTGGTGTGATGGGCGTGGGTGAGAATGGGGCGGGCTGCCGGATTTGTACCTCGAGCATCTGGGGGAGCTGGGTGGAGGGTGGGAAGGGCGGGAAGCGTGGGGAGTGCACATTCGGGGATGGGCGGGACGGGGACGACGAGCGGGACGGGGATGATGAGCGGGACGGGGACGATGAGCGGGACAGGCGGGACGAGTAGCACCACGAGGGCGGGTGGGACGGGGACTTGTGAGGGGAGCAGCGCATCGTACTTGACCGCGAGCCTGTCCGTGTCCCCGGTCGTGAAGTCCCCGCCCGAGGGGATCCTCACGCCGGGGGGTCGACTATGCATTCGCATTCGTATTCGCAGTCATAGTCATGCGCACACGCCGACGCTGTCTGAGGCCTCCCACCCCTCACCCCACTCCTCACCCAGGCAGCCCTCGCTCCTGCCGCCGCGCGCCCTCCCCGCGCTCTCGCGATCCCCGCTTAGCAAGTCCGCATCCCGGTCACCACTCGGTGACGGCCCATCCCTGTACTTACTCACCCGTGGCGTGCTCGCTCCCGCCACCACCATGCGCTCCTGCACATGCCTATTGCGGCCAAGCATGCCCCCCGCTCCCCTGCCGGGCGGGCTTTTCGCTGCCGAATTCTGTATAACACCCAACATAGTGGAGCAGAGGCTATTAAGTAGCGCGTGGTAGAGTATCCACATATCCCGTCCTTTTGGGTACATCGGTACTTATCAGCGTATCTTTATTACCAGCGTTCTTCGTGTCTGTCCTATCCCCTCGTGTATGTACAGAATGTAATGTACCTACACCTGCCATACCGATGTACGCAAAGCCAATCCATTGTGGATTTTCACAGCTCATCTCATATCTTGTGTGCAGTACATAATTGGTTTCTGGTGTGGTACCCACATCCAATAGTGGATCGGTGCACGAATTCCGGTCAGTAAGTGGGGCATGGGGATTGCGCATGTGCAAGTCGCGGTGTATGTACATATGTACAGTATTAATAAAGCGCCATCCACCGTATTCGAAGTTGCCTGAACGAGTAAAATGCACTTTTGAATGGCATGTCAGGAACGGGAACATCTACTAGGTTTCAGTCAGCAGAGGAAAGATTCATGATGTAGATTAATAAAATCACCTCGAGGCTCTACTTTGCGAGCCGCATCTTTCTCTATTAATACTGTCCTTCAGCGCTAATACGCGCTGCATCCATCATCCAGACATCCACCTACACAAATGCCACAAGAAAAACGAATACATTGCATCACAGCACCTGGTCATCGTCTACAAGCAAGGAAGGCAGGAACACCGACGTCTTGATGAGCACGAGCCGCGGAGAGGAGGATGTGGTGACGATTGAGGCGAGGACGCGCGTCGCGTCGGCTCTGCACCGAATCCAGCGAGTCAGCTCATATCCACACACAAGAAAAAGGCACGCACCTATGGCCAACGCGTACCAGGGCGCGTCCATCGTTTCCTCTTGCGTTCAAATTCGATTCAAGTTTTGAATCGGCGCTTAACACCCAGAGAACATCGACGTGTGTCCCCGCCGCAGTTGTCCCGAATGCCTGCCCGAGGTTCTCTTGGAGAGTTTGGCGGAGGGTAAGCTCGTCCGCCGGTGGGGAGGTGCGAAGGAGGAGGTATTGCGAGCAGAGAGGGAGGTCGAAGGGCATGCTGACAAAGAGAAGGACTAGGAGTCCGAAATGGGAATGTTGTCCCACGCTGTCATTGCACAACCTTGTCCCCAAGACTTTTCTTTTGCTTTCTTGCGTGCTCTGTGCCTGCTATTTCTGGGGAATACTGACTAGGTCTCACCTCGCGCCATGCCTCTTTGGAGGATAGTCCGTGGCTGCCCTCTACCTGCACAACTTGATATAGGTCCCCAACACGTCTGCGTCTTCCCCGCCCGCGCGCACCCAGTCCACCTCTGCAATCCACTTGGTCGTGCCACACTCGTCGCACCCGACACAGCCTCTGCTGCACCTGTCCACCTCCGAGGCTGTCGCGTACCTCGACCTTCTCTCGCACCAGCCAGAGCACCCCAGCTCGGTGTGCTCACAGATGGGCCTGAGCTTCGACGGCGACCCAACTACCACCCGCCCGCGAGCGCAAAGGCTATCTTGAGGAGGTCGTGCACAAGTGCCTTGGACGCCTCCAGACCGTGGTGCGTGTGTTTGAGGTGATTTTCCATGTGTATTTATTTCTCTGCATTGAAAATTCCTGCACTAACTTTTCGCAGTGGTCTGGGCGCTGTATATCACCATCCGCTACTTCGTCGCTTTCGCCGCCTGTCCATCGCTCTCCTCTGTGATCGCCCTCGCCTCGCTCTCCCTCCTCCCCAGCGCCACACTCCTCGCCGCCTTCGTCCTCCCCCTCATCCAATCGTACATTCTTGGACACACGCACGCGCACAACCCCACCCTCACCACGCTGTGGCGCATCCGCACCGTCCTGCGCTACAGTCTCCCTTGTCCCGGCGCCATGGTCCTTGCGTGGAGAACATCGTCAAATACCTTCGAGTCGATGGCTGGCGGGCGCAGGTGCGGCCTGGATATCGACGTCGTCTGGTCCATCCACGCGTCCTTGAGCCCACGCAACGCCCCTCCAGCGTGGGGCGCATGGCTCGGGCTCTCAATTGCCCGCCTCCTTTTGATGATGGCGTTATTGGTGCGTTTCGTCTTGCGGTCAGGAGGGGTGACGACGCCCGAGCGCGATCGGGGTAGGCAATTGCTGTGCAGCTCGCGCGACCGGCCATCGACAACGTCGCCTCTGCCCAACCCCACCGACAGTCTGCGCTCCCTGCGCTCGTCGGGCGATAGCGCCGCCTTCGGGCTCGAGGAATTCGACCCATATGCACAAAGCCATCAGCATCCGAAGCGGACTGCGAGTTGTACAGCTTCGTTGACCGCTTCCAGACGCTGGTGTCGTGGATCAGCCACGAGGTGGAGGACAGCGCACAACTCACTATCCCACACGCCCCATCATCGTCATTCGCGTCGAATGGCTACAGCTACGTCGCGTACGACGAGTTCAGGCGGCCCTACCCGCTGGACGACCACGTGCAGAGCCTCAACGCGTACGTGTGGTGCATGCCCACAATCGAGAGCATCGGGTCGCGCGAGATAAGCACGAGCATTGCGGGTGGCAATGTGGTGGGGTCGAGTGTGTACCGGGGGGAGAGGAGGGGGAGCGTGCATACGGTGTCGGGCCCGCCGACATGGGCGATGACAGACCGGAGTGTGCACTCGGATTATACGGGGGGGTGGGAGCGGGAGCGAGCCGTCGAGTCGGGCGGGGAGACTGAGTTTGGCAGCAGTGGAGCTGATTAGGGTGATGGGTGGGGGTGGGGCGGGGCTGCCGGATTTGCACCTTGAGGGAGCTAGTGGACCGCGTGATGCGGACGGGGAGTGTGGGGAGTGCGCACCCTGTTGGGACCGGCACGGGAAGAGCGAGTGGCAATGCGGGGATGGGCGGGACGGGCACGACGAGCGGCACCGGGGGAAGTGGTGCATCATACTTCACCGCGAACTTGTCCGCGTCCCCGGTCGTGGAGTCCCCGCCTGACGGGATCCCCACGCCGGGCGGGTCGACTTACGCATTCGCACAATCATAGCTATATGCACATGCTGACGCCGTCTGAGGCCTCCCATGCCTTGCCCAGGCCGCCCTCGCTCCCGTCGCCGCGCGCTCTCGCCGTCACTCTCCGAGTCCGCAGCACGGTCACCAATCAGTGACACCTCGTCCTCGTACTCACCTGTGGTGCGCTCGCAGCTCGGCGACACCTCCCTCGCGCACTCGCTCCTGCTGCGCGCTGATATGCACATGCCTATCACGGAGGAGCCGGAGGGCATACTGCCGTCACCAAACTTGCCCCCGCTCCCGTGCGCACAAAGGCCGCTGCCGCGCCTGTCGGGGCTTTCGCGGTCGGATTCTGTGTAACGCCCAACACACGTAG
Organism: Mycena galopus ATCC 62051; assembly: GCA_014925785.1. Classification (NCBI taxonomy): domain Eukaryota; kingdom Fungi; phylum Basidiomycota; class Agaricomycetes; order Agaricales; family Mycenaceae; genus Mycena; species Mycena galopus. The sequence goes on from WIQG01000005.1 coordinate 1,454,570, forward strand.
AACTCTCCCTGACCCGACCGAACACCCTCCACACCACACACCGCCTTCGCCTTCGACATCAGTCCACACCCTATCACACTCCCTCCCTCATTTCCACTCGCGTGTCGCTGGACCTGGGACTTGTCCGCCGTATTGTATTGTGCTTGGTCGTTTTATATGATACAATACTTACACGGGGCAGACTTGCCTAGTACTAACATATACAGGAGCCTCCCACGTACCACGCTATAGAGTATCCGTACCCTATCCACTGTCCTTTTGCGCAAATTGGTTTGTTTACCTACATACTCATCAGTGTATCTTTATTACTCGACTCCATGTCTATCCAATCCTTGTGTATGTACGTAGTGTACCTGCGCTTGTACCCACAGCCAATCCGAATCCACTGCTGATTGGATTCCTGTAGTTATTGATATCGAGTCCTTCGGGTTCTTTCATTACTGGTTTGTAGCGAACAAACGACCAGTGCGCGAATTCCGGTAAGTACATAGGTGAGGTATCGCAAGTCGCGGTGTATGTAGAGTATTAATAAAGTGCCATCCACCGTATTCGAAATTCTCTGAACAAGTAAAATGCAGGGTTGAATGGCATGTCAGGAACGGGAATGTCTACTAGGTTTCAGTCGATGGAGGAAAAATTAATAGCACAGATGAATGAAGAAAATCATCTCCTCGAGGCGTACTTGCGTCATGGCGTGCCACGTCGTTCTATTCATACTGTCCATCGGCGCCCAATACGCGCCGCATCCATCATCCGAACCATCTATGGAGCCCAGATATCCCCAGTATTTAGTGTGGGGATTAGTCCCCTAATCCCCACAGTAGTTACTGGCAAATTTTGTTGTTCAGTGCTCACTGCTCAGTGTAATGTTGCCGCGACTCGATAAGTCGAGTCGCGACTTGGGAAGTCAACTTTGATTCAACTTTGACTCGACTCGACTCGACTTGGCCTGACTAAGTCACTTGAAGTCGACTTGAGTCGACTCAAGTCATTCAAGTCGAAACATTTTTTTGTAAAATACTCGCATAGGTGCAGACTGTCACCTATGTACATATACACCTTCAAAAAGTCCTGAAATCATCTAGGGGAAGCCATCAGTCGACCCTAGATCAATTGCCATGCTCCGGCGGCAATCCAAAGTATCCAAAGTACACAATGCCCGCAAAATTGCAACTGTCCCAAATCTCATTCAAAGAATTCAAGATATGATGTTGCCAAAACATATGAAACGTGGGATGAAATGAATGTCAGAAAAAGAGATGTGAGAAAATGGACAGATTAAAGATATACCAAATGCAGACAAGGCATCTCACCCACCCGCGCGCTAGTTCCGCAACCTCAATTGAAGTCCTGCAGACAGCTGTCTACAAATATCGGATAGGTGCCCCAAATTTCCCAATGGCCTTACTACCTGCACCCACCCTAGACTCTTGCTAAGCGTTTTGTGTACTTCATCAGGGACAATACAGCATGTACTGTTGGCTATTTCCACTGTTTTACTCCATTCAAATGCCTGCATTATTTATTATAGTAACAAGCGTCTGCTCGGCCGCTTTGCGGCCTCGTATCCCCTCCCGCTGATAGCGGAGCGGAGTTTAAAGCATTGCGAGTAATATCGGACTGTAGCAGGGTCAACTGACCAGCGGAGTTTGACATGTGACATGGCTTCGGACAGACAGAGAATTGTAATTTTATAAAGAGGGTGATTCAGTCTGATGGTCGCCAAGATGGACTCACGTTGACCACTGGCACTCTCTTTCCCACTGGAATTCCATCCCAGAATGTTCAAATGAATCAACCTTGTGAAAGTCGCTGATAGTGTTACTGAGCCCTTGGATTGATTTGAAAATTGTTCAATTTCTGGGGACCAGCATCCTCCTCCTAGGATTCAAGGACATTTGGGGCCACTTCCTCTCAAGGCGAGTGAATTTTCGCTATGATAATGTTGTAGGATACCAAATATGCAATGCAGGTCTTGATCAATACTATAACATGGATCTTGGCAAAGAAGCTGCGAGCTAAGCGGTGACTCAGGTTGCCTTCTTTACTGGTCGAGCTAAAAACATTGGTATTACTTGCAATGGATGGTACAAGTATTCTGGGGAAGAGTATAATTATGATTCAGATGAATCGCCAGATCTTGTGTAGCTGTTCAAAAGTTTGAATTTGTTGAAATGCTTGCCTACTGTAGGCAAAACACTTGAAGTAGGTGCGCACAGAAGCAGGGACAAAGAGTGTTTAAACTAGTTCTGGTGCCATTCGGACTGGTGGGAAGTGCGTGTGCACTGGAGGTAGAAGTAAAATGTAAGCGAACAGAAGTAAAAGTGGGAAATAGTTGGACTGTCTCAGACCATCACAAAAGATTCTATAGTACAAGATGTACCATTGTAAGTTGCACCATGAAGGGAAAGCAAAATCAATTGAATCTGTGTGCACAAATTATCATGCCGTGAAATGGCCTGCCAGCCGTCAAGAAATACAGTTTGAAACTGCCATAGTTCAATTTAACACTCAATCTTGTTCCCCCATGGATCCAGAAAGATTGGGAATGTGAACCAGTGGATCCGAAAGGAAACCAGAGTGGGAACGAGCGATGGGAAAAGGACAGAACTAATAACAGTGATTGATTTGAAGGGTGCAAATCTTTACATGGCCGAGTCCCAAGGGAGCCAGGACATGAAACAACCACGAATCCGGAGAGCGAAGAAGTGGCACAGGGCACCAAACAAAATAAAAATGAATTGATCCTCAGATAACGATTTGTTGCGACCAAGGTTGATCCATGGGCCCAAAAAAATCCTGGGCTGAAGAAACCATGAAAATTGGGGCAGCACGAGAAGAGACCCAAGATTAGTAGTAAAGTTTTGAATTGATCATGGAACATGAGTCCGAAAGACAGCCAGCAGTACCCAGATGTGTTACACAAGGGACTGCAACGGTTCCTGAAGAAGAATCTGAATTGAGGACGCAGAGGGTGGGCAGAGGATTCGGAGTCAAACAAAAGTGGGCATGTTTTATCTGTCCACACTCGGCAAAACGACGTGGCCTACCAGCCCAAGGAGGATTGACTGCGCCGTAGCCAGAACAACTGCGTCCTGTCAAGCAAGACTGCCCGCAGGTCAAGTGTTCGCTTGGGAATGAACAGGAGTTAATCCAAGAGAAATAGTAAAGGAAACACAAAAGGAGATGGGATACTACTAGTAGCAACGTCAAGGAAAGACCCGTGTTGATTCACACTGACCCACATCAACTCCAGATACCCAATTAACAACTACTATTCACTGCTGGGTATTTTTCTAAATTTGCCTCGACTCAAGTCGACTTGAGTCACTTGAAGTCGACTTGGGCCGACTTCCGAGTCAAGTCAAGTCTGGGATTTGACTTGACTCGACTCGACTCAAGTCGATGCAAACTTCGACTTCAAGTCGATCAAGTCTCAAGTCGCGGCAACATTAGGCACGTGCTAGTGCCTATTAGTTTATAAACCTTCACCTAGCATGGGAATCCTCATCCATTCTTCTCTTCAAATTCCCCCACTAGATGTGTATTACCTTGCTCTGTATTTAGTACTGCCTATTCGGATTCCCCTGTTAGTTTCCATGCCTCTTAAGGTTGCCCTTACAATCTGAGGCCACTTCTGGTGAAGGAAACACCTTGGAATACCTGATTTTGTCTGGGCAGCACAGCATGCATAAGCTCTCAGGCACCGGATGGACAGTTGTGTGTACAATCCGACTAGCTCCAACAGATAGGGAGAATATAGGCACAAGGATGTGGAGGCAATTGCATGGCATGGTACCCTTGAGTCATGACAGCTTTCAATTGGCAAAGCCCCAGATTAACATCAGGGACAAGTATCTGAGGCATGGTCAACCTTGGTCCTTCCCATTTCCTGTTCTAAACTGAAGGTTTGTCTGGCCCCATTTCAGATGAGAAATCCCGGCGGTTCGGCAACCATCCAGAGAACTGGAATAAAGCCAGGCAAAATGACACTCTAGGATCTAAAGGGCAAATGCATCTACCCCTACAAGGGGATGCGCAAGACATTTCACCACCAACTCCTCATGTGTCATGCAAGTCAAAAACCAAGAACACGTGTTTTAGTGCATTTGCTACATTCTAGATGTCTGAAAATTGACCTGACAAACTCTGTCCTGCTGCAGCAGGATCAAACTAAGAAAACATGGTGAGGAGGCTCATGCCTTGCCATTGAAGAGGCTCAACACTGGGGACCAGGAGCCAGGACATGACACTTATCAAAAAAACCTGGCTGTGATCATTGGTGGACAGCTACGTAAGTTGATTCATGGAATTGTATTTTTGAGAGATGCTAATGAGACAGCAGATCGGTTCTGTCGTGCAGTGGGGACACTTTCTGGCCAAAACATCGACCCAACGAAATGGAAGATGACATGGAATAGCAAAGTTCATCAGTGTTGTGCGGTTAAATCAGTGCCACATTGTCAACTACACCACCACCCTGCGAGACACCGGCCAGAATATTGGGATAGTAGGCTTTTCGTTAAAATCCATCAAGGCGGTCACATTCACAGAATTCATGCCCGCACTGGAGGCATCAGTGCAGACTGAGGACAGCGAGGTAATGTATATTGTGCCTTGGGAGGAAGGTACATTGTGGTTGCAGATTGGAATTGTGTCCTGTTGAAACTAACTGCTTCTTAGACGAAAAACACTTGCCCCTGGACAAACAGGGCAGCATTGCAGTCGTTGTGGATGTAGAATCCTCAAAAATCTTGTCTATTGTGCTTATAAACACATTGGGACAATAGGCAAATACACTGCAATCAGAACATTGTGATATTTGAACCTAGCACCAAACTCATTGCAAATTGAAAGATATCAAAATGCTTTCTCCATGACTTGGATGTCTTCTGCATGATGTTGGGTATGCAGAACATATTTTGAACACATTTTACATGCTGTTCCATTGCAAATATGGAGCATATTGTAAATTGGTTCTCAACGTTTTTTTCATGTTTGCCCGGGACAAAATTGCTTATCCTCCTTGTGTCAAGACACAAATTTTCTGTTTGCGCCGTCAGTACAGTATAGTAGTATGAAGGCCCTTATTGGACAAAAATAAAAAGGGAGTGTCTGACCAGGACAAAACATCGATATCTAGAGAGATCAACAGACAATTGTCGACAATAACCCACAATCATCGACAATTATCGATAATAGTCGAGATATCTACAGATTGATCCACAATTCATTTTGATTTCTCGAGATCTCTAGATATCATGACCATGGTCGAGATCTCGGACAAGGTCCAAAATTTTGAATCAGACCGAGATCTCGAGGTCATCAACCCAATATTGATTTTGCCGATTTCCCGAAATCTCGGATTTTGTCGAGTCTCAAGCCAACCTTTGAGATGTCTGATTTGTTGAGTTTTCTGGAGATTTCATGTTTGCTAATTTTAAACCGCCCCTTGACGTCCATGTGGTCCACAGGGATCGGTATCATATTGATGTGTGCGATGGTACGGACACCAGTTCCTAGCACCTGACCCCTTTCTAAGTAGCCCCTGAAGAGAACTCACAGCGCTGGTTCCTCAATTTAGAGGGGAATTAAATTAGCGGGCTTCTTAAAGTTTTGTAAAACAGATGATGCGGCCTGAAACTGAATTTAATATATCTGATTTAGGACTTAGCGAAATCTAAGTCTCAATTTAATGTATTAAAACCCGATTAAAACTCCGGAAAACTTCAAGTATTGCTGTGCCTTTCACCGGCAACAAAATGAATATGAAAAATAGCTGATAGATGGTCTTGAAATAAATTTCGAAACTTATGATATCACATTTGTAGATATCCTTGTTGATACTTTAGATTTTGAATTACATTTAGAGGATACTGAAATAAATAAAATGGATTCTCATTTAAAGGTGCTTGCAACCGGTTACGAAACTTCACTTTTCGGACACCATTAAACCCATCTGCAGATCATCTGCAGATCGTGAAGGCCCCCGCAAGATGAATGCAAAGAGCAATGAGCTTACTGCACAGTATCTCGCAGTGCACTTCTCATAGGTACCACAAAATATATTGTGTAGGTGTATATCTCTTCCAACACTGTAAGTTCAACACACGGAAGATGAGTGACGATGATCCGCAGATGATCTGCAGACCATCTGCAGATGGCTTTAATGGTGCCCGAAACATGAAGTTTTGTAACTAGTTTCAAGCACCTTTAAACGTGAATCCATACTATTTATTTCAGCATCCTCTAAATGTGATTCAAAATCTAAAGTATCAACCAGGATATCCACAGACCTGATATCTTAAGTGTTGGTATCCGTTTCAAGACCATCTATCCCTTATTTTTCATATTGCATTTTATCGCTGGTGAAAGACACAGCGATACTTGAAGTTTCGCAGACTTTTATTTGGGCTTTGATTCATTAGATTAGAGATTAGATTTCGCTCAGTCCTAAATCAGATATATTAAATTCGGTTTCGGCCCGAATGATTTGCTTTACAAAACTTTATGAAGCCCCGTTAATTTAATTTCCCTCTAAATTGAGGAACCGGCGCTGTGACTCTTCTCTCCCCTCCGCTCTTGACCTTCCCTCTCATGTCCCTTCCTGCTCGTGGTCAGTGTACGCAATGCCGGGTGTGTGTTGCATGGGTAGCCTCCCATTGGGACTCCATTCAGCGTGTCAACGTCCCCCGAAATGAATGTTCCCTCCTTCTGTTCCATGTCCCCCTACCTTGCCGCTCTACACCGGCTGAAACTGCATCCAAAAATAAACAAGTGTCTGTCAGCAACCCAAAATCAGACATAGATGACGTGCTAAATGACCAGAATCAGAGATCAGCGTGATGCAAACTTGAAATCACAAGTACAGAGGCGTTGAGATCTCGAGAAAACAAACTGGTTGTCTAGAAATCTCGACCTTGACAGCTATTGCAAGGTCGAGATCTCGACCTTGACCGCTCTTGCGAAGTCGAGATTTTGGCTTCAAACAGTTTCCCAAAGTCGAGATCTCGAGGTAGGCAAGGCTTGGAACCATGACGGTTTTCAAGGCAAGGTCAAGATTTCCATAAATCACTAGAGATCTGGGAACGCAGTCCCAGCCTCAAAAATGGTGAAAAGTTGTGTTTCGGTCGAGATATCTAGATATTTGTAGACAATGATCGCGAAATGTCAAGATCTCGATGATTCGCGATCATTGTCCATTGATGTCTAGATATCTTGATGTTTTCCTTAGAAAATAGCTATACTACCAGGGTTTTGTCCAGTAAGGACCCTCAAATAGTAGGGTTCAATGAGTAGTTCTTTTTTTACACAGCTTGCCCTCACTCTCTACCGAATCCTGTTGGTATTTGAATTTATCTATGCTATTCACATCTTCTGAAAAGTTTCAAGTCTATAACCCTACTGGACGCTGAACGGAATGTGTTTTCAGTTTCATCAGTCTTTGATGACCACTTTGATCAACTTTCCTTTTCATCCATTATGCACCTTTTTCGATGGACTTCTGTCCAAATCACAATACCGTCCCAAAGAGTGAGATGATTGGACAAAAATGAAGACTACAAAAATAATAATGTATACCTTCACACGCTAAAAGCGTGACATGATGTGTTACTAAGTATCTGCACATACTTCGGCTGCTCTTTCAACGTACATTGGGTGTGTACCATTTCGACCAAGTGTTCATTAATTTTGGATTTTTTATACACCAAGATGGCCGAAAATTTTCTTTTCAATTGTGGTGATTTTTAAAGGCCTCAGAAAAACCTGGTGTCACGTGTCACTTGAACACTTGGTGGAAATGATACAGTACTGAAAGACTGTAAACGACCTCCATGATAGTTATGAAGCATATCCTGAGCCTTGAAATGCTGGATAGCAAGAGAGGGACCACCGGAGCGGAAATGTGGATTATCCATTGAACCCTCCATGTCACGTTTCCCATCAAAAAAACATTCCTTTTGTTCTACCTACATCCCATATGTACATTTCTCATATGACGCTGCGAAGAAGCTTATTATATACTGTAATATGTACCTGATTAATTTCAAATTTTCTTCTCAACAAGCACTGCGTTCCAAGCCTACGTCGGCAAGGTCTGTTGACGTGGGTTGACGTCGGGTCGACCTCGGCCGATCCCAGTCGGCAGGGTCTGCCGACGTCATTTCGACACATGTCGGCAGAGGTCGACCCGAGGTCGACCTACGTCACAGGCTCTGCCGACGCGACCGCGGAATGCAGTGAAGTGTGAGTTCTACAAGCCAAAGATTGAAGTTGTTATCCAAGGAACCCTACTCCAAGTTTAAGTGCATAGGATAATGTATCTGTATCAATTGAATGGTTTGGGATACACTGGGGTGAACAATGATTTGGCTTGGTGGCACACTACCCCGTTATTCCATTTTGGGACACCTCCCCCCCCCTCTCTCTCCCGTCCCCCTCCCCCCCGAAGAAAAATTTGGTAGGCCGTGAAACCTTCGCGTTAATTCGCGGAAAATATCTCGTTTCAGAGTCTATACCACCCTCGTCACTTCGTCAGTTCGGCTAATTTTGAGCAAGTTCATCGCCTTATCTAAATTTAGCAGATTTGAGGATTGTTCGTCACTTGAGACTCCCCGCTGTGAATGTTGGTCAGTTCAGATTCTCCACTGCGGAAGTCCGTCAGTTTAACATTTTTGTCAAACGAAGCACGTGGCTGTTCCATGCTGCTGCTGTCACCCGCTTTCTTTGTTCTCCGACCACCACGTTCCTTCGACCACCACGTTCCTTTGACTAATTGCTACACCGCGGCCTCGACGTTGATGTACTCCAACAATATCTGGGTTGAGAAGAAGGTGCTCGAAGCGCAGATGTGGATGCAGCAGGGACGACAGCCGTAATAAGCGCGGTGCCCGGGCAGCGGAGAAGACAAGGTGTGCGCACTCTGACGAGGAAGTTCAAGATGCGAAACAGAACCTCGCTGAGGCACAGGCACGATTGAAGCTAGCACAAGCCGAGTTTTATTCCCTGATGCAAAACCCATAGTGGCTAATGGAACTCCAGTAAAACTCATCTGGGCGTATGCGGGTTTCGCGACCTCGGAAGCGCAAGAGGTCTTCCAACTCGGAACAACCTGAAGGTGGGTTCCCAAAATTAGCTGCCGACTCGTTGCTAAATATGGGCTGTTCTTCAGAGTCCACGAACCCATCTCAAACCGCGGCTTTTGTTGAGGACAACATATCAGGTATAAATATTGTTTTCCACTTGTTCACGCGCTCAGAATTCGTCGCTGCTGCTGGGCCTTCAGCGGTTTCCGAGTCCCGGACAGCAACACCAGCTCAGCCGCCTCGGAAAAGACTCAAGCTCGGCCCGCTCAAAGGGTGGGGGGTCCAACGTGATGGGATAGCAATAAGCGCTGCCGACTATGCGAAAATTACTGGGATGAATCCAAAGAGGAGTATCCGGAGTACGCCAAGGCAGTCCTGCCCACATAAATAGATTACGGCCGAATTTCTTGATCTTTGGATTTTGTAGAATTACTTACTGCACACATAGCTACCTTATTCATTTACATATACTCATGCAGATTCTCTGTAACTAACCTATCGCTTACCACCTACCCGCAATGATACAACAGTGACCTCGATACATTGCTGCACCAAATTCAAAGTGCTGTTCCGTGTGAACTATAGTTTCCGCGTCCAGGGAATCGGGCTATACAGTGCCAAAACCGTACTTGGGATTTGGATTTCAATCAGGCTAGCAATAGAAGCAGGCGAGACAACTTACAGGTTGGTGAAAATATCCGGACGGACACTGAACTGTCACACTGTGTGACGGAAATGTTGAACTGACGAAGATTCGCAGCGAGGAACTGAACTGACGAAGATTCACAGCCGAGACTCCAAGTGACGAAGAATACCACATATTTGCTAAATTTACGGGGGGTGACGAACTTTCTCAAAATTAGCCGAAGTGACGAAGTGACAAAGGTGGCGCGGACTCCTCGTTTCACCCACAGGATGTATACCTTAAGTTCTAAGACCCATATACCTGTATCCACGCTACTTTATCCATGGGCTCGAGGTCAAAATTGTTAAGATGGCCCAGTCCCCAGTCACAGATAATACTGCAAATAACTGTAATCTGTGTTATTAGTCTTTCCTCCATTGACTGAAACCTATTAGACGTTCCCGTTCCTGACACACCATTCAAATCTGCATTTTACTTGTTCAGGCAATTTCGAATACAGTGGATGGCGCTTTATTAATACTCTACATATCCCGCGACTTGCGCACGCGCAATCATCATACTCACCTATGTACTTGCCGGAATTCGCGCACCGATCCACTGTCGGATGTTTGTTTGTCCGCTACACACCTGTGATGAGAGACCCCGACACCAGAGGCTGGCACTGTATTACAAAATCCCTTGTAATTAGAAGGTGACATCCATTACAAAAAACCCTCTAGTTTACAAGATGCCATTGTAAATATGTTAGAAGTACTCTTGGTCAGCAGAATACATGATAAGCGATGCCTCACAAGTCATCACTCCATTACATTGCATGCTCGTCGCCGTGCAGGACAGCGAGCAGAAATATCCGCATTTAATCAACATCGATCAAGGCCTCTGATGGTTGTCAGCGTCGACATTGACAAAATATCCCCCAAAAATCATGAAAAAATTGGGATGCATAGAATATATATATAGTGTGCACGGGGTGAAATACGTAGTGACTGGAGACAATCAATGATCATGAAATACATTTTTCCGCTAAAAAGCCTGCCAGCGCGCATTGGTCTCTACCCCCACCTCAACGCGACCATCGCCTAATGCAGCACCCCATCACAGGGAGCTGCACGCACCCCAAATTCGACAGCCGAAATCCCTCCTCGAGCCAAGGTGGCCTTTCAGGAAGGGCGCGTATACACCGGGCAGCTTGAGAAGCCACAGCATCTCGACTATGCGGTGGCTGTTCGTTTTCTGGTCCCGGAGGGTGGACGCCAGACACGCCGCCGTGCGCCAGGAGAAGTTGCGTGCGACGGGCGATAGCGTGTGGAAGGTGGAAGGGGTAGTCACAGAGGACATCACCGGGCAGCCCCGCGTCACCGCACAGAGAAAGTGCGACGCTGCCCGCGATGTATTTGTACTTTGCAGCTGTTCACCATATCATGTCGCAGCGTTCGCACGCAAGTTCCGTGCCGTTTGCAATGCGCATCTGGCTCGTCTCGGCCTCGCACGAGTTCTTGGGAGTTGTGTATGCAGGTATCGAAGCCATTGCTGGGCCGCGGATAGGTGTGTATGCAGCCATTGTTGCAAACACGAGGTGTGCGGGAAGGCTGACGCTGTGCCGGGCATCGCACGTGCAGCATTATCGCTTGCGGCCCCTGCGCTGGCTGGGGCAGCGTGGGGGCGGCAGTGACGGCAGCGGGCGATACAATATGCACGAATGGCCATCGTTGAGCTGCCACAAGGTGCGCACATAGGTTCTGCACGCCAGCACCTGACATCCAGCCTTCTGGCTTGTGGTGCCGCTGTGTGCTCGTATTTTCTGCGGTATGGGCATGCGGGGGTCGCCCCGAAAGTCTGTGCAAGTCTTGCAAGTCTACCCGTGAGGTGCCCTGCTCATTGCAGCCATTGCCGATGCGTAGCAGTACACAGCCGCGCAGGCGCTACAGCATTGCACAGACCGTGACAGCGCAACATGGTGCTGCGCAGGGCCCATGTGGGGCTGCCGACCTGTCTGAGAGGGTACCAGTGGCGAGCGGAAGACTGCACACGTGCAAGAGTGACGTGGCACCCAGGAAGGGCTTCTTGCGCCAGAAAACTGCGTCAAATCCCGAGCTGAGCGTTGCGAAAAATTGAAATAAGTGTGCGACATACGAGGAGCCTCGAAATTCTCGATTCCCTGGCCATCCGATGCATGAGATTGTCAAATACCACCATCCCACCCAGAATCACGATATTTCAAACCTTGCATTGGTCCCAGAATCAAATGGAGGGTGGACAACACATTGTATAGGTCTTGTGAGGTATGCAGACAATGAGAGGACGGATTGGTGAATGTCTTGGACATCTGCGAGCCAGGAGATGACGCCAGGTAAAATTGATAGTTGCCGTTGAACTGTGTGGAATTGAACTATACCTAAACACCGCACTTTTTGCGCGTTTCGGAATAGTCTGATTACAGCATAGGCTTATTTCTGAGAGCTAGTATACGGTCTCGGTATAGCTGGCAGGGTCAGGATCACAGAGTAACGGGTACAAAGGGTAGGTGACTACCCTGCGGACTGGCAGTGCTCGCCTCGAAAACCATAGAGGAAAGGTGTAGCCCACAAACCTCTAAAGAGACTATTTCTGGAGCTTATTTCCACAACGAGAAATAAGCCAGAGATACTTACAAACGGGACATGCGAGAATAAGCTTATTTCTGCTTGGCCGAAGGAAAGGCCTTCCATGTGACAGGCGTGTGAGGTCGGGGAAACTTATGCCGGAGGGATTCCGGGATAAGCGAAGGTCGGTTAAGACAATCTGATGGGATTGATCTTATTCCGAGGAAGCGAAGTTGGGAATAAGAAACCTTTCTGGGAAAAGGTTACACTAGGGATATCTACGGAAAGCTGGAGGCCAGGGGAATAAGATCCGATGGTCAGGAGCTATGGGAAAGGGGCAGGAGACAAAAGGGATAGACGGACGAAGTGATATCAGTCAGCCAGGGGACTGGTGTTTTCAAATATCTTGGATGACAAAAGCCACATGGTCGGGAAATCAGGAACTACCTGGGCTCTGGCCAATGGCAATACGCTCGCAGCTATTCCTCCGACGGATAAACGGGAAAGGAGGGACGATCTCGGGCCATTTTACTAATTTCTGCTTGGTTTGAGGACTTTCATATGATTTTGGGATTTGTATAAGTAGTTGGGATATTATTACGAGTAGGACACAGAATCCCCTTGTACTAGTAGGCATAACGCTTGCGATTTGGGCTATTTCTGGGGTTGGCGCAGTGTGTATCGTCGTTGGACTTTAACATTGGGAAACCTGTCTGTTGGAATAAGAAGTTGGTTACTGGAAACGTCTTAGGGCGTGATTGAGGCTACATAGTACTGGAATCGAAATCGTTTTATCGTCATCGTCATTGTCATCGCTTATCGTCAAATCGTCAAATTGTATCGCTCATCGTCATTGTTCATCGTAAATCGTCAAATCGGGTTCTCTGGGAAATAAGCTCTTGGGCATATATCCTCGTGGAAATAGCCTATCGTTCGCCTCTAGGAGGTCTATCGCGCGTCTCCGGACCACCACTACACACACAACACTTGCTTGTCTCATAGCTGCGAAGCTCTTAACTATCTTATTTCCATTGCTCGATTATCGCTCAGGCCAATTCCTGGTGATATCTTGTAGTGAAGGTTCATCTTTCTGTGGGAATCTTATACCTTCCCTTCAACCTATTGTTAGGCCCTGTACAAGGGACTACCACTCGTCTGTATCTCAGCTCTTGCTTCCTCTGATCGGCCTATTTCTGATCCTCGTCTTATTTCTGTGGGCATCACTGCTTATATCGGAAAGACTTGGGTTATATTTGGGTGATAATTGGATTGTTTGGGTTTAGTTCGGAGCACATCGTTCACCGTGGTTTGATTGGGTAGGAAGACACCGACAGGAGAAAGGGGAGAACTGACGCACTCGTAGATACTGTTGGTACAGTACAATGGGGCCAAGAGTCTTGTAGAGGGCCTGGGCTGAACGAAAGTCGCAGTGAAAGGCAAGAAAGTCACGTCTGTCACATCGGGTCACAATGCCGAAAGATGGAGGCGAACCACAAAATTTGCATAACTCCACTCTTGAAAATTTTGAAAGAGATAGATCGCTCAGGAGTCATTCTATACAGTGGGCTACATCGAAATCAAGGGAAAAGTTTAGTGCCCCAGCATACTCGATCAAAAATTATGAAACTGTTCGCATCAGGTAGGTGGAAAGGAACTAAAAATTCATACTTGTTCGCAGTTCATGCTCGTGTTTTCACAATTCTCAAGTGTTACAAATGTGATTACCACCAGAGCGCCACCTCGGGGAAAGGAACCCAGTAGGTGGTGTTCCTTCAGCGCCCTAGCTTACTCTGTCATATTTTGATGCCGCAGAAAGTTTCAGAATGGTCCTCCCTAGTCTCTCGTAGACAGACACTACAAATGATTTTACCTCGTACCTCGGTTGTTTGTAGTCTGTTGATTACGTCGATCACTTGATTGTTGGCCACTCTTATTACCAATCTTCGCGTGACATCACATTACGGTAGGCGGGATGGTCGAGGTTGATTTTGGACAGTTTGACATTTTGACATCGGCATTTTGTTCCGGTGATTTCTGACTGATGATGCTGATCAACCCCCTATCTGCACTTCCTCAAGCTGTCAAGGCGCATGAGAGGCGTTCAGAAAATGCTTGTAAGTATGTATATAGTGCATATAGCATTGTAATAAACCTCAAGAAGCAATTTCCTGAAATGGCATTGTGTCCAGGTTCCCAACAGTGAAGAAATTTGATTCTCGTATAAACTTTATTGACAATATACGGCAAGTTCAACGAAAATGGGGAAACATCTGACAAAATATGGTCCAACCCTCTGTAAAATGGGGCAGTGTTCGTTACTGCAAAGCAAAATGTGCTGCATACAATTCTCTGGTTTCAGATCAGCTATTGACTGTGGCTTGAACAAAAACTGAATCACTAGTAAGCACAAGAAATAAATATGAGCAGAGACAGCACCTCCATATTGGGTGACTTCCCATAAGGATAGATGGTATTTCTTGAGTATTTGAGGGGTGCCAGTGATGCCGTCAAACAAGGTTTACTTCCAATTGGTGGTTCCCGCAAGAGAATTTGAGAATAAATAATACCTTTCCTCCCACTGGAGGTGCATGCAAGTTGGAAGCACAGATATGTGCACCAAAACTGGGTCCATGCACATTGCATCCCACTGTGTGTATCTCAGCAGATGGGCATGTCGGAACGACTGGAATCAAGAACAGCAGAGAAATTTTGAGCCTTGGGTTTTGTTCCAAATGGCAAACGCGCCGTCCAAGCGCCGTCACTGCAATTCATCGTTGAATTGCAATCCTGGCAGAGTGTGACTTCCGTCGCAGCAGAGCGGACCGTGGCGGATAAGTGACCGAATGCGGACGAATCTGTTTATTCAAGCGTAGTAAAATCTGGAGAGGGGGGGGAGTACCCCTCTCCAGATTCAAAGTAGATTAACATTTATAACGACGCCGTAATGAGATCCAAGGATGATGGGGTCCTGACAGCTGTCCCGGCATCACGGCAAAAAAACTCAAAATACTATCTACTCTTACGGATAGTCACCCATTGTTCAATCAGGTCAAGATAATAGTGTCCTACCATTGAAGAACAGCAGGTATTTGGAATGACCAAAAACTTGACCATTTTGTTGCTGGAATGACAGTGTGCACCATATATATTGATGCCAACAGGGCCCATCTGCAATGCTTTGAAGTTCAGCTTCTCGTGGCTGTCAAAATGAAGCTCACAGAAAACACCAGCATTAGTCAAGTGTCCGCATTGTTTTGGCTGATGTCTGTGGAAATCTGGCCTCGGCACCATCTGGGTCAAGATCCAATATAACCCGATGAACAGTATCCCTGGATGAAATGCAAGTTTCAAATCTTGAAATATATTGCAAGGTTAGGCCTACCAAGGAATCTTTACTCCATGTTAAAGAGAGATCTAGGTCTAAATGGTACGGGGGCCATTGCGAGAGGACACATTGCGATGTGAGGACCCACACACTTGATGGGTGTGTTCTCTGCTTCTTGGGTCTCTGCCTTTGATAGTGTCATATACAGCTCCAGTGGGGTTGGTGATCATGGGGAAACAGGTATCCAGATCTTCCTCAAGAAGCATGAATGCGCGAACCGGTGTGAGAATCTCCACCTCAGCTGTGACGGATTTGCAGAGCATCTGGATGGAGAATACAAGGCTAATTAATTCAAATCAACACATGTAGTATCTTGGCCAGTGAAAGAACTAATACTTGATTGAATTTATTGTACACAACCGTTTCTGTTGAAATAGATCAAATATAGAAGTCAGCCTGAATGCATTCCCATTACAAACAATTAATTCTTGAGGTTCTTTAAAATGCTATATGAAATATCTACTTATTTCAGAGGATATTTCAGGCATCCCCCAGATGCCTCGACGGCTTGAAGAAGCGCAGATAGGGGTAGATCAGTACCATCAGTCGAAAATCACCGGAACAAAATGCCGATGTCAAAATGTCAAATTGTCCAAAATCAACCTCGACCATCCCGCCTACCGTAATCACATGTGTGACAGCGACGCGTCGCGTCTTCCTCGCTTCCACGGCCCTCCCTTGGCCCACTACACGCATCGAACCATCTCAGGTATCCACCAGAGTCAACGGATGGACAAAAACCCAATGTGATTTATTAAACCGGTGTTTTTTGCGGTTTTTCGCACCTTTCCGATGTTATTGCTCTCAAATGCAGATTGCAAGCAGATTGACGGAATTTTTGAGGGACAGAACACGCCGATACAGGCAGATTTTATTTAAAGACACCGAAAAGGATCGAAAAAGCACGTATTCGCTATCTAGACAATGATAACCACCAAGTACGTACTAGAAGCTCGATCACATCCATCTGGAACACATTACAGCTATCTGATATGCGACGAACTCTGCACGGAGCGAATACATTAGGGAAGAGAAGTAGATAGTTGCGCACTCGTTGCGCTACTTCGACGAGGTCGATCTATGGGCCTCCGTAAGCCCCGAAGCGACTCCACGCCGTTCTTCACACCGCCATGGTCATGCGCCCACAGCATATACCCCTGGATGACGAATTGATCAGTATCCAAACGATTCTGTACGACGCGCGCGGACCCATTGAGAGGGAGAGACATACCCAGAGTACAAATAGTTGGCAAGGCTCTGCGCATTGCTATTGATAGCTTCTTCAAATGTGACGCCTCGAGAATGTGCGGCTCTTCTGGTTGCCCTCCCACGTGGTGTAGCCCGAGACGGGACCTGACAGTGGTTGCTGGACGGACTGAGGGCTATCTGAGTCGGCACCGTTGGCATAGTACTGCATGGGATGTCAGTCGAAACGCCGACAGTGTTTTGTCTGGGATTTGGAAAAATGCATTGGGCTCACAATCATCTCGGACCAGTCCTTCTCGGGGGTGCAGCACAAGACAGTGAAGAGGCAGTTAGCAAGGTAGAGGATCTCGGTGTCGCGCTTCTCAATGTGCGTAATGTTGCCTGCGTGTGGTCAACCCACGTGGCGGTGAGCTTTCTCGGTGAGCTTTCTCCTCCGCATCCAATTGCGTGACATGAAGCCAGGGAATCTCGAGAAGCTTTTAGAGGAGCAGAACACTCACAAATATTAAACGAAGGCTTGCCTACTAGGTAACAGAGAGCTTGTTTCTTATATGTACATAGACATTGTTGACTTGGAGGTGCATTGATAAAAATGGAAGTTCAAGGTGCGTTTGCGAAGTGTTGAAGTTCCGCGACCAGTACAAAGCAAACCAGATAACTTTTCATAGGCAGGATACAAGTCAGTACACACTGTGCACGATGAGTTAATGGCGAGCTTTCAATTATTAATTGCTCCTTGACAATTTGCGTGACCACGCACACTTTGGAAATCTAGCTGGTGACATTGAGCCGCAATTAGTTGAACCGCAATTAGGGTTATTAACGGGAACTGGCGCTGCGATGCTTGCTGGATGTGCGAGATCGGATGAGTACAGCCAGGGATACATCGTTTTTACAAGATTTTCCGGTGATACACAGTCTCAAAGGTGACCGCATGCACTCTTTTGGGGTCCTATGAGCGATCCCGAACCATTGTTGGAGGCTACAGAGGGCTAGGGAGAAGAGGAAAGTGGAGAGCAGCGGTGGCGCAGAAGCAAAGGGCGTGGGAATGTTTGATGATTGGTAATAAGGTCGGCCACCATACATCAGTGGTGCGGTAAACTACAGACTAGGTCCTCCCTACTTTGTGATGCATGCAGTTTGAACTCAAGTACCTTGGTCCCGAGCCAAAAAACCGCAAAGTTCGACCTTGAGGGGCATTTCTGGCCCCGGCGTCTAATCTTGGGAACAAGCGCTCATTTTGATGGTTCAATGCTATTGGCTCGGGGCAGCGGGCCGCTGTCGGAATTTCCCGGAATTTACAGAACTTCGAGCTCTGAGCATGTATTTCATTGAATAATACGTGATGCTTATGTTATGGAGAACTGAAGACCCTATGAGTATCCTCAGTCCAGTATTTAGGGGATTCCAACTAGGGAGGAATATTATATGCATGATTCAATCTTTGTTCCCGCCAAAATATCGCCCCCGAACAGTTTTTCATTCATACAGACCTCCAGCGACCATCTAAAAATCGCAAAAAATACTCACAGACTATATCTATAGCATATGAACATAATTTGTCAAAACTGTGGCACCACTCCTGAATGAAATCGAAATAGTCAGGGCAGACTCAAACTGCCCAGGCTTTCGTCGAGTTTCAATGCCAAACCAAAGTTCAACCTGAGGTTTTTGGGAGTATTTTAACAACCATGCTCTTTTGCTTGAAGGAACCCCAGTTCAAAGTGAAGAATCGTGTTCCAACATGGCATGCCTCTGTCTTTGGTAGTCCAATATGGCCTAATACCTCCCCATGGTCTCCTTAACCCCGAAATATGGTAAAAAAGTGGTCAAACATAATATGCCCTGATTTTAGAATATGTTGTTGGGATACCAAAGACGATGTGGAATCTCATTTTTCCATGCCGTCTCACGCGAAATCAGCCCGGAATGACCCTTGACATTCTGATATTATGATGCTCTATTCACAACCTCGATTGGGTCATAATGCTGAATATATAGCAAAATATCATTCACTATGTGAAGCCTTATTGTGTCCCCACGGGTGGAGGTTTTCATACTCTTCAGGAGCACACATGGGACTAATTTGTGAAATTTCGACATCTGGTCGTAAACACACGGGATAAATTGTATATGGCTCCCGGGTTTTGTCAGAAGGTGCGCAAGAGTCAAAATAACGAAATGGCTTCACAAGAAATGCAGTTCAATGTCTTGGAACCAGTTTGAAGCTTCAGAAACAGTCTGGTTAGGGGCTGTTTCCCCAAAATGGTACACAGATCAGAGCTCGATCATGATCGATCTCTAAGATCTGGCTGTAAATGGCAATCTCCCACAGCCTTGATGGGCGCTTAACGGGCGCCAAATGGAAAGGAACTTGATGTTCATGTCCATTGAAGTTACCCAACCACTTTGGAGTAGTTCTGAAGAGGGCATTTTGTTCTGAATACATGTCCATTGTCCACACTCCCAAATCAAGGTAACCCACCTGATTACCACACCTGTGAAGTTGTGGACTCTATCCTTTCCTTTTGCTCCAACACATTTTTTCCGCTTTCCTGCATGCTCAAATGACAGTAGCATTCTTCTTTAGCATGCTTAATTTAACCATAGCACTACTTAAACTCGTAATTTCAAGTGTGTTGGGCTACACTATCTGTGAAGCAACAAACATCAATTTTCAGGTTCAGCGTTCAAATATTGCTGCCAGGTAGTCATTCTGGGCACTGCGAATATTTGCAGAGGACCTTCCTTTCAGACATCTTGATATGGAGGGCATTCAGTTAACACTGACCTTCTTATCCAGCCATCACTCCGAAATATCATCCGATGGTTGCTGTTTCAAAGGATTTGAAGACTAAACAAAACAGCAGAACGAAATGAAATCGATGTGTCTTCGGACAACATAAAGTATTGAATTGCAATGAGGCACTTGAGTGATCAGGTTCCAGTGAGTGGCTATCAGCAGATGTTAGGGAATCGTTTACGTGGGAGGAAATGAACGTGGCGTGCAGCGGCTAGTGCGAGAATGTGTGACAGGCGGACGAGGCGGCAGTGCAGCAAGGCTCCAAGCAGCATACGCACTGTCAAGGTGCAATTAGCAAAGGTACGTGTAAGCGCAGAAGGGGACCGCGGCTACAGCTCACAAAGTGGATGGGAGGCAGGGAGGAGGCGAGGGAGCGCTGTGCGCAGGCAGCAAGTGTTAAAAGTGAAGGTTGAGGGGGTGCCTTGCATGCTATGTGCGCCGTATAATTGCTGGAATCCTTTTCTGCCCCAGAATATGTCCAGTGCGTGCGGCCGGGAAACAAGCACCTGGGGCAAGCAGCAACCGAAATAGCGATCCCTGGTACTGTAGCAATGATACACAGACATCCAGAAGGATAGAGCCGGCAGAGGTAACAAAAAGGGGGCGAGTCCCGGGGCTGGAATGAATTTTGTGGCAGGACAGGTAAACAGGCAGCAGCGAGCAAACAGCGAAAATAGAGCCAAGGAGAATTTAGGAGACGTACCAGGTGTATCAACACTTGGTTAACCCAGAGTTCCAGGACAGGAGGAGCACAAGAGAGCCCAGTATTCAAAAGTGGCCAACGGTGATGACACCATCAATTGCGAGCTCTGCGGTGCAATTGAGATGTTTCTCCATGCGGAAGCTTGCATATCTAACATCAAAGCAGGTCGATACCACAGTGCAGAGGGACTGGACCGCAGGAGCAGCTATTATGAGGAATCATGTCTGAAGGGCAGTACCAGCACAACCGCAATTTTAGCCTATCAACGACAATTTGAGGCAATTGGAGGAGCAGGATACGTAGATAAGACCAAGCAGAGTATAACTGTGAAGCGCCAGAGCCAGGAAGGATGCTGCGAGCAACGGGGAGCGAATGTGGCGGGAGGAAGAACAGCATTGATGGGAATGTAATATGTGTAAACAACGACCCAATTTGGACCGCGCCATCAGAAGCGGTGCGAGCGCTGTGTGCTATGACGTTCACTTTGCACATTTATTCCCGCAACACTTTTTGATGCGCGCAACACTTTTTTTGCTGTGTGCACAACACTTATTTCCACAAAGTCTATTGTTACTCTGTAAACGCCCAAGGAAATTCTCAACTGCCAAAAACCATACACCGCGAGAGTTTTCCGCAAAGCTATCACTGCTTTCAGTGTTCAAATTGACCATCACCTCGGCTTGACCTCGGCGTCCAAGTCCCGTTTGAGGTGATTGCTTGCCCATCATCAATCATTCTTGATTGAGGCTTACGCACCTGCCATTTGAAAGCCCTCTGCTTCCTGCGCGGACGGTGACTGCAAAATTCGAACCTCATTCAAACATTTTGCCATTCCGATTCTGAGGCACAAGAGGTCCGGGCGTGCGACCAGCACCATGTGCACTGGCAGCCGCTCGGCGCTGGTTCAGAGGACTCAGAGCGCTAATTCTTGGCTAATTCGCCGCTGAAGTGAAGGTCAAAGAGATCTCGAGTTGGCAGCCCCTGCATGATGTGCGGACTTATTTGGATTTCAGCACCATGGGCCCGCACGCGAATGGGACGGTAGTGCGACACCAACACCTGCGGTAAACGAGGATATGAGTAGAATGGACAAGGGGATCGAAAAGCCTGTCGGATTATCTTCCAGCCACATTGCCGTATCGAGCACCCATCTATCTGAACCATTCGAGTCGGACTATTCTTTCTGTTGATCGGGATGCTTGCAAATATTTCACTTGGTACGTCGACTGATAAACTCTTGGAGAGAGGATGAACTGATCCGTCCGTTGACTCGGTTTGGTATTCAGTCATCTGCCAACCACGTCGAAACTTCAAGACTCCTGTTACTCAGCATAGACAGTGCAGAATGGAGGTGTCTTCAGTACTTCTGCGTCATGACGGGACCACAGCGGCATCGCCGACTTGAAAGTTGCAGTTATGCCCCCAAACAAGGATGTTGTGTCTGCCCATTCAGTCCAGTACTAACATAACCTCGCCGTTAGACTAGCGCCATAGGATGAATTCTGTGATCTAGCCCAAAACCAACCGGCCGCTGGTCCTACCCAGTTTGTTTACGTTTCTGGAACTACAGAAAAGGACCATCCCCATTTTGCTCACCACCAAATCCGCCATGTCCATTGGCAACAATATTGTATTTTGCGCTGTCATGGCCGCGGTGAGTGACTCTCTTTTTCGCGTACTGGTGTTTTTTTTGGATGATTGCTCTTCGAAGCTGGTCACCATTTACAAACTGAGTACTGGCATCAATGACTTGCGGCTCCAAGAGGACGAACCAGAAATGGGCAACGGGATGGGGAAGAGGATAAGCCTTTTGTGCGCCAGACATGGGAGCATGGTCAGTGATTCAATTCCATGGAGACCAGCTGCCCGCCCCAGAATCTCTCGGTCCTTTTGATCAAATGCAAACGCTGCCAGCATAAGTACTAGTCTCTCCTGATTATTAGTACCACTGCGTACCTTGCTTAATAAATACGTAACTACCTAAATAGGAGACGTAGAAACACACTTGTACTGGATGTCTCTGAGAAAAATGTTTTGTGCTGCAGAAAGTGTGGTGCGCATGGCGAAAAATTGTTGTGTGCGCCGAAGAAAAGTATGGCGCTCCACCAAAAGGTGTTGCGCGCATTGAAAAGTGTTGCGCGGGAATAAATGTGCAAAGTGAATGTCATAGTGTGCGCCCAAACGATGCCGCCGCTGAGGACCCACCACAATTTCCGAGCTTCTAAGGTATTTACAATGTGCCCCTTCTAAGGAGAGGGTTTTTTGTAATGGATGGCTCTTGTCAATTACACTGCGGGCAAGTGCCATGGCCGTGGGTTCATGGCATTTGACTGGCGTGGGACTGACACTTGCCATGGCGTTTGCCTCGCATTTGCCATGGCATTGCACAAATGATCAATTTCTCTTTGTCCATCGGGAACAGCCGGACCGTGATTGGCTCACAAGATTAAGCCAAACATTGAAAGATCCAAACTGAAACAATAAATTATGTCTTCCGCTGTCTCACTGAGCTGCCATACCTTGACACAGAAAATGGTTGGAGAAAGGAGTCTGAGCACCGGCAGTACCAATGTATTTTCAAGGAAGACAAGTACAAATGCAGCTGCATGAGGTTTGTGATGCTGCCGTGCAACGATGCACTGTTGCCACCAAATTTGATAGTGGACGGGAAGCCAGGAGTGTATGTATTCTGGACAGGTGTTTTGGATGGAGGATAGTTAGCTTTGTGGGAGCTGTGCTTGTGCGGGGATACAAAAAGGGTGCGTGCAGTTTCATTCCACTTTCTCTCTTCACTTATAAAATATGGGTGACACATGACCCGCTGATGTGAAGTCGGAATATGTATGTAGACTTGTACAAATCATCAGTCTTCCTTTACCTTCAAGACAAATGCCGCATGGTATCGATTTCAGAATTCAACAAAGAATGTGATGTGCATGAACATACTGCAGAAGGAATTTGGAACCACGGCCCAAGAAAATCACACTAATACTGGTGTGTGTTGCCGACAACCCCAACGTGCACCCTGCTGTACACCTCGCACGCGCTCTCCACACTCTTCGGACTCCAAACCAATCATTTCCCACTGATTTCCCACGAACTTCGGAAGTGACATCGGCCGAAGATAACCGATCTTTGTGCAATGCCTGTGCAACGCCATGGCAAGTGTCAATCATATGCCGTGAACCCACGGCCATGGCACTTGCCCGCAGTGTTACAAGCTCTTTTTACTTAAAAGTGCAGTCTCCTACCCACCCTCACGTTCCGGGGTTGGGGCAAGACAGAGTAGTGGTATGCAGAGTAAATTACTGCACGGGAGAAACTCGTAATACAAAACAACAAATTACTGATTGCCGACACTAATACTTCCGAACTTCAACTGCCCCAACCCTCCACGGAGGCTGGCATTTATCAAAGGTAAACAACATAGCCACCGGCTTGGCCAAAATGCTGCGACTCATCTTTGTGGCTATGTTGGTTACCTTTGTTAAATGCCAGCCTCCGTGGAGGGGTTGAGGCGGTTGAAGTTCGGGAGCATTAGTATCAGCAATCAGTAATGTGTCGTTTGTATTACGAGTTTCTCCCGTGCAGTAATTTACTCTGCGTACCTGGTCCTACCACTACTCTGTCTTACCCCAGCCCCGGAACGTGAGGGTGGGTAGGAGACTGTTAAAAGTGCCGTATACGCCTGACCCCGAAGGACTCGCTAACTACATACTTACAGGAATCCAATTAGTATTGGATTGAGATTGACTGTGGGGTACAAGCGTACATCGGTAGGTACACTACATACACAAGGATAGGATAAGTAGAAATGGACAACGCCAGTAATAAAGATACGCTGGTAAGTAAACCAATTCACGCACAAGGAAGGGATAGGTTATGTGGATACTTTACTCCACTACTGTCTATGTTAGTAATAGCAACTCTGCCCCTGTATGTATGTTAGTCGCAGCCTCTGCTATGTGAGTACGAAGTAGCGACTCTGCGTAGATGGTACTTATGTAGGGCCAGACTGCTACTTAATCGGTAAGTATCATATCGTATAAACCGAGCCAGTAAAATACGGCGGACGAGTTCTAAGCCAGCGACGCGCGAGTGGAAACGAGTGAGTGTGATAGGGTGTTGATGGGTGTCGAAGGCGAATGCGGTGTAGTGTGGAGGGTGTTCGGCGGAAATCGACGTTTGTAGTGTGTTGAGTTGTGTTGTGGGGGTTATACGGAGTCGGATGCGCGCTGTGCCTTGTGCCTTGTCCCAGAACCAAGTCTCTGTCTGCGATTCGCGACTCGCGTCTCGTCATACAGAATCCGACCGCGAAAGCCCCGGCGGGCGCGGCAGCGGCCTGAGCGCGCGCGGGAGCGGGGGCATGCTCAGCGACGACGACGGCAGCATCCCCTCCGGCTCCTCCGCGATGGGGGTATGCATCAGCGCGCGCGGCGGCGGCGGGAGCGAGCGCGCGTGCGGCACGGGCGAGTACGAAGGCGAGGACGGGGACGAAGATGGGGACGGGGCGTCGCCGAGGGGGGACCAGGCTGCGGACTCGCTGAGCGGGGATCGCGAGAGCGACGGCGAGAGCGCGGGGAGGGCGCGCGGCGACGGGAGCGAGGGCGGCCTAGGCGAGGCGTGGGGCGAGGCGTGGGAGGCCTCGGACGGCGTCGGCGTGTGCGTATAGCCATTATTGTGCGAATGCGTAGTCGCCCCGCCCGGCGTGGGGATCCCCTCGGGCGGGGACTCTACGAGCGGGGACGCGGAGAGGTTTGCGGTGAAGTACGATGCGCCGCTTCCCCCCGTCCCGCTCGTCGTCCCCGTCCCGCCCGTCCCGCCCGTCCCTCCCGTCCCGCCCGTCCCTCCCGTCCCTCCCGTGCCACTCGTCCCTCCCGTGCCACCCGTCCCTCCCGTGCCACTCGTCCCTCCCGTACCACTCGTCCCCCCCGTGCCGGTCCCAGCAGAATGCGCACTCCCCACGCTCCCCGCCCTCCTCACCCGGTCCACCAACTCCCCCAGATGCTCGAGGTGCAAATCCCCACCCACGCCCCCGCCCCCGCCCCCGCCCATCGCCCCAACCAACTCCGCCGCCGCCAAACTCAGACTCCCCGCCCGACTCGGCGGCTCGCTCCAATCCGAGCGCTCGCTCCGGTCCGTCATCGCGCGCGTCGGCGGGCGCGACACCGTATGCACGCTCCCCCTTCTCTCCGCGCCCCCGCCCGCGCCCCCGTACACGCTCGACCCCGCGACGCTCCCCCCCGCGACGCTCGTGCGCGCAGACACGCTCACGCTCGTGCTCATCTCGCGCGAGCCGATGCTCTCGATCGTGGGCATGCGCCGCACGTACGCGTTCAGGATCCGCACGTGGTCGTCCGGCGGGTACGGCCGCCCGAACTCGTCGTACGCGACGTAGCCGTAGCCGTTCGATGACGCCGCCGATGACGATGAGGGGATAGTGAGCTGCGCGCCGTCCTCCGCCTCGCGGCTGATCTGCGACACGAGCGTGCGGAAGCGGTCGACGAAGCTGTACAGCTCGCGGTCCGCTTCGGATGCTGATGCCTCTGCGCCTCCGCCCGCTGCAGGGGAGTGGGACGCGGAGTGGGATTGGGATTGGGCGATCTCGGCGTACGGATCGAATTCCTCCAGCCCGAAGGCGGCGCTGTCGCCCGACGAGCGCGGGGAGCGCAGGCCGTCAGTGGGGGTGAGGTTGGGCGGAGGCGACGTCGTCGATGGCCGGTCGCGCGAGCTGCGCAGCGATCGTCGCTCGCCGCCCGACCCACTCCCGGAGCGGTGCGAAGAGTTGAGCGTGGACGTCGAGGGCTGCTCCTTCGCATGGGCATGCATCGTGGCGTGGGGGAGCGGCGTCCCCGCCATGGACATGGGGGGCGACCCCGCGCCGAGGTAGGTGGACTCGCCGACGGAGATGGACGAGGTGCGGTGTGCGTGGAGGGAGGGACGGCGCGTGTGTTGGTAGGAGGACAGGGCGAGGTGGTAGATCGTCTGCAGAAGAGCGTGAGTTAGAGTTCGGATGCGGATGTGGTGTGGAGGGCGAAGAGGGAGAGAAGAAGACAAGGAAAGAAAGAGTCAATGCAAGTGAACGAACAGAAAAGAATGCAATGTCCTTCCTCAATAGAACAAAAAACAAAAATGCAAGGGAAGAAAAAGGATACAGCGAAGGAGGAAAGAGACGACGACGCACCAATACGGCCATCGTCAAAACGAGGCGGCCGATTGAGAGCCCGAGCCACGCGCCCCACGCCGGAGGGGCGCAGCGGGGGCTTGAGGACGCGCGGATGGACCAGACGACGTCGATGTCGAGCCCGCACCTGCGCCCGCCGGCCAGCGACTCGGGATTATCCGACGTTCTCCACACGAAGACCAGGGCGAGGTTGAGCGCCGCCGGGGCGAGCAGGAGGAGGGAGGCCGTGTAGCGGAGGGCGGTGCGGATGCGCCGCAGGGTGGCGAGGATGGGATTGCGCGCGTGCGTGTGGCCGAGGATGTACGATTGGAGGAGGGGGAGGGCGAGCGCGGCCAGGAGCGTTGCGCAGGAGAGGGTGGAGAGCGAGGCGAGGACGATGGCGATGGCGGGGGAGGGCGATGGAGAGGCGGCGAAGGCGAGGAAGTAGCGGATGGTGGTGTACAGTGCCCAGACGACTGCGAAAAGTGAGTGATGGAATTTGCAAGGCAGAAGGAGACGCACGGATAATCGCCTCGAGCACGCGCACCATGGCCTTGAGGCGTCGAAGGCGCCTGCGCACGACTTTCTCAAGATAGCCCTTGCGCTCGCGGGTGGTGGTCGGGTCGCCGTCGAAGCTCAGGCCCATCCGCGAGCGCACCGAGTTGGGGTGCTCGGGCTGGCGGGCGAGGATGTCGAGGTACGCGACGGATTCGGAGGAGGACGGGTGCAGCAGCGGCTGGGTTGGGTGCGACGACTCTGAGACGGAGTGGACCGAGTGCGGGAGGCCGAAGGGCGCGGAGGAGGTGGAGAGGGTGCGCACGTGCGGGCCGTGGCCGGTTGTAGAGGGCGGGGGAGAGGCAGACGTGTCGGGGACCCATATCGAGTTGTGCAGGTAGAGGGCGGCCATAGACTAGACGCGGATATTCCTGCTCTTGGGATGATGCATGGAATGACGCCTCGAGGCGAGCCACAGAAGTTAACCCAAGTACTCCCAAGTAGGTATTCTCCAAGAAAGGCACAGGGCACGCAAGCAGAGAGAACGGCACTCGAGCTGTCTAAAGAACAAAGCAGAAACACGGAGACAGCCCACACAGTACACCAAAGCACCTCGCCCACCGCGAATTTCAAATACGGCATCGTGTGTCAACTGTCACTGTCAGTGTGTGATCAGCCCTTAACCATTCGATCCTAACAGAAAACAAACAAACAGCACTTTGCGCTGTCTAATTACCGCCGCCGCAAATGAAATGAAGTGACTTACGAAACGAAATTTCCGACGCAACCGCTTCCCTCTCAACGTCTCGTCCCTGTTCCTTCACGGCAGCACGACCCTTGCGTTCGTTTCGAGGGTCCTCAGTCTACAGTCCACGGAACGCGGCGGCCCGACCCCAACAATGTCTCACTCTCAAATCCGGAACAACTCACCGAGGAACGCTGTGCAGATATGATCCCGTAACACCACACGCGCTAAACCCCCTATGGCGCCTTTCCGTTATCGACGCACCGGGCGTATATACGTCGATCGGACTCCCTCCCTTCCGAATCGAGCAAGTTAGGAACAGGCTTAGTGCGTCTTCCCGTTTTGCTTCCCACACCACCAACTGCGGAGATGGAGCTGGAGAACCTCTCAGGACTGAAGAGCGCTGCTGTGGAAGCCCAGACCGACTGCGCATGGGCGCCTGAGTCCTGACTGGCTGGGCTGTTGGGTCTCCGTGGCTTGTCTTGTCTCTACAGGCCAATCCCGGTGGGTGGAGAACAGCTTCAATTACTTACTATAATTTACACACATGCCGGCGGTCGCAGATACTATACTCCAGTCTCACGCGCACGGCCACGTCGATCCCGTTGCCACAATGCCTCCACTTCATTATGCATTATGCTTCTGACTTCCGACTTCTGATTCCCCTCCCGCCCCGGCGGCCCCGACGGGCCCAATCTGAGCCTGCACAATGTCTCAAAGTCAAACCTCACCGATCGTTGTCAACCGCATGTCTCCGTCTCAGTCTGTTACTGCTCAAGCTCGGCTCTCAAGGTGCATCCAAACCTCGTCGTCCAGCTCACGTATATGTGAATATCTCTGCGTACCATACCAATACCAACTCACGCTGTGGATCGCTGTGGATCAGCAGTGTCACCCTCCGTACCCGACACATCGGCACGGAACGTCAATGAATGAATTCATTATGATATAGTATGACTGCACTTCGCAGATCCTCAATGCAGATCTTCCATATCCCTCCCTCGCATCCCATCTCCTCCCTAGTGCCTAGTGCCTACCCGCTAAACGCGATGCCCAATCCCCCAAATATCCCAAGAATACTCAAGGACCAATGGGCCGTGCCTGAGGCCAGGCGAGGCGAGGCGTGCCCAAACTTCGAACAACTCGAAACGAAACAGACTCGATTGATGATATTTCCACTGGCGATGCGCCTTCCTTCTGAATCGTATTCATCTTCATCTTCATCCAACCGCACAATTTTGATCTTGATTTTGCAGACAACAACAACAGGCTACCTGAGCTTACCTTGTCTTGTCTTACTGCTCGTTGTGCGTTGTGCATTGTGCGCTGTGATTTCTCCACCTCTCGATCCAGATTCCACCCGGCTGTCGTATGTACCGACGTCAATGAATTCAATCATGATTAAGTATGACTTGGCAGTTGACACACCGCCTCGGCGCCGCAAATCCCGTGTCTATTTCTATTTCTTCCTCGACACTTCCCTTGGCAATGCTAACTGCTACGCAGGATTAATTCCTACAATCGTGCCTGGGCGAAACGCCGCATACTTAACTATAGATCTTCATATCATATACTGAACCGGCAAAACCGCACCCGCACCCGTTTCCGGATCCTCGATGACTGAAGGCTGAAGCAGAAGAACCAACTTTCGATTCAGAATTTTTTTTTGGACTGCGAACTTACACTCGTTCGACCGCACGATCATCTCTGGTCTCTTCGATTTAGCGTTATTCACTACTTACTTTACTTATGCCGCTTAACAATCATCCACGGGCCGTCGACGTCAATGAACATTGAATTCATTATGATATGCTATGACTCACCGGCGCAGATCCTCTCCTCGTAGAGCCTAGACGCTAAATGCGATGCAGGACCCTCCTAGAAATCCCACCCATTCCAACAATACCAATGGGCCGTGCCTGAGGCGAGCAAACTTCACCACCTCAAAACGGAAACGGAAACGGAATTCAAGTTACTTACAATGCGCGATACCTTCAAGCATCTTCATTCGACTGGATAATTTTCAATCTTGATTTTCCAAACAACAACCTTGCCTTGCTTTGTCTTACAGATCGTCGTGCCTGTGTGGCATCTGATTTACCAACTTGGCCTCTTGGTCCAGATTCCACCCGGCTGCCAGTTCAATGAATTCAATCATCGTTATGATTTATGACTTGGCAGTTGGCACTGTGGCATACCGACTCGGCGCCGCAAATCCCGTGTCTATTTCTATTTCTTCCTCGACACTTCGCTTGGCAATGCTAACTGCTACATAGGATTATTTCCGACAATCGTGCCTGGGCGAAACACGACATACTTAGTTAGCCTGAGATCTTCACCTGAACAGTGAACCGGCAAAACTGCACCCGTAACTGCGACGTTTCGGGATCCTCTCGAGGACTGAAGCAGAAGAACCACCTTGGAACGTTCGAAGACGCACCTTCGACCGCAAGATCATCATCATCGCCATCGTATCTTGTATCTGCCTACCATTTACTATATACTATGCTGGTTAATGATGAATCGTACTTTCCGGCGCGCGACAACTTCAAGCAAAAGGATCTCGGTGCGAATCGTAGGAATCTCAGTGGTCCGCCCAAGTTCCGCTTTTTATCTCTATAGCTATTCTATGGCAATACATGACTTCTCTCAGGCTCTAACTCTTAAGTCCCGAATCGAGCAGACATCAAGGTATTTTGCTTGGACGGCCGTTCGGGCTTATCTTCATGTACATATGCATTTTCAACAGCAGCACATCCTCCTCCTTCTCTCCCTCAGAGAGTGACTTGATCAACAATTCATT
The DNA here is from genome assembly GCA_014925785.1 of Mycena galopus ATCC 62051. Taxonomy (NCBI): domain Eukaryota; kingdom Fungi; phylum Basidiomycota; class Agaricomycetes; order Agaricales; family Mycenaceae; genus Mycena; species Mycena galopus. The sequence goes on from WIQG01000005.1 coordinate 1,485,187, forward strand.
CAAACTGCTAGCGATATCCATTTCCGTATCCTAAGTTAGGTGTCCTTCTCGTTCTACTCGCACTTCGTTCTTTCCGCGCATGCTTAAATTTGGCAACTTCAATCACTCCTTATTCCCGAAATGAGAAACGAACGCACCCGTATTATTTTTAAGTTTCCACCTGTCCAAAACCTCCAGCTGCATTCTCAGAGATTCCTCAGGCGTGATGGGTGCTTTGAAGTTAGGTAGTTCAGACCTTGACGAGAGACAGACTTGCCCAATATTTCGAACTCTTTAAGCGCCACAGCCGTTGCTATCAGTGTCTGGTAGTAGGCCCGAAGGCCGAGGTTGCTTTTGACATTTGATGATTTCATTTTGGACATCACCATGTTGGTTATGGATGAATTCCCATAAGGATAGGATATCCTAGAGCTTGTTTGAGGGTGCCATTGATGGTATCAAAGGGAGAAATTGGACTCCAGGATTTCCGGGGTTGGTTCCGACAAGAAAATATTCGAACATTCAAACTCATGTTTCTGCGTGACGGAGAGCTGACGGCTAGCTCCGGCACACGGTGTTCAGGTTGGTCAAACCTGGAGGTAACTGGTGGAGATGATAATATTGACCGGGGAAACTAACTACGGACATCTCAAGCTTTATACTACAATCGCTCCGTCGGACGGTGGAGTGATCCTCCCCCTACTTACACACAATTTCATCCCCCGCTTTGTCCTGCTTCACTTGTGCCTGTGTTGCAGTCCCTCATTCATTCTCCTCGTCTAAAACCGGCGACGACGAAGAGACTTGTGTTTGACAAGTAACATGCTGTAACTCATCTTGCAGCACTGAACAAGCCCTTGTGAGCACGCATAATTATTGTGAGGCTCAGATGACACAATAATTATAAGCAGATCATCTAAACGTCTACAGCCTACAATAATTGCGGACGCTCGCGAGCAATTGTGAGTGCTCGTGATGGATCATCAGAATTGCCCAGATCACGACTGTCACGACTCACCGGCTACAACATTTTTTCCGGACTTGGTGATGACGTGTTTGGTCACAAGCGAGTCACGCGCGGTGCTCCTTTGCCAAAACCCTGATCATCTCGAGCTCGAGACTGGCTTTGGATACCAGCTGGGCTTTCAAGTTCCACTGTTGCTTTAATCCGACTGCATACACTGACATCTGACGGATTTGTCCTGGTTGTCTGAGTATTTGCCGTCGAACTTGGATTTGAGTCGCGACCAAGATGCCTGTGGATCTCCAAGACCTGAATGTCAATGTGATGCTTGAGATCTTACATTCCACTGATGTGTATACGGCCGTCTGTATGACTCGGGTGAGTCCTACGAAATGTAACAGAGGCCTTATTTTCATACATTTCAGGTCAACCGGCATTTTCGCACGATTGCACTCGATAAAAACATCTGGATATCATTCGCAGGAGATTTTGTGTCTCAACCTATACCTTCCGTTCCTACCCTTGACTCTGAATTGCTCTTGCAATATTTGACTGGCGACCTCATCGATTTCGTCAAGGTCCGCATCGATTTCATCAAGGTCCGCAGGTGGAGGCATAATCTGCAGAAAACATTTTTGAGCAATACCAAGACTTTGCCAAAGGAGGAGGTGTCTTCGTTCTCCCCCTCTTGTGTATGGTGCGATGCTGATGAGTGGGACTGCAGGAGATTCCTCTCATGAATGATTTGTTCATGACTGTGGAGGGATACCAGAATATGACTGTCAAGCATCTTATGGTGCACCCCATTCGCCCCTCCCTTTTACTACCTCGGCTTTGATTTATTTGTATTCTGACTGACGGTCCCCGCCGCGCAGTTCACTAAAATCGGCAAAGTGATGCGCCCCATCTACCTCCTTGAGCTGGTGCAGGTTCCACGCGACTGTCAGGGGAACCCCCCGTCCGTCCGTCCGTCCATCCGTCCAGCTCCGGCCCATCGCACTGCCCTGCTTCCGCGCCCGATCCTTCGTCCAGAGCCCCTTCCTCGTCCGGCCTTGCCCGTCTGTCCGGCCTTCCATCCGGAACCCCAGGCTATGCCTCCACCCGGAACATCGCCCCCCGTCCCTCCGGACTCCGTTCACCCTCATTCCCCTTCGTCCGGCCGCTCGCACTGGAACTTGCTATGCAACCAAGCTCGGGATCAATACTGATCACTTCGGACACGTGCTACTAGCTAGTACCTATTTGTTATATAAACCTCACCTAGCGTGGAAATCCTCATCCTTTCTTCTCTTCGGATTCTCCCGCTAGGTGCGTATTCCTAGACTCTGTATTTAGTACTGTCAATTGAGTTCTCTTCGGATTCTCCCGCTACTTCCCGCGCTCCCGCACCGAGCTGAGGTTGCCCTTACAGCAACAACAAGTTCAAGTTCCGTGAACGCGCCAAGGCACTCATCGAGAAATGGTGTGGGCTCCTCAATGCCAACATAAAAATGAACTATGTAGTGAGTTATCACAAAGTTTTGAATGAGTGGCATTGATGATTTGTTGTAGGCGCCAAATGTGAACGCGAGCACCAACAATGGTGAATGAAACAGTGGGGCGAAAATGTACATACTCCCTGCAGACTATTCATATTAAATTGTGTCTCCTTTGGGGATCCTGTTTGATGGAGTCCTGACAGGTGCTTCAGCAAGTTACTCAACATCAATGTCCAAAGTCAAATTCAACCTCGGCCTTTAGGCCTACCCTACCTCAATGCCAACGTAAAAATGAAATACGTAGTGAGTTATCACAAAGTTTTGAATGAGCGGCATTGATGATTTGTTGTAGGCACCGAATGTGAATGCAAGCACCAACAATGGTGAATGAAACAGTGGGGCGAAAATGTACCTACTCCCTGCACCGACAACATCCAGCTCATGCTGGCCTGAAACTGCTGCTTTCTTGAATGTTCTCCTCTCTCGACGTGTTTGGCGTCGCTCTTGCTGTTTACTGTCTACTGTTTATCACCCACTTTCCTCCCTATCCATATCCTCCCCAAGTTGCCCTGTGTATTCGTACCTAAAGTGTTCTTAATTGAGTAATACAATGTTTTCATGAACATTCCCGGCCAGAGGGGGGCGGAGATATGGTTGTGCAAAATCTCCCCCATGTTCCAAGTTTGATGCAGGGGATTCTGGTTGAAGTTAATCATATTTTGAGCCCATTTCATTGCCGACTCTTCCAAACTCAGGCAAGGCACTTACTTTCCTTTCTAAGATAGTTTAGGGATGAAATTTGTGAGAACAGTATGTAAAAACGGGATCAAGCCAAATTCACGTGAAAAAATCCATGGTCACTGATCAGGCCCTAAATTGCCTCTCCTTTGGGGATCCTGTTTGATGGAGTCCTGACAGGTGCCTCAGCAAGTTACTCAACATCGATGTCAAAAGTCAAATTAAACCTCGGCCTTTAGGCCTACCCTAGTCGCAATTGGGAATCAGATGGCGGCATCGAGGGAGATAAAGAAAAATGGACTGATGTACGTTTCGACTGTTTAGTCCCCGACGTGTCCACCATTCCAGGACTCATCGCCAGGACCTTGAATACTACAAAGCCCTCGGATTTGAATTCCGCAGCGTACTTGGCCACGATGAACAATGTGCTCCAAACTAAACCCAAACAATCCAATTATCACCCAAATATAACCCAAGTCTTTCCGATATAAGCAGTGATGCCCACAGAAATAAGACGAGGATCAGAAATAGGCCGATCAGAGGAAGCAAGAGCTGAGGTACAGACAAGTGGTAGTCCCTTGTACAGGGCCTAACAATAGGTTGAAGGGAAGGTATGAGATTCCCACAGAAAGATGAACCTTCACTACAAGATATCACCAGGAATTGGCCTGAGAGATAATTGAGCAATGGAAATAAGATAGTTTAAGAGCTTCGCAGCTATGAGACAAGCAAGTGTTGTGTGTGTGGTGGTGGTTGTGTCCGGAGACATGCAAGAAACCTCCTAGAGGCGAATAATAGACTATTTCCACGAGGATATATGCCCGAAAGCTTATTTCCCAGAGAACCCGATGACGATTTATGATTGGCGATGAACAATGAGCAATACAATTTGATGATTGACAATGAGCGATGATGATGATGATAAAACAATTTCGATTCCAGAACTATGTAGCCTCAATCATGCCCTAAGACGTTTCCAGTAACCAACTCCTGATTCCAATAGAAAGGTTTCGCAATGTTAAAGTCCAACGACGATACACACTGCGCCAACCCCAGAAATAGCCCAAATCGCAGGCGTTATGCCTACTAGTACAAGGGGATTCTATGTCCTACTCGTAATAATGTCCCAACTACTTATACAAATCCCAAAATCATATGAAAGTCCTCAAACCAAGCAGAAATTAGTAAAATGGCCTGAGATCGCCCCTCCTTTCCTGTTTATCCATTGGAGGAATGGCTGCGATTGTATTGCCATTGGCCAGTGCCCAGGTAGTCCCTGATTTCCCGACCATGCGGCTTTTGTCATCCAGGATATTTGAAAACACCAGTCCCCTGACTGACTGATATTGCGTCATCTGTCTCTTCCTTTTGTCTCCTGCCCCTTTCCCTTCGCTCCTGGCCATCGGGTCTTATTCCCCTGGCCTCCAGCTTTCCATAGATACCCCTAGTATAACCTTTTCCCAGAAAGGTTTCTTATTCCCAACTTCGCTTCCTCGGAATAAGATCAATCCCATCAGATTGTCTTAACCGACCTTCGCTTATCCCGGAACTCCTCTGGTATGAGCTTCCCCGAGCCTCGCATGCCTGTCATATGGAAGGCCTTGCCTTTAACCGAGCAGAAATAAGCTTATTCCCGCATGTCCCGTTGTAAGTATCTCTGGCTTATTTCTTGTTGTGGAAATAAGCTCCAGAAATAGTCTCTTTAGAGGTTTGTGGGCTACACTCTCTTCTAGACTTTTCGAGGTGAGCACTGCCAGTCCGCAGGGTAGTCACCTACCCTTTGTACTTGTTACTCTGTGATCCTGACCCTGCCAGCTATACTGAGACTGTATACTAGCTCTCAGAAATAAGCCTATACTGTAATCAGACTATTCTGAAACGCACAAAAAGTGCGGTGTTTAGGTATAGTTCAATTCCAGACAGTTCAATGACCATGTTCAATGCAGCCTTGGCAATGGAGTAAGACGCCATAGCAGTGGCTTTGCCTGCTGGCGCGAAATCCCCCAGATTCCCGAGCCCTCCGCTCAAAGCCATGATTTTTGTCACCGAACCATCCTTGAGAAGGGGAAGAAAGGTGTTGGAGCAGTGCACCACCCTGATGGTGTTGACTTTGAACTAGATATGCAATGCGCACCACACAGCTGTGCCATTAAAGCAATGTACCCCCCTGCTGGGGCTGGGTACATTGCATTGTGGTAACATCCACTGGTGCACCAACACCAGAAATGGTGCGCATGCACGGAGTGATTTTAGTAAAGTATTTGAGGATCAGGCAGATGGAGCTAGTGGCGCCTGTGTCAAGGTAGAGGATGAGCGTGGCAAGAACATCTGGTTTGTTGTGCGCCATGTGGACCATGTCAGCGGAAATGGTGGACCAATCAAAAGAGGTGGTTTCTCCACGGCGCGCATTGGTATTGGCGAAGAAGGATCTGTACCCTGCCGAATCGCTGGCAAATGCAGTGTGGTCATCGGAATCCTCAGAATCCTCAACGGCAATTTTGGCCTTGTCCTTCTTCAATCCTCCTCCTTGCTTCCCTTTGCTCTTTGGCGCTTGTATACAACCACCTGGCCCATAGCAGTGATCCCAATCATGGTACTGCTTTGCACGACTCGTGCACTTTGGGTTCGCACAAGGACCTTGCCCATTAGGGAAAGACTTGGGTGGTGTTTCCGCCTCTCGTTTCCGGGTGAAAGCGGCGTAGGATGCTTTGGTCGCAGCAGTCTCCGTGTTCTTGCTGTCAATACGCACTTGCTCATGCTTTATTCTGGCGGCGATGGCAGCTGAGGATAACGCCCCAGTACTGAGTAACATATCGAGGGATGATCACACATCCTTGAATTCAGTGCCTGCCATGGCGTTGAGATAGATTATGCACCGCCACTCATCCTCAGTGGGGGGCTTGATAGCGAAGAACAAGTCGATGAGCACGTCAAGTTTCTCCGTGATCTTCACCAGTGCAGTCTCCCGCACATAACGAAGTGCTAATGCTTGCTGGAGGATAGTGAGCTGTGATAGCGCTCCAGAGGGCTGGTGCACAGCTTTGAGGGTATTCCATGCTGTCTTTGCAAGGACCTCATCCTTGATGAGACGAATATCCTTCTTCCCGAGGCGTAGACGGATGCATGACAAGACAATAAGATTTTCGTCCAGCCAATCCTCGTATTTTGGATTAGCGGTGAGCACCGGCGGTGTGGAGGAGTCAAGGATCTGCTTGGGTGGAGTGATAACACCCCGGCCCGTAATGTAACCCCACAAGTTGGAAAGAACGAGTGCTGCCTGGCACTGAGACTCCCATGCCGTCCATGTGTCCGGAGATCCGTCCTCTTTGTATGCGAGGGTGTCGAAGGCCTGGAATTTTGTACCCGACATGATGAACGATGGGTTGACTGGTTGCACGTGGATACAAGCGCTGCTCGGGGCCCTATAACCTGTGAACTGGGGTGATCTGTACGACTACAGTCAGTACTTGATCTCCCACGTAGTTCAGAAGAACCAGTGAAAATTAATATCTGTACGACTACAGTCAGTACTTGATCTGGTAAATATGTGTGAGTAAAGTAGAGTGTGAGTACGGTAGATGTTAATTACCTCCCATGTAGTTCAGAAGAACCAGTGAGAGAGAAAAAATACGTAATGTCAGGACAAAGGTATGTGACCGGCGCGGTGACGCGTTGACACGTTGACACAATGTACAAAAGCTAACAGCAGGAGATCCAGAAAACTGGTTTGGCGCATTGTTCGCATGCAGTACTTACATGAACATTTGATATGGCGCTTTGGCGATGTCAACCAGTTGACAGTCGGGTTTCCATATTGCTCCGAATGAGCTGCAGTAGTCCTGTTCGAAATGGTGGATCAGTTGGATTTTCCGCACTGTGTTGCTGAGCCAGAAGATAGTAATCACAGTGCCCGGAGTGAGAGCTTGAGGTGTTGCATGGTCATTGGGAGCAGCGCTTCTGCAATGAAAGCCCAATACAGCAGTGTTGATTTTGCACTGGCAGTGAAAATCCGAGATTGGGCTCCCATTCAAAGATAGAAACGAACAAAATCCGAGAATGTAGGTAATGAACTGGAGTTCTCTTGTTGGAAATGGAAATCAGTTTCCTGGATTGGCGTCAATAATGCCGTCCTGATTTGATCGAACTCTGGGCATCAAATCTATCTCACATGTTGTTGCACTGCCGTAGTCTCTTGACAGACACCACAGAATTACTGCCACCGCTCATCTGCAAAGATTCATTGGGCTTCTAAGTTAGCTATTGTGTCACTCGGTCCTGGCTTCACTGCAACTGCAATGGTCTACTAATTTCGGCTTGTGGACCAAATCCATCTCTGCCGTATTGTCAGTAACGGCCTCTGGGTTGGCTAAACGATGAGCAACCCAGCGAGAACCCCAACCAGGAGAAACCCGACAGCCGCTAATAACTAGTGCGGTCCCCGAGTAGCAAGACCAACTGAACGGACTCCTCGTTAGGAGGCTGTATATTGTGGGTCAGGATGCGAGGCGGAACCCGGAACGAGTTGAACAGGGTATGATATCCACTCAGGTATAATACCCGGGGTGTGGACGCAACCCACAATAGAATGGAGTAGAAGTGGGACAGGGTGGAGACAATCCCTAAGTCAAGCCAAAGCAGAAGCCAGAGATTAGACGAGGTAGAATCTACTGTACAAGGAGATTCTACCGTGCTTATATACATTATGAATAAATTAATATGATCATGATCAGTTCCTGTATAGCAACATTAAGGAGCATTAATGTGTGATGCTTCTAGCTCCTGTGTGTTTTCACCATAGCATCTGAGGGTTAGGAGGACCAATGGTGCGGGATTCTTAACCCTTAACGTCTTCCAATATCTTGGTCCCTGAAGCCTGTGATTGGGCTCCTGTATGTAGCGTCGGAGGGTTAGGAGAACCGACTGTGTGGGTTCCCTAACCCTTAACGTCTTCTTGTATCCAAGTCCTTTGAAACCCGCGATTGGGTTTCAACTGTGAGAAGGTCCTGTGGTCGTGTCATGGGAGTCCCATGACGCAGACGTGTCTAACGTGTCTGTACACGGTACAGACACGTCCCGTGCGAAAAAAAGTGGAACCCGGGTGATTCATGACATCACCCCCCCTTTTCAAGGTTGTTGTCCCCAACGACTCGTAGTTCTTCGTCCTATCTTCCCAATTTCCCTAATCCCTCCTTTCCAAGGTGAGTTTTATCCATCAAAAATTTCCTGCGTTGTGGGGCTTATTGTCACTGCCCATCAGTTATAACCCGCGAAGACCCCCTCCTGTCTTCTCCGCTTGGGAACCCGCTTTCCAAATTCTCTGGCTCTGGTTTTCTCCCTTTGTTGTGGTCCCGTTGTCCAGATTGCAAACTCCAGCCATGGTCGCAGGGCTTATTGTCACTGCCTGTGCCCATGCAGGAGAGGCTAACATCAAACATCTGCTGAGGAAAGGTAACCCAAGAGTAAATACACTTGGAGTTGGGGGATATAACACTTACAATTGTCACTATCTAAACCCATAGCTAATGAGCAGACAAACCTTCAGTTGAGAACAGGAAATGGGAAGGACCAATGTTGACCATGCATCAGATGCTCATCCATGATGTTCATTTGGGGCTTTGCCAATTGAGAGCTGTCATGATTCAGAGGTACCATGCCATACAATTGTCTCCACATCCTTGTGCCTATATTCTCCCTATCTGTTGGAGCTAGTCAGATTTGTACACACAACGGTTCATCCAGTGCCTCAGAGCTTTGGCATACTGTGCTGCCCAGAGAAAGTCAGGTATTCCAAGGTGTTTCCTTCACCAGAAATGGCCTCAGATTGCTGAAGCTTTCTCTGTTTGGCAGAGTCAGTTTGAATTGGTTGGTGTCCAGACTCAATTGAACTGGTCATTGTGGCAGTATATAGGGCAAGAGAAAAAATGGTCTGCATGATTCATGAGGAGAGTGAGCATGTGAATATAGAATATAGCACAAAAATGGAATAATACAGCAGTTTCACAATAGAAGAAGACTTGTTCTTGCTATGTTGGAGAATTGACTCGCGAGTGAATGGGGCAAAGTTCCGTGAAGAAAGTGGAAACAAAATCTGTGAGAGCAATGGTGGGAATGAAGTCAATACTGGGAAAATGAATATGTGAGAGCAGATGGGAGAACAAAACAAATTCTGAATAGAATGTGGCAGATTATTTGGTCAGTTGACACAGGGATCAAGGGCAAGGTGCAAGGCAGATCATGGTTCCATAACAGAATTTTGGGACCCAGTGACAGTTAAGGCACTAAACAATATTCATCCCTGTCAAGTCTTAGTAGGAGGATTGGTTAGTTGCGGAAAGGAAGATTATTAAAGAGGTATCTAAAAATGTGAAAAAATGTGCAGAACAAGGAGCAAATCAATGAAACATTCATTAACAAATAAAGTAGCAGAGGATGTTCTTCCGTACTCTCTTGTTGTGGACAATATTGGTATCTAGAATGGCAATGCTGAATATGCTTGTCAAGTGGAAGAATGCTCTTCTCCCAGCACACATTTGCTCATCTCCATCACCACCAACTCGAGTGCCTCTGCATCCTTCCAGCGGCCCTGGTTCTGATATGTGGCTGCAAGATTTGCCATGCTCTTCAAGGTCTCTGGATGCTCCTCTCCCAGCACACACTTCCTCATCTCCATCACCACCACTTTGAGTGTCTCTGCATCCTTCCAGCGGCCCTGGTTCCCATATGTGACTGCAAGATTGCCCATGCTCCACAAGGTTGAAGGATGCTCCTCTCCCAGCACATGCTTGCGCATCTCCATCACCACCACCTCAAGCACCTCTGCATCCTTCCAACGGCCCTGGTTCCGATATGTGGCTGCAAGATTGGCCATGCTCGTCAAGGTGGAAGGATGCTCCTCTCCCAGCACACGCTTGCTCATCTCCATCACCACCACCTTGAGCGCCTCTGCATCCTTCCAGCGGCCCTGGCTCCGATATGTGGCTGCAAGATTGGCCATGCTCATCTCTGGATGCTCCTCTCCCAGCACACATTTCAACATCTCCATCACTACCACCTCGAGCGCCTCTGCATCTTTCCAGCGGCCCTGGTTCCGATATGTGGCTGCAAGATTGGCCGTGCTCATCAAGGTGTCTGGATGCTCCTCTCCCAGCACACACTTTCTCATCTCCATCACCACCACATTGAGCGCCTCTGCATCCTTCCAGCGGCCCTGGCTCTGATATGTGGCTGCAAGATTGGCCATGCTCATCAAGGTGTCTGGATGCTCCTCTCCCAGCACACATTTCAACATTTCCATCACTACCACCTCGAGTGCCTCTGCATCCTTCCAGTGGCCCTGGTTCCGATATGTGGCTGCAAGATTGGCCATGCTCGTCAAGGTGGAAGGATGCTCCTCTCCCAACACACGCTTGCTCATCTCCATCACCACCACCTGGAGCGTCTCTGCATCCTTCCAGCGGCCCTGGTTCCAATATGTGGCTGCAAGATTGGCCATGCTCGTCAAGGTGGAAGGATGCTCCTCTCCCAGCACCCACTTGCTCATCTCCATCACCACCACCTGGAGCGCCTCTGCATCCTTCCAGCGGCCCTAGTTCCAATATGTGGCTGCAAGATTGGCCATGCTCATCAAGGTGTCTGGATGCTTCTCTCCCAGCACATGCTTGCTCATCTCCATCACCACCACATTGAGCGCCTCTGCATCCTTCCAGCGGCCCTGGCTCCGATATGTGGCTGCAAGATTGGCCATGCTCATCAAGGTGGAAGGATGCTCCTTTCCCAGCACACACTTGCTCATCTCCATCACCACCACGTTGAGCGCCTCTGCATCCTTCCAGCAGCCCTGGTTCCGATATGTGGCTGCAAGATTGGCCATGCTCGTCAAGGTGGAAGGATGCTCCTCTCCCAGCACATGCTTGCTCATCTCCATCACCACCACCTCAAGTGCCTCTGCATCCTTCGAGCGGCCCTGGTTCTGATATGTGGCTGCAAGATTGGCCATGCTCATCAAGGTTTCTGGATGCTCCTCTCCCAGCACACGTTTCAACATCTCCATCACCACCACCTCCAGCGCCTCTGCATCCTTCCAGCGGCCCTGGTTCCAATATGTGGCTGCAAGATTGGCCATGCTCATCGAGGTGGAAGGATGCTCCTCTCCCAACACACGCTTGCTCATCTCCATCACCACCACCTCGAGCGCCTCTGCTTCCTTCCAGCGGCCCTGGTTCTGATATGTGGCTGCAAGATTGGTCATGCTGATCAAGGTGTAAGGATGCTCCTCTCCCAGCATGCACTTCCTCCTCTCCATCACTACCATGTCAAGTGCCTCTGCATCCTTCCAGTGGCCCCCTTAAAAATACACAAGGCGAATACGAGTTGCAACAAATGCGCAGATCTCTTCCCTGTTTAGTGAGTCCATGCTTTTGATCACATGCTGCAAAAGTTTGCGCCGATAGTTGTAGTCCTCATATTCAAATCTCCAAGAAATTGACAAGCCAATCACAGCAAGCACAAAGTTCTGCATAACATGTCTGTTTGTTCCAATAGTTGTGCCACTCCAATGCTGTACCAAGGGATGAATGTGATATGAGTTATCTTGTCCATCTCGTTCAATGAGGGAATATGATTCAAGTTCCCCCATTACTTCATGGAAGACAACAGAATCCCACTTCCCATCCCGCTTTCCGAGTTTGGTCAAGAGCTGAGTCACTTCTTTCTGCACCTCAGAATCATCAAGTGTCTCCTGAGACTGTTGCTGCCTTTTCAAAGGTCTGTTCTAAAATCCCCTCATGATGTAAGCTGGAGCAAATTTGCAAGAAGGTTCTGCCAGGTGAGCTAAGCTTATTGTAGCTCAAATTCCATGTTGCATATACAGCTAGACCATATTGATTCTGCCCTTGAACCTCAGGACGTTGCAGCAACTGGTCCAGATGGCTTTGATCGAGTTTCAAATATCCACTGAGATTGCTGCGAGCATGGATATAACCACCGGCTTGGGAGACAGCAAGAGCAAAGCAATGGAGTTCCTGGTTACACCTTCAGTGTAAATCAGATCATAAAGACAACATAAAAGGACAGACCTTCACAATGGCTACTGCTTGTTTCTGCTGCTCATCAGTACTGCCTTTGCGAGTGAGGCGCAAGAGCAAGTCCTTTGCATCTTTATTTGTCATATCTGACACCTTTGAGGATGCACTGGCATGAAAACAAAGTTGTTGATTCCGAGTTGTGATCAAGATATTGCCAAATGTGCAAGGTGGAAAGAATTTCGAGATGTTCAACTGGACATCATCAGCATTATCAAACAAGAGCAGCCACTCTTCCTGTTTGCCTGCAAGCCAGCGCAGACTTGCTTCAGCTGAATCACCAACCACTGCTGAAGCAATAATCTTCAGATCAGTTTCAACTGTCTGTTCAGTTGTGGCATCGACATAGAACACTTCAGAGAAGCTGGAAATTGGTGTGAGATATTTGCAAAATTTATGAGATGTATTCATACCGATGGTTGGCTTTGGAGTCTTGGACAAATCTGAAAGCAAGCTCGCTTTTTCCAGAACCCCCGAGGCCGTGCAAGACAAAGATGTGCCGAGATCCTTGAGCAGAGTCAAAGTGTTGGTGCATCTCCTGAAGAATATCTTTGCGTCCTGTGAATGCAGATACTGGCAAAGGACAAAGCTTGGGCTCCTTCTGCCTCATTGCAGGCAATGATTGGTTCCTGGCTTCAGGATTGACACAAAGATCTGGTGTGTACTATCAGGAACTGCTTTGACAGCATATTGCAAGTATTTACCACCATGGACTGTGACATTCCAATTTTGGGCACCTGACACATTGAACTGAGGGCCCTCCCCACTCCCACCTGCACCTCCAATGCCACACCCTATACCCGGTCCACCCAGCCCTCCAATACCTCCTGCAGAGGAGTTAGACATAATTGACAACTGATGTGATTTGTACCGTGGATTGTTGTGTGATGTCCGCTGGAGAATAAATCCATAGCTATTTTGTAAATCTTATGTATGAGGGACAGCACTATATCAGCCCGGGTGGAAGACCACATGAGAGGTGGAACTCACCAAGGAGGATTTATTGTTGCTGTAGACTTGGGGTGGTAGCAAGAAGAATGTATTGGAGCAATGATAAGGTTAAGAAGGGACATGCGCAGGCATGGGCTTTTATATCAAACAGAAGGCTGTGGCGGGAGATCCGGGAAACTGGTTTGGCGCTTGTTCACGTGCAGTACTTACGTGAATGTTTGATGTAGTGCTTTGGCAACGACAACCAGGAATGAGCTGCAGTAGTCCTGTTCGAAATGCTAGATCAGTTGGATTTTCTGCACTCTGTTGAGCCGGAAGATAGTAGTCACAGTGCCCGGAGTGAGAGCTTGAGGGCGTTGCGTGGTCATTGGGAGCGGCGCTTCTGCAATGACAGCCCAATGACAGCAACATTTGATTTTGCACGGACAGCGAAGATCATCATTTGACTTGTTGGGTGAGGCCACCGTAGTGTGCGTGGCGTGACTCGTACTTGAGGGTTTTATCTCTTATTTCCTACATCTCAATACATCAAATAGGCGAAGTCCATGAGTCAAGGACGCATCTCGCAGCACAACACATTCCTCGTATTTCATAATTAATTAAACTCAGTTTGAATAGGATGTCGGTTGGGTAGTATCCACAATTGAGTCCTATTATACCCAAGGCAGTAACCCACTTTGTCAATGCAACGCACTTACACATGTGTACTTCAACAGCATCCCAAAGTGATCGCAGAGAAAGGTTATGTAACAGTTTCTAGTTCTTACCCTTGTCCGGCTCCGCTTGCAGCATCCATGCCATTATTGTGAAACTGATGTGACTGACTGTGCATTATTGTGAAACTGATGTGACTGACTGTGCATTCTGTTGACATCCCACCCATAATGTAAATTCGATGTTGCCCATTAACTCTTTGGGGAGACCTAAAGTTTCTTTGCCCGCTAAGTAATAATATGACTGTTATTACTTTACCTAAATTCGACTGAAGCACCACCATCCATGTGTGGAATCCCAACTGTCGATATTCTGAGAACAGTCGTACTTGTGCAACTTAGGTGGTCGGAAACACCAGGGGGAATAGACAATGAGGATATCCGGAGCATTCCGCTTTGCCGCAGCGCGCCGATTGATCTCTGTCATTAAAGATCAGAATGCTCGGCATCCCACCATGCCGAACTCTTCTCCGCTTCTTCGGCCTCGTGGCTCAGTGCCTATTTTTTCTCTTGCTTCCCGCCACCATCCACATCAAAGTGTCCAGCAGGCAAGCCATACTGCTCAGCAGCAGGCATGGTCTCAGTCATGTAGTAGTTTATAAACAGTTTCCTTTGCCACAGGCAGAACATATGTTTGGGATAAAATTTTCGCCAGAAGCGCAACTAACCTTATTATCTTCACTAGTCCCTCTCGCGCCTTCCGTCGGGCTGACACCCTTTGTGCAATTTGTGACCGATGCCGACGCAGCGTTGCGAACTCCATTTACGTCGAGTCATTCATACACTGTTCTGGCAGGGAGTGACTCAAATACACGCCGCTCCACATCATGTCCTCTCCTTCCATTCCACTGAAGACCGCGCCAATATCCCAGCAGAAACATCCCGCTGCTCCGACACTGCAGCCGCAAACATCGCCAATACCACAGAGGAATCAGCCCATTACTTCGTCATTGCAGGTCCAACCTGCACCCCGCGTAGTTCCCTCTCCCCGTGTAGAGGATGCACCTCCTCAATATTTTGAGTAGTCTTGGCTGTTCAGTGCGTGGAAATATTCACTATTCGATCACGAGTATGAGGGCAAAAGCGAAGGCAAACAGAATGGGAAACGCACCTCGCCGCGGCGCTGCGCATGCTGGTGGTGATCCCGGCATTGCCCTCGTTGCGTCGAGTGCTTCGTTGGATCCCGAGTGCGTAACTGATGGGATGGGATGCTGTATGCTCGGGATATTAGCTCGCGTGTACAGCTGCTACAGCAGTCAACAAGACACACTACAAGCTGGCTACAACTCGCCGGGCACTTCTCCATGAATGAGTGTACATTGACCCAGAGATCTCATTTCGTCTTCAAGACCCAGGAATGTTCTCAATCATCGCATCTCTGTCGAAGCAAGAGGTAAACATTCTGTGGTGGCTCGAGAAACAAATTGTGTTCGCTTTAAAAAACTCACGGAGCAGGTCGAAAGCATTACTGACTTGCGTAAGGAATGGCTACGCTCTGGGGAATATAAAAAATACTCAAGGCTCCTGGGTACGTGCACGATCTGCACGAGCTCCTCACTCGCTACTCGATAGGAGATACGCCTGCCCTCTATATACCTGGATTCATTTTTCTGATGGTCATGCATATGACTCCCATTCGTCGTGTCTGAATATTTGCTGTATTTCTCCAGATACCATTCCCACTTGTTATTCGTTACAAACCTAGCCCATCTTCCCCCGACAGCGCTGCATGTATATATGGGCAGACCTCGCGCGGAGCACTCATCCTTGGTGATCTAATACCCACTACCCGCGCCATTCCTGCGCCCCCTCGCGTGCTCCTTCCTCTTTACGGGAGTGTGCGGATAATCTTTTGTGGGAGATTTCACTGCCACCGCCCTACGAGCACAACCACGACGTCGCCTTTGCCCCGTCCTCGGCCATCGACCTCCCCTACCCACACCCAGCCCTCATCGTTGCAGCTGGACTAGACCTCCTTATCTGCTTCGCGTCATCACGTCGTTCGTGTACTCTGCGCCAAAACCTGCACCTCGTCACGATGTCCTCCTGCGTCACTATTCGTCCCTGGCCTACCGCACGCGCAGATCTAGATGCGGGTGTCAGCGCGGAACCATGCGCGCTCACTGCACCGTCACACCGGATCCCGGGAACTCGTATTCGTATCTCTGCTCACGGTGGCGCTGCGATGCGAAGGAGCATGCAGGCAAGTCCACATCCGGTGGGATATCCTTGCATCCCGCTGCTGGATCATCTGGGGTGTACACCAAGGGCCGCGAGCAGGAGGAGGGCGCGAAAAGGCCGGATACGCATGAGCTGGCCCTCCTCCTCAGGGGCCCCGTCTCTGGGCCGTGGTCGGTGCCTCTGATGTGCGAGGACATTGAGGGGCGTGGAAGAGGGGGAGAAAAGCGCGAATCATGCGCGTGGGTCCTCCGCTTCGGTCCCATCGCGCCATCAGTGTCTGCACTTCGGAGGGGCGGCACATGCACGTGGCCGCTGTGTGCTGGGCCGCAGGCGGGCGCCACATGACATCGCGGTAAAGATGCGAACGAACACATGCAAGAACACGAGAGGAGGACGGAGGGGAGCGGGAGGGAGTGAGTTGGCCCGCTGCCCGCAAGACGCCAGTGCATCGCGGACACCACAGCAATGGTGCTCGCGTAGCTACCTGAAGCGCAGGAGCACTCTGGGGCGATGCGCATCCCTGGCACCGCGGATACGACACACTCGATGCTTCGAGCAGCCGGGGCGGGCATCGAGGGGCTGGGCATGCTGCCCTGCACGATCACGGCCGCGTGATGCTACAGGCTGCTGCCACAGAATGCACTGACGCGAGTGGGTGCAGGGAAGTAAGACGTACCGGGGTTAAGATAGCAGCACGCTGGAAACAAGGGCCCGGGTGTATGGCGCAAAAACTGCTTGTGCACTACAGATACGGCGCCAAATTCCGAAATTAGTGTTCCCGAAATTCGAGACATGATGGAGGAAGCACCAGAAGTCGCAGAAGCTGGCCTACCTTGCCATTGCCCAAAGAGTTTTGACTCAGAAACAAATTCCACTAGAAATGGGGTTATTGAGAGCTCCGTGGCTTCCCCAGAGGCAGAAAAAAAGCCGTGTAACAAATCATGCATGTAATCCCAGATGGATAGACAAATTATAGCCACATCGGTGGAGGCTCGAGGCCGTTAAGCGCTGAGGATGGGGAGGCGGCGTCCATAGCGAGCCACTGATTCAGGGGAAGTGTACAAAAAGCATGGCCTAGATTCCTGGAAACAAAAGAGACATGCTAGAACACCAAAGGTGCGATAGGAGATGCTGGAAAAAGTTCTGCACTGAAGATAGTGGTGGTACGCAGAAGGAAAAGTCACGCTTGTAACGTCGGGTCACGCCGCCGAAACGCTCGGAAAGAGCTCCGAAGAGGGACGCTAACTGTTCGGAAAAGGGCTGCACGGGCTCTGGTAAAATTCTGAGGAGAGGGAAGTCTTCCAAACGATCCTCCCAAGTGTGATATAGTGCCAGTTAAGACCCTCAACCAAAGTAAGAACCAATACCAGGGAAATTGTCTTGATGCGTGCTTGGGTACAGCGATAACAAAGAAAATCGGGTCGATATCCACCAAGGCATTGCTACATCCCTGGTCTGAAGCGCTCTTTGACCTCTAGTAGCATAAAAAATCCATGAACCATGTGTTGTTGAAGGGATTAGAGCCAGAGAAATATTTTTAAGTTGATGACACTCAAGCTAGATTGAAACATGACATCACACAGGCGGTGACAATCTTGTGCGGGCCTTTTTCTAACACTCAATTCTAACAGCAGATATCTGAGGAAGCAAAAACGAAGTTTGATGGTGAATGAATGGTGCAGGGAGAACAAAATTTTAATACCGCAACATTTGAAGAGCTGAGAGTAAAATCGGAATCTGTTACGTAAGAAAATACTCAGCCACTGTAACAGCGATTTAACGTTCGTTAGATTTATTTCTCATGAAAGAGTAAGTTTTAAAGTACAGCTACTATGGAGGCTTCAAAAATCTAATGAATCTGGAGCACAGCCACTAATTTCATTACAGTCAGTAAAAGTGGACCGTAAAATTGGGCGAACGAAAAATGACGGTCTTAAGATGTTATGAACAATTACTAAGTACTCGTAAGATGGAGCTTCCATTCAAAGTTAAAAAAGAATAAAATCCGAGAATGTAAGCAATGAACTGGAGTTCTCTTGTTGGAAATGGAGATCAGTCGAGTCCAACGAGCAGGTTTCCTGGATCGGCGGCGGTCAAATAACGCCGCCTTGATTTGATCAAACTCTGGGCATCAAATCTATCTCCACGTGTTGTTGCGCTGCCGTAGTCTCTCTTGACAGACGCTGTACTTAGAATAACTCCTCTACGATGAGCAATGGCTTCTAAGTGAGCTATTGTGTCACTCGTTCCCCACTTCACCGCGCCTGCGAGCATATACTTATTTTCGGCTTGTGCACCAAATCCCTGTCCGCCGTGTCCAACTCATTCTCATCGGCGCTGTCGCTCCACGCTATCCGTTGTCTCACTCATTTCAGCCCACACTTTCCACCTTCAAGTTGTCGGCCGCCTGACCGCTCCCCGTGTCTCGCATTCCCTTAGGAGCTTGTCGAATGTCTTGGAGGGTTGAGATCTGAGAAGCTTCGTTTTGGGTCTTCAGACGCCGTTTTAGGTGTGTCTTCTCCCAGCTTTCGCTTCCTAGCTGGTAAACCCACCATTCCCCCCCCTCAGCTGCTTCGTGTCGTGTTTCTTTCTACTAGCGGGCTCTGTGCCTGCTATTTCTGGGGAATACTGACTAGGTCTCGCCTAGTGCTGGCCAAAAATATGATACGGAAAAATATATTTTGAATATATCCAAATATGCATGATTATGATACGGCCTTGGACCCTCCCACTGAATATGAATATGGGTGAATATGAATATGATATGATATGGATATAATACAATATGGTGGTCAGCATATTCAAATATATCTGGATACGGATATAAATCAAAGTCCAGGTTGGGCCATCAGCGATCACGGACCATCCCAGCGGCAACCTTTGCGGCAACTTCGCTTGAGACAGGCAATCAGGCTGCTGCATAGCTGCGGAGATCAAAGCACCACATCAGCAAACAGACGGATGCGCAAGCTCTCTATCTCTATGGACTGGTTGTAACCGAGGATGCCGTGGGCATGATCTGGGAGACCATATTTATGAGTGCGTCTTTGTTCGAACTATACTCCTGGCTCGGTATTCATGTCCGACAGGCACATACGGAGAGTTTTTCATACTTGCTCTCTATTCCATCTTGTAATCAGATCTTCCTCCACCCATCTTGACAGAAAATGAATCTCTGACCCGTTGCGTTTAGCCGGAAAGGCTTGAAGTCGCGCAGCTCCATCGCCATGCTCTGCGTCGTCATCTATCTCTATGCGACTTCCCTCACGCTGTGGGCGCTAAAGGTCACTGCGTGGTTCCAAAACGCGCATATATTTTTCATGGACCACCTGGATATCCCCCTCCCAGACAGGGTGGACATCGCGAATAACAACCTTGCGTTGCTCGGTCCGCCTGAGGAGGCGCTCTTCATGTTCAACGTGGGTCCAATTCCGCCCTATCTTCTGCAGCGATCCAACATTCATTAGATGGTGGTCGGAGACACAGTTGTTATTTGGCGGGCATGGGTACTGTACCAAAGACAGCTCTGGGCGGTCGCTATCCCTTGCACCATGCTGCTCATGTCATTCAGTCAGTCAATATATCAATTTCCGCAAAATTTGCGCGTCTTATTGATATGTGCTTTACGTTTCTAGTTTTCAACGTCATCGACCTTGCCTGCTTGACTGGTGCGGGATGGAGCAACCAGTCAGCTATTGCCAGTGGTGGCGCGGTCTGCGCACACGCCGAACTCACGTCGTGGGCATTTTCTTTGGTGACCAATGGGAGCTGCACAGTGCTGATAGCCTACAAAGCCTGGTGAGACCGCCGAACTCAATTCAACCTTAATTATTTGCTGACCATTATTTCACTCAAAGGCGACACCGTCAGTCGATGAAGGCCCTGAGCTATATTGGCAACCCTCGCAGAATGTCCACGGACAAAGTCCTTTCTCTCCTCGTCGAATCTGGTTTCATCTACTGTTTATTCTGGGTGAGTCGCACCCCACTCTATCTACTGATCGACATGCTTCTCATGCCCGGGAAACATCAGCTCACCCAGTTCATCCTCTTCGTCAACATCGACCGCCACAAGCCCGTCATCTACGTTTACGAGCTCTTTTCCAGCATGGGCGACCAGATCTCGGGGATGTACCTCACCCTCATCATCGTCATTGTGAACTTCCACCAAACCATATGGGAGGCGCCTTCGTCGTCGGTAAGCGTTGGAACCACCAGCCGCGCTATAAGCATGGTGCAGTGGGCGCCTGGCAGCAAACGGTCCGCGCGAACGGACACGGTGTTTGGCGGGCGGGAGGATATCATGCAGCTGGAGAGCATGGCTCGTAAGGAATTGGATTTGAGCACCGAAGAGAGTAGCAGGAGCTTTAGCCAGCATGCTGCTGAAAATGTTTAATGCAGCTCAGATTGCTGGATATGACTCTTTATACCGATAAGAGACTGCGGCAGTGTAATATGTATATTCACAATTCATCTGTCCCGCTCATAGTATGTGGAGGTATGTGGTTCAATATGAGTTCAACGACGTCAACTCCAACGTTTTCTTTAAATCTGCTCCGCGTTGTCGGACGTCAGCCGCCAGTAGTGCGCAAGCCATATTATAACTCGGGGCATAAAGAAAAATATAGGCAATCGTGATTTTCGACCCGCCGAAATGCTGGAGGAGATCCGAAGAAATTGCAATCGGCCAATGCACTTCGCTACTCACAGAAACCTTTCAAAGGCCAACAGTAAAATTTAAAAAAAGGATGCCAAATTTTCTTGTAACTCATAACTAAGGAATTGTTGGAATTCAAAATGTCTGCTCACTTCCTATTCTCAATCGTTGGATGACCAACAGCATGGCGCCGTTGCGTACCGGATCGCGCAGCCGAATCAGGTTCTGTTCCGGGATCAAAACACGATGCCGCTCGGTACTCGTTTAATATGATTTGCGTCTTGACTCGCCACGTCCAGAAGTATGAATGCGCTGGGGTAGAATTTTAGGTAGAATTTGATGAGATCTTTCTATGATCAATTCTACCGTAGACAAACTCGACACCGGTTAACCAACTCCGCAGAAACCACAAGCGAGTACCCCGAGTAGGCCGAGTTGAGCCTCTCCGAGTACCCGATGGTATCAGTGAGCTGGTTCGCATCTAGTTTCGGCCATTACTCCCACGGTTGAAAAATTCCGTTTCTTGTTCACAGTCACCCGGCAACATAATGATTCAGGGAAGCCATGAATGGGAATTCCATTCGGGACCACTGTGAGTACATTCTGAGGCATAAGCTTTGGTCAGCATCCTGCTTAGGCCTCAATTACAGACACTACACTTTGTCAAGGAGTTCCTCGACTATAATGTTGAGTAGAGTAGAGTTTCAATTTTCGTGTGCGCCGAAACTGCAATGTACCATGTCAACAAAGTCACATGCAGAGCTCGCGTATTGGGCCGCACGGACCATGGCAAAAAATATATAAAAGCTGGTATGATTCACTTAACCTCTCACGGCGCATCCCACCTTCCTTCCAGTTCAAAATATTCCTTCCTGGCACTCTCTTTCTAATGAGTTTAATCACTAATGTTACCACCACCAACATTAATTCTCCTCTGATGGCGACCAGCCACCTTTGCCCAAAATGCCGCCAACATACACTGAGACCTGTAATCAAGTGTCGAGAAAGCAGAACAGACATTCAAAACTATGATCGCCAATTCCAGAAGGTCCACTCCTTGTTTTCGAGTTTGGCCAACAAAATTTAGTGCACTCATTGATGTCCCGGAAATCAAGCTTCCTATCCTTAGTATTCTGGTTTTCACGATGAAATACAAGAATAGAGAAGCACTGGATGCTATTGAGCATAAAAAATCTAAACGAAAGGTCAAGAAAGCCTGCGGCTTTGCGCAATGCCAAAAGCCGTATGCAGCTCGTGCGGCTTTTGTGCAAGCTCTCTATTACATAACGCAATCTCGTCGCTGCTGGCACAGATGGCCGGATGTTCCCAGACAACCTCTTTGAAGGCAGCCCAACAGGTTTGAATCAAAGCGAGATCTGAGACGGCAAGAGAATCTGCGATAGCTTCCTGGATTGCGAGGGGAAGAACAGGAGGTGGCCTCTTATTGTTGACTTGTTGGAATGCAATTCTCTGTCGAGCTAGATATGCGAACTGTAGGAATTGATTCAAGCCATGAAAGTTAAGAGCTTGCAGTTGGGGGCAGCGGACTATAGCAGCAGAGCTATCCTGTAGGCTCATTGAGTTGGAGAGACAACGAGCTGGGATGGCGTAGAGACGCATTTGCACTGAGCCAGCTGGGCTCGTGTACGTTATTCTTGTCTACGATCAATTCTACGCTTCCGATCACTTTTGTCTCTGTAGAATTTTGCTAATCAAAAAATTCTACTATCTCCGACTGCCTAGTGGGCCGAACTAGCTAGTGGGCCACTTGCTCAATACAAGGGCAGGGTGGGTATAACTTTTCAATTTTGTGGTTGGGGGATGGAGTACAAGCTATGACAATGTTTTTTTTTTTTTTTTCTTTTTTTTTTTTTTTTTTTTTTTTTTTTGGTAGTACGTCGTCTGGAAGACGGTTGGCGGGACAACTAACAATTGGCTAGCCTCCCAAACCAAAACCCGTAAGAAAAGGAGGGGACAAGGACCTCCATGAGAAGTGATATATCAACACCCTACCGCCCAAGGAAATGCATAAATGCACGCCACAGTATGCAGCAGTGTGGGGTTTCGTGCCTTACCTGTTCCTGCCCCTCCGACCTGAGGCCGGAGGGGAGGGAGGCTGCAGCCACCTATGGATCCCAAATATCCCTTCTAGTTAGAAGGGGGTCTACAGGTGTAGTCCCCCTTCTAACTAGAAGAAATTTTGCTAATTTGCCTACGATGCATCAAAGGTCGCATTAAAGTCAGGCTAAAGTCACAACAAATAAGGTTTGGAGCATACCAAGGCGACTGTGCTACAGCAAAGTCACAGTAAAGCTGCTAGAAAGGTGCTATATATGGGTAAGTCATGTCAGACCCTAAGCTCCAGCAAAGTCACAATAAAGTTGTCTTGGGTAAAAGTCTCATGACACCCTAAGCTGCAACAAAGTCACAATAAAGTTGTCTTGGGTAAAAGTCTCATGACACCCTGAGCTGCAACAAAGTCACAATAAAGTTGCCTTGTGTAAAATTTTCATGATGACCCAAGCTGCAACAAAGTCACAATAAAGGTGCCTTGCGTAAAATTTTCATGACACCCTGAGCTGCAACAAAATCACGTTAAAGTCCTTTCACATCGAAATCTCTCATCAAAAATAATATCAAAAGACACAAGTAAACAAAAGCTTCATATCCATGACATTATATGGAGACATTACATCTGATGTGAGCTGCAATAAAGTCACAATAAATATGACCATTCACGTAGAGTTTGTAGAAGGTAGTAGCTGCAACAAAGCCACAATAAAGCTGGTGTAAAGTCACAATGAATATATGTGCCCTTGTACATAGAGTTCAGGAACTGCATATGCTGCAATAAAGCTGCAATAAAAGGTGTGTTCTTGTAAGAAAGCTGGTCAACCTTTACCACTGTTCGTACTAAGGACCACCTATAACTCCCACAAAACCTTTATAGTTAGAATGAGGAATAGAGGATTTTGGCCATTTCCCCTATGCTGCAATAAAGGCTGCGATAAAGCCTCAATAAAGCTACAATATCTCAAGATTTGAGACATGGTAGACGCTAGACAACCTTGCCACAATAAAGCTGCAATAAAGGTCACAATAAAACTACAACAAAGGTGTTACCTCACAACAGAGTACCAAACAATACAAAAGTTGCAATAAATCTGACCGCTCATTTGGCATACAGCAAGTCCAAATGCCACAATAAGGCTGCAATAAAAACCTTTCCAAAAAAAATTCCCCGCACATATATGCTGCAATAAAGTCACAATAAAGCCGACAATGCATGTGCCCTTGTACGTAAGTTTGGGAACTGCATACACTGCAATAAAGCTGCAATAAAAGTTGTTTTCACATAGTCAACCTTTGCTGCTGTCTGTACCAAGCATTTACTGTATGTTGCAAACTATGATGATCAGTCCTTGTCGGAATGATGTTGTGCGCAGTTCCTCTGCTAAGAGAACAATCCCCTATATACAGTAAGTGTATTCATTGCCTTGCCCCCAAAAGACATCTGTCATTTTATCTATAGTTATCTTACCTGTGCTATGGCCTGAGGAAACATACTAGCCCCTCAGTTTCCTATCATGATCCAGATCACTTTATATGAATATTTTGTTGGAATGTAATATTCATTTTTCGTCGGGTTTGGCCGAGTATTTTGCATTTTGTGCAGCAACTAGGGCACTGATTACAAAATGGATTGGACAGCCAGACTAAGTGATTTTTGTCCTATAACTTTGGTTTTGACTCTATTTTTGGATTTTTTTGTCTCGGAACTTCCCAGCATGACATGTTTCCTTTGTAATCTATTATCTTGCCTGTAATCAAGCATACTACCCTCCAGGATTCCTATCATGATCCAGGCCACTTCAAATGATTACAAAACGGATTGGACAGCCAGACTAAATGGATTGGACAGCCAGATTCAGTGATTTTTTCTCTACAACTTTGATTTTGACTATATTTTTGGATTTTTTGGTGGCTCGGACCCTCCCAGGCCGACATATTTCCTTTTTGGGCCACTACGCCTTTCGCTCAAAAAGGAAATTTTTCGTTTTTGCCCTCAGTTGGGCGCAAATTGATCATTTTTTTTGATTCAACTTTGCAGCTGTCATATCCTATAGGTGTGGATGAGACTTGCATCACACCTTGGGCTGGGGAAACAGTTTAACACAGAGATAATGTCTGAACTTGCAAAATTTCACTTCTGACCTTACTACTTCACACAGACACAGTGGAGCTCGACCTAATGACTGTCTTCTCATATTCATACCTTATATCAGTAATTTTGATGACTTTTCTCTGTGTTTCAGGTGGATATACATAATTTAATGGCCAGGTGGGAAATTTCGATATTCACAGTATATTGCAAGTACCACACATCAAGGTGGCTGCATAAATAGTCCTACTGCATCTAGGAGGTATATGGACACTTCTGAGGGATTTTGTGGTCATATTGGCATCAACCACATTGAGATTCAAGGAAGGTAAGTAGCACATAAATGTTTCCCCTTTCTGCTTTGTCCCATGGTGCTGAACACCAATCAAACTACATGGAAGAATCCCAATGACATGCCCCATCCCTCAGAGCCCAAATCTTGCACCAATATATGAGCAGAATCATGAGAACTGTGAAATGCCAATTTTGCATAATTTTATTAATTGAGGCCCAAGGAGGCCACCTGGTTCCAGATAGACATTATAAATGAGAAGCTACAATGTAAAACAACAATCCCAAGCCTTATTTCATTGATTTTGGTTAAGATTTGACCAAGTTGTGTTTTGGACAGTGCGCAGTCAAAAGGCCATAATTTGCAGTTGAGCCCTCACGCCCAAAAACACAATCTGGTGGAAACCTGATGAAATTCTTTCAAATAAAGCTGAATATTGCTCTTTCAAATTGGAAAATGCTGTTTACATGCTTTTTGTTTCATTATATGCAGTGCTTAAGGCCCTATTTCACAAATGATCAGAAATTGTCACTTCCCATATCTCAGGTTCAGGTCGATATTTTGCCCTGCTTTTGGAGTCAAGCAATGTTGTATGCTTGGGGTACCTCTTAGGATGGTTTACATCGTGTTCTAATGCTGCAAAGCAGCCTAGATAACATGAATATCCAGCTGAAGCCTGAACATCACCAAAGTTAATATGTAGTGGACTTAGGTTGAATAGTAGGACCAAAAACAGGTTTATATGTCTCATATGTCATGTGGGACGACTGGAAAGGCATACTACATAGGGACAAGGCAAGGAAAACTATACATTAGCGAATTGTTCATGTGCTCAGTATTCATCTGTATGATGCCTAGAAAGGGGAGATACCATGTGTAAACAGTGTTTAATGATGACATGATACTATCCCAGGACTGCTGATAGTGAGCCATGGCTATGTGTCTGGTAGGAATGTCAGGGGTTGAATTGTGCAAGTTCAGACATTTGCCCCTGTTAAACTGTTTCTCCAGCCCAAAGTAGAATGCAAGTCGCATCCACACCTATAGAACATGACAACTGCAAAGTTGAATCAAGAAAAACGGTCAATTTGTGCCCAACTGAGAGCAAAAACGAAGAATTTCCTTTTTGAGCGAAAGGCGTAGTGGCCCAAAAAGGAAATATGTCAGCCTGGGAAGCTCCGAGACACCAAAAAATCCAAAAATATAGTCAAAAATCAAAGTTGTAGAGGAAAGGTCGCTGAATCCAGCTGTCTAATCCGTTTTGCAGTCAGTGCCCTGGTTGTTGCACAAAACACAAAATACTCGCCCAAAACCCGGCAATAAATGAATATTTTATTCCAATAAAATATTCATTTGAAGTGGCCTGGATCATGATAGGAATCCTGGAGGGTAGTATGCTTGATTACAGGCAAGATAATAGATTACAAAGGAAACATGTCATGCTGGGAAGTTCCGAGACAAAAAAATCCAAAAATAGAGTCAAAACCAAAGTTATAGGACAAAAATCACTTAGTCTGGCTGTCCAATCCATTTTGTAATCAGTGCCCTAGTTGCTGCACAAAATGCAAAATACTCGGCCAAACCCGACGAAAAATGAATATTACATTCCAACAAAATATTCATATAAAGTGATCTGGATCATGATAGGAAACTGAGGGGCTAGTATGTTTCCTCAGGCCATAGCACAGGTAAGATAACTATAGATAAAATGACAGATGTCTTTTGGGGGCAAGGCAATGAATACACTTACTGTATATAGGGGATTGTTCTCTTAGCAGAGGAACTGCGCACAACATCATTCCGACAAGGACTGATCATCATAGTTTGCAACATACAGTAAATGCTTGGTACAGACAGCAGCAAAGGTTGACTATGTGAAAACAACTTTTATTGCAGCTTTATTGCAGTGTATGCAGTTCCCAAACTTACGTACAAGGGCACATGCATTGTCGGCTTTATTGTGACTTTATTGCAGCATATATGTGCGGGGAATTTTTTTTGGAAAGGTTTTTATTGCAGCCTTATTGTGGCATTTGGACTTGCTGTATGCCAAATGAGCGGTCAGATTTATTGCAACTTTTGTATTGTTTGGTACTCTGTTGTGAGGTAACACCTTTGTTGTAGTTTTATTGTGACCTTTATTGCAGCTTTATTGTGGCAAGGTTGTCTAGCGTCTACCATGTCTCAAATCTTGAGATATTGTAGCTTTATTGAGGCTTTATCGCAGCCTTTATTGCAGCATAGGGGAAATGGCCAAAATCCTCTATTCCTCATTCTAACTATAAAGGTTTTGTGGGAGTTATAGGTGGTCCTTAGTACGAACAGTGGTAAAGGTTGACCAGCTTTCTTACAAGAACACACCTTTTATTGCAGCTTTATTGCAGCATATGCAGTTCCTGAACTCTATGTACAAGGGCACATATATTCATTGTGACTTTACACCAGCTTTATTGTGGCTTTGTTGCAGCTACTACCTTCTACAAACTCTACGTGAATGGTCATATTTATTGTGACTTTATTGCAGCTCACATCAGATGTAATGTCTCCATATAATGTCATGGATATGAAGCTTTTGTTTACTTGTGTCTTTTGATATTATTTTTGATGAGAGATTTCGATGTGAAAGGACTTTAACGTGATTTTGTTGCAGCTCAGGGTGTCATGAAAATTTTACGCAAGGCACCTTTATTGTGACTTTGTTGCAGCTTGGGTCATCATGAAAATTTTACACAAGGCAACTTTATTGTGACTTTGTTGCAGCTCAGGGTGTCATGAGACTTTTACCCAAGACAACTTTATTGTGACTTTGTTGCAGCTTAGGATGTCATGAGACTTTTACCCAAGACAACTTTATTGTGACTTTGCTGGAGCTTAGGGTCTGACATGACTTACCCATATATAGCACCTTTCTAGCAGCTTTACTGTGACTTTGCTGTAGCACAGTCGCCTTGGTATGCTCCAAACCTTATTTGTTGTGACTTTAGCCTGACTTTAATGCGACCTTTGATGCATCGTAGGCAAATTAGCAAAATTTCTTCTAGTTAGAAGGGGGACTACACCTGTAGACCCCCTTCTAACTAGAAGGGATATTTGGGATCCATAGGTGGCTGCAGCGGCTCGAGACCCACTAAAACCTTGGGCATTCTCAGCCAGTTATCTGGCAGTTTATCTTCATCCTTGAGAGTTGCATTCCAGGTTTGGAGGACTAGGATGGAGTTCACGGAGTCTTGTTTACCGTAGCGTAACTTATTTGTTAACTGGCAGTCTAGTTCCAGCCTCCAGTTTATGGTGTACAGCCATTTGTTTTGTATCTCCCTTTCAGAGAGTGATGCCCCTCCATTCTGGATAACAGAGTTGTTCCGGAGTTTCCAGATCAGGAAAAGGGATTCAGAAATGAGGATACGGAATAGGCGCGTGGCGCCTGGCAGGTGGCGCCCATTCTCATCTTTTATCGACACTAGGCCACATCCAAGAATGACACCCAGGGACAGTTCCTTCCAGGTGTGGTGTTTCTTTAGCCAGAGCTCTTTGACCAAGGCCCATACTTGACTCTGGCCTGGGCGTCTGCACTTCAGGACTATGTGCTCAAGGTCTTCTATTTCCCCGCAGTACTGGCAAGTGACACGATCCTCACATTCCGGGATGTGTTTCCAGTATGAGCCAATCCGGTGGGCATCATGCATTGACTTCCAGAGGAAATTTTTTACTTGGCGGCTGAAGTCTTTGTGGTGTATAGCCTTCCATATTCCAGCTTTGGAGGGGATGGTTCTTTCGGAATCCCATATGGCTGCCTGAACTGAGGCCACATTTCTATCAGTAGCCGGCCTTGAGACACGGTCCTTGCGCTCTCTGATCGCAGCGTACACAGTTTTCTGGCTCAAGGTGGATAATTTTAAACCTCTGAGCCTCATTTCTTCTGGAACTTGGAGGTCAACAGGGTTGGTAGACTCTGACTGGCTACCCTCTCTTGCCAGCTTTGTGG
Organism: Mycena galopus ATCC 62051; assembly: GCA_014925785.1. NCBI lineage: Eukaryota > Fungi > Basidiomycota > Agaricomycetes > Agaricales > Mycenaceae > Mycena > Mycena galopus. The sequence goes on from WIQG01000005.1 coordinate 1,514,363, forward strand.
CTTGAACCCCACAGGATTTCCATGCATTATCGTCTACTTCGTGGGTGACAAAGAATACGCTATGACAATGTTGCTTGCCACATTTGGAGGCACCCTGACTCGGCGATCAATGTCTGTGGGATGTTCTTGATCGGCATGTCAGGGTGTAGGCATCATTTCTTATCTCCGGCCAGCCCGTGCACGGCTTCTTTGGGCTCTTTCTTCACCAATTCCTCGCCGATTCACAAGGTTGGGGGCTCGGTTTCATCCCCTGGTTCGGGGAGATCGCATGGAGACATCAGATGGTGGGAAAACCTTTGCTTCACTCTCCTGACACCCCGAACAAGATGTTTGTCTGGTCTCAACATCAGGAAAACCGACCCCCACTTGATAGCGCCTCCCAGCACTCACCTAGTTATCATAGCAGCACATAGCTTCCCTAGCTACTACCCCCCTATAACAGTGCTAGGCTAGCAACAAGCGACACTAGGCGACACTAGGCGACACTAGGCGAGCGTTAGGCGCGCGCTAGGGCAGCACACACACATACTAGGTGAGCTCTAGGTGCCTGGCACATAGTACGCCTGCACCCGTTACCCACTGCCGCCCGTTACCCACTGCCACCCGTCCTCACTGCACTCAATGGGACAGTAACAGTGAAGGAATCAGATAAAACTTATTTTATTAGCAATAACTACTACATGAGGACGACGTTGAACAGCTTTTGCTCATCTCCCTTCATCCCGTGCGCGCTCCCGTCTTACCAGATTCCAGACCACCCGAATCTCCCCATTTGCCTCGCGTCCTGCCGTCACGCCACAATCCTAGTTTCCTAACACTATCAGCATGTGCCATGTATGCCGAAGGTTTTCGTACCCGGGATATCAGTAGTTGTTCGTCAAGCAGTGGTGCAGTGCAGATACCCGCTTGGAAGAAAGGAACCCGCAGCCTCCTGCCATGAAAGTTAACAGTGATATAAACTGCAGATGTTTGCACTCACTATTGTGCGGCCTCCATGCATTTGCGCAACTTCACATGCATGAGGATAGGCTCCTGTAATTACTGATTGTAAGCACGAAACTACACATGAAAGGATCTGGGTCAGAACCGTACCGAGAACGCGACATGAGACATACCTGGTGAAGCCCTGCCTGTTGTCTATTGAGCTCAAGCGCACAAGGAGCTCGAAGGGTTGCCACGGACTGGGACCATCAATCAGTACTTTGTTTCAGGGACAGGGAAGCGAAGGCAGGGGTAAGGGGGGGGAAAGTTGCGAACAACTGGTGGATTACCTGTCCTCCATCCCGTCCTTCACAGCGCTGCCTACCCACTTCTGCACGTGTTTCTCCACGAAAGTCGGGTCGGATGTGTTGAGGGCAGAAGCGAAACTGGGGGCACCGCCCGGCGGTGGGCTTGTCCGGTTTTGAAAGGTTGTCCCATGGCTGCGACACTGGTGGCATCCAGACCGTATGAGGGTGAGACATAGGAGTTAGAGACGAGAGTTAGGCAGTCGTTGCAGCAGGGAACGGTAGCAAGAGGCGAGAGAGGAACAGAAGACAGACAAGGCAATGAGATGAGTGTCGAATGCTGAAGGATGGTGGTGGGAGGAAAGCAACCATGTGGCAGTGATGCGCGGACTTTAAGCGTCGATCAAAGCACTCTTTGTCTTGCTCGTTTCACCTCAATTGGAGTCAATCCCGCCTTGCGAACTCCAGCCTCCGTCTCATGGCGGACCCAGTTGGCTTTGCAGCCTGCACCGCCCTGCAGTCGGACCCGCCGCCTTTCTGTACAACGTCCACCATACGTTTAGCAATGATCGCGACGATACCACATAACATTGTGCTGACTACAATGAGCACGGCGTCCGCAGTGATGGTGGAGTACGTGTTAAGTGCGTGCATTCTTCCCCACACCTGCGTCGAGCCACTGTGGCACGAGCGCTGCGACAATTGCAGCCTATCACCGATACCACCTACTTCCGAGTGTCAGGAAATGGCATGCAGGGGCACATTCTTATGGTCACTGCAGCATAAATTTTACATGAATGTCCCCCTCAATTTGTTTCATACTATTCATGTGTGAATAAATCCACATCCATTTGACGTTGTGTTGGTGAGATGTATCGTACATAACTTGGGCATAGCGGCGACTGCCAGCTGGCATAGTAATTCATAGTGCTCTATAGTTCTCAGTGTCCGACCTTATAGTGCTATCCTAGTGCTATCAGATGCTATGGACCACTATGATGCTATAGACACTATGGCCCAACTATGGCTCGGTTACGGTTTTCCTGATGAAATAACTCAATCTGGCCACCTCCACAGCGAACGACCCACATTTCCTGGCGCCCCGAAATTTTGGGATCATATCCAAGACAAGTACAGCTACATCCTCCGGGGCCGATGAGCCCTCACCTCCCCGCCTTCTTCTTAACGGCCAGTTACTACCTCAATGCACCACATTTGAGTAGCACTAAAGAATGAGTTTTTTTCGAGGTATTAAGGGTGTTAGCGGTATATCTTATCTATTTTATCTCATACGTACATTCATTCATCCCGTCATCCAACTAATTTACAGTTTACGAAAACTACACAGCCTCAGTTACTTTTGCTCCGTAACTGAGGCGTACGTGTATATACTCTCTCTTCATTACTTACTTTACTGACTCTCCTGTAGTACTACGCTAACAGGTACTATACATATTAATAGAGTTACTTTTGCTCCGTAACTGAGGCTACTACGCTAACAGGTTATTGAACCCCGACCGGCATGGCATCGGAATTCGGACTGTCCAGCGCGACAGGAAAGCACGCTACCCCCAAGCTAGCTCAAGGGGGAGCAAACTTCGTCTCCTACAAGGAGAAGATGGCCGAACTCCTGACTGGCCAACCGGGCTTCCGAAAGCACTTGATGGGTTGTGTAAAACAGCCTATCAAGCCTGCTGACGTCAAGGACGATGCTTCAAAAGATCAGAAGGACGAACACACAGCAAAAATGGACATGTACGAAGACAAGATGGATGAGTACCTGCAGAAGCAAGCGGCTATTGCAAGCATACTCACCAATTCTTGGCCTGACGACGTCCACCAGCAGCTCCTCGGTGTCCGTCCTGTCCACAAACTCTGGGATTCGCTTTGCGCACTCTTCGAGAACAAGAGCATTCTTGGTATGGTCGACCTTCTTGTTGATCTTCTCCGAATCGAGTGCACTGGCGACGATGCTCGCCGTCATCGACCGCTTCATCAAAAAGCGCAATGAGTACATCAGCGCCGGCAGACAGCTCCCCGACGACGTCTACGCTGCCTTCCTCATCAAGGCCATGCCCTCCACATATCGCTCCACCATCCTTACCACCGTCACCACAGCGGCAACAATGGGCGCAGCGCTCAACTTCGAAGTCGTACGCGCGCAGCTCAAGGAGGCGATCCAGTTTGACGTCGCACAGGCGAATCACAAGCGCGAGGAGGCGAAGGCCATGGCAGCAAAATTTGAGCGCCACAAGCAGCAGCAGCAGAAACAGTAGCCACAGCAGGCGAAGAAGCCGAGATGTGCTAACTGCTCATATACCGGTCATACCAAAGAGGTTTGTCGGAAACCGGGCGGCGACATGGAGGGTGTCCCACTTCCAAAGAAGGACAAGGGATCTGCGAAGGGGAAAGGCAAGGCAGCAGCGGCGGAGGAGAAGCCATCCGATGCAAGCGAACAACACGCGTATGTCGCTGCAGCTATCGCCGACCGAGCACTTCGCGCCTCTGGTGGGAAATCCATCTGTCTTCTCGACACGGGCGCGTCGCAGCACTACGAGGGAAACACAGCAAATTTCGTCGACATTCGGCCTTGTGAGCCGTATCGCATCGAGACCGCGTCCGGAATCGAATACGCCACGCAGATCGGGACAGTCGAGTTCGCTTGCAATGATGGCGACGTCGAGAAGACGTTCCGGCTCTCGAACACGTACTACCTCGAGTTCTGCACCACCGGCCTAATTTCCCTCACCCGACTGCGCAAGCACGACCTCATCTTCAGTAATGCCGAAAACGGATATGGTGTTCTGACCGACTCGAAGACGGGCAAGGTTGTGTTACGCGTCGCAGAGCGCGACGGCGTCTACCCGATGACCACTTGGCGACCAGAGCATGCCACGGCAGCAGCGTCGCATGCGCACGCAAAGTCCGCGCGCAAACCCTTCATCCGTACCAAAGCTCACGAGCGGCTCGGCCACATCCCACACAGCACCATCGAGACGATGGCGCGCAACGGCTCAGCGCTCGGCTTTGAAGTCGACCTCAGCACACCAATCGTGCAGTGCGAGGTATGCGTTCGAGCTAAAATGAGGGGTGTCCGAATTTCTAAAAAGCATTGCGACCCGCGCTCGAAGAAGCCAGGTGATTTCGTCTCCGGAGACCTCTGGGGACCGACGCGCGTAACGGCAAGGGGGGGTTTTAAGTACTATGGCACCTTCCTTGATGACCACTCCGACCTCGCGTGCATCTACCTGCAGAAAGGCAAGATGGAGGCGGAGACGCTCGGCCACTATCGCGACTTCGAAGTGTCGATGAAGACGCAGCACGGCGTCGATATCAAGGTCTTTGGAACGGATCATGGCAAGGAATACCACCTCAGGCTACCCTGACCTGACCCCCATAGGGCCAAATTTTTGAGGGTAGTTAATTGGGCCTATGGGGGGTGTTTCTAAGTGGGTGTCCCATGCCGCATGGGACATCCCATGCTTTCTACTGTTATGCCTTGGGATGTCCCACAGGTATTGTATGGGACATCCCTCACAGGTTCAAAATCCTGTTTGGGATATCCCACTGTCCCATTTGGCAGGTATGACCCCTGGCACCAGCCAGGGAGAAAAAATGCTTTTTGGGGCCCATTTCTGCACCGTTTTGCATGATTTAAAGTGATTCATGAAGCTGTTAACCAGGGCTCTCATGCCATGGCAAGGCAGGTATATTGGGGCGGTTTTTTTTTTTTCCTGAGCAAACCGTAATACAAGTATGCTGGGCTGCGCTCAAATAGTGAAATACAGATATGCTGGCCCATGCTCAAATACAGGTTTGCTGACCTGGGCTTGAATAGCGAAATACAGATCTGCCAGCCTGTGCTCAAATACTGAAATACAGGCTCACAGGCCTGTGCTCAAATAGCAAAATACAGGTAGGCTAGCCCATGCTCGGATTGCACTTGAATAGCAAAATATGGATACACTGGCCAGCTTGAATAGCAAAATATGAGTACACCAGCCCACACTTGAATGCTGCAATACAGATACGTGGCCTACGCTCAAATAGCGAAATACAGATATGCCAGCCCACACTCAAAGATTGCAATACAGGTATGCCAGCCCATGCTCAAATGGTGAAATACAGGTATGCTCAAATAGCGAAATACAGGTTCACAGGCCTACCCTCGGATCCCAATTACAGGTTCACCAGCCCACGCTAGGTGGCTCCAATTGCAAGAATGTGCTCTCCCATACACCAACACTATCTCCACACCTCCTTTTCTGCAGCTGGCCCACATTTCATTTTGCTGTTTCTTCTTCTCAGTAAGTACACAAAATACATAGTACACCTACTCACACTTCAGCATTGTATCACTAATTTCTGATATGGACTGGACAGGATGTCTCAGGTATTTTCTATCCAGAGTGGGTTGTCCCTCCCATTTTCTGTTAAGCATGGGCATCCCATGTCAACAATGTGACATCCCACCAATTTTATATCAACAATGGGACATCCCACATATTTATCTATCAACAATGGGACGTCCCACATATTTATCTATCAACAATGGGACATCCCATTGATTTTCCATCAAGAATGGGATATCCCACATATTTTTATATCAACAATGGGACGTCCCACATATTTTCCTATCAAGAGTGGGACGTCCCATTGATTTTCTATCAAGAATGGGATGTCCCACACATTTTCATGTCAACAATGGGACGTCCCACATATTTTCCTATCAAGAGTGGGACGTCCCATTGATTTTCTATCAAGAATGGGACGTCCCACACATTTTCATGTCAACAATGGGACGTCCCACATATTTTCCTATCAAGAGTGGGACGTCCCATTGATTTTCTATCAAGAATGGGACGTCCCACATATTTTTATATCAAGAGTGGGACATCCCACATATTTCTATATCAAGAGTGGGACGTCCCATTGATTTTCTATCAAGAATGGGGCGTCCCACATATTTTTATATCAAGAGTGGGACGTCCCACATATTTTCCTATCAAGAGTGGGACATCCCATTGATTTTCTATCAAGAATGGGATGTCCCACATATTTTTATATCGACAATGGGACGTCCCACATATTTTCTTATCAAGAGTGGGACGTCCCATCTGTTTTCGTGGGATGTCCCTCGCAATTTCTGACATAAATGGGACATCCCATCCATTTTCTAGCCAGAGTGGGACATCCCATGTCTTTTCTATTGAGAATGGGACATCGCATACATTTTTCTATCGATCTTGAATGGGATGTCCCCTATATTTTCTAACAACCGGAAACTACAGTTACGTTCAGATACTGATATGTACATCAAGTAACACACAGTTCAAATATTCTGATATGCTTTAGCTGTCGCTTGCACAAATGTATAATAATTCAATGTCAGACATAAAGATCATCGTCCATACGGTAAATATCCGCCCTCTCCACGGCCTCCAGCGTCCCAAACTCATCATCTTCTCCATCGCTTTCCTCGGCATCTTGCTCATCATCTGACAAACTACTTTCCCCACCATAATGGTGATCATCCCCACGAGCAGCTACATGGGCATCCACGCGGCATCTTGACAGCTGCAATATGGACGGACCCCACTTGGGCAATTCACCAATGCTTGAGCCCAAATCAGGTAGATGTTTGTCCCATGTTGCGCACAGCTGCAGGAGCTTGTCTCGGTGAAGTTGTAGATGATACCTATCGACGCCCGCTGAATAATTAAAGTGAGCACAATCAGGATAATTGTCCTCAATCACATACTGGATCCTCCAATGGCCTCCACTGCTATTGTCCACTCCTCAGAAAACCACACCCGCAATGCCATAATCTCGCGACAAAGTCGTGCCTCCTCTTCTTCCGCTCGATCTAGTTCCAGCAAAGCCTTGATCCCAGCCCGGACCTTCTCGTCACATAGCCACAAAGGTGGCTCATCATTGTAGTCATCGTCATGGTCATCCAACCCTACATCTTCAAAGATAGCATCATCCACATCCAATTGCCACAGCCCGCCAGGGGGAATTATAAGAGGTGCCCTTGCCCCAATGGGCGCCTTCCTGGCACGGATGAGCTTCGCAATGTCTCCACACAGTTTGTTGTATTCACTGGCGATCTTGGTGATTGTGGGCTCCCGGCGCTTGATAGCGGACTCGGTGTGAGCATGGAGTTTGGCATCTGATGATATTCATCAGTTCCATCTTTTGATCTCGAATAAAAACCCACCATTCAGAAGGCGTCGATAAGTGCGCTCCACAACATCCATCTCAAACTTCCTTGCCCTCAGGCGCTGCCGCAGTCGAAGTTTCAGAGCGCGTGCATTCATCCTCACACGCATGTATTCGCTCTTGATCAGTTTCTGTAGTTCCTGCTGCTCATTCACTCCCAAAGCCCTCTCCTTGCGCCTCAGGCTTGCAAGTGATTTCTCGAGAGCCTCTTGAGCTGCCCGCCACTCTGTCTCATACAACACTGAGTGATTGTCTTCATCCGAGACACCGTCGAGGAATTTCTGGCGCAGCTCGCGGACCTGCACCTCACGTGTTTTCACAGCAGTGCGTAAAAGGATCACCGCCTGCACTGCTTGCTGCCCACGAGTTTTTGTTCGCCCTAAATGAAACCCACGTCACCCACCATTCTTTCTCAGAAACACAAAATACAGGGTTTACGCACGAGGTAGAGGTCTGGTTTGCGCAGCCACCTGCGCCTCCCACTGCTCGCGTAGCATCTCAGTGGATTTATCAGCCTTCACCAGCTCCCTCTTCGCCTCTGCACGCTTCTGGATGCAGTGGCGATACCGACGGTTGATCCATTCACCGAGTCGTAGCAGGCTTGCCTCCTCAGCCTGCTCCATTTGGGCATCCAACGTGTATAGGCGATTGTGGTACTGGCGTGCGTATAAGAAAAGGGTCATTAAGCTTATAGCATATTGAAAGTCAAGCAGAGGCCTTACACCAGAGATACGCAGATGCGCGATCAAGTGCCGAATTGATTTCCAGAATCGCTCTGCTCCCTCCCCGTTGGAAAATCCGAATCCGGACCTCTTCCGAGGATGATAGAGCAGCTGGCACGCCCACTCATGTCCAAACGCGTGGAACACCGAGACCGCAAATGCGATTCGATCCATGAAGCGATCCAGAAAGCCCCACTTCCAGCAGCTGCGCTCCATAGCACAAGCGACATCGTACATCAACCCGACGGAAATCGTGAGAGGCAGGTGCTGGAAGAGCGTCTCAATCAGGGCAATGACGTAGAATTGTTTTTCGCCTGCTGAGTGCATGTTGGCCAGGAAGAGAACTCGGTCATGGCGACACAGGAGGCCCATGAGAGCCGTGTCCTCGAAGAAATCCGTGCTTGCCTTCTCTCGTTTTTCATCAGCCGCCTTGAAGGATGCCTCACATGCGTCGAGGACCGAGCGCGGCAACGGAAGCCTGGCGTACTCGTATTCGTCATCCTCGTCGATTTCCTGGAGCGTGGGCTTTGGTCGCTTAGTCTTCTTCTTGTCTGGAAGGTTGCGCAGACTGTCCACGTAGATTTCAGTTAGTCTCGCTTGCTCTTCAGGAATAAACCGCGTGTCAGGGTGTGTTTTCTCCGGGTCGCGCGGTGATTTCTTCTTTTTCTGCGTGAAGCATGCGTCGATACACACTATAATGTCGGCTCTGGGAACTCAGATAAGTGGAAAATCAAAATAACTTTTTCAGTAGGCCTACATTTCGTTTTGGTCATGTTTGAGGTTACCGAAGCATGCGGGGCATCGTCGGCGCAAGTACTTACTGGGGTCTAGTCGAGGAGGGGGCTCCGGGAATGGCACCTGTGGAGATTCGGGTGTTGGTTCCCGCACCCGTTTACGGCTAGCGTTCCGGGCAGCGGGAGTAGGTGTGGTTGGAGTGGCAGTGCATGCTGATGAGGTTGAGGATGAGCTGGAACTACGGCCAGGGGTGGTGTCTCGGTCGGTGGTTCGCCCACGCGGGGGCGAGATAGGGATCTCGGGATCATACACCTCCTCGTGTACTGTCTCGATCTTGACACGGTAATGTTCCTTCATGAGATTCCGAAGATGCGTGTACCACATGAGGCAGTTCCCGAAACGCCGTCGTAAAGAGTTCTGTTCATATCTAGTTAATGGAAATTCTTGTCGTTAATTAATTCAGCTGCAGACCTGATGTTGTAACTGGAATCCCATGCTACTCAGAACTCGCTCAAAGGCCAGCGTAAACGCCGTCGTGTTGGGTGAAATTTGCAGAAAAAGATTCCTAGCAAACTCTAGCACACGAAGATCCACCGCTACCGATGGTTCCAGCGGCGCGCAGCCAAAGGTGCCCAGTCGCATCAGTTGTACTGCTGATGATCCGGAAGGACATTTACAAATTTGAAGTTCCACATCTTCTATCGCTGCAAGTAGTTAGTTTCCAAATTCAGGGAAAGACCATGCCCTGACATACATGAAAAATGGAGGATGGCGATTTTTAGTGTCTTCAATTTACACGTGCAGGCAGTTCGTTGTTGCTGCTGGTGGCTGTCCAAGTCGCGCAGAGATTTGGTTTCATAGAAGAGGCACGCCAATTCAGGCAAGAGTGTAGGTAGCACGGATTGTTGCCACCATTTCCATTGAGCCTCCCGCTTCCGACGATGTATGCCCGGAGTCGGTGGTGGTGTATGCTGGACTCCCATGATGTCGGGGTCGTCGGATGCAGCTTCTGCAAAATCAGCTGCAGCAATATCCTCGTCAGAGATTACTGGTGTGGCGTGGCCATGGCGCGCTTCAGCCACTCCGAATTGGTGTAATAGTGAGGGAAGGCGTGGCTGCACCAGTGTTCTGCCGTTTTGTAGCAGAACGTCTGCGGGCCGACCGGAATCTTCGCGCACCTATAAAGCCCAGACAACCCCACTAATTAGTGTGGGGCTGGAAACCCGGTCCCCATACTAGTTAGTGGGAAAAACGGTGTGTTCAGGCTTCCTTCAATATGTTTGCAGATAACTTTTGAATAACTTTCAATATTTTGAGTTCTTGGGTATGTAGAGGGTAGACTTAGGCTTCTTTGCATAACTTTCAATAACTATAGGACTGATAGGCCTCAACACGGTTCCTTTGGAGCTGCATTATCCCAAAAAGGAAATTCTTCATATAGGACCGAAAAATACATGCAAAAATAGGGGAAAATAGGCGAATAAATATGACTTCACAATCAGATCCCTTCCCCTTACCTAGATGTACTGTCCTAAAAAGGAATTTCTTGATACAGGACCGAAAAATACATTGAGAAAAATCACCTAAACCTCCCAAATATCACTTCTGTTTAGAAGGGGATAACCTTATATAGAGACTATACTGAAGCCTGGTTGTTTCGTGTGTGGTATCTTGATTGTACGTGGGATTGTATACTAGGATCTCCTAGGCTAATTTCAATAGCTTTTGATAATTATTGCACATCTCAACTCAAAACAACTTGCACTTACTCAAAAAGGAAATTCCTCATATAGTGCAGTGGGAACAATTCAGTCCAAGCTGAGGTCATGGTCTACCTTTTGCATGGTCTACTGCCAGCACAGACATCTGGTACATCAGCTCAGAGGGGGTCTATATAGGGGACTACTCCTAGCTAACTTGAATAACTTTTGATAATTATGATGATATCGCCGGCTTTTCGAAAGTATTTTGCATTTTCTGCAGCAACAACAAGGTCTATCCCAAAATTGTAAGCACCATCGAGTAGAGCACAACAGGAGCTACAACTTTGGTTTGGGGTCTATTTTTAGATTTTCCAGTCCCACACCAGATGTATAACCCTCTCAAGCACCTAAGGTTATAAGTATCACAGATCTCCTAACACGGGACTGGGACCAAATCTCATTGCCATCACAGAGTGGGGGTCATTACAAAAGCCGGTAAATTTTGTGGCCTGAAATAAAATATCGTTGGATATTGTTTGAGACACCAGTAAATTCTGTGATCCACTGACATCACATCACAAGTCAATGAACTTTGTGACCCTCAAATACTATTCAATTCATTGGAAGTCAGTACAATTTGTGACCCATCTACATTACCACTCCTACCACAGACCCATTTTGGAAGGTCAGTAAATTTTGTGACCTCTTTACTCAACTGCCAGAGATTGATCTCCCCAAAACACTTCAAAAATATTTCCAGTGCAAGCCACTCCTGATACTGGTACCACCGGGTAATCTTTCCTAAATCAGGTGGACTATCCTTATCTTTGACTGTAAGGCATCAATTCTCATTTATTGATATTTATCGCCAGGTTTGGAAGTGCATTTTGCATTTTGCGCCACAACTAGGGCACTAATGGCAAAACTGATTGGACAGCCAAATAGCGCCAAAAATGCTCTACAACTTTGGTTTTGAGTTTATTTTTGGACTTTTTGGCCTCCAGGTTGACAGATTTCATTTTTCGGCCACTACGCTTTTTGCCCAAAATGGAAATTCTTCGTTTTGGGGCAGGGATAGGCTGTCTTTCTCGGGATAACTTTGTAGTTGCCATTTTTTGTGAATGTGATAGGGTCTGAGTCACATTGTAGGGGTAGGGACACAGGGAAAAATGGACATCATGTCTGAATCTGGAAGTGTATTTTGTGTTTTGCACCACAACCAGGGTACGGATCACAAAACGGATTGGACGGCTGGATAGCGCCGACAGAGCTCTACAACTTTGGTTTTTAGTCCATTTTGGGATTTTTTGACGTCTAAGGGCCTTCAAGCTGACAGATTTCCTTTTTTGGCCACTACGCCTTTCGCCCAAAAAGGAAACTTTGCGTTTTTGCTCGTATTTTGGCGCATATTGGCCGTTCTGCTTGATTTAACTTGCAGGTTATCATCCTTTATGAATGTGAAAGAGAGCTACATCACATTTTGAGGCAGGGAAACAAGGTAACATGGACATAATGCCTGAACTTGTAAAATTGTACCTCTGGCACTCCTCCTTCACACACCACAGCTGGAGCCAAGCTAAGGCACATTCTACCCATATTCAGGGGTTCCTAAAGTGATGTGGAAACATTTTTTCAGTGTTTGATAAAGATATACACAATTTATGGGCCAGGTAAGAAAATTCAATATTGACCTTACCTTGTGTGTACCAATGATTGGACTGGCTAAATACATGGTCCAGATGCTTTCTAGAGATCTATTGACACTTCCCAGGGACTTTATAGCCATATCACTATCAACCTCATTGTGATTGAAGGAAAGTATGCAGCACATAAATGTTCACCCCATCTGCTGGGTCCAATGGTACTGACCATCAGCCCAACTACATAGGACTATTACAATGACATGCCCCAACTTTCCTTGGCCAAAATCCCTGTCAATATTTGGTCAGAACCATGAGATTTGTGAAATGTCAGTTCCCCATCAAATTACCAATTGGGGGCTAAGGAGCACACCTAGTGCGAAATAAATGTTAAAAGTAGGAAGCTACAAGGTAAAACATCAATCCTAAACTTTATTTCACTCAGTTTGGTCAAGATTTGGGCAGATTGTGTTTGGGACAGTGCGCACTCTAGAGGCAATAATTCATGGTGAAGCCCTTATGCCTGAAAACACCATTTAGTGGAAACTTCACCAAATTCTTTCAAATAAAGCTCAATATTGTTCTTTTACAGTGGTAAATGCTGTTTACAAGCTTTTCTTTACATTATATGTGGTGCTTGAGGCCCTATTTGACAAATGATTAGAAATTGTCACCTCACATATCTCAACTTCAAATCAATCTTTTGCTTCAATTTTTGGTTCACCCAATGTGATGTATCTTGGGTGACCCAAGGGAGGGTTTGTAACTTGTATTAATACCACAAGGCAGCCTGAATACCCTGAATATCTGGTTGAACTCTGAACATCACCAAACTCCTTCTGTGGTTGACCAAGGGGGGATGAAAGTCTCAAAAACAGGTTATACATCTCATATGTCATGTGGGACAAATTGGAAAGCTGCACCATATAAGGGAAAGGCAGGGAAAACAACACATCAGCAAATATCCTGTGTGCTCAAAATTCATTTATATAATACCTGGAGTAAGGGAAAAGTCAGTGAAAACAGTGTCTAATGATGGCATAACACTATCCTGAGACTGCTGACAGCTGGCCATGGTTTTGTAGGAGGTAGGAATGGCAGGGATCGAATTTTGGAAGTTGTGACATTATGTCCATGTTACCTTGTTTCCCTGCCTCAAAATGTGATGTAGCTCTCTTTCACATTCATAAAGGATGATAACCTGCAAGTTAAATCAAGCAGAACGGCCAATATGCGCCAAAATACGAGCAAAAACGCAAAGTTTCCTTTTTGGGCGAAAGGCGTAGTGGCCAAAAAAGGAAATCTGTCAGCTTGAAGGCCCTTAGACGTCAAAAAATCCCAAAATGGACTAAAAACCAAAGTTGTAGAGCTCTGTCGGCGCTATCCAGCCGTCCAATCCGTTTTGTGATCCGTACCCTGGTTGTGGTGCAAAACACAAAATACACTTCCAGATTCAGACATGATGTCCATTTTTCCCTGTGTCCCTACCCCTACAATGTGACTCAGACCCTATCACATTCACAAAAAATGGCAACTACAAAGTTATCCCGAGAAAGACAGCCTATCCCTGCCCCAAAACGAAGAATTTCCATTTTGGGCAAAAAGCGTAGTGGCCGAAAAATGAAATCTGTCAACCTGGAGGCCAAAAAGTCCAAAAATAAACTCAAAACCAAAGTTGTAGAGCATTTTTGGCGCTATTTGGCTGTCCAATCAGTTTTGCCATTAGTGCCCTAGTTGTGGCGCAAAATGCAAAATGCACTTCCAAACCTGGCGATAAATATCAATAAATGAGAATTGATGCCTTACAGTCAAAGATAAGGATAGTCCACCTGATTTAGGAAAGATTACCCGGTGGTACCAGTATCAGGAGTGGCTTGCACTGGAAATATTTTTGAAGTGTTTTGGGGAGATCAATCTCTGGCAGTTGAGTAAAGAGGTCACAAAATTTACTGACCTTCCAAAATGGGTCTGTGGTAGGAGTGGTAATGTAGATGGGTCACAAATTGTACTGACTTCCAATGAATTGAATAGTATTTGAGGGTCACAAAGTTCATTGACTTGTGATGTGATGTCAGTGGATCACAGAATTTACTGGTGTCTCAAACAATATCCAACGATATTTTATTTCAGGCCACAAAATTTACCGGCTTTTGTAATGACCCCCACTCTGTGATGGCAATGAGATTTGGTCCCAGTCCCGTGTTAGGAGATCTGTGATACTTATAACCTTAGGTGCTTGAGAGGGTTATACATCTGGTGTGGGACTGGAAAATCTAAAAATAGACCCCAAACCAAAGTTGTAGCTCCTGTTGTGCTCTACTCGATGGTGCTTACAATTTTGGGATAGACCTTGTTGTTGCTGCAGAAAATGCAAAATACTTTCGAAAAGCCGGCGATATCATCATAATTATCAAAAGTTATTCAAGTTAGCTAGGAGTAGTCCCCTATATAGACCCCCTCTGAGCTGATGTACCAGATGTCTGTGCTGGCAGTAGACCATGCAAAAGGTAGACCATGACCTCAGCTTGGACTGAATTGTTCCCACTGCACTATATGAGGAATTTCCTTTTTGAGTAAGTGCAAGTTGTTTTGAGTTGAGATGTGCAATAATTATCAAAAGCTATTGAAATTAGCCTAGGAGATCCTAGTATACAATCCCACGTACAATCAAGATACCACACACGAAACAACCAGGCTTCAGTATAGTCTCTATATAAGGTTATCCCCTTCTAAACAGAAGTGATATTTGGGAGGTTTAGGTGATTTTTCTCAATGTATTTTTCGGTCCTGTATCAAGAAATTCCTTTTTAGGACAGTACATCTAGGTAAGGGGAAGGGATCTGATTGTGAAGTCATATTTATTCGCCTATTTTCCCCTATTTTTGCATGTATTTTTCGGTCCTATATGAAGAATTTCCTTTTTGGGATAATGCAGCTCCAAAGGAACCGTGTTGAGGCCTATCAGTCCTATAGTTATTGAAAGTTATGCAAAGAAGCCTAAGTCTACCCTCTACATACCCAAGAACTCAAAATATTGAAAGTTATTCAAAAGTTATCTGCAAACATATTGAAGGAAGCCTGAACACACCGTTTTTCCCACTAACTAGTATGGGGACCGGGTTTCCAGCCCCACACTAATTAGTGGGGTTGTCTGGGCTTTATAGGTGTCTTCGCGACGGCGAGTGTTAGCAGCACGCGGTCCGGGTTCCAAAACATATGCAGGCGAGGATGTTGCAGCCGCGTGGCGCTGTTTCGCGCTGAGTTTGAGGACCATCGTGAATTAACCTAGTAAATGAAGACAAGGTGAGAGTCCTGAGTGCGTTAAGTAAACCTGGCACCCACGATACGCTTTGATTCTTCCACACTTTGATTTTAATTTTCTCGTTGCCCACAGTATATACAGTGGTAAAGGATCAAAGAACTCCTATTTAAAATCCCAAATGTAAACTATTGCAACCCAATAAGTAAGTAAAATGGCGATAGTGGTTGTTGTGGTGCAAGACAAGAAGCAAAATAGGTGCCCACCATAACGGCTAGTTTTCGGGGAACCATTTTCGGGGAACCATTTCCTAGTTCCCCGAAAGTCGCCCATCAAGGCCGGGCCCTTCCCCCGTCTGCATTTCACGTTGAATCCATCCTAGATGAAACATAATTCTGCGATCGGTTCTAGGTTCCACGCCTTCGCAGCCCTTTTTGTCACTCGGAATGAAGCAAAAATCGTAACAAATATGGCAGGTAGTCACACGTGTACGGCTACAGTCCCCGCCATTCCGCGATCCCTCCGCGGCCACCCACAGTTGTCAAGGGGAAATTTGGCAGACAGCAGACATGATGCATTCTGGCGCCACAGACATGATGTGTCTGTGCAGAGAGGGATCAAAGAACTCGTATTTACAATCCCGAATGTAAACTATCACAACCCAATAAGTAAACGAAATGGCGACAGTGGTGCAAGACAAGAAGCAAAATGGCGCCCACCATGACGGCTGATTTTCGGGGAACCATTTTCGGGGAACCATTCTCGGGCAATTCGTTCCCCGAAAGTCGCCCATCAAGGCCGGGCCCTTCCCCGTCTGCACAGCTTTCCGCTCACGGTTGCAACACGATCAGTTGGAGTACCCGATGGGCAAGCCAGAATTTCACATCGACATCTCGCCCCTATTAATTCCGCCCCAGATGAAACATAATTCTGTGATCCATTCTAGGCGATTCAATTGTCTTTGCTACGTTTCCACAGCTTCGCAGCCCTTTTTGTCACTCGGAATGATGCAAAATTAGGAAAAAAAACATGTATACGGCTACACGGTACATATCACCTGTATCGTACGTTTTGCTACGTAAAGGTACGTAGGGGGATACCTTGTTACAGCAGGACCCTGACTTGGCGACTTGTGAAATTTTCTTCAAGTCCGCTGCTGATGCAGGAGTTGCTGGACCTTGGCTAGCCGAAGGCACGGATATATAAGACGTGCGTGGTCGGCTTCCTTCTTTAAATTACTTTCACCCACTTCCTTCTCACCTTTGATATTCGGACCACAAGATTCTCACCGACGACGGCAAGTGCGGTCACCACTTTCCTTCTCCGAGTAAGTCCATTACGCCGTTCCTTGTTCTTGCGTCCACTTACTAGCCTTCCTGTCAGTGTGGTCTGTGAAAAATTCTCCAAGTCCGCTGCCGATGTTATATGTTGTCTCCGAGTAAGTCCACAAGATTCTCACCGACGACAGCAAGTGCGGTCACCACTTCCCTTCTCCGAGTAAGTCCATTACGCCGTTCCTTGTCCTTGCGTCCACTTACTAGCATTCCTGTCAGTTTGGTCTGAAAAATTCTGCAAGTCCGCTGCCGATGTTATACGTTGTCTCCGAGTAAGTGTCCATCATGCCGTTTCTCCGAGTAAGTCCATCACACCGTTTCTTGTTCTTGCGTCCACTTACTAGCCTTCCTGTTAGTTCGTGCTGAGGCCGCCCGTACATGTAGTGTTTTTTGCGAAAGAGGCTTTCATCCCAGGAGGCAGGGGAGCTTCTCGTTCTCAATATTATTCCCTATACCCGTAGACTACTTACATGAATATATTTGGGCGGTTGTGAAGCTTCGCCATATCTGGGAGCATTAGGCTCCATTCGGCTCCAAAGCCGAGTCACAGAAAAAATAACATCATTCCTATCCTGTCAATTGTGTGTCACTTACATGAATATATTTGGGCGGTTGTGAAGCTCCGCCATATCTGGGAGCATTAGGCTCCATTCGGCTCCAAAGCCGAGTCACAGAAAAAATAAATCATTCACATCCTGTCAATTGTGTGTCAATGCGCTGGCAGTTGGTCAAGGACCCCGCCTGCGGCCCACCCAGTTTCCTGCCCTCCGAATGGAGCCTTAGTATAACGGACATACCTTGTTTTCGGTTTCCAATACAACGAGTTTCCAATAAAGCGAGTTAGATGTGTATGCTCTCTGAAATATAACAAACGTACTTTGTTTTCAGATTCCAATACAACGAGCGTCAAGACATGTATGTTAGATATGTATGCGTACCTTGTTTTCAATTTCCAATAAAACGAGCCTCAAGACATTTGCTATCTTTTTGGAGCATGTATGCTCTCTGAAATATAATGAACGTACCTTGCTTTCAGTGTCAACGAGCGTCAAGATGTGTTGAATACATGCCAGTGTGAACAAAGATTTCCATCAAACTTGTATTGTACCGTTTATATACACCTATATTATCTACGTTGCTATCTATGTGAATACTGTCGCCTCAAAATTACCATGCATTGCGAGAATAGGAGTGTTCTTGGCCAAACACAACATCGTTGAATGGAAATAACCCATATCCTCACTCCCCGGGAATTTGACGGCGATAATTCCACGGCCATATGGATGGCTCCACGATGGGTTTGTCTGCGCGTATAGGCCTATGCGACTCGTGTTTGAGTGGACATCTGGGCCCAAAACTACAACGCGTTCGGTCATCTCCCAAAACGACTGTCCTGCATCACCTTCACGGCGTGGCTTGATACATCTCCGGTCGACGGAATGCATATTGGAGTTCCTCCCCGCCCCGTATACCTTGACTTTGGGATCCCCGCTCGGGACTGTCGTGGATATCAACAGATACCCGAATTTACCCTCGAGGGCCTTCATAGCCTCGGACGCCTTTCTAAGGTTGGCGACGCCTACGATTTTGACATCCAACCGTTTGTTGAGGATTTGTGGTAGAGAGATCCATTGTCCTGAATCCTCGCCTGGGTATGGCTCACAGTTATTATCGTAAATCAAGTCAGCGCATTTGGATGCTTACCAACGAGTGTTGGTTCAAGCTGCTCGGACGTCCACAACGGCGCCGATGGCGGTAGAGTCGGTGTTCTAGGTCTGGGCGGTTCGTCGCCGGCAGTGATTGGAAAAGGCCCTCGAAGCAGTGGGCGATCCTCTTCGCGCGGTGGTGCAAGCCCAAAGAGCACATTGTCGGGAAGGAATCGTGCTTGTTCCAAAGGCAATTTAGTGCTGTGAAAAAATCAGGCCGTCTGGAAAGGAAGAGAAGATCATCAGGAGACTGACAATTCGTGCATAACGTTCTCAATAGGGATATTCTCCACCCTATGATTCGACTTTTCCTCTCCGATGGTGAGCAAAATACCGCCTTGGTCCCACCGTGCTCCGGGTTGAGATTTCATGCGCTCCACGCGTAGGGGGCTATCGTAATCGCCCACAACTATGCCTCGCAGTCCTTTATGGCCCCCTTTCTTGATCTGTACTGAAATTCCCTCGTACCGTTTGCCTGGCTTCGTTTTTTTGAGCTTGGCTTCCAGGTTGTCGTAATTTGGGACAGTCTGAGGAAACGGTTCCTCGGGCTCGAATATGCGCTTGCGGTCATACATATGCTTGTGGTCGAACCATATGTCGGAAATGGCAATGTCCAACTAAGCGAGAAGATCTTCGAACGCGAAATCTCAAGCAGGAACTAGAACGCACCTCGTATTTGGGATCATACACCTGACTGATAGCATGGTACGCTGCCTATTCACGTTTTTAGACACCACAAAATAGAATCGAATGGCGGAGATACTTGCCTGGTACAGAGTAACAACGCCTATTGGCTTGAATTTGACAATGACGAAAAACTCCCCTTTCCGAGAATCGCGCTTCACCTCTACTTGGTCCCCCAGGTAAAATTCACGAGTTACATTGTAAATGGGAGCTTTGAAGGTCTTGACGCCAGCATAAACCGCACTTGGCTCCGTGGGGCCGACCAGTATGGCGTCGTCGGGAACACCAATTGTTAACATGTCATCATTCACCTCCAAAACGTAGCCCATAGTGTCCCAATAAAGAATTCCGAGTGTAACTCGAACACGGTCGTTGACCTGGAAAGAAAATTAGCGAAAACTCAACATACAGCGGATCCTCGCACCTGGAACACATAGAGGAAGTCTAGCGCGTGGTGCGCCACATCTTTGAGCTCGACTTGGAAACGCTCTGGGCTATACTGATCCCACGAGACCCGTTGGACCTCGGCGTACATTTCCGTTCCCCTCTTCTCCATGCTCCAAATGTACCCCGCGGCCCCTATGAAGTCGCCATGCAAGACCGCAATTCGATCGCCCGCGGTGAGAGCTGGGGTATTCCATGTTGCAGGCACACATAACAAGAGCGTGTTGAGGGACCTGCGGTAGGCGACGAATTCAACGCCTTCGGGGATGCCGACACCGGGAAGTTCCCGGCGCGTGTAGGGTTCTTCGTCTGCGCGAGAAAGACTATATCCTGCCTCGTCCGCGTCGCAGCCATTGGCAAGGATGAACTCGGTATCATCTTCTGGGCAAGCTGGTATGTAGATGTATTGCCGGGGGGAAATCACGAGGACGAGTTTTCCTGCGGCCGTTTGGCCCGAGATTGGACGCGCCCAAGTGTGGGGCACCACAGGGAGCGCGAGTTCGTCGAATGGACCAGCCATCGGGAAATCGGCGTCATCTTCCGTCCATGTGTGCGGTTTTCCTGCGGCCGCTTGGCCCGAGATTGGACGCGCCCAAGTATGGGGCACCACAGGGAGCGCGAGTTCGTCGAATGGACCAGCCATCTGGAAATCGGCGCCATCTTCAGTCCATGTGTGCGGGTGCGACAGTTCGAAGTCCGGTTCTACTCCAGTGTTGTCGGACTTGGAAACGATTCGATGTCAGTAGCGCGTTAGGTGAATAAAAGAAATAAATGCAACCTACATTGTCGTGAGGTAACGGCGGGGGATCAAGGGTTTGAGGAGTCGCACCGCGAAGATCGAATGCGGAGGGAGTGGATTCCCTGGAATTCGGCAAGAATAGTGGTGTTGGAGTCGCACCGCGAAGATCGAAGGCGGAGGGAGTGGATTCCCTGGAATTTGGTAAGAATAATGGTGTTTGAGCGCGCGCCGGGGCTTCCATAGGGCGCGGCGAGGGCGAAGGAGAAGTGTCAGGAGTCGCACCGCGAAGATCGAAGGCGGAGGGAGTGGATTCCCTGGAATTCGGCAAGAATAGAGGTGTTCGAGAGCGCGCTGGGGCTTCCATAGGGTGCGGCGAGGGCAAAGGCGTAGACGCGTCAGGTGGCGAAATGAGCATAGATATGGAGAAGCGGTTTGCAGTCGTCCGCTGCACCATACCGTCGGACAGGGGCTCGCTTTGCGCGTTCGTGTCGATGTTCATTTCGTTAGAGTCTCTGTGTCAGCGCGTCAGCGTTATGTCATTATTAATTGATTTTGAAGGGCATTGGGGGCAAGCGGCGACCTTAATCACACTTCTACACACTTCTATGGGCCCGCGGCGCTCAACTCAAGATGCATTCGCTATCTACTGACTACGGTACTCAACGCAAGCGAGACTTACCGGGACGACATGGAAGTTAAGGACAAAGTGCAAAAGATTCCCACCAGTGACAGCCGCCCGACCTTGATGGCTGATTTTCGGGGAACGGTTTTCGGGGAACGATTTTCGGGGAAGAAGTTGCCCGAAGACCAGTGACAGCGGCCTGACCTTGATGGCTGATTTTCGGGGAACGATCTTCGGGGAACGATCTTCGGGGAAGAAGTTGCCCGAAGATCAGCCATCTGCCACGGGCATCAAGAGTAGTCCGTGGCGATCAACACAGCTTTTTACCTCTTGTTCTTGACTTCCATGTCGAGAGCGCCAGAGTCGCGTGGAGGTAAAGCAAAGGTACGAACACGTCCCAAAGCCAAGAAGGTTTGCTGATGGTGTTGTAGGATAGGCAGGTGTTTTTTTTGAGGCATTTTGGAGGGGAATGAAGGGGCGGTTATATATTAGATGTACCAGTAGATTTGCAGTAGATAGACAGGTTTTTTTGGAGGCATTTTGGAGGGGCGGTTATACATTAAATGTACCAGTAGATTTGCAGTAATGTACCAGTAGTTGGAGGCATTTTGGAGGGGCGGTTATACATTAAATGTAGATGTAGATAGATAGGCAGGGTTTTTTTTTGGAGATTGCCGGTCGAACACGTACAATGGTACGCTTTGGGCGGCGATTTCCGCCTCCGCGAAAAAAGAAAGAAAAAAAACTGACTTACACAGCCTAGGCCCCGTTCGGACACAGATTCCATACGTTACATACGAAACAATTCGGGATGTCAAAACACGCGGCGCTAATTGTCGACTCAGGAAAATAGGCGGGTCTTTTTTTCGAGATTGCCGGTCGAACACGAACAATGGTACGCTTTGGCGGCGATTTCCGCCTCCGCGAAAAAAGAAAGAAATCAACTGACTTTCTCAGCCTAGGCCCCGTTCGTTCGGACAAAGATTCCATACGCAGATTCCATACATCACATACGAAACAATTCAAGACGTCAAAACACCCGGCCCTAGTTGTCGACTCTGGAAATACGGCAAAATAACGAAACAATTCGGGATGTCAAAACACGCCGCATATTTTAATTTTGGCGGGATCTACGTACGTACGCCTCTAACAGGCCCTAGTTGTCGGGACTCAGGAAATACCGCAAAATGCAGCGTACTACCCGATCTACGATGCGGAAAACGCGTTCTCAAAGCAACAACCAACGAACGAACTTGCCAGCGACGAAGGCAAAGGTCAAGCCCAAAACCAAGCCGAAGCCCCCTATGCGCTCGAAGGTAATGAATATGTTTATTGGACAACGTATTGCACGAAAGCTCAACTATACATTCACAGGCCGACAGTAAGCGCCGCGTCGATGTGAGTTAATTGTGCTTTCTGGTGAAGATTCATCCCCAATTCCGTTTTTGAAGGAGGAAACAGAGGGAAACGCGGATGCTGACGTCGATGACGGCGACGGCATTAGGGTATTTTTTTTCCTCGCTCATTCTTCCGCAGCTGATGATTTTTCTCCCTGGAAGGACGGCGTAGATGAAGATACTGAAAATGTAGGTGAAAATGCCAGCAAATCGGTATGTTTTTGCTCACAGCCATAGGCTTGACCCCGCATACTCACTGTGTTCCCTCAGGAGAAGATTCCCGATGATGTCGCGAATGCCCAACTCCAAAATGGCACCGACAACGAGGTAATTTGTTTTGGTGCTTAGCGTCTTCATTACTGATCAACCCTCGCAGAAAACTCCCCAAAATCCTCCTCAGCATCCAGAACGCCCTAGGCCAAGACCACGCACCACGACGGTCGGGGACTCCAATGATCTTCTCACAGATCTCGCGCACGACCCCTTCAATCTTTCGCGACGATCGTTGGGACGTACTTGGCGTTACGGGCATGCTCGTATTCCTCCCATTGATCAGGTGACGAGCAGGAGCTCGCGCAAGAGGAGGAGCAGCCCGGTGCGGCTACAGAGCAGCAGTGGCACGGCCCAGAGGCCGAGGAGGAGCACGAAGAACTCGAACTTGCCCATCAGCTGGATGACGACGACGACGACGACGCGCCGTACTCAGACGGCATGTACAGATTCCCCGACATAGATGCACTGCGTTACGTCGAGGTCGACGATGAAGAAGACGACCCTTATTTCGACTTGGACGACTTCCCCTCGCCTGGCCTACGAGGGCGTGTCTTGCGAAGCCACTCGGAGTCCCCTTCGCGTCGCCGTGAATCCCCTAAATCACCTTCTCGCCGCCACTCCGCCTCACCTCCCCCTCGTGGACGCCAGCGACGAGACTCGTCATCTCGCCGCCGCCACTCCGTGTCCCGTGGTCATGGACCCCCAAAATCACTTGATCGCCGCCACTCCGCCTCAACTCCCCCTCGTGGACGGCAGCAAGCTTCGGATTCGTCACCGCCCTGCCGCAGCCACTCTACGTCCTCTTCCCGTTTGCCACCTTCATCGCCTCAAGTCCCATTGTCGCCCCAGGAATCCGACTTGAGCCACCCGAGTGATGACTTCGAGATTGGGCAGGCGGCCGAGGAGAAGGCCAGGACTTGGAAGAAGTCGCGCGGGATGCCTGTTGCGCTTGCAGTCGAGGAGCTGGACCAGGAGGACGAGGAGGAGTTTGAGGACGAAGTCGCTCGACGCGGGTTTGACGATGTCCTCACCCCCACCAAGAAATCGAAGAAGGCGAAGACGTCCAAGGCTAAGGGGAAGACGGCGACCACCCAGACGGAGACGGAGGCCGCGGTTGAGACGGGGAAAGGTGGGCGTAAGGGGAGGGGGAAGGCGAAGGCGAAGGCGAAGGCGACGCAGCCCACCAGCGGCTTTCAGTCTGACGACTGCCTCGTGGACGGCGACGAAGTCGAAGAGGAAGAGGGCGGAAATTCAGACGACAAGGGTTATACGAGGGGGCCCATTCCAGACGACATCAAAGAGCTTCTGTACCAAGCTCACGATGAATTCACGGCGGCCGTCGACGACCTCGCGAAACGCTGCGGGAAGTCGAGCACTACATTACACGAGGAGCTGGGTACCGTCATAAGAACCGGGCGCGCACCGAGTGCTTGGAATGTTTGGCAGCAATATTTCGGGGAGCTGATCTCCAAAGACAGTAAGTCTTACGTGTTTTTCGATTCATCGTGCGCTGGGTGACACAGAAATTCTAGAGAGGGAAGCCAACTTCTCCAAGCAATCTCGGGCGGCCTTCATCACGGCGTGCCGAGTAGGGGACAATTTTCCGAAGGAGCTCCTCTCCGACAGTGAGGCCGTGTACCAACGCCTACCGTGGTTGAAGGGGTGGAAGGCGAACGTGACGGAGAACGCAGTTGCTGCGCTGCGAGACGACAACAAGATCAAGGCGAAATTGAAATCGGAGCTGAAGCCGGTGACACAGCTAGTAAGTTTGCCCGTTCTTCCCGTTAAGTGGAGTTAACCGATCACAAATTACAGGCGGCACTGTTATTGTCGACCTACAACGTGCATATGTGGGGCTACCTCATCGACCCAGACGGCCAAGCCAGTTTCGTCTTCGGTGCGGGCGATGACTTCAAAGAAATGCGGAGGCTCCAGCACCACAACTTGAATCAGCAGGTGAAAGATCAAGAACATATTTTTGGGTGCGTCTTGTCTGGTGGCTGGATAATTTTCTCTGATCTGACCGTACGGCAGGACTATTGAGATGAGAAAGCGCGGGCTCGAGGCGCTGCGGATCCCCATCCCAAACCTCGATGCTCAGGACGGCGAGACAATGCGGGATGCCTATCGAAGACAGTTTACCTCCATCGTCGGAGGGCAGCTGTGTCCGTGGATTTATTTTACATCTATTTGAAATAAAGACTCACGCGAGAGCAGGGGAATTTTTGCGCCGCGCAGGGACGCTCTCTGGACAAGACCTGGACAAGACGCGATTCCAAATGAGATGGGGCGTCAAGTTCATCGATGCGGCGCGGGAGGGTAAATGCCGTATTATCAACTACCCTACAGCCCTACGCGATGCCAGCCAGATTATCGGCAGCGCGGCATTTTCGCTGAAGAAGATCAAGTCGGCGACATTTGAGACGTTCATGGACAAGCTTGTCAAAGCCAACGCCAGCTCGAGCACCAGCGACGGTGACGACAATGTTATGTGTCTTGTGTCTTGGAACGATGGTAAGTGACGGACTTGGTCGCTGGAACTTTGAATCGTGATTTCTAACGCGGCAATTGCAGACGAGCGACAGTTGCCACTTGATGAGCAGGGCGAGATACCTGTAATCATCGACCAAGAAGGCGTGGTTTTGCGGCGGGTGAAACATAGTGAAGGGTTCGCCAGTGACGTGAAGAAGCAGGCCGAGACTGCTGAGAAGACGGCGAGAGCGGCGCAGAAGGAGGCGAGTAAGGCGAGAAAGGGAAAACTCCCCAAGACGCGCGACGGGATTTCGCGCGCAGCTGAAGACCGTCCAGATGTCCGCGCTGGATCTTCACGCCCCCCTCAGCTCGAGCGCCCGAACGAACGTAACTCCCGCGCTCGTTCTCATTCCCCTCCCCACCACGTCGAGTCCTCCCGCTGGCCCCACCCCGCGCTTGAGCCCGTTGATCGGCCTCGGCCTCGTTCGCCTTCCCCGCACGCTGGAGCATCCCGTCGGTACCACACAGAGCCATCCCGCCCCTACTATGCCGAATCGGACCGCGACTCGCACGCTGGGCCATCCCACCCCTACTACGCCGAATCGCGCGCTGGCCCATCCCTCCCCTACTACGCCGAACCGGACCATGACTCGCGCGCTGGTCCAGCCCGCGACTACGGCGAGCTGAACCGCGGCGCGCGACGTAATTCTCCCGCCCCTCACCCTGAAGCCTCCCGGTCCTACTACGCGAAGCCTGACTCGCGCCCTCGGTCTCCCCCCGCGCTGCACGCTGGCTCTTCGTACTCTTACTACGGGAAGACCGACCCCCGCCCCACCCCCGCCCGCCGCTCCACTACGGCCCTGTGAACCACGTTACGAACTCGCGTGCCTTGGTCCCAGTAGTCGAGCAGAACACAGCACTGCCCCGCATGGACTTTGTAGCCCGGGAACAAGAATTGAATCGTGCGGCGCAGCTCAATTCCCGTACCCGCGCGCCTGCGCTTGCGAGCGGTGGAGTTGGTCTTGGGGGGGCTCGAAGCGGAAAGTTCTCCATGACGGCGGCGCAGAGGCCTCGGACAGGGCTCCAAAACACCGGTGTACGCTCGATGGAGAGGACGACCTCATCAAAATGCGATTTATGGTTGAGGGACAAGAGCCGGGGCGAATCTTTTATGCAACGCGTTTGAAGCACACGGATCGCCCCTCCCGTGCGGATTCATACACATTTATCGAGGAAGCTGGACGATGGGAGCGTATGGGTGCTAGGCGTACGCCGGTTCTGGCGACCGAGCAAGACATCGAGCGTTACAAGAAGGACATCACTATCTTAGGTTTAGAGGAGTATACACCTCAACGTCGTGTTTAATTACAATCGAGTCACCGTCACTATTACAAACGTACCTACGTATGATTTATGTACTCTATGCCTATGCTTCTTTATGCAAATGATTTATGCCTTAGCTTTTGTTATGCTCAAGTCGTATTGTATTAGAATCGCTTGCTTGAGTGGGCAAAGCCAAAAATGGCGACAACGGATAGCGGAATTGAACCTTGGTTGGTTATGTGAGATCTGATATTATGCCGGTGGAATTTAAATTGAAAGCTGGTGGGACGTCCCACGTTAGCCATGGGACGTCCCAAGTTATCTATTGAGAACATGGGACGTCCCACTCGTTTTTTGCTTCACATGGGACATCCCACATGTGTCTGGTTTGAAAATATGGGACGTCCCAAGTTGTTTATTATGGGATGTCCCATTCATTTTGGCAGGCTTGGGACATCCCATGGTTCGGGTTTGAAAACATGGGATGTCCCACGTTAATTCCTGACTGCGAGGGACATCCCACTCTTTTTTCGCATCACATGGGACATCCCATGGTTCAGGTTGGAAACCATGGGATGTCCCAAGTTAATTCCTGAGTGCGAGGGACATCCCACTTGTTTGTCGCATCGCATGGGACATCCCATGTACTTGTTTTGAAAATATGGGACATCCCATATTATTTTCTAAGTGCATGGGACATCCCACTCTTTTTCTGCATCGCATGGGACATCCCATGTTTTTGTTGTGAGAATATGGGACATCCCATATTATTTTCTACGTGCGAGGGACATCCCACTCTTTTCCCGCATCGCATGGGACATCCCATGTATTTGTTGTGAACATATGGGACATCCCATATCATTTCTAAGTGTGAGGGACATCCCACTCTTTTTCTGCATCACATGGGACATCCCATTTATTTGGTTTGAAAATATTGTACCCATATTTCTGGTGATTATAAAGTCGGTAGAGATTATACGAGTTCAAATAGCACTTGGGTTTACTTTGGAAATATTGTACTTGTATTGCTGGGTGATCATTAAGTCGGGAGGGATTATACGAGTTTAAATAGCACTTGAGCGCACATTAAAGGACTTGAATTAAAGGACTTGGGTGCGATGGTATATTGAGAAGAAGAAAAAAATAAAGAAGGAAGGTTCAGACGACTCAAGTAAACTCTGTCAAGTAACAAAAGGCCTGCAAAAATAGCACAAGACCTGGGCCACATATTTTACTATTTGAGTGTGGGCCAATGAACCTGTATTGTGGTATCTGAGCACGGGCCAATGTACCTGTATTGCGTGGGCCTTTTTTTATTTTGGTATCCGAGCACGGGCCAACGTACCCATATTGCGGTATTGGAGCACGGGCCAACATACCTGTATTGCGGTATCCGAGTGTGGGTCAGTGCACCAACATACCTGTATTACGTGGGCCTTTTTTTTATTTAGGTATCCGAGCACGGGCCAACGTACCCATATTGCAGTATTGGAGCGCAGGCCAACATACCTGTATTGTGGTATCCGAGTGCGGGTCAGCGCACCTGTATTGCAGTATCCGAGTGGAGCGTGGGCCAACGTACCTGTATTGTGGTATCATTCGAGCACATGTGCAGGCTGCGGTGCCCGTATTTCAGTATTCGAGTGCGCATGCAGGCAGCCTGTATTTCAATATTCGAGCGCACATGCAGGCTGCAGTGCCCGTATTTCAATATTTGAGTGCGTGTGCAGGCTGCAGTGCCCGTATTTCAGTATTCGAGTGCGCGTGCAGGCAGCCCGTATTTCAAGCGCGTGTGCAGGCTGCAGTGCCCGTATTCCAATATTCGACTGTGTGCGGGCCAGGATATAAGGCTAAAAAAAAAGCCACCCTAATGCACCTGCTACACCATGGTATGAGAGCCTGGGCGAAGGGCTTCAGGAATCACTATAGATCATGCAAAACGGTGCGTAAATGGGCCCAAAAATGCATTTTTTCTCACTGGCTGGTGCCAGGGGTCTTACCTGCCAAATGGGCCAGTGGGATATCCCAAGCATGATTTTGAACCTACATGGGATGTCCCATAGAATACCTGTGGGACGTCCCAAGGCAAAATAGTAAGAAGCATGGGATGTCCCATGCGGCATGGGATACCCACTTAAAAACACCCCCCATAGGCCCAATTAACTACCCTCAAAAATTTGGCCCTATGGGGGTCAGGTCAGGGTAGCCTGAGGTGGCTCTGGCCCATTGTACTGCCCCGCTGCCTCGTCCGATCCTTCGTCCAACGCCTACTCCGCGTCCGGCCTCACCCGAACGTCCGGCCTCGCCCGGAACGTCGTCCTCCATCCCTCCGGACTCCGTCCCCCTTCGTCCCCCTTCGTCCGGCCGCTCGCACTGGAACGTACTATGCGATCAAGCTCGGGATCACTGCCGATCACTTCGGACACGCGCTACTGGCTAGTACCTATAAAAACCTAGCCTAGCGTGGGAATCCTCATCCTTTCTTCTCTTCGGATTCTCCCGCTAGGTGCGTATTCTAGAACTCTGTATTTAGTACCATGAATTGAGTTTACTTTGGATTCTCCCGCTAGTTCCCGCGCTCACGCGCCGAGCTGAGGTTGCCCTTACAGCAGAAGAAAGGATCTAAGGGATCAACTGGTCAAGATTGCGAAGTTCGGTGTAGACTCGGACTCGGACCGCTACGCTAGCGCTCCGGCCTCCCCCACTTCCAACCTCAACCCCTCCTCCTTGATGGACGCCCCGACGCCCGGAAACGGGTCCGCGCAACCCGAGCTCCCGGATGTTCACATCCCGGACTCGGCTCCCGACCCCGAGACCCGGCTGACCGCGGTTGAAGACTCTCTCGCGAATATCGAAACCCTACTCCTCCGCGTTTTACATAACAGCCGAAATCCACCTGCGACTGCCCCCCGTCCCTGCCGCTCCGGCTCCGGCGGCGGGTCCAGACTTCACCACCCTCACCCCAGCAGCAAAATCGGTTCTCCGGCCGAACCCTCCAGCCGTTTTCGATGGCGACCGGACACAAGGACGGATGTTCCTCCACTCCGTCCTCACATACCTCCGATTGGTTCCGGAAGCCTTCATGGTCCACGGACAGGTCGTAGAGGAAAAACTCGTGCGGTACGCCATGTCCTTTATGGTGCGAGACGCGGCCGGACGGTGGGCGGAGCGACAGTCAGCAATTGTTCCGTTCCCGTTCCCGTCCTGGGCGGAATTCGAGTCCGAGTTCCGGCTCCGGTTCGTGGAGGAAAACGAGCAAGACCAAGCTCTCCTCCAGCTGGAGACTCACAGCTACAGCTACTACCAAGGCTCCCGCGATGTCTACCGGTACACGGACGACTTCGAAGAACTCGCAGCCACGGCCGGATACACGGACCCGCTCGTCCGCGTCACCAAGTACCGTGCAGGGCTCGACCCACGGATTAACGCGGCTATCACCACGTCCGGAACCGCTCCGGCGCTGCTGGACTACGCCGGATGGCGTGTCCGCGCTTTCCGCCAGTACGACGCCCTCGCTTGTGTCCGAATGGGAGTACCCCCGACTCGCACCCCGGCTCCGGCCGCACGCCCCCGCACTGGGACGTTCCTCCCAGTCCCCTCCTTCACGCCCGCTCCTAAAGCTGCGCCGATGCCCGCCCTTCCGCCCGGCATCCCGATGGATGTCGACCGGACTCGCGCGCGCTTCACGCCCCGTGCTTGCTTCCGTTGCGGTGTGGCCGGACACCTCGCCCGAGACTGCCTGACTCCCTCGGATGTCCGGCACGCGGACGTCCTAGACGAGGTCGTCCGTCAACTAGGTGACGACCTCCTCGGAGAACTCTTCGCGCGCCTCTCCACCTCTGCTGGGCTTCCAGCCGAACCGGAAACTAGAGACGCGGAGCCGGAGGGTTTTCCGGACGCAGTCGAGTGAGCGGTGCGCCCTCGATCGCGTCCCCCAATCGTTACTCCTGCTTGTACAAAAATATACCCAATAAATCAGCAGTTGAAACACCAGACGCACCCCCTGTTCCGGCTTCTGCCCCCGAGCCGGAGCCCCCTATTCCCGCCCCGGAGGCAAAAACCCCTTCCATTCCCCGCGTCCGCCGCCCTAGGTGGGAGCGCAAACTGCCCCTGCGGTATGTTATTGACTCTGTTGAGGGCCGGAACTCCCTACACATTCCGTTGGAGATGCAATCGGTGGAGACTGCGGCTACGATGTCTGTGAAGGGTCTGGTCGACTGCGGAGCGACCGGAGACTTCATCGACTCGGAGTACGTGATCTCCCGTAACCTTCCCGTCCGGAAGCTCTCTCAGCCCATTCCGGTCCTCAATGTTGACGGTACGCCCAATGTGTCCGGAGGCATTTCCGGCGTGGTTGATATGGTCGTCAACTACAAGGGACACTCCGAACGCATCCAACTCGCGGTAACGCGGCTCGGAAAGCAGCACATCATCCTCGGCTACTCCTGGCTCCAGAAGCACAATCCGGAGATCGACTGGGACACCAAGGAAGTCCGGATGACCCGCTGCCCGACCAGCTGCAGCACTTGCCGAGACGAACTCCGCGCTGTCCGTCGCAACGCGAAGATCTCCACCGCGATCCTCCGACAGCTCCGCGAAGGTCCCGTCCCGTCTATCTGCGCCGTCGACTCGGAGGAGTGGTGCGGAGACGACGGGTACACTCCGGACGACGACGGAGACGACTTTCCGGACCTCACTCCAGACCCGGACGACGATGACGATGACGACGAGCTCGAGGAAGGCGACCGGATCCTCTACACCGTGTTCGCTCCGACCGAAGAGATCCGCGCGGGTAGCACCGTCTCTCAACGGCTCGCGGAGGCCTTCGCTCGGAACTCGGCCCCGCCTGGGACTTCGGTTCCGGCCTGGGTCGAGGATTTCTCCGATGTTTTCGACAAGGAATCGTTCGACGCGCTGCCGGAACGCCGGACGTGGGACCATGCCATCGAACTCGTCCCGGACGCGAAACCGGCCAACTGCAAGGTCTACCCGATCTTCCCCCTTGAGCAGAAGGAACTCGACGCGTTCATCGAGGACGGGTTGAGCACCGGACGGATCCGCCTGTCCAAGTCCCCAATGGCGTCTCCAGTCTTCTTCATCAAAAAGAAGGACGGTAGCCTCCGGTTCGTCCAGGACTATCGGGCACTCAACACGATGACCGTAAAGAACCGGTACCCGCTCCCGTTGATTAACGACCTCATCAACCGCCTGAAGGGAGCTCGGTTCTTCACGAAACTCGACGTCCGCTGGGGTTTCAACAACGTCCGGATCCGGGGAGGCGACGAGTGGAAGGCCGCGTTCCGTACCAACCGAGGGCTCTTTGAGCCGCTGGTGATGTACTTCGGCCTTACCAACTCTCCGGCCACGTTCCAGACGATGATGAACGACATCTTCCCGGACCTCATCCTGTCCGGAGACGTCATGGTATATCTCCACGACATCCTCATTGCTCACTCTGACCTCGCGCGCCACCGGGAGATCGTCCGGGAAGTTCTCCGACGGCTCCGGGCGCACAAGCTTTACCGGCCGGAGAAGTGCGAGTTCGAGAAGTTGTCGATCGAGTACCTCGGCGTCATCATCTCGCACAACCACGTCGAGATGGACCCGGTCAAGGTCGCCGGAGTCGCCGCCTGGCCTGCTCCAGAGAACAAGAAGGACGTGCAGCAGTTCCTTGGCTTCACGAACTTCTACCGGAGGTTCATCCGGGCGTTCTCGGACATCGCGCGGCCCCTCTTCGACCTCACAAAGAAGAGCGTCGCGTGGACCTGGACCGCTGCTGCGGCCGCCGCCTTCCAAGCTCTCAAGGATGCGGTGACCACGGAGCCCGTCTTAGTCCTACCCGACGAGTCGCGTCCGTACCGGGTCGAGGCGGACAGCTCCGACTACGCCACCGGAGCCGTCTTGTCTCAGCCGGACGCGAACGGGAAGTGGCATCCGGTCGCGTTCTACTCCAAGAGTCTGAGTGACGTCCAGCGCAACTACGAGATCCACGACAAGGAAATGCTTGCGATCATCCGAGCCCTGGAGGAGTGGCGACATTTCCTCGAAGGTACGCAACATCCGGTCGAGATCTGGACGGACCACAAAAACCTGGAGTATTTCCGGAAGGCACAGAACTTGAACCGGAGGCAGGCGCGGTGGTCCCTGTACCTGTCCCGGTTTGACTTCACGCTCCACCACCAGCCCGGCTGCCTCATCACTACATACAGTAGCCATTTTGCAAAATACAGGATATACAGAGTTCTCACTTTTTGCAAAGACCCAAGATAACCCTTATCCATCCACAAAAGGGCAGATTATCTTTATCTTTGGGTGTAATCTATCATATCTCTTAGACCTTTCCCCAATTAAGCACCCCAGCCTCCCATCACTCCCATCTAATTGATCCAATGATCCAGATCAGCTTAAATGAATATTTTAATTGAATAAAATATTCATTTATCGCCGGGGTTGGGAATTTATTTTGCATTTTGCACCGCAACCAGGGCACTGATTGCAAAACGGATTGCACTGCCAGAAAGAGCCTTTTTTGCTCTACAACTTTGGTTTTCAGTCTATTTTTGGATTTTTTGGTGCGGAGGGCCTTCCAAGTTGACACATTTCCTTTTTGGGCCACTACGCTTTCGGCCGAAAAAGGAAATTACTTGTTTTTTACCCTCCCTAGGGCGCAGATTGACCGTTCTGGTTGTTTTAACTGTGCAGATGTCATGTCCTCTGTGTCCTGAGGTGACTGGAGGCACACTGAGCTTGTCAAATGGCCTGTAACGCTGAAATAATTCAACATCATTGATGCCACATAAAATTAATAGTTTATGAAGGACAAACAAATTGGACCCAAGACCAATCACTATTTTCTATATCCTGGTGGTCATCTCTGTGTTTTGATACATTCTCCTGGTGTCCAATGAGGATATCCTCATATTATTGGACATAACAACAACTTCAATATTCACCTGATTACATGCATACTGAAGATCAGACTGCCTGCATACATGAGCCCATTGCATTTGGTAGATGCATAGACACATCTGACTGGCTTAGTAGCAATGTGATCATCAGTGACATTGAGATTGAACTAAAGTATGTGCTAGACAAGTGTTCAGCCCATCTGCTTGGTCCTATAGTAGTGAACAGTGATAAAAGTGCATAGATTAATCACAATAACATGTCCCAACACTCAAATGCCAGAATACTGCTCAATAGATGGACAGAAGTATGAGAATTATGAAAAGTGAGTTCGCGATTTTATTTCCAAATGGGGGCAAAGGAAGCCACTGGGTGCGAAATAAACACCATGGAAAGAAAGCCACAAGGTAAAACAGTCATCCCAAGCTTTATTTCATGGAATTTGGTCAAGATTTGATGAGATAGTGTTTTCAACTGTGCGTACTCTAGTGGCTGAAATTTACACTATAACCCACATGCCCCAAAACACCATTTGGTGGAATCTTGACGAAAATCCTTCAAATAAAGCACAATATTGCTCTTTCACATTGTCAAATGCTGTTCCCAGCCTTTTCTTTGTTGTATCTGTCCTGCTTGGTGCACTATTCACTAAATGATTGGAAAATGTCATATCACATATCTCAAGTTCAAGGCCATATTTTGGGATAATCTGTGGCTTAGATTGAGTAGGATACATTCAATACATTCTAGAAGCATCTATACATGGTTTGTTATATCCGTGTCCGGAAAGAAAAGAAGACGGCCGGAAAGCCGGAGGGCCGGAAGGGCCGGAAGGACGGATGGCCGGACGAAGTGTCGGGGGGCCGGACGAAGGTCCGGATGTAGAGCGATACCACAAGAGTATAAGGGTACACCAATTAACTTGGCTCCGAAGGTCGGATAGAGAATAGGACAGAGTTCGGACGACGGAGCAATGCGGAGGCAAAGCACGTTAATTATCAACTGAGGTTACATCCGAAGTAAGTACGTATTTATACTAAGTACGGAGATAGTCCGGATGCGTTCGGAGAAGAAGTAAAGACAATAGGAATAGGCGAAGACAATAAAGACAATAAGGAATACATGTGGGGCATAAGTCATATGGTCAAAGAAGGGGAAACGCTCAGTAAATCTTCATTGCGTAAAAACCCCGAGGGCGTGCGTCAACGACCAAGGCCGGACGCAACAGCAAGTAAGACGGACGCGAGCCGGAGTTCGGATGACGCGTCCGGAAGGGAGGAGAGTCGGATCCGAGGATCCGGACGGAGGACGGAGGAAGTCCGGACGGAGCCGGATGGTGTAGGAGCTGCATGGTCGTAACATGGTTTCAAGATTCCAGGACAGGCTAAAACACTGGAACACATATTTGGGGGTTGAACATTACAATGCTTGATATTCACATGATTGGATGGGCTAATTGTCCTATAGGAAAGTTTGATTCATATAGTAGAACACTGTTGACATGTCCCAGAACCCTTAAGATGACCATGAACTCTGGCCTTGACAAATAAGTGAATTCACCATTTGCATCAGAAGTGCTGCCCTATTGATAGGAATGCGATAAAATATATATAAAATGTATCTGATAGTGATAGAGTATAATATGGACTGTTCAGCACATGTACAATTCATGCCCTTCAGAATTATGAATGAAAGCAACAGAAAGTGAATATGAGGTAATTATTGCCAGATTAGTGTCATATCATGAGTAGGTGTGTTCTAATTATATTCTGTGGCTATAGATCATGGGCCGTACAAAGTTGAACCAAGGAAAACGGCCAGCCTAGGCCCAAGGAAGGGCAAAAACGATTATTTCCTTTTTTAGCCCAGAGGCGTAGTGGTTGAAAAAGGAAATTTCATCAATTTATCAGCTATATATCCAAAAAATAGAGCATGTAGAGGCCGTTGAGCTCTATTGATCTATCTGTACAGTTTTGTGATTGCACCATTAGTTATTGCACAAAATGCAAAACATTTCGCAAACCCGGCGCTTTTTTGATGCAAAACTGATGTGCCATCACATTCAAGGGGATGCCGAATGATGATCCTTTCGATGGCAGGGTGAGATATCTTATCAGTCCAAGATATGATGGGTTATGGCAGAAAATAGCACTATCTAGGCTATCCGGTACTCCTAAAAGGGTCTAAAGTGTTACCTTGGGTCTTTGCAAAAACTGAGAACTTTATATATCTTGGGGTTTTGCAAAACGTTTACTGTATCGGCTGGCCTCATGGGTCGTCCGGACGCGCTGTCCCGTCGCCCGGACCACGGAGTAGGTTCGGACAACACAGATGTCACCCTTCTCCATCCGGACTTGTTCCACGTCCGCGCACTAGAGGGCGTCGTGGTTACCGGGCCCGAGGTTCCCCTCCTTCGCGACGTCCGAGAGGCCTTCGCGGGTGAACCGGACCTTGAGGACCCCGTCGCGCTTGTCGCACGGGAACTCCTCAAGAACCGGAACGTTCGCTCCCCCCAGTCGACCGAGTGGCGCATCACAGAAGGGCTCCTTCACTACCGCGGTAAGATCGTCGTACCGCGGAATAAGGACCTCCGATGCCGGATCATCGCCCTACACCACGACACTCGGGTCGCCGGGCATGCCGGACGCTTCAAAACCCTTGAGCTCATCGCCCGGAACTACTGGTGGCCCCAGCTGTCCCGTCATGTAGGCCAATACGTCCGGACCTGCGACCCGTGCAACCGAACGAAGGCGCTTCGGAAGCTACCCCACGGAGAGCTTCACCCGACCGAGATTCCGGAAGAACGCTGGGACACCGTCTCGGTGGACTTCATCGTCGAGCTCCCGGACGCGCACGGGTTCGACGCGGTCATGGTCGTGGTCGACGTCCTGGGTAAGCGGGCCCACTTCAACGAGTGCCACACCGGCCTTGGCGCGGTCGGAGCCGCTCGGCTCTATTACCGGAACGTCTGGAGGCACCACGGAACCACCCGGAAGTACATCTCCGACCGCGGACCGCAGTTCGTCACGGAATTCACCACGGAACTGTGGCGCCTCATTGGGATAGAGCCAGCGACCTCCACAGCCTACCACCCACAAACCGATGGCCAGACTGAGCGCGTCAATCAGGAGCTCGAACAGTTCGTCCGGATCTTCACGAACTACAAACAGGACGACTGGGACGAGGTCCTTCCGGCCGCGGAGTTCGCGTACAACAACCACGTCCATTCTTCGACGCAACAAGTTCCATTCATGACGGACACCGGAAGGCTCCCCCGGATGGGGTTCGAGCCCAACGGATTGCGCTCGACCGTGGAATCCGCGAACGAGTTCCGAGACCGGAGTTTCGGAAGCCAAAGCCGCGCTCGTCAAAGCCAAGGACGAGTTCAAGCTGTACTACGATCGCCGACGGACGCCCGCCCCAGAGATCAAAGTAGGCGACCGAGTCTGGCTGGATGCCTCCGACATCCGGACGACCCGTCCGTCCGTCAAATTTGCGGACAAACGCCTCAGCCCCTTCAAAGTCGTGAAGGCCGTCGGAAAGGGTGCATACAAGCTCGAGCTTCCCCCGCGGTACTCCCAGCTCCACCCAGTCTTCCCGGTGGTGAAACTTCAGCTCGCGGACGTGGATCCGTTTCCCGGACGCCCTCGGAACGACGAACCCCCGCCCGTCCTCCAGATGGACCGCGACGTTCAATGGGAGGTCGAGGAGATCCTGGAAGCGAAGGTCCGTTATGGCAGCCTCTGGTACATGGTGCGGTGGAAAGGCTACGGCCTGGAACACAATAAAAGGGTAAAGCACTCTGACGTCCTCGCCAAAGACGCCATCGACGCCTATTATCGCCGCTACCCCAACGCCCCGCGCCGGATCGCCTCGGCCGCATTCGACTCGCTCTCGTTCCGGAAGCGCGACGCCCATGTCCGATTCATGCGTCGGGATGCCGCATTCCAAGGGGGGGTGATGTCAGGGGAACCGCCCGTCCGTCTGTCTGTCTGTCCGTCCGCCCAGCTCCGGCCCATCGCACTGCCCCGCTGCCTCGTCCGATCCTTCGTCCAACGCCTACTCCGCGTCCGGCCTCACCCGAACGTCCGGCCTCGCCCGGAACGTCGTCCTCCGTCCCTCCGGACTCCGTCCCCCCTTCGTCCACCTTCGTCCGGCCGCTCGCACTGGAATGTACTATGCGATCAAACTCGGGATCACTGCCGATCACTTCGGACACGCGCTACTGGCTAGTACCTATAAAAACCTCGCCCAGCGTGGGAATCCTCATCCTTTCTTCTCTTCGGATTCTCCCGCTAGGTGCGTATTCTAGAACTCTGTATTTAGTACCATGAATTGAGTTTACTTCGGATTCTCCCGCTAGTTCCCGCGCTCACGCGCCGAGCTGAGGTTGCCCTTACATTGAGGTGCGTAATTTCGTTTCTTGTTGTGATTTACATATCTAACAACAACATTTCATGTAGCCACGCCGTCGACATTGTCTTCGGTCTCCGCTTCAAGTACTAGTTCATCTTCAGACGGCAAATTCAAGGTGCACGCACAGCTCCGGATTCGCTTCGCGGCCAGACAGCTCAAAACGCTGTTCTGATTTCTTCCCCTTGCTTGTTACGGACACTTTGCTTGATACGGACTTCTGCTGGATACAGACATTTCCTTTTTCTCATCTTGAATTATCTCTACTGCTCATGGACAGTGTTACGGTGTGGATCATGGACCACTTACTATACACAAAGGAATCTGAAAACCAAAATTCCTGTAAAACCTCAGTGTCTGCTGAAATTCGGGGTGATCGCGATTTGAAGCCTCACGAACCGACCCAAAGCCTCAAAGAAACTGTCTTCATAGCCACCAAACTTGAAATCATATCTATCCAAGTGCATACACACGATGCGCCACAGTCTCCTACCCAACCTCACGTTCCGGGATTGGGGCAAGACACAGTAGCGGTACACAAAGCGGATTCACTGTATTATGTATAATCGTAATACAGAACGACAAATTACTGATTACCGGCACTAATACTCCCGAACTTCCACTGCCCCAACCCCTCCACGGAGGCTGGCATTTAACAGACGTAAACGACATAGCCACCCGCTTGGCGGCGCCGCCATCACTTCCGCATTTGGTCGCGCACCACCGGCCTCATTGATGTCGACGTACACGTCCCAAAGCCAGATCCACCGCATCGCGGAAACCTTCAGCAATGAGAAGGTCACAGCTTCGGACTTTGTTCTCACCCTGCTCGAGCGCGCTTCCCTCCAATCTCATCCATGTACTACGAGTTTACTGGCCAATTCGGAGCGCATTATTGTTGCCTTCTCTGAAAATTCTTTCTCGGCGCTCTCGACCTATGCATGGGCGCGCAGAACTATTCAGCAGAAGACGACTGCTTCTATCAAAATCTTGACAGCAAACGATGATTGGCACTTTAATGCCGAACATGCTTCTGCTGCAGAGCTCGAGGACTTCAAGATTGAGCAGATGGCAGCCAGCATGAAAAAATTGGCTCCCGACCTGTGGTCCCTACTCTACCTCTTGCTCTCCAAGGATGACCAAGATCTCGATGGAGACCAAATAATGGACGGTCTCGGTGACGCAGATGAATTTGATGACACGGGCGACTTTGCGAGCAGTATTTCCACCAAGGAAGCGAAAGAAAAACGCCGCGAGACCATAAGAACAATTGTCTGTGTTGTCCTTCAATTTGTATACCAAAGACTGAAGTCTAGTAGAAAACCGCCGTGATGATCAGCATTATTATGCAGAGTCGCAACTCAAAGTGCAATGCCCTTGAAAGTGTCTTCGGAATATTCCTGCACTCCACAAACACACCCGAGAAGGTCATCCAGGCCCTCGCCCACATGGGAATATCCATTTCTCCTACGGCCATCCACCGTGCGATTCACTCCTTATCGAGTGAAACTGTCGAGACTTTGCGTGACATGGGCGAGACTCTTCTTGTTGGGTACTCATACGACAACTTCGACATTAACTTTCCAACAATTGTTCCCACCATCGAGAAAGCTGCGGACCCCCTCACTCATTTGACATCGGGTGCATTGATTTGCATCAGACTGTCAGGGGAACCCTATGCTTCCGCGGTTCCCTGTTGCGTACGCCATCTAGCTCCGTCCAAACTCCGGTCCGGACATCCGGACGCTCCGATCCTCCGGACATCCGGACGCTCCGGCCCTCCGGCATCGTCACTTCACCCGGACATCTGTCCCTTGGCATTCCACTTTCCGGACATTCCTCCGGCCTTTCGGACATTCCGTCCCTCGGACCTCTCAACTTCCGACTTCTGGATCTAGACCCGCACCTCGGGTTCCGGACCCGGTTCCCAGACTCTTCCAACGAGCCTCGGACATCTCGCTCGTCGAGTCAGCACTCCCCGTCATCCCTCCTCTTCCCTCTTCTTCATTCTCCTGACCTCGCCACGGTCACCACGTCGGATCCCTTCCCCTCCTCCGCTCCGTACGTACGGCCCGGACCTCCGGAACCTCCGTACGCCCAGTCTCCCGGATGTGGCCTACTGCCGTACAGGCTCGTGCCAGATACTATGGCCTTTGCATAGTACATCCGCTCTCGCCCCTCTCCCCCTCCCGCATCCTGTCGTCCGGATTCCGTCTTCCGACTTCCGAGCCTCGGACTCCGTGCCCCGTGTTCCGGACATCGGACTTGCACCTCCGGACTTCCGGAACTTCCGGACGACCTCCGGTTGTCCCCCTCCTCGTTCATCGGGTCGACCAACCTCCCTCGGGCATTCGCCCGGCTCCTCCGCCCCCCATCCTCCGCGCCTCTGGTCCGGACCTGTGTCCTGTCCGTATTCTCGGACCCGGGCCGGGTGCTCTGTCCTCCGAGACCTCCGGAACCTCCGGGCGATGTCCTTCTTGTCTTCTTGGTTCCTCGAGTCGACTGACCTCTCCCCTGGGTATTTCCCAGTATTCCGTCTCCTCCGTTGGAACTTACCTCTCGGTCACATCTCTTGTCATGTGTGGAACTGCATAGTCACATAGTCACATCAGTTACGCGTCACGTACACATAAAAGATGTGACACCTGGGCAGGTGATCCTTAGCTTGTTCTCTAAGGATCTTCCTTCTGCCCAGGTGAGTAGATACTTCCTTCCTCCCTTGTTGTAGACAGTTATACTAAGGATCTTCCTTCTGCCCAGACCGCTCTTCACTGAGCTGTCTCCAGTTGTTGCCCTTACACAGACTGCGGAGGTATCTGGCAGCCGCCAGGGATTCCGTGATGCTGTCGAAGAAGATGACGAATTTGTAGGGGAGGGGTGTCGTTCTATCCCAGTCCTTGAGTATGAGAAAGGCGAGGTCCTTGAAACTATTCAATGGGTACTTCATTTTCCGCACGGTGATGTAAATATTTGAGCGATCGTTGGAACACGTGAATATCTCGGTCTTGCCTGCGCGCATGTCCAAGGTTGTCATCACATCATCCAAAACGTCTGGCGAAAGTGTCGCTGACGTGATGTAAAAGGGTATATCCCACCTGATAATACCGCCACCCCTCGATAACTATCGACGGGTCTTGGGGGGGTAGACCCGTCGATAGTTATCGAGACATGGCACGGCCACCGTACAGGTTTGGTGGCAGCTGCGGCACCCAGCGGTGGCAGAGCAGCCATGCCACCCAGTAAATACCTCCTATTGTTTGGTCATTTTTTTCGAACAAACAATGCCACATATGCCACGGAACTGCCATGTGTGCTACAGAACCGCCAATTGGGCTGGATATCGTGCCAGGGGTGCCATGAGGTCACTGACCCAGGGTCAGTAAAATTTTGCTACCTAAATAGTGCCATGGGTGCCACGAGACATTTCGACCCAGGATCAGTAAAATTTGTTACCAAAATAGTGCCATGGGTGCCACCAGACTTTCTGACCCAGGATCAGTAAAAAAATGTTGCCAAAAGTGTGCCATCAGTGCCGCCGGACCTTCTGACCCAGGGTCAGTAAAATTTTGTTACCCAAATAGTGCCATGGGTGCCACCAGACTTTCTGACCCAGGATCAGTAAAAAATGTTGCCGAAAGTGTGCCATCGGTGCCACCAGACTTTCTGACCCAGGATCAGTAAAATTTTGTTACCCAAATAGTGCCATCGGTGCCACCAGACTTTCTGACCCAGGATCAGTAAAATTTTATTACCCAAATAGTGCCATCGGTGCCACCAGACTTTCTGACCCAGGATCAGTAAAAAAAATGTCACCAAAAGTGTGCCATCAGTGCCATCAGACTTTCTGACCCAGGGTCAGTAAAAATTTGTTACCAAAAGTGTGCCATTGGTGCCACCAGACCTTCTGACCCAGGGTCAGTAAAAATTTGTTACCAAAAATGTGCCATAGGTGCCACCAGACTTTCTGACCCAGGATCAGTAAAAATTTGTTGCCAAAAGTGTGCCACCGGTGCCACCAGACCTTCTGACCCAGGATCAGTGAAAATTTGTTACCAAAATAGTGGCATCAGTGCCACCGGACCTTCTGACCCAGGATCAGTAAAAAAAAAATTCTGAGGGGGGGGGGGGGGGGCGGGGGGATATTACCTAAATAATGCCATCAGTGCCATGGACCATCTCTTCACAGGATCCAAAAAGTCAAAGAATGCCATGAGGGCCACACCCCATCGAACCCAGGATCAGTCGGACAACCTCCAGCAAAGAGAGGTGTGTGTGGCATTCTAGCTTTGCAGGACATGGAGAGGAATATTCATTTATTGTCTAGATGAAGTGGCTCCTAGTCCTCATGCCATCAGTGCCACCCTATTATCAAGTCCAACTATCTGTCAACTCCTAGTGATGCTACTTCCTCTAATACTGCAGACAGTTCCTCTCCTTCATGAATCATCTGGTCCCTCATTCTCATCACTGGATCCATCACCCAGAAGCCATCTGTCCTGAGATCCTTCATCATGCTCCCCTCCTGTGAGCTCATCAATGGTCATCTCTGTTGTTTGAGGCTCCTCCACCCATGGCAACGGTGGCACTGGCCCTTGTTCTTCAGGATCTGGCAACAGTGGCACTGGTGGTGATCACCCAGATTCCAGGTTGAAGGGTCCCTGTGAAGGCAGGGCCCAGCTTGTTCTTCGTTGCCTGGAGCCACTTCCAGTGGACATCATCAAACCTACCCCGACAATTATGCGAATACAGGATCCTCTGCCCTTGTTCAGCCATTTAATTTCTTCCCTGGCCCGCTGGAGTTTGTAATATGAGTCTAGGAGCTGATGGGCCGCAGGTATAGCCCTGGCACAGATGGA
The DNA here is from genome assembly GCA_014925785.1 of Mycena galopus ATCC 62051. Classification (NCBI taxonomy): domain Eukaryota; kingdom Fungi; phylum Basidiomycota; class Agaricomycetes; order Agaricales; family Mycenaceae; genus Mycena; species Mycena galopus. The sequence continues at coordinate 1,557,039 of WIQG01000005.1, forward strand.
GGAAGTAGTATCAGGATTCTGGAGAAGGTCGAAGTCTGCCAGGAAGGTATAGTTGACCAGGGCTTTGTCTTGTTCTTATCCTTTGGCATTGGAAAGAATGTCGGTGGCAAGAACAAATATGGATCATTCCTGGCTTACCAATGTCAATCATTGTGCCTGGAGTGCTAGTGATGTCATGCAAACATCCAGTGGCACAGGTGGCACAGGTAGCACCAATGTCTTATAGTGTCTGCTTCAGTGTGTGCCATGGATGCCATCCAATTTGGCTCCCTGTGCCACAAATGCCATCTGATTTGGCCTCCTGTGCCACGGATGCCATCTGATTCAAAAAAAAAATTGTTACAAGTAGAAGTAGATAAAAAAGGAGGGGAAGAGTGAGAAGATTGGACTACGATAGCTATGGATCCTGCCAGTATTCATTGTCTGAATCATATGCATACTCCTTCAAACTCAACCTCTCCCCTGAATAGTGAACACCAAAAAGAGCCTTTACCTCCTCCAGGGTGTGGCCTGCTGCCACGTAGGTGGCAACTTGAGGATTGTCCGCAGAGTTGATGCCCGACATCGGAGGCGCTCAAGGGGAGGGGGAGGAGTTGATCGAGAATGGAGGATGAATGTCTGCTCACACCCCTCTCGACAGGGGCAGGGTGGAGCCTGGGAGGGGTTGGTGTGTGAATAGGCCTGGAGGTTGAGGGTTGAACAGGTGGCACTGGTGGCACTGCGTGTCGACATGGTGCTGGGAGAAACTGAAGTGGCTGCATTGGGAGTAGGTGGGGTGCAGGTGGCGATGGTGTGGTGTTGGTGTGGTGGGCTCATGGGCATCTGGGGAGGCTGCAACACAGAGGTTGCAGGGCTTGCAGGGTGGGTGTGCTCCCCAGCGTCGTAACAGGCATGCCAAGCTGAGAGGCAAGCCTCCCAGGATGAGTACCTGGTGGCACCCCCCCAGGGGATATATTCGGACATCCACTGGGCACTGGACCTTTTTTGTGTCTCCTTCAGGGCTGGCCCAAAAAAAAGAAAAAGGTGACACACCAAAAGGTGTAAACACCGCGGTTGTCCAAGGCAGCGGGGCTAAAAACAAGGTAAAATGAAGGGGTTTGGATGTGGGTAGCACCAGGGTCAGTGTGAAAGGGTGGTGAGCATTGATAGAGCAATGGCATTGAGAGCGAAGAACAAGTTGATATTGGTCACAGGGCTTGATCCATTTGTTTGTTGCGTACTGTGCCACCTGTGCCACTGGAAATCCTTGACTATGCCACTGTTGCCACCGAAAATCCTTGATCTCAAATTATTTTTTCGAGGCACAGCCACTCGTGCTACGTATGCCATGAGTTTTGTAAACAAGGAGTCTGTAAGCTACTGGCCATCGTGCATCACATACCCGTCTTTGTCCCTCCACAGAGCATCAGAAACCTTTTTCTGGAGCTCATCCTGTTTTCTGTGGGTCCAAAGTGCATATTCCAAAGCATAATCTCTTTTTTCTTCCGTCTGATAACCCTGCTTAGTTCCCTTTTGAGCATTTGCTTCCTTCCTTTTCTCCCGTTTTTTGAATGCTAGAAGATTCCGATTTCTAATTGGGTCAGTCAAAGTAAGAGGGCGAGTCAATGCAATTACTTCTCCCTGTAGGCTTTGTCGGCACATTTTTGCCTGTCCTTCTGCTCCTGTACACGCTCAGGGTCGGCCTTGATGCTGGCTCTATATCTACCCTTCCATGAAGATATCTTAAACAATGTTAGTTGCCACATACCGTGCCATCCGAATTCTACTTTTCTCCGTTTCCTATTCTTTATGGCTGCAGCAGATGAGTATGGATTGCAGTTAGCTGACTCTGTGTACATACTTTTCACGATATTTGGCCTGTGCAAGCCGTCTGGCAGGTGGGGTACGTGATGGCACTGGTGGCACTGGGGAGCGTTTCTCCCTCTCTGGCATCCTAAATAGACAGCAGGGCATTCAGAATGAGCCAGAGGGACAAGGAGATCACTTACCAAGTCAACTGGGTCGAAATTTTGAGGTTGAGAAAATTTGGTGTCGTGGTAAGAGTCAAGAGGTGGGGTACCCATATGGAAGTAGCAAACCTTTTGGGTTGTTCGATGTTTCAAAATATATCACATCACATGCTTAAAGTGAAAATGCAAAAATATTTGGGGACACCCAAGTGATGTGTTACTTTGTATCTGCCGATTCAGATTGAGTGGCTAGGGGCTTGGGATGAGATGCGATGCGAAAATGTGGTGGGACGAGTACGTGATCACGGCGGGTCGAGTTACGGGATCACGGTGTCACAGCCAAATTATATGATGGCACCGATTGGACCAGCCATTTTTTACATGGCACTCATCGCACCACTCAGTTTATTCCATGGCGCTCATGGCATGATTCACAAACTCGGTCAATTTCTTACAAGGAGGTCGTGGCATCGGTGGCATATGATATTAAATTGAAGAAAAACATGTCAAAGCGGATGTGCTACGCCTCAGCCTTCAGTTCGTCAAGAGTCGAGAGTAATGCCACCCCTGCCGCTGCCACTTCAAGCCCAAATGCTCCTCCTCCACCTGTGAATCCGTAAGTGTTGCCAAAAATTCCTCCTCCATCTGGAACTCGGGCTCAACCATCGGAGGAGACCCCCCGTATACTGAGTGAAGGAGTACCAGCGTTTCCCCACTGCAATGGGTATGTTGGAGTGGAAGATGGCGGCGCTGGGAATGAGAATAGTGGTGCCAGGGCGAAACTCGAGGATAAGCCCCAGAAGATGAGATGACCTCCTCTAGAAGCAATCCTTTAGGGAAGGGAGGGAGGTAGGTACTGTGCTTGTACCCTCGGTCACAACGCCCTTGTTGGGCATGCCGCCATAGAGAGGGCAGACCTTCCTGTCCGAGTCTACAATGGGATGGGCAGTGTTGGAGGAAATCATCTTAGACAAGGGAGAAAAGAGAGAATACAGTGCAACACACCTTCCACTCAACTTCACAAGCCTAAAGCGTTTGTGCTTGGGCGTATCCCCAAAGACGTCCAGCAGCCTGTCGGCCCACCATCGTCATGGAGCCCAATAAACCCGGTAGCAGTAATCCAAGTGGGGGAGCCTGGTAGGAAGAGGGTCAGCGATGGCATCCATGGCTGTCACATGCAAATCAAGATATGGGTGGCACGAGTGGCATCGGTGGCATGGGTGGGTCTCATTCATTGGGAGACATTGCCATCGAGTTCTGGGCTCAAATCTCGATGGCAGCACATGGTTCCCCGGCAGGAGTACCATGGAGGGTCTGGGTTCCCCAGGAAGAGCACCACAGATGAAAAAGGGCAGGGAAAACAACAAATAAAGGCAGGCGCGAGTTCCGGGCACGAATCTCAGCAGCCAACCAAAGCCCATGGGTGTCTGTGTTCCCCAGCAGGAGTACAACAACAGAAAAGAAGGCAGGTGCGAGTTCCGGGCACGGATCTCAGCAGCCAGCCAACCCCATGGGTGTCTGTGTTCCCCAGCAAGGCAGGCACAAGTTCTGGGCACGGATCTCAGCAGCCTGCCAAAGCTTGCAGCTATGTTCCCCGGCAGGAGTACAACAACCGAAAATAAGGCAGGCATGAGTTCCTGGCACAGATCTCAGTGGCCACCCAAAGCCATGGGTGTCTGTGTTCCCCAACAGGAGTACATGGACAGAAGAGATAGGATTTACCTTGGAGCTTGAGGTTAATTCACATGGCTCCCCCAGAGGCAAGAAAGGCAGATGGTGGCGAAAGAAGAAAAAGCTGAGTCAGCCCCAAAGAAATCACCCCAATTTGATGAATTTTACGTTACTGTGCCACCAGTGCCATGGCTGGTTGGATTTGAGGGTCAGTGCCACAGATGCCACAGATTCCACCCAGCATCTGTGGCAAACATGACAGTCCCATCCTTGATTGGGACTTGCATAATTTTTCTTTCATTAAAATGCTGGAAGAGCCTTGAGGGCCTGGAGGAGAAGGAAGAAAGATGGCATGGGTCCACTGGAAGAGCATGTGACATGTCAAGACACAGCCACAGTTGCCCATCAATTGGCACGTGACTGCTCAAGAAATATATGTTGTTCAGCATGAGTGGAATGAACCTCTAGCAGCAAAAATCCAGAAATATGGTGGTTATTATCCATCATATTCAATTGATTTTTTGATCCTCCATGTAGGCAGTTTAAGCTTCTGAAATTGTCGCAATTGAGATACTTTCTTTTTGGGGGAGTGAAAAAAAGATTCCCACTCAGATCTAAGGGTATAGCATTCCAGCAGCCCCAAGAATTTAGAGAGAAGTCAATGATACCCCGAATATTGTTCCTACGCGACCATATGTTGGGAATTGGGCCTGAATGTGGAAAGAAAAATTGATTCATGGATGAAGACCTGTATTTGGAAGAACAGTGTATATACATTGGTTCGTTAGACACAAACAGCACACCAATGCAGGTATACAGAAGATATATCTCAAAGAATGTGATCCACAGCTGATAATAATTTGATTTGCCTGGAACACCATTGGGGAGGACAGACAATGTATGCTGAAAAAATAACTATAAGAATTAGCCTGATACAATGGGGCCAATGGAGTCCACAGATACAGTGGAGGTGCCTTTCTCCTGGAAGCACACACTATTGCCATGGGAAATCTGTGTCAATAAAGCACCTGAAATGCATTCAGCATAGACTTGAGTCTGAGCAGAAGACAGGGAGACTTGGAGTAGAATGGGATAGGGGCAGTGGCATTGGTCTTATTAGCAAATCTGTCTGCCCATCATGCTTCTTGCACTTATCAACTGATTGACAAGTGTAAACATCCGGCTTTCCATACCAAGAGGTGAAGTAAGGAATGGCATCTACAGCAAAGCAACAAACAGCACAGCTGAAATTATCACTACCAGTTGATGACTATCAATGGGTCTAAGGAAAATTCAAACATTTCACTGATTCTGGGTCCAAAAGTCTGGTGGCACCGCTGGCACACTTTTGGTAAGAAAATTTTACTCATTCATTCATTCATGCATCCATTATAGTGCTGCGGGCCCCTTGGGGCCCATGTCGCACTTTACGTATGAGGACAGTGTATGTACTGACTGGCGTGGACGGTAGATAATCGTGGTGGGACGTGCAGGAGTGTGGGTGGAGTCTGGGATAGCGTCGCGGGTGATTGTGAAGTAGTTATTGTGTGAGTTCGAGTGATAATATGAGGAAGAGGGGAAATGGAGGAGAATCTGCGTGTCTCCTGAGCTATCTAAAGAGAGAGAGAGAAAATAAAAGTATAAGTATGAGAAGTAGTTACGTGGCGTATCTGGGGAAGCGGCCGGTTTCCTGCACGAATGCAAGGACTGGGGCAGCCTCGACCTTGGAGGAGATGAGAGCACGGAGGGAGAGGCGTGACGTCTTGAGTCGGCGCATCAGGCGTATGCGGGCATCGCGGTTTTCGGGGCAGGCCAGGAGGAAGTGGGGTACGTCCTCGGTGATGGAGCAGCGCAAGCAGAGCGGGGAGGGGGCAAGTTTGAAGTGGTGGAGGTAAGCATTGAGCCCAATGTGTCCCGTGCGCAATTGGGTGAGTATGCTGCATTGGGGACGGCTCAGATCTGAGTACATTCGCTCCGGCGTTTTGGAGGGGGTCGCGTTGTCGAAGGCGGAGACGCGCGCGTAGCGCGGCGACGTCTTCCACTCCTTGTACCATTGGGAGGCAAACACTTTGGTGCCTGCTGCTATCGCCGCCGCGCGGCTAACGGGGAGGGGTCGATCCTGGGTCAGAAAGTCTGGTGGCACCAATGGCACTGTTTTGGTAACAAATTTTTGCTGATCCTGGGTCAGAAAGTCTGGTGGCACCGATGGCACACTTTTGTTGACAAAATTTTACTGATCCTGGGTCAGAAAGTCTGGTGGCACCGATGGCACTATTTGGGTAACAAAATTTTACTGATCCTGGGTCAGAAAGTCTGGTGGCACCGATGGCACTATTTGGGGAACAAAATTTTACTGATCCTGGGTCAGAAAGACTGGTGACACTGATGGCATTATTTGGGTAACAAAATTTTACTGATCCTGGGTCAGAAAATCTGGTGGCACCGATGGCACTATTTGGGTAATAAAATTTTACTGATCCTGGGTCAGAAAGTCTGGTGGCACCGATGGCACTATTTGGGTAACAAAATTTTACTGATCCTGGGTCAGAAAGTCTGGTGGCACCGATGGCACACTTTCGGCAACATTTTTTACTGATCCTGGGTCAGAAAGTCTGGTGGCACCCATGGCACTATTTGGGTAACAAAATTTTACTGACCCTGGGTCAGAAGGTCCGGTGGCACCGATCACACACTTTTGGCAACATTTTTTTACTGATCCTGGGTCAGAAAGTCTGGTGGCACCCATGGCACTATTTTGGTAACAAATTTTACTGATCCTGGGTCGAAATGTCTGGTGGCACCCATGGCACTATTTAGGTAACAAAATTTTACTGACCCTGGGTCAGTGGCCTCATGGCACCCCTGGCACGATATCCAGCCCAATTGGCGGTTCTGTAGCACACATGGCAGTTCCGTGGCATATGTGGCATTGTTTGTTCGAAAAAAACGACCAAACAATAGGAGGTATTTACTGGGTGGCATGGCTGCTCTGCCACTGCTGGGTGCCGCAGCTGCCACCAAACCTGTACGGTGGCCGTGCCACGTCTCGATAACTATCAACGGGTCTTGGGGGGGTAGACCCGTCGATAGTTATCGAGGGGTGGCGGTATTATCAGGTGGTATATCCTTCGGCAAGAGATGGCGTATGGAGCTAGCAATTTTGTACTCTGGGCGGAAGCTCCCCCATTTGCTGAGGCAGTGCGCCTCGTCCCAAACGATGCTGATTACCTTCGAGGCAAAGGCTTTGTTGGTCCAAAGGTTCTGGAAGCCGCCTCCAGGCTTCATGAGAGTTTCGATATTGGTAACAATCGCACGGTGTCGACCTTCTGCAATCGCCTTCCAGTAACACATCAACCGATGATTACAACCCTTACAAGGCTATAACGCACCTGGAAATTCTCTGGCGTGGCGGTTTCCCCGGTGATGGTGATGGCAGATATCCCAGCTTTTGCGAGAGAGTCGACATTCTGTTTGCCAAGGATATTGAGAGGAGTGACGATGATTTGGATGCCTTCTGGAACAAACAGAAGAGGCATCCAGAAGGTCAAGGTTTTCCCAGAGCCAGTCGCAGCAATAGAAGCGACATCCCTGTCGTGCTTGAGAATAGCGCGCACTATCTTGATTTGCCAAAGGCAGGTCTGTAACGGAAGACACCCTCGACCTTGTCTCGAATTTGGCTGAGCAAGAGTTTATCAGGGCTATATGACGCCATGGGGAGAGTTTGGGCGCGAAAGACGCGTCAAGAGGGACGGGATCGACGCGACTTGGGTTTGTTGATAGAATCTGTGGGAGAGTTGACCGGTGATGGCGGCGCCGCCAAGCGGGTGGCTATGTTGTTTACGTCTGTTAAATGCCAGCCTCCGTGGAGGGGTTGGGGCAGTTGAAGTTCGGAAGCAATATGTTCGGCTATCATGAATTTGTCTATTAGTATTACGAGTTTGTTCAATATTGTAATTCATTTTATATCTACGCCTACTCTGTCTTGCCCCAACCCCGGAACGTGAGGGTGGGTAGGAGACTGGATGCGCCACGCCTTCGGACATTGATCGAAAATATGAAGAAATGTTTGCAAGGTGCCTCAGGGTTGTTGAGTCTGATGTTCTTGAGGCTGGGTGAAAATAGTGTGTTGGGGGTTACGCAGTGAAATTCTTGAACATCCGGAATTCGAAGCCGAGGCGCGGTTAACCGTAGGATATCCGTATTCTGAACCTTTCAGACGAGGTGTTTGTAGCGCAGGAAACTCCAGATTGGAGTTCAGCAGCGCATGGCCGGTTCTGGGCAGCACCCTACAGTCTGGGTTTACCGGGAACTCCACATCGAGTGTTTCGATGCGCCCCACATACGGCACCAGCGCTTCCAGCGCGTCCGCGTGCCAATCTAAAATGTCCTCTCCACTTGTGAAACGAATACGGATATGTAGCATGGCACTTCCGCTACGTTCCAGTGCAACGGTTACGCGAGAGCAATCCGCTTTGGAGGGGCCGCACACTGGCATGAGCGACGACCAGAAGAGATGGTCCTGCAGAGCCACATCTCGCCAGTATCGCGATACATGGGAGAAAGTAAACTTCTGGTTTATGTCCCAAGGTAGGCGCGACAGGATTTCGCGGAAGAGGTCAGGAAAGAGGAGCCCGATGCTGGACATCGTTACGCGCCAGATGGAAATGGTACTCGTCAGTGGCTATGCACCGTCGGCCGCCTAGACCGAAATAGGCCGAAATTGTGTTCTGGTCATGTTCTGCGTGGATTTGGCTTTATTCCTTCGAGATTGAGCATTTACCATCCACAGAGTATGTATATATGCAATATCAAAGCAATCTGAATTTTGAACAGTTTGTTTTTTGGAGCCTCGAGTTTGTTTTTGGGAAATCATTAATGTGACACATGGACCGTCATATGGTGATGGTGAAGAGCAAGAAAAGAAATAGATGCCCTGCTGCACGACCAAATAAGCGCAGATTTCCGCGGCATAATTGTATGCCGATCACAAAGTGGCCGGGATAAAAGTACCGGTATGGCATCATGCCGAAGTTTTCTCCACTTCTTGGCCCACGTGCACCGGCGCTTATTTTCTCTCTTCCTTCTCGCCACCACTGACACTATCGCCTTTGCTCAGGTAAGCTACCTACATGCAGTCAATAACTATGTGTTTGTACGGTAGTAGCCCACAAATGTCCTGCAAACCTAAGAAGACAGAAGGTTTGAAACGGTGCGCCAAAAACCACGCGAACAAGAAGACGTTGCTGATCTACGGGTACTTTGACGTGCCGCCTGTGTCTCTGAAGCGACAGGTGGACCTCGGACCCATTCGTGCTCCCGCCACTCCCCAATAGGCAGCTTATGGACCGGGGCAGCAGTGACAATATTGAGCGGGTGCTCGGGTAACTGAATATGCTGCAGTGGCACCACGATCTCATTATCACACCTACCTCCTCCGATCCCGACTACTACCTCACCTTTGCTTGATCTTGTACCGCATTATATCTCCCTTCATTACTTCTCATCACGCGCAACGTGTCCTTCCTGCCTCGTTCCCCACACCCTAACCCTTATACATCCCCTTGAACCCACCCAATCGTGTTGGAGTCACTATTCATACTTGTCTGATTTCAATTTCACCCCACAGGCGTCTTGCCCTACCGAGTGCCCAGCTTGAACCGGCGTTTGGCCTGGCAACTCATCGAAAGCTTGGGCAGTTCGTGTCCGCCCTGAATATTTCCATTTCATTTGGCAGTAGTGCCTCCATTTTGACAAGTGTTGTTTATATACTATAAAGATAGTCTTTGAGTATTTTTACCGACTTTTAAATGGTAGCTGGACGTCTCCATAGAAGAAATATTGTTCGGGGGTGATATTTTGGCAGGAGCAAGGATTGAATCATGGATATAATATTCCTGCCTCAACAGATTTCCTTGAATCTTGGATGGAGGATGCCCATAAGGCCTTTCTTCCTTCAGGAAATAAGTATAACCTATTATTCACAGACATACATGCACAGAGTTCAAGTTTTTCTGAACTTCGAGAGATTCCGAGCACGGCCCGCCGCCCCGAGCCAATAGAAGCAAGCCATCAAATTGGGCGCTTATTAACGAAGATTAGGCACCGATCCCAGAAATGCATTGGGAGGTTTACCTGTGCTTTATTGTTCCTCCCGAGCAAAGCACAAACCAATCTCTGAGCTATTTGAAGCTTTCCGGAGCCAATTCATTCTATTCCACCCCTGATATTTGTTGTTCCTTTCCGCATACCAATAGTACTGTGAAATCTACAGCTTCTTAGGCAGTGTACCCCACTTGAGCTGCCTATGACTTAGGGACAGTGTATGTATGATATCCCGTTCTCAAGGAATATCCCAAACCAATTTGGGTTCCCAGGGAAAATAAACCACCGTGTTCCTTTCCACGCGCCCATCAGGCATTGCCATTAGTAGTTCCAGCGGTACCTCGGTGGTATTTGGTACATTGGCCAGGATTTTTGCTTCAAGAGGTGTGGAAAAGACTTATAAACATTTTCCCTCTTTAGGCAACTGAAAAGTCAGAGGACCTCCTGAAGGCACAAGGAGTGCCGTGTTCCTTTCCACACTGCGGAAGACTATGACAACTTGAGTGGTACCATTTCATATATTACCCTTGTTCAAGGGCGCAGACCAGATGGAGGATCACTATGAGGAGATCTAGATCCCCGAAATTCCTGCAAACCATGTGTGTTCATTTCAGCAACAGAAACCTCAAGTTCCTTTCCACGCAAATAAATTCCGTCGGTATCCTCAATGGTACAGCACCATAAGGCGGTATATTGACGGGATTTTCCGCTCGATGAAACTTTCAAAGCGATCCCTCCCTTCAGAGTTGTTTCAAGGAGCGCGAGGGTGCCTACCGAACGCGAAGTTGGCGGTTTTGCAATGGGTTGAAAAAAAAAAGTGCCTAGTGGTGTTATTTAGAAAATTTACCTGCACGTTTTAGAATATTTGAAAGGTGGGCCGAGGACGACGCCCAGGGCGTATTGAACGAAGACGGTGTGACCCGTTGTGACCAACGTGACTTCCTTGTCTACCGCCACCATCGTCTACCCTCGCTCAACCTCTGTAAAAGACTCCGCCCGACTTTCTTCGTACACCAATGTGATTCACGACTACGGCAGCCCTCCTTGCTCTATTTTGGAAACTTTCGGCTCATCAAACACTGCGCAACCGGTACTTTTTCTTGGCGTCATCTTCTAGCTCGCACACTCGTAGTCTTTTGTTCAATCTGGCCCCCTTTCTCACAAATCCCTTGCAAGACATGGACGATTATTTTCTCGCCTTCTTTTGGAATCTGGGAAGCGCATGGGACTCGAAATATGCCACTGTAGCGGCAGGATGGGGGTATCCGAGCATCTGATGCACTAATGGTTATGGAATCGAGTTCTGTGGTCTTCTTGGTGCGTGCCACATGTACCTTGAATTTCCGGAATGCTCACATGGGAATGTGGCTCAATTTTCAGAGCACAAAAGCACCTTCAAATGCCACGTCACCAATGCATGCGCTCTGGCTTCCGCCCGCCACTGGCATGACCACAAGCACACTACAAGCCCCCCGCACGGTCCGTGACATCCTTTTTTTTTGGCTTTACCTGTTGCGCCGCCGTATTCGGGTCACCATCTTCGGATCGGCGTGGCGCCGCACAGTGGCGGTCCCAAGGTTCCGGCCCCCCCCTGCTATTCGCAGATGCGTGAGGTTTTACCTCGTATGCGTCCGTGTTGCTTCAGGATCCAGCGTGCTCGGCGGAAGCAGCACGGCGGGGATAGCGCAAGGCGGACAATCAGCGCCACATCCCGCGATCTCTCCCCAAGCGCCGCTACCGGGGTATTTATTTGTGTGTGGTCAGTACGCCCGCGAGCACCCGCGCTGCGTCGTAGCCCTTTTCTGCGGCCTTTGCAGAGCAGCACTCCGCCGGCTGGACTCGTCGACGGCGCGCACGGCGCAGAAACTACCCGTGCATATTGCTGACGTCCTCACAACCCATCAGACGACCCGTTCCAACTCCCACACAACCACCATGCACCCATGCGAGCCCGCGCGAGGGCATCGCTTGGGTGCGCGCAGTGCGTGGCGGGACAACCCCAATGCAGAAACTGTGTGTCCCCCAACATGCTTCATGCACCTGCAGCGAATCTCAAGGACCTGCGTACGGTAATGTACATTCCGCCCTCGAGTTCGAGCTACGCCGTGTATCGAGGCAGTGGGATACGGGTCCGCAAAACGGACACGCTGGCAGGCAAATTTGTAATAAAAATTGATTCTATGATCATTAATTGTTCCCAGTCAGCGAGTTATTTCTCGACATGTGCGGTACATAAGCTACCTTATAGCCACCTTTTTTGGCTGAATTTTGGCCCATATTTTCTCGTCGCCGTCGCCCACGGTGATCAGAAAATTTGATGGACGTTGGCCCAGTGCGGATATTTCTGCTCACTGTCTAGCACGGCGACGAACGTGCAATGTAATGGAGTGATGATTGATTACTGTGGCTGCTGCAGACAAAAGCTGCCTCTAACACAATATCACGAGTGGCGTCTCTAATTACAGGTTGTACTATAGAAAGTCCACACCTCTAATTAGAAGCCGTAATATATAACACTGCCAGCCTCTGGTGTGCAGTGAGTACGTGAATAGACTTGATCCGAACCTACTCCAAACGTCCAGAAAAAAAAAAAAAACTCACAATGTCCACAGCCCGCATCGCCCGTACATCCACTTCCCGGACATCGCTGAACTTCAATTAGAAGTTCATTAGAAGGAAGTGGTATCGGAAAGTCTAGGTCCATGTTGAAGGCTCGGTTGCGCGAGGCGCGTCCAGCGCTGCACCAGGATCTTTCGCCTATGCGACTCGGGTCCGAGCCATATGTGTGTAGGGCGTCTTTGCATTTTATTTTGCTCAACTCTTTCGGCATCGCCGTCACTTGTCTCTTCCGAGTCAACCCCACTTTGTCGCATTCACATTTGCTATGATGACTCTGGGCTCTGATGAGCGAACTCACGGTAACTTAATTACTAACACCATAGCTCGGGAATTCTGCGGGTGCTCATCTCAATAACTCCATGCGAAAGTATTTTTTAAAGCATTCCGACCAGATCTCGATGCAGTAATCATGCTGTTCAAAGCCCTATCCTCAAGAAAAAAACTACTCATTGATACAGATAAATTAGACGCAGTGCGGATCGAACGCACAACCTTCCCAAGTTGTTGCTTACGTTTGTGCACTGCCTCCAAAATCTAATGAAAAATTGTAACAAAAAAAACACTGCCACTAGTAGGCATACAAAAATCTAATGAAATTAAAGCACAGCCACTAATTTCATTACAGTCAGTAAAAGTGGACCGTAAAATTGGGCGGTCGGAAAATGACGGTCTCGAGATTCTATGAACGATTACTAAGTACTCGTAATTGATGAGGTCTTGCAGCTAGGATTTGAGGTGGTGCTTGATCAATGGGCAGAACATTTGCATGAGGTAGAGGTGTGGTTCCCGGGGCAATCACGCCGCCAAATGGGTTGAATCAGCGCTGCTGGAAACGTACCTGACACTTCCAGTGTCAGGATTTGAATCACATCCACTGTAATTGTACCTGATAATCAAAGAATCTGCCGCACTGAACTTGAGCCTGATTTGAAGGATGTCGGGGGTGGTGTCAGCTGTTCTGACACTACCCATGTCAGGCACAAATTATTTGCGACTGATTCTGCTCCTGACACCCGATGTGTCAAGACTCAAGAGCAAAATCAGGTGCACTGACATGCAGCATGTCAGTAGCCTCGAAATGGCTCCTGACAATAGCAGAGTCAGAGTCATGTTCGGGCTACTCAACAAAATAAGAATTGGTTACCATATCAGGGGTACCCGATGCAATACCTGACATGGTGCGTGGCGGGCGGCCTGACATTCGGCTGCAGGGCATCCTGCAGAGTATCTTGCAGAATGAGCTGCAGCCCGGCGTTGGGCCTCCCGACACGCCCTGCATCAGGTATTGTGTTGGGGTGCCAAATATGGCAACTGATTCTTATTGTGTTGGGAGCTCCGAATCCGTGCCTGACGCTTTTGTTATCAGAAGCCATTTCGAAGCTACTGACACGCCTCGTGTACATCAACTAGATACCGCTCCTGACACTCGACATGTCAGGAGCAGTATCAGGCGCAAACTTGACACAGCAAGTATCGGAAAGGCCGAAATTGACTCCGACATGGGCGGGATCAGGTCAAAGGTCGGACTGGTTTATTTCTTGCATATCAGGTAAAATTCCAGTTTCCATGATTCCGTCACTGACACTCTCAGTGTCAGGTATATTTTCAGGCCCCCAGATTCAACGTGTTTGGCGGTGTGAATGGTGGGGAGGGGGGGGGAAGAAAGAAACATTGATGTAAGTGGCGGTTTTGAGAGTTGCTGGCCTGAGGATTCAGCTCCTTTTCGTCGTCATGTCCGCGCTCGCGTGCGTCTCGACTCGCTCCCTAGGTATCGCGGTGTATTCCTGCCCATAATTGCCCCTGTTTAACGAGCTCCCGTCCGTGTTGGGTTGGCGAGATTGGGTACGATTCGCCGCTGCTTTCTTTTTCAGTCTTTCTCTTTCCATGACCTTTCGGGACACGGGGCCTTTATACATAGGCAACAAAGACCAAGGGGGGACAAGTATGTAGAGCAAAGAGTAGCGAATGGAGAGTGAGGAGCAAGTACAGTAAGCGTTGAGTGGCTCGGTATTTATCACGTGTGAAACAATAACAAAGACAATAGACTGGAGAGCGATCGCCCCGTGCTATGGTAGTGTTAATCAGCGGAACCTATTTGCACAATGGTATGGCTTACCCCAGATTAACTTTGAATCCCGCAGCAAATCCACTGAAATCAATGACAACCACAACCCGTTAGAAAATATTTTGAAAAATCGGTTTCTGACGCACCAATTTCGTCGTTGAGAATAGACCAAAGCCACTCCGTCGTGGGCAAGTCGTAGGCTATTGGTGAAGGCGGGCTCTGCAAATCGTTTGAGAACCCCGAGTTATAAAAATATGATAGACCATACGCACGCTCCGCAAAAGCCATTCAGAGTCGAAGCAACGCCGAGTGGTGACTGCTCGCCGGTTATGTGCCTGGACATATTATTGAGAATCAAATATCGGACCAAAGTGGTGTACGACTCACCGGATCCAGGCAGGAAACACCCCCCGCTGCCGAACACAATTCAGCGCCGAACAAGTAAGTCTACTAACATGGAGGAAGTTAGATTTCTTGACAGACAGAAACACCGAAAACTATGTACTGTATCCCAAAATCCAAGGTGAGGAACCGATAAAATCAAAGGTACCGACATCAAGTCAAGCTGGGACATCAGGCCGACATGAAGTCAAGCCTGCCACGAGCGACTAGGAGTCAGCTCGCGGGTGGTTTCAGCAGAATGGGAGCTACAAAGGCAAATGAGAAAACGTAAAAATCAGCATAGTATGGTCACTTGCCTTCATTGCATTTCGGTGGTAAAATTCAGCGCCGAACAAGCCAGTCGACTAACATGGAGACAGTTAGATTTTTTGACCGACAGAAACACCGAAAACTACGTACTATATCCCACGTCCAAAGTGGGGAACCGCTGAAAGACAGTCACTCCTAGTGCGGATGGATCACGTTCGAGAAAGGTTCACGAAGCTAACTTCTATAAAACCAAACCCTAACCAAAACCACTCAACGACACCTTCCCTTAATAGGAATGATAGTTTAAGTTCAGGGGTGTAGACCAAGTATTAGGTCAAATAGTCAAATGCGTGCAGGTTTCAACCGTTCGAGAGAGTCTCGTAGTTGAGCGTGGTGCGTTTTGTTGGTTCGAGGAGCGCTTTCCTTTGTTCACGGATGAACGTAGGTTGCTCAGTATAAGAAACAGACTCAAAGGTTTGGCGTGGTTTGTTCCGAGGAACGGGGTTGTGCTAACACGTTGGCTTAACAAGCTCACAACGGTGGTTCGCAGACACAGGGACACAAGACACAGGACACAGGACACAAGACCACGTTCACGGACACAATGACAAGACAAACACAAGACACAGGACACAGACACGTTCACGGACACAATTCCACAGTTCAGGTTCACAAGTCCACACGGATATTAATCCAAACCACAAGTCACTTTATATCAGGTGAAAGAACAGTCGTGCTGGGCTACTGAGCTCTCGAGCCAAACCTATCTACAACACTGCTGTGTCTAGAGGCGGGGTCTGCTACCGTACTGCTAAACTGCCTGCTCTTTTATACTACTCTCTTATCATGATGACTAAATAATATTATATATACTGGTCTGTTTATCTGTGAAATCTGACTCGAAATCCCTGCTCGAATAATGCTATTGGCTCCCTATACCGGTAGATCGAACACCGGTTCAGACTCGATCAATCGAAGTTGAAATATTATGGTATCTTGGTGATAACGCTGGGCCCGCGACTCGCAGCTCGGGCGACGCTCTTGCCTAGACGCATCTCTTCTTCGTCCTAGCCCTATTCAGATTCTCCTACTGAGGTCGGGGTCTCTTCGCGAGCGACTTATACGGTTCGCAGGCACTGTCAAACTCTCGCGGTTCAACTACATTGATCGCGTTTCAGCTGTTGCCATCTTTGATCGGACAGCTCCACCTGGAGCACGCTTTGGCATCGGTCACCTAATTCATCTTGGTCATACTCCGGATCTGCACAGACCTCGGAGCTATAGCCGTTCAGGGTATTCGCCGCTTTTCCGTTCTCGGAGCCCTCCGCTTGCATGTGACACACACGTCCACTAATTCCAGGAATGCCGTGACAAACAAAGTGTCTCTGGAGGTGGTCGCAACCACTGAGTTCCGTCCGCGATTGCCAAATGTAGATTCCTTCTAACTCCTCTGTAGTCCAAGTCAGCGTCAGCGCTTCTAGGCGGGTTCCTAGGTACTGTCTGGTTATTCGAGATCGTCTCCGTGTGAGCGCGACTCTAGCTATATGACTGGTAGCTCTCCGTGCGAGGCGTCGCGGAAGCTTCTCGGGATGTCTGCGTGATTGTTTATACTGAAAATCGCAAAATAGCTGCGTTTCATGTGTGGCTGCTTTCACGGCTTATCACCACTAAAACCAAAGGTGCCGACATCAAGTCAAGCTGCAAAATCAGGCCGACATGAAGTCAAGCCTGCCATGAGCAACTAGGAGTCAGCTCGCGGGCGGTTCCAGCGGAATAAGGAGCTTCAAAAAAACACATTAGAACCATGAAAAGCCCAAGGACAGCACACAAACGTCGGTGTCAGGCTTTCACTGGATTTTCGGTTGCTGGTGAAAGGTCGGAGTGGCTTGCCGACAGAGGGATGGATCGCCTTGTCGCATTGCTTGTATGCTCTCGGGGTTAACTTGGGTCAATTGTGGTCGGGTGTGTGGTGGCAAGACGAGAGAGTGGCAAGAGAGAATGGCGACAGCGAGAGGAATGGCGACAAAGCGATGTGACGATGTGTCACGAAATCACACTCACGTGCCCCGCCGCGTCTGAAACAAGGACCAGTTAATCAATTCAATATGGAGTCTCTATGGCGCGTCTCAAGTCGTAATTTTTTCAACAGTCGCTCATTTGCAAAATCTTTAGTAAGTGGTTATACCCCTTGCAAACGGAAGCAAAAATTGTCATCAAAAGGAAGTCCTCATCATATTAAAAATCTGCGTCCTACTAGTGGTAGACTATTCATATTCTAAAAATTGGATCAGTTACTCGCTATGTCGTGCGCGCGGTCCCCAAAATTGATTCGTTCGGCATCGCTAAGTGCCTGCCACATCGTTTCCTTCGCCGTATTGTAAAGCCGCAGCGTAGGCGTCACACCAGCTTGAGCTGCCAACAATTGTGCCCCTGCAAAAATCGCCGCCTTGTTCTCCACCTCAAACAACCGCCTTCCCGTGAGGTTTGGCCCCCTTGTGGCGGCGAGCGCAGTGCCTGCGGTGGCAGTGGCTACGGTCCCGGAGGTGACGGTGGGCGCGGGCCCCTGTGGTGACGGCCGGTGCGGTCCCTGCGGTGACGGTGGGTGTGGTCCCTGCAATGACGGACAGTGCGGTCCCTGCAATGACGGACAGTGCGGTCCCTGCAATGGGCGCGACAGTCAACACGAGAGCCGGCGTGCTTCCGGCCAATGGGACTAGCGCGCTGACTGCAGTGGATGCGGCGGTGGATGCAACGGCCGCGGTGCCTGCAGTAGACGCGGTCATGTTTGCGATGGTGGCCGCACCCGGGTGCGCTCGCCCCATAACAAGAACCCCGGCGGTTGTGTAGACAGCTAGCTTCCTTTTAATGCGCTGCGAGGTCCCAATCAGTTCAATAAAATTTGGCTCTACGCAAACAAAAGACCATACCGTTGCCCACTCCGCAGAACTCGCGCCATTCACAGGGTCGTCCGCCCTGCGGGGCAGACTTGCAAAGAGCGGAAAAGTCAGAATCTTCTGTGCCGCCTCGGTCTTCCAGCAGCGTCCGCAGCCGGGACTCAACACCTGTTTGACGGAGCAGCTGGCGATGAGATTGTCCTGCTCTTTTGAGAGATGAGACCGAGTACAAGTGCATGTGCCCGGCCCGTCGTGGGCGTGCTTGCTGTTGTCGCCAGTTTCCAGGCTGGTCGCGTCGGCCGCGGCGGTACTGTGAGTATCAGAGTCTGAGCCAGAGTCTGAGTTCGTATTGTCGGTCTCCATGCTGGTCGCGTCGTGGCCCATGGCATTATTATGAGTGCCAGAGTCGGATCCGGAGTCTGAGGTAGTGTCATTGACCACGCTATCAGCCGCGTCGTCGGCCCTGGCGCTCGTGCTGACATCGCCGTACATCTCGTCGTATTCGGAATTCGAATAGTCGATTATCAGACGATTGCCAGTGGCCTATGGGACATTAGCAACTTCCATCTTCAAAGCCAAAAGGAAAAACTGATGTACCTCGATAACCACGTGCACAGGCTCGTTCGCATTGTTGAGGTTGCGAAGCAGTACACCACGTTCCACCGGAGTGGAGGAGTCATATCTCCACAACGCACGACGGAGATCGGCGCGTTCCGCCTCCGTCAAGTGGGCCAGGATACAGCAACTTGGGTGGCCAGCAGCTTGGTTATCTTGCATGCAGTGAACGCACTGTGTTTTAGTTCGGTTACATTTTGGCCGGGCATAACAACGGAACCACGAACATGGCTATACACATACACGTCTGCGACGCGGTCTGGATTCGCGTGGCCCATGTCGATATTGAAGACGCGAGTGATACCATGAGGGCAGTTGGGCAGGATGTCCGTGGCCAGCGGCCGTTCGTGGGCGGGGAGAGACTGGAACAAAAACATTGCGCGAGGGGAACATTTGGAGAGTTGAATAGACATTTCGATGGGTGTGGAGGCCGTGCCAATGGGCGAATGTTATAAGCTGCCTGTAAAACGCGCGTTATTGTTCTAGATTTTGACTCGTACTTTTGTGTCTGTAAAGCGCGTGTCAACGTTCTTGATTTTGTCTCAGAGTCCCTCGTATTGTGTATGAAACTCGCAACGCTCAGCGCCGATCTGTACAATTGCCAGTCAGGCACGGGGTGAAAATGCAGAAAGAAAATTCAAGCCTTCGAGAGAACCAGCAGAATTGGCTGTGGCGTCCATTCAAATCTACGAGCAAAATATGTTGAAAATAAATCGCTTGGCGTTTCGCGAAATACACGGCTATTGAGAGATGAACGAGAACAATTGGGGGTCGCGCAATACATGATTATATAGAGGTTATGGAGAGATCGGAATATATGTACGGGCTCATATCAGAGGTAGTCCTTCCATCCCGCGGGCATGGTCTGGACCTTTCTTCGGCGCAAGGCGATCGTCGCCATCAACTTCAACTGGAATTTGCAGTCCCACAGCAATGTTTTCCAACTCTTCGACTTCGCATTGTACCGCTTGACTGACGTGCGGGGATGGAGGCTGACAGTCTCCAGAAGTTCCTTGTAATCGTTGAGGCAGAACCACTCGTCTTCACGCGGCAACTGAATATTTGCATGCTTTTCAAACTCCTATGGCAATAGTCAGTCATCACGCATGAGGGCTAACAGCAGCAGAAGACGCACGAAAGCCCACACCAAAACTAATGTAGATTTGACCCTGTGGCTAAGCGTGGGGTGGCAGCGTGGTATGCAGCTGCGAGGGTTGCCGACCCACAGCATCACCCATAAGACGAGCCGGGGGTCTCGTAGGCGGAGGGCTGCTTCGTCGTGTCTGGGATCGTGCCATGGCCTTTCGAATGTGCTACAACCCAGCGAAATGGATGTTAAGAAAGTGCAGTGCAATGGATAAAGTATTACTTGGCGAGAGCCTTAAGTAAGTGCGCTGCTTTGGCCTTTGGTCCCTTTGTGCAGATACAATTGGTGCGCTTGGTCCGCTTTGATTCCTGCCATGGACAAGCGAAGGTCACGTAATATAATGGAGGCGACGTGAAGTCAGCCCCAATTACCAGTGACGGTGACATGCAGTCAACCGGAAATCCGTCGGGTCGGGATTGGTAGGAGGCGACAGCAGTCCGCGCGTTTGTGGTTTTGTGAGGTGTCTGTGACTGTTGTCACACATCGCGTCGCGTCCATCGACCAAACCCATCCAAACAACATTCATTTCGATGTTCCATTCTGCTTTGTGAATTGCTGCAACTACATGGAAAAGGAGGAAAGTGTGTGGCTGAAAGATTCGCTTTTACCCGTATTTTCCTCTATGTCCATGGCTGGATCAAATCAGTATTTTTTTCAGGTACTTGCCTCAAAACGAATTCCTGAAATCCCTTTCATTGTCGCTTGCTTAAAATCTTGTGTGCATTCCAAACATGTCAGAGCCAACTGTCAGAGACATAAAATGAATCAAATGTAATTTGGATAACAATCGACTGGTAAAACATCGTATTGTGGACGATGTATGTACTGAGCATAAATCGTGAATGATAGGACATCAGTCAATACAAAATTCGTGAACTATGGAAAGAAGTAAGTATTATTTATCAGTCAATAATTTCTACGTCAGACGAATAGCAATCCGGGTCTGAGGTAGTGATTTCCAGGGGCACCTGTGGGTTACTTCCATAGGTCGCCAGTTTCTTTTTCTTAGAAAGCGACTTCGCGCAGGGTACAGCCTTCCTCTTCCGCCCCCAAACATTTTGAAGCAACTCCTCCGCCGTGGGTAAGGTTGGGCTAGGCGGAGAGGGTGTAGACCCAGGGGACGCGTCGTGGGTGTCATCAGTGACACCAGAGGGACCCCGAGACGATGCGGGAGCATGGGTGGGGGAGGGACTGTCCAGCACAGCCGCCGAACATGCAGCATTCACCGCACCGGAGGGGCTTGTACCCGAGGAAGAAGGCGTGCGCGCGGCGGCCAGCGCTGGCAATGGTTTCACTGCGGAAGGAGGGGGAGCTTGGGCATCTTCCCTAGTCGCCGCACGAGAGCCGCCCGCAGCCGGAAGAGGCGGGGGGCGCGTTGCGGCGTTCTTGCGCTCCTCCTCGGCCGAATCCCTGGCCTGCTGCTTCCAGTGTTTCAGACCCGGTGCGTGAACATCACCAAGTGTGTCCTTGACATAAATCATGTATTTGCCGCGACCGCGGAGGTCTATAGAGTCCGTGGCAGCAGTGAACAGTTCGTTGATGACCGAGTAAGCCAAGAAATTGAGGGATGAGTGTGGGAAGTCGTAGGCGGTGAAGGTGAAATTGGCGGTGTCCGGAGCCCACCACTTGGCTACATAGGGCGGCCGGTCCATCCTGAAGTATATGACGACGAATACCACGCGACCTTGGAAAATGTAGAGATTGGTCTTATGTATTCCAAGCGCGAGAGTCCACGTACCATAACGCGGCAATACAAAATCAAGCATATCCTCGTGAACCCCCAAACCTAAGGCCACGAGTTAGTCACGATTAATAAATCAATCAAGTTGGACAAGACACATACGATCATTCTCGGTCATGCTATCGAAACCCTCCAGGTCAGAGGTCTCGGAGCACAAGTCGAGCTCTCTTTCTTTACCCTTTGACACCGGCACTAACACGCGAAAATCAGTATATGTTGGGGCGCCGTGAAACAGGCACGTACCGTCCAAGATTTCGGGATCATCTGGAAAATCTCCGGGATTCAGAGTTTCCATCAGTCTTCTGATGTGTGCCAGCTTGGTCCCTTGAAAACCGTTGAGTGGCTTCCACTAAAACCACAAACACGACTCACCCATTCGATCTGCCGCAGCGGGTGGAATTGGCGGACAGTCAGCGCCATCGTCGCCAAACCAGAGTTGATGCACCACGGCGAATTCATCCTCGTAGTCATTGAGCGCGTTGAACACTTTCTGGATGGCGATGGCGCGGGGGGTGTACTGGTTGATGAGGCCGCGTAATTCGATAACTTCGTCGCGTGACAGCTCCGGGCCCCGCTGCGGCTTGCATCTCGGGGCGGAGTCAGGGCTTGGACTGGGGTCGCCGTCGCAAAGCAGGGTCCAACTTGCCAAACACCTTGGCACGACGTCACCTATATCCAATTCGAAGCTGTGAGGGTATCCGTTGCGGCAGCCGCTGAGGTCAAACTGGTGTTTGTCGGGGACTTTGACCATCTCCCGGAGCAGAGCTTCGGTCTCGCCTCGAGGGTTGTTCAAAAAGATCATCGAGAAAATGAATGCGCGTGGGAGCTAGAGATGGCAGGAGATGGGAATGAGACACAATGACGATTTGATTTTATAGAAACCCACCAAAGCCGCATGGGCCTTTGCGGAGGATGGTCAAAGTACAGGCCAAAGCGCGTCTTATTGTCGGAGATGGGAATGAGACACGATGACAGTTTTATTTTAAAGAAACCCACCAAAGCGGCATGGGCCTTTGCGGAGGATGGTCAAAGTACAGGCCAAAGCGCGTCTTATTGTCGTCGTATTGTGACAGCCACTGGTGAACGGTGGTCCATGCACGCACCGAGCCGAACCGCATTGTTGGCCGAGGCGATATCGAAAGTCAGCTTGGGCGACATGAAGTCAGCCGTGAACGCGTGAACCGTGAAACAGACGACGTGAAGTCAGTCTGTACTTCTCTTGAAAGTTGAAGCTGCCGTCGTGTATTCCGGTGGGAACCCAGTGTGAGCCAAAATAAATTGATACCTCTCCTAGCTACCTTGAATTGTGTCGAGTCTGCGGTGCGCGTCAACTTGAAATCAAAGTGCAGGGTGACTGGTGACCGTGACTCTGTGACTATCTCAAATAATTTGATCACCGAGTCGTACTAATCACTTGGTCATTCTCAACACGACGACTTGACTTCAAGTTGGTCATTCTCAAGGAGTTCTAACCTGTGGCTGACTTCATGTTGCCATTTCCTATTCTTTTACTATCCACCATTCACCGTCAATCTACCAATCTACAGTAGAGTCTCTCATATGGAATACCATCGGGAAGGGCCCCTAGGGTATTCCATACAACGGTTATTCCAGAGCACATAAAATGAATAAAAAATGATTTTTTCGAAAGAATTCATTGCCTACTTGAAGAAGGATGTAATACTGGTCTGAACCTTCCCCTCCTCCACTTCCTGTGCGAGTGCAGAGCGAAATCTTTTGAGATCTCAAGCCAGTAGGAAAGCAACATCCAAATCCAGCCAATGATGTGCGATCTTTTTGAAGGAAAGTAACTGCGTCCAATGCTTCCTTCCTTCTTGCTGAACTGAAATTCTGGCTCCTGGGAATCCTCCTCGTCTACTTCATCATTTTCCCCACTCTTGAGATACTCCAGAATTGCGCGTGTTCCCTCCTCTAGTGCGAGGGCCATTTTTGGGTTTGGGACCTGATTTAAGACACGCTTTGGTGGCACTAGGCCGGGGAGGATTTTTGTCTCGGGCACTGATAGTGCGACTTTTTTGAATCTACGTTATAGCCATACTGAGAGGGAAATGGCTCGGAACCAATCATTTCATGTACCCTGAATATTTATGCAGTGAACTTGTTGGGTGAGGCCACCGCAGTGCGCGTGGCGTGACTCGTACTTACGCGGTTTTTTTTATTACTAACCCTACACATTCATTGCACATTGAGTCAATTGTATATTACTCTGACTGGCTTTATGCTCTAGCCAAGACAGCGTGGATTCAAGCAAGAAAGACGTGTCGCGCATTCAAATCACCGGAGAATCCCGACATTGCAGTATGCCGATCAAATATTCGGTATGCCATCATGCCGAACTATTCTCCACTTCTTTGGCCTCGTGCCTCGGCACTTATTTTCTCTCTTGCTTCCCGCCACCATCCCCATCATAAGGCGCCAATAGGTTTCATTTGCAAACGTTTAAAACGGTTAAAGCAGTATTTATTTTCGTTTAATTTGTGATCCTGGGCAAACAGTCCGCAAACGGTTTTTATACGGTTAAACAATTAATTTTTCTCGAGGTTTGGCGAGCGAAAACTGCAAAAACAATCAGAGAGTTGGCTCCGGCTATTCGAATCGGCGTGAACTCAGCGGATCGCATCAGATTTTTCCCGCCCGATATGATACGGGTCATACCTGCACTGCGCTTTGGACATTATGATTATAGCATCTGGGGTACGTTTAATCGCTGCTTCGACAGCCTTTATGGCGACGACTGTCGGGACGCTGATGGGCGACTCAAAAACATCCGGCACGGGGAACGTGGAATGGACTGCGTTGTCGCCTACCTTGAATCGATCCACTGGGAATCTGCCGAGATTCCTTTTGACCTCGCTGAAATCAAGTTGGCGCGCATTGTTGAAGCATTGGAAATATTGTGGTGGGTCATTGTTTTCTTCCGTCCCATATCAAGGCTTACTCTTTGCATGTTCCTCGGCCAAGCCGGCGAAACAACCACTGCGTTCAGCCCTAAAATAGCCGAGGCCGTTTCCAGATCGGGGTAGGTGTGGCGATGTATGGCTATGCTTCGGCTATCCGTCGGCTAACCACCTAGCCGCCGATCGCGGCGAGCTCGGGCTACGTACGGGGATGTATGGCGAGCCACGTGCGGCTATGCTTCGGCTACGCTTCGGCTATGCTTCGGCTACGCACCGGCTAGCCACCTAGCCTTACCTAGCCACGGCCAACTAGCCGATTCCGGGGAGGTGGTGCTGCGGCTAATCGGGCGTTGAACGCAGTGAACCCATCGCGTCCGCTCAGGAAGAAAATGTGGCGGAGCCTCTAGTCGAGCAGCCGAAAGCTACCAAATTTGGCCCGGAGATGGAGGTCTACATGGACAGAATGGGAACGATTTTATCACCTACTGTTTCTCAACCTTCGGAATAGAGGTCTTTGCTGCTGCCACGAAAACCACCACACACAAGAAGGACGACAAACCATACAAGCCACCCCGCAAAAAGCCTGCATTGTCAGAAGAGTCCGAAGACGACTTCAATATTGATGACCTCTATGAGCCCGCAACTCCTGCGGTATGTTTATTTCTTCCACATTCTCGGTGCTCCATCAAACCTGTTTGCAGGGACGCAGAAAACATAAATTGGTTGTCATAGACAGTGACGATGAGGTGGGTCTCTATTTTGGAGCGCCGGCATTGTATCAACTAATCCCACTGACACTGACAGCCCGCCCCCACTCCCTCGTCGGAGAAAATCGCCGGTGCGGTGGTGCAGGAGACAGTTCCGGGGCGTTCAAAGCAAGCCAAGATAATTTTGAACTTACATTTTGTATTCAGGCCGCCGATACTTCCTCCAAAGGCAAAAATGCTTCCTCCCAGGGAAAATCCTCTGCACGTTTCACGGCGCTCGCAATACACTATTGAAATCCTAAAAGCCGGTTTCAGGCCATCGCTCCTCCCCCGAAGAAAGCGATGACCACGGCTGCTCCCAGCGCTCCGAAAGTCAGGGTCATTGAGGTCGACGAGGACTCTGACGATGATACGGTGCGTAAGCCGGCGAAGAGAGGCCCAAAGAGCGAGTCGCGCTCGCATTTCCACCTGGTTGCAGTTAAAATCAAGGGCAACTTGCACTGGGAATTTAAATGCAAGCATTACACCAGGAAAGTTTTTATTTTCTTGTCGCCAAAGCGAACTGACTTTTTTCTCTTTAGATCGTTCACCGTCGAAAGAATCCGCGGCACCGACGAATTCGATGACGAGCCCAAGCACCCACCCCTAGGTAATCTGCGAACACATTTGAACAATCACGGTGATGATCTCTCCGTTCCCGGCGCCGCTGCTGAGCTGGGAGACCTGCGCGGGGTCTCGACCGCAACTACGAGGCTCATGGAAGCCTTTCTCCATCAGGGAAGGCTTAGGCCTGGTTCCAATCCGACCCAGAAAGGCTTTATAAAGGTTTTCTCTGCGTGGATTCTGGAGGATGATCTTCTATTTACCACGGGCGAAACGGGTGGGATACAGCGCTTATTTAACTACATGAAGTCGAGCTGCCGAGCGACACCACCGTTCGCAACACCCTTGCCAAGATTTATCTCGAGATGTTCGAAAAATTGAAGACAGACCTGAAGGTTTGGATAATCTTTAGCACTCGTGGAATGCTACTGATTTTTTCAGACCGTCAAATCCAAGATTGCTGTCTCCAGCGATACATGGGTTACACGTTCCATGATGTTCACGTTTTCGGGTACGATCGGCAGCTGGATCACGGAGGACCGGGAGTTGGTTGAACGTGTCCTCGACTTCCGTCCCATCAAGGATAACGAGCACGAAGGCGCGTTTGCAGCTGCTGCGATGGCAAAACACCTTTCCCAGTTGGGTATCCTGGGAAAGATAAGTCACTTAACTCATCACCATATCTTCGTCTAAGGGTAGAAACTACCTCTTCGCATGTGTATTTGACAACGCCGCGACAAACGATGTTCTCATCCGTGTGCTGTCACGCATTCTCATGCAAAATTTCGACATTCAGTTTGTTCCCGAAAAATCGCAGATACGTTGTCTAGCTCACGCTGTCAACTTCGTCGACCAAAAGATTCTTGCCACGCTAAATGAAGCCGATGATCCCGCTGTCATCGACTACTACCTCCCCAACAAGGATCTCCCGTTCCATTACGATCCAGACGCTGACACCGACCTCCGGGATTTGGAGACGGAGGAGATCCCGCAGTCGACCAATGGGCAGGTGGAGGCTGAGGGGGACGATGAGGTTGAAGTCATGACCTCGCGAAACTCAGTCCTCTACAAAAGGTGAGCGGCTTATTCGACTGCGCTCATTGTATTGATTGTCTTTTCAGGTTCGAATGACCACCACCAAAACATGTGGTTATCCTCAGCGGCGCCTTCGTTCAAAACTATTGCCTCCACTATTTATAAGGAGGAGCTTCTTGGGAGCTTCACACGTCCGGTCGCAAGCTTTCGAGCTTGATGGTTATCCGCGATGTGAAGCATCCCTGGAACTTCACGGAGGCAATGATTTCCCGTGCGTTGCTGCTTCGAAGGGTGAGTTTAATCATGTCTCAATGTGTGCCATGTCTGTCGACTGAATCATGAAGGCTATCCATCGCCGGATGCTTGAGCGTGATGAACACCATCTCCTCATTCTATCGGAGGAGCAATGGAAACTTCTGGGGGCTTTGGGCATGCGCGAACACAAATCACTCCCGCTTCTCATTATTCATTGCAGGCAGGTTTTTACTCGAGTGACCCTTCAAATGTCGAAATCCACCACGCCAACCTTTCCAGGAGTGATTCCGATGTACGAAAATATATTGACGCACCTCAGATCTGCATGTGCGAACGAGAAACTGCAGCCTCTCCGTGTGGCTGCGGCAGCGGGTTTGGAGAAACTTACCGTATACTACGACAAAGCCCGTCTCTATCAATTCAATGTTATAGCGGCCGGTACGTTTGCTTCAGCCAAATGCGCCAGTCAATTAATGCATCAAAACAATTCTGCATCCCGCGTTCGGGCTTTCGGTATGAGACGCGTCTGACAGCCATAGGAGTACTGACGGAGCTTGCCGAAGCCAGTACGATGTCTTGTGACTGAGGAGTGACAGGGGTGGTGAGCTCTCTTCTTCCGAACGTTACACCTGCACTCCGACTCCTCCAACAATTCCACCCTCAAACTTACCAGCATCATCTCGAAACTCTCATTCTTAGTTTTTCGCCATTCTATACAGCACTATGCCTCAGTTCAACAAAACGGTTTCCCAGCTTACTCGCCCTCAACTCCTATCCGCTCTGGCGGCCTTTGGCCTTGACACTTCTGGGCCCGTGACTACCCTTCGCAGTCGTCTTAAAGAGTACCTCAAGGATAACGAGGACTTGATGGACAGCCCAGAATACCGCCCTCTTTTCTCCCCCGCCCAACGCGCTCAATACGACGCTTATCCTCCCGCATGGGGGGGGATTGAGGAAGCCCCTGTTCCAGACGACCCCCTCATCCCAGACAATATTTCCGAGGACGGGGACCCCGACTCGCCCGCTATTGAATTCGGGAACGAGCAGCCTACCGATCTCCAGGTTCTCGAAGGCCTTCCTAGCTCTACGCTCGCGCGAGTCGTGGATTTGTTTATTAACAACGGTTAGCATTCTCACCTTCATCTTCCTCTGATTCTTGGACATATCCATTCTGTTTTCCATTCCTACCTACATTACTTCGCCCCATTCCGAGTTACGAAAGCTCATTCGGGCTTCATTCATTTGATGATACTAGCCATTCGGAGTGTAAAACTCATTCGGGCTTCATTCTTTCGATGATATTGGTCATTCAGAGTTTAAAAAACTCATTCGAGGCCCTCTTCCTTCGTTTCCCGCCCATTCAGAGTGTAAACTCATTCGGGTTTCATTCGATAACACTGGGCATTCGGAGTATAGAGACTCATTCGGGCTCTTATTCCTCCATCCCCGTCTCATGCAAAGTTCCAAACTCATCGGACTTCATTCTTTCAATCGCATTCTTATTCATTCACCGCTTAATATTTCTGAATCTTACCCATTCACAGGGCGCAAATCTGCCGACCCAATTGTAACGGCTTCATCTAGCGCGTTGCGCAAGCGTCCTGCACGAGTGTTAGGCGCAGTCACGTCCGCTTCGGGCGCCCTCATTCCCGAAGCAATTCGGAAAAAGTTTTCTGGTCCTGAAGGCTGGAAGACGCACGTCCCTCTTCATTATCTCACCGACAAATATTGTTCCATTTCCAACCATGCCTCTACCAAGGAATTGAACGATCTGTTCAGTTTCGATGGTTATTCTGGCTCTCTTCTTTCCGTGCCGAAAGAGCTTCCCATCGATCCCGAGCTGGAGCTCAACTTCGACCACTGGTTCCAGGCCTTTGGACGTCTGCTCGAACTGATTCAGACTTACGTCCCCGAGGAGCATGACCTCTGGGTGACTCACTTTGAGCGCATGCTCCACGCGCCCAATCGAACGGCATATTGGAGTCTGTGGCTCGATTACGACTCGCAGGTCCGCCGTCGGGCGTTGAACGAGGACTTGGATCCTGCGATATTTCAGACAGAGATTTGGGATTCACTGCTACCGAAGCATCTCAAGCAGGCCGTGTTGAACTCCCTGCCACCACAGACTCAGAACAACGCCAACACTGGGAAGTCCGGCCGTCATGGAGGAGGCGGCGACCGCGACCACGGTTCATCTGGTCGTCGCGGGCATCCTTACGCCGACTCAGAGCGTTCCAAACACGACAATTCACATTCCTTTCGTCCCGACTCGAGTAAAATTCGCTGCTTCGTCTGCGGTAGCACCGAGGCAGGGCACAGCGCGCGCATCTGCAATTCAAACCGTCTCGTCAACGGTAAACCGACGATTCTCATATTTAAACAGCAAGGTGCGAGTCGCAAGGATCGCGACGGGGCATCGTACTGCTATACCTTCAATGCGCGCAACGGTTGCTCCCGCGGTGCTAACTGCTCCCAGGGAAAACACTGGTGCACGCTCTGTGGCGACAAGAGCGGTATTCATTGCGCCCAGGACTGCGCATCCCTCTGATTTCCTTCGGATTATCACCCCACTCTTGCCGGACAAGTGGGAAGCGGCACTCAAGTCCGCCAATCTTTACGATCACTATTCGGACTTACCGCACGGTCTTTGCGAAGGTTTTCATATGGGCATTCATTCCACACTTACTGAAACGTACACACCACCTAATCACGCGTCAGCGTTATCACACCCAGACGTTATACAGGACTACATTAATAAGGAACGTGCTGGAGGGCGATACACGGGCCCTTTCTCGCGTTCCCGTCTCGAACAAATAATCGGATACTTCCGAACCTCCCCTTTGGGGACGGTTCCCAAGGCTGGGTCACCGGACGAGCACCGGATTGTCCAAGACTTCTCCTTCCCTCACAACGATCCCACCCGCTCTTCTATTAATTCCGAGATCAACGTGGAGGATTTTCCGTGCGAGTGGGGAACCTTTTCTGAGGTCGTTCTTCTCGTTATGGACACCCCACCTGGTACCGAGGCCGCAACTCTAGATGTTGACGCTGCCTTTCGCCGCTGTCCTATTCATCCATCTCAACAACCGTACTTCGTGATCCAATGGAAGCACTTGTTTTAGATCGATCATGTCTGTCCATTTGGAAGCGCCAGTTCCGGCGGTGTGTTCGGGCGCCTTGCAGATGCCATCGCCGCCATTTACGCATTCCACAACTTCGGCCCACTTAAAAAATGGGTCGATGATTTCCTTTTCTTCCGCTATCGCACTGCGTCCAATTCCAAGGCATTCACTCATGACCTCGAGGACATTTATGCTCTGGCTGACGCCCTAGGCTGGCCGTGGAAACGCTCAAAAACACGCCCATTTTCAACCACTTTCAAATATATTGGTTTCCTTTGGGACCTCATTCACAAAACGATCCAGATCCCTGACGATAAAAAATCCCGATACTTGGAAAAATTATCATCCTGGGTTCCCGGAACTAACTTCACGCGGACAGAAGCCGAATCGGTGCTGGGGACATTAGTCCACTGTTCGCTCGCGCTTTCCGAAGGCCGTTCTCGACTACCCGCGATCTCAAAATTCACATCGTCATTCCCACACAACTCTTCTCCCTTTCGTCGCCGAACCCCCAACTCGACGGTCATGGAGGACATCGCCTGGTGGAGAGAACAATTATCACGCTCCTTCTGTGGCTCTAAAATCGTTAAACCTCCCAGCTTATCCCCCATCGAATTCTGGGTCGATGCGTCCACGTCGTGGGGTATCGGTATCGTTTTCAACGGTGTTTGGCAACGCTGGAAGCTCCTCCGAGGCTGGCGCGCAGACGAGCGAGGAATTGGATGGGCCGAAATGGTAGCAATCGAATTTGGCCTTCGCTTCGCTATCCATCTTGGCCATTCCAACATTCATTTCTTGGTTCGTTCGGATAACGAAGGAGTAATTGGGGCGCTCCAGGGCGGAAAATCCCGCAATTCGGAACAAAACCGTGTGCTCCGTCGCATTATTTCCCTCATGCGGTCACATTCCATTTGGGTTACGACGTTTTACGTGCCCTCGGCGTTGAACTTGGCCGATAAACCTTCTAGAGGATTTTGTGCCACCTGTTTGCCGCGCGCTTCTAGCTCTTTCAAATTACCTTACTGCTTGAAACCTTTCATCCGACCGTCTTACTAATTATACACCATAAAATTAATTTGTCGCTGTACACACCTCGATCATATAACAACCATCTGACATATCTTGCGTTTCATCGTCTAGCCCATACCGCACTCGCCTTTCACTACCATGGCCGCCGCCAATGCTTCTAAGGCTATTCCTTACACAAAACCTGGCCATTTTTCCAGCAGGGTATGCAATAAAGCTGCCTACCGTAAACCAGCGCATTTCTTTCCCAACGCCTTCCCATCCGATGTCACCAGCTCTCCACGCCACTCCTCCATGTCCAACACAGACAACACGAAACATCTACCACCCCAATTCGTTCGCAGTACGACATTCCGATGCTTAATAACAACACCTTCTTCCACGAAACGAACGAACTTTCGCAGACATAAAGTCGCAAAACCATCGCACAAAATGCACCCTACCCCACGTCTGTTTCAAAAATTCCATAATCATCCCCGGTTACCATCCAACCTCGCTCAAACCAATTTATCTCCGACGGCAATTCAAACCGTTGATTATGCATTACAGCACGGTTGGGCTGAGGCAACTCTCGCAAATTATGGCAACGCAATGGATCGCTTCATAGCATTCTGTACCACGGAAGGAGTTCCCAGTGATTTGCAACTCCCTGCCGACGAATTCGTACTGTGCGCATTCGCGGCCTCTAGCGCCGGTGTGCATGCCGGTTCGACGGCACGCAACAATATCGCTGCTCTGAAAGCATGGCATGTGGTGCAGGGGAAAGAGTGGCGGGGAGGATCAAGATTGCATTACGTTCTGACAGGTGTCGAGAAACTCGCACCAGAGAGCAGTAAACGACCTCCCCGTCCACCCATTAACGCAACTATGCTGCGCATCCTGTACGAAGGACTGGACTTATCGGACCCCAGAGACATTGCTGTTTTCGCAGCCGCATGTGTAGCATTCTGGGGACAATGTCGACTCGGCGAATTGCTCCCAAATTCCCGTTTACCAACGGCCTCAAAGTTCCTACCGACTCGTAACAATATATCCCGCTCCCCTCGCAATAAACGGTCGACAACCATTCGTCGAAATGCACCTTCTCGCCAATAAAGGCGATCCCAGCTCGCCATTATTCACTTACATCACCAACACTGGTCCTACAATCTTAACCAAATCGAAATTCCTGCAGCGGTGCAACGAAATCTGGAATAAAGCGGGATATCCCCACACTACTGGCCATAGTTTCCGTATTGGCGGGACAACGGAGCTGCTGCTTGCAGGCGTAGCTCCGGACGTTGTTAAAGCCATGGGACGTTGGTCTTCGGATGCATTCCATAAATACTGGCGGTCTTTGGAGGACCTCGCACCGATTCATGCAGAACTCATTACAACTTAATCATTCGCAGTATTTTGTCTGTTAGCCGATGGCTTTGCCTCGTCTGGTTGCTCATTTTGGGTTCATCTTCGTCACCCCATCGGCCTGCGACCTGGAGTCGGCTACCGCCGCTTCTCCACACCCACAATATAATGCTGCTGTTTATATTCCCTTTGAACGAAGCTGGGAACAAGATAGGAGTACTGACGGAGCTTGCCGAAGCCAGTACGATGTCTTGTGACTGAGGAGTGACAGGGGCGGTGAGCTCTCTTCTTCCGAACGTTACACCTGCACTCCGACTCCTCCAACAATTCCACCCTCAAACTTACCAGCATCATCTCGAAACTCTCACCCATCCACCCGCACCTTTTCTGAACCATATCACGCGACTGACATTAGCATGAACAGTTTACTAGAACTAGTCTAAGACAGTAGCATAGTAGGACGATGGGTTCATCTTCGTCACCCCATCGGCCTGCGACCTGGAGTCGGCTACCGCCGCTTCTCCACACCCACAATATAATGCTGCTGTTTATATTCCCTTTGAACGAAGCTGGGAACAAGATTCAAGCCGAGTGGACCTGGTGCGGAGACATTTTCTGGAGAGTGAGTTTGTAGTGCATATACAACAGTGTCACACCACAATATGAAGAAATTAAAGTCAGTCACCATTGGAAGCCCTTGGACCGAGGCAGATAACACAAAGAGGGAACCTGAAACATAATCCAAGTAAATGCGATGTCGCGCGCATCGAACACGCAGTCTTCTTAATGTAGCGCTTACATGTATGCACTGCCTCCAAAATCTAATGAATCTTGAAGAATCTAACAAAAATTTGTGACCTCAAAAACACTGCCACTAAGGACCCTTCAAAAATCTAACGAATCTCGAGCACAGCCACTATTTTCATTACGAAAGGTAAATGAGGACCATAAAAACGGGCGGTCGAAAAATGACGGACACGAGATGTTATGAACGATTAACAAGTACTCGTAACAATGGAATGCCACCATTGGTGATATCGCCAAATATTCCTAGTACTGTTCTAGGTCCAGGTTTATTTTCCATATATACACCCTATCTGTCATCACACTGTCACGTCACTCGCACCTTTTTGGGCAGTATCACCTTTTTTGGTAATTTCCGGCTACTTCGGTGAATTAACGCACGTTGGCTGAGTTTGCAGGATCTTGGCAGGCCAAGTCGGTCGGCCATTTCGGGCCTCTGGCTCCCGGTCTCCTCTATGTTCTGATAACGTCTTGTGCAAAGTGTCGACCAGCCCACATTGGGCTGCGCAATATTATTCAAGCAACAACAAAAAATCCGAAAACAATTACTTAAAGTGTCTAGCCTGTCAGTCTGGCCAATGTCTTTCAGGCGGTACCAGGGGTGCCTGGAGGGCCTTTTGAATGGTTTCTCCAACCGAACTTACCGTTTCAGGCAACCTGCACAATGGAATATCGGCCTCACCAGGGTATTCCATATTCCGGATGGCGGTTAATGGAATATTGCCCCATCCTGACTCAGGATGGACCCAAAAGGCATTCCATATGACATATATTCCATACGAGAATATTCCATGCAAGAGACTCTACTGTACTGGCTCCAGTTCCGGCATCTCTCCATTGTCATCTACATCATCTACATTCATGTAGTATTGGAACGCGTGGAACGCGTGAAACTTGATACCTCCACCATTCGCGGCCCGCACCTCACGCATATATTGAGCGAGATCGAAATCCATGTCGCTATATCTACGGTCAACATAATAAGCTCTCGTCTCCGGGTCGGCCATGGTGAAAATATTACCTTTCGCCGTTTACCCACGCAGCAATCCTGGCCAAATGGTCTGGTGTAGCCTCTGACGGTGTCGCTTCTTGCTGGACTGAGGGCACACAGGACGCCATACCGGTATGTAAAGCACGACGTCACGGCCTGGATAATTCTGTCAATTTTAGGGTTCGCACAAAATAAAGCAACCGCACAAAGATTTGGGAGCATCTCGATGGGACCGCGAAATTTGGGCTTATTATCACTGGCGGTCCGGGATTCTTTTATAGTGGTGGACCGATCGAGAGACTGATTGGCGTCAGACAGATCGACCACCCGAGACAATAGATTAGCAGTACCGGTTGTCTCGATCAGCGTACCAACATATATTGCCCTTGAACACACAAGTCTGCAAGAAACCACCATGCCCCGCCCTCCTCTCCGATTTTTAGCCGTGCCCGATGACTGGGTCTTGACGCCTGCCGCCACATCGGCACTCACAATGGCGCAGAAATTGGACATCATTTGTGGCATCAATGTGCTCGTGAAAACCATTCAATTTACGCCCCTCTTCTTCAGCTCCGGATCATATTCCTCATTCATACCGTCAGGTAAAACCCAAACCAAGAACAACTCTACTTTGGGCGTTAATGAGCACAGTACATGATCTTATTTGACTCGTTTGCTATATTTCTGATCCTGGACAGATCAACTGAACGCGGAGCTTCACCAGCTGAAAGCTCAACTTGAAGCACACCGTGCTTTGCTGCAACCAGCCAATCGTACTGGTATGAATGATCTATGTGGAATTGGCTTACCATGCTTAGATTATTGTCGGGTCCAGATCCCCCCTTGTATTTCAATCTCTTTCGTACCCTCAAATTTGGGACTGCGTCAGCAATCTTTGTCCTTGTGCTTGTCCTGTGCATTAAATATGTTACTGTTATTGGTGTCGTAGTCGACACCGTGTTCCTATTTGTGTAATTTGATTTAATATTTATTCAACCAAGTGTTGCCGTTTTCCTGAGTAATCGAGTGTTCAAAGAGCTGAACAAACAGACTTTCTTATTACTATTATAATTAATTTCTTGTCGACCAAGTGCTGCCCCGAGCGTTTTAGAAACCTTGGCATGTGATCGCGACGCGTGGCGGTGCTGTGTAGGTCCGACTTTCACTTTGATCTCCACCACCGCTTGACTTCAGGTTGGCGATTGGTTCACGCCGCCGAGACCTGACTTGAGGTTGTCTCAAGAACAATACGCTTGACTTCTAGTCAGCGATCCTTCCAACAAGACGGAGCCGATACAATCAACGATCGCTGGTCTCATATCGGCTTATTGTAATTCGCGGGACGATCCTTGACCTATTGTCTTCTTGTGGCTCTTTAAAGTCGTTGTTCCAACTGTGTATTCTCGACATGTCTCTCAATCTCGACAAAGCTAGCCCAGCTGCCAGATACCTCATCGCGGCCGTCGGACCTCCTCCTCCGTCTTTCCAGGACCGCACTGCGGTGCTCCCGATGTGGTTGGAGCACGACTTCGTGGTGCCGCCCACACCTCACAATATCACCGAAAATTGACACTGAATTGAAATAACCGGAGCCTTGGGGGTAAATACTGGTAGCAAGCATTGTAATGTCATGTAGGGTGAATACTGATAGCAGGTATTGCAATGTAATGTATATAGATTGTCTGTAGAGACATAAAGCAGGAGCCCAGCTGGCTCGTCTCAATGCCATGAATCATTTTTTTGGTTTCCTTTTTAGGATGATGCTTTTGGACGAAGGAAGACCAAGCACATGGATAGGACGTTCCACCACGCCCACCACGTCCGACCGACCGACCACACGATGTATCCAAACCCAACCAGACACACATAGCACGAACCAGCGCCGCATGTCACTTCCTCTGTCTGCACAGTGCGGGAGCAATGCGACTTGCTACAGAAATGGAATGAAGGCAAGTGACCATACTATGCTGCTTTTTACGTTTTCTCATTTGCCTTTGTAGCTCCCATTCTGCTGGAACTACCTGCGAGCTGACTCCTAGTTGCTCGTGGCAGGCTTGACTTCATGTCGGCCTGAGGTCCTAGCTTATCGGCTCCCCACTTTAGATTTGAGATACAGTACGTAGTTTTCGGTGTTTCTGTCGGTCAAGAAATCTAACTGCCTCTATGTTAGTCGACTGGCTTGTTCGGCGCTGAATTGTCTTCGGCAGCGGGGGTGTTTGCTGCCTGGATCCGGTGAGGCGTACGCCACAGTGGTCCAATATTTGATTCTCAATAATATATCCAGGCACATAACCGGCGAGTATTCACCATTCGGCGTTGCTTCGACTCTGAATGGCTTTTGCGGAGCGTACGTGTGGTCTATTATATTTTTATAACTCAGGGTTCTCAAACGATTTGCAGAGCCCGCCTTCACCATGGCTTGCTACTTGGCCCACGGAGTGGTGTGCCCGATGGAGGTCAAAATAGAGAGCTTGAGCCCAAGTGGCATGCCGCTTTTAGGTTGTGCAAAAAGCGGCATGCTGCTTTTTTTTTTCCCTCTAAAGGGCATTAACAAGGTGCAATAGCATCAGGGTGTGTGAATTTGAGGTGCACACAAAAGTTGTAAAAAAAGCGGCATGCCGCTTTTTGCACAACCTAAAAGCAGCATGCCGCTTGAGCTCAAGCTCTCTAATGTCTTTGTCTATTTTCTCTAGGTCAAAGCATCGATTCTTTGTGATCCCTTTTGTTGTTACAACGTGGGCGGTCAAAGCGCGGGTCAATTGTGCACGATATAAATACGAGGTGTGCTTAGTCTTTGTGCCTCGTCTGAATCATGTCAAACGCTAACAGTCGCTCTCGTTTTTCAAAGGCACAGGACGACGTCATTGCGAGCTACTACCCAGAATTCGTCAAGATATTGGGCACTGGCCGCGAAGCCAGCTGGAAGGCCGACACGGCAAAGAAGATCATGGCTTTAGCACTTTTCGCCAATCTTCCCACTAAGGAAGAGGACCCTGTGCGCGGAACTAGTCATGCTGGATGGGAGGAGGTATGGTCCCTTGCTTGCGCAGACCCAAAGTACCCAGCTGATTGCGATAACAGCGCGTGAGGAAGAAGTTCGGCAACCACAAGACGCAGACTGTCAAGCCCAGCGCCTCATCTGCCCAGTCAGCTGGGAGTGAGAAGGGTTTCTTTGGGCGCCCGAAGCTGTCAGCGTGGATGCTGTTCGGGGTCGAGCAAAAGGAAGCGATCGACGCCGGGGCGCAATCTTTCGCGACCGAGGCTGGCAAGACGAACACCCTACCGTTC
Source organism: Mycena galopus ATCC 62051 (assembly GCA_014925785.1). Taxonomy (NCBI): domain Eukaryota; kingdom Fungi; phylum Basidiomycota; class Agaricomycetes; order Agaricales; family Mycenaceae; genus Mycena; species Mycena galopus. Next base: position 1,594,586 of record WIQG01000005.1, read on the forward strand.
TACCAGACATCGAAGAAGAGGCTTTGGGATGCCCTCACCGAGGACGAAAAGGTCGAGGTCGCGGGCCGCGCGCTGCGGCACCATCAGGATGCGGACCTGAATCAAGAGGTGTTTCGACTCTCAATATGGCAGGATATGCAGGACTTCGCCAAGTCCGATATATACGGAGACATGACGATGACACTGCTCTATGGGTTCCGTACAGCTAAAGGCAGCATGTTCTGCGGGAGGTTAGAGGCTTGGGCTATGCAACGACATCGCGCTGATAAAATCTACAGTAGCTCTGTCAACTCGATTCCAGAAGGAAAAGGATTCGGGGAGACACCAGGGCTCAGCTCGTCGACTTGGCAAGCTTTCAGTGCCTTTGCTGAAGATGCTCTTCCAGGTAAGACTCTTGACCTGATTTTGCTGTCGTCGTGCCCTGAATTTTATCAGTCTCTGTCAAGGATGAGACGCAGTACGATATCCCTGTGGACGATGAGGGCACTCCGGTGTTCCATGCCATCAACATGAACGCCACTGCTCTGGGGGTAGTTAATGTGTTCATTAAGCAGTACCTTGAAATACTATGGAGTAGGTTTCCTGTGGCTCCAAAGTTCCTGCCATTAACGATCTGCATTATTTCTAATAGTGCACTGCCGCCCACTAGACGGCTCGTTCTCTCCGGAGATTGCGGCTGCTCACTACGACAAGACGCGCTTCGTGCTGCCGGTGGCAATGGAAAGAGTCGACTCCTTGATCCCTGGAGAAATCGTGACATTGTCAGAGTTCTTCAAGGGCTTGACCGACAGTGGACCGTTTGTCTTCAGAGGTGACGCCGAGGAGGGTGGGGATGAAGAGCCTCCAGCCAACGAGGACGAGGGAGAGCCCAAGAACACCGCAAAGCACAAGGTGAGAGTTTAGTTTTCTCAGTTCCGCCACGTCTAACATAGGAGATAGACTGTAGAGTCCCAAAAAGCTGAAGATGACGGCCTTGTGGTCAACACAGTGCAGGTGAGATCTTTCCTCGGCTCAGGGCGACTTCTGACTGACAGAATAGTCGGGGAACAAGGGCGATAGCATCGGCGATGGTGAGGAGGTAGGACACAGTTTTTCTTATTTCCAGCAGCAGGTAGTGAGCTGACTCTGATTCAGTTAGTGCAACCGGCGAAAGCAAAGCCGAAAGGAAAGCCGAAGGCCAAGGTAGGACTTTGGATTTTACATGACTGCAACTGATCGCGTTATATAGAAGGGTGCAGGATCAGCGAAAGGGTTGAAGCCAGCAAAGGTAAGCTCTCCGCATAGATTTCGTGTTCTGTGGCCTGCCTGACAATCTCATTGTAGAAGGCTCTGGCGAAACGTGGATACCAACCAGATAGCACAGTATGGTGCTCGATTTTTTCCGGGAGAGTGTGACTGACGTACATAGGAGGAACCTGCGCGGCCCTCGAAGAAGACCAAACTCGCCGTTGAGCCCGAGGCTACGACAGCCGCATCTGAGGCCGGCGGGTCCGACGCTGTTGGAGGGGGGCGGCTCAAACGCGCTCGCAGGCCCGCAGTGGTGTTTGACCCGAGGATGGCAAATGCCCAGGTGGGGCCTCGTGGAAAGCCAGGGTGGTCGTATGTGGTAGTTAAGACATAGTAAGTGTGCAGCGAATGGAAAGGCAGGCGACTGACTGACTGACGTGTGATGCAGGATACTTGAATCTGTAGTGGGCCGGTCATAGCGTATTAACTAATAAATATCAATCCATGCACACCCACATTCAGAACGCTATCGTCAGCTTCATCTCCAAATGCTCGAACTTCATGTGTCGGTACTGAATCGGTGGGTAATGCTAAATATACAGATTCAAGATGCTAACAACTACTAACAGACGTTAACAATATACAAGATGCTCAGTATACAGAATATGAACTAACGACAGACGCTAACAATATACAAAACTCGAAAATATACAGACTGATTTTTTTGTTCGTCAAAGGAAGGTCCTAAACAAAACGTAGTGAGTCCATTACATGCATTTGATACTACAGAAAACTTACGTGTGCGTTCGTGTTTGTCCCAGGAGATACATCCATCCTAAGGTGATCCTTTGGACACCCCCGATGCCGCCAGCCACGAAAAAATTCCAAAATTCTCGATGGCGGGTGGAGCAGGAACATCGCACGCGACGCACGGCGGCTCCTCGCCACCTCAGAGTCTCGTGGACTAGGGCTTCTGCAGCCCCGATGAAAAGTGGGATGAGGCGGGGAAATCACGAGACGTACCGAGCAACATTCGGTGTGGCGTCCACAGCTTGAGTTGCGAGATCAACACCCAATCGACGGCGCATTTTGCGTAGGCGTGCTGCCGCTTCTCAAAGTCTTTGGCGTGGCCCACTTTCACTTGCATGGGACCGGAGGGCTGGCCCCTAAGTGCGTTGCGGCGGATGCGCAAGACGATGTAGATCCATCCCGGGTTAGATATATGGAAGATCCGGAGCGGGAAACGTCGAGAGCGAGGAAGCGCCGGCGATATGGGGGGAGGATTCCGAGATGGAGGTGAATACGACAGAATGATGAAAACAATGAAAAAACGCACAAATTTCTCAGTGCCACGAATGGAGCCGAAGAGCGCCCCCTGAGCTGATCAAAATACCGGTTTACGCGCGCTGAGACAGCGCAACACCCAATGCACATCCATTTGGCTATTTTTGCGAACTTAGGCCTATCAATTAAACCACCTAAGCTAGCATACAGCATCTAGTCGTCGCTAGGTAACACTAGTGCACTAGGCCTCTGTTCGGTGATACAAAGAAGAGTCAGAGTGAGCTCCAGCTACTGGCTGTAAGCTAGGAATCCACATACGGCGGACACATTTATGAACAGGTCTAGTCTAAACCACATAGGAGATATACCACACCCATACATTCATAGAACACTAGTTCTAAGTGACCTAGGGAGAACAACCGAGACAGAAGAACATAAGAATATTGTGCTAGCAAGGACGCACACTCAGATATTGTAGAAGAACAGGCTAGGATCAGCTGCTATATGAGCTAGCGGAGGACGCCTGATATCTACAATAGGACTATGCCGAACATCAAGTAGCTAGGTGATATACGGTACATCCTAGGACTGAGAGACAGTACACGTGACAGGCGCGACGCGCTAGCGTCACCCAAACATGAACACATTAACATTGTGTAAGAAGATATTATCATGGAAGAATGCCGACGCGTACGACGGCATGGAGAGCTATTCTAGGATGGTCATGAGACCTCCATGAATCAGCTAGGAACTATTATTGGACTGGATTCAACTCCAGGCCGGCAGGATTCGCAGTTCGGGCTTGTGATCGACAGCCTAGGAATTACCAATACCCGCAGAAACTATACCCAGAAGTCATTCGCGATGACTACCAAGGACATTTGATTATGACGACTCAGGACAGCTGCCGTTTCATTGGCTAGCCAAGCATTTCTCTTTACTCATTTCTTTTACTTAAACACTATCTCCTCATGTGTATAAAAGGACAGCGTTCCAGCCACATACGCAGATTAATCGCGCCCTAGTTCGTGGCGGCAGGTTGTCTCAGGCTATTCGTGGAGATTTGTGTACAAACTCTGCTTGTAGTAGTCTATAACTGGAATCTTGATTGGTTGACTCTGGAACTTGGAAACATAAGATTAAGAGGAAAGGCGTTGTTGTCCTAGCTGACTTCACGTACAAAACTATTGGGTGTATTCCCTTGTAAAGCCTGATCACGACTTGTCAGTGACCTTGCCTTCGCCCCGGATCTGCCCTAGCGCCATCCGTAGTGCGTTGGACTGACTTACTGGACGCTTGTGGTGTGAGTTGCATAGCCTAAACAGAAGACGGAATACCGGGTCCCTACTCCTAGTTGGATTATACCTTGTCAGTGACTTTGCCTTCACCCTGGATCTGCCCTAGCGCCATCCGTGGTGTGTTGGATCGACTTGCTGGACGCGTATAGTGAGCTAGGACCGATACAAAGTAGTCAAACGTTCCTGCTATCGGAAGTAACAGGTCCACACTCAGGGCTGCCTAGTGTGTGTAGCTTGGAAGCTATTTGGTGTTAGCCTCATATTCGTTTGGATTGCCAATGAGAGGAGTTTCACAAACCTTACAATCTCTGCCCTGGTATTCTGCAACGTCTAGTCAAGATTGCCTTGTATCCACCCTTTTCCTACGTTCACCTAGGTTGCTAGCTGAGAGCTACGCAATTGAATCTGAGGCGCTGTTTCTGGATAGTTCAGCCCTAGCGTTCTATATTCTATGTTATTTGGGATCCAAACCCCCTGTTCGCATACTACAAACCGGACCCGAACTCACAAGGAGAAGCACTTGATCTTTGGGAGTAGTAGTGTGTGTGTGTGTTAGTGGTGTTTAGTGTTTTTGAGCACTAGCATTATTTGCATTCATTTCACGCGTATCTTAAGTGCACCGTCTCAGCGCTCGATGGCGAACCATACAATGGAGAAGCTGGGACTAGCGTCGGTGGGCGGGGTGGTCTGTATCGGTGTCGCATCACAGTCACTGTGATGCGGTGACGCGACACCCAGACACACTTCACTCTACTTCCACCACCGCCGCCGCGACTGCATTCGGACCCCACGGGATGACTACACGGGAGTCTCGCACAGCTTCTCCCGACTCGCCTTCGACCTTTATCAGTCCCCGCGCGCGTGTACCGACTCCACCGCTACGACTTGGTCGTTCTGCTTCATACTAATTGGTGCCAAGGCGAGCTCATGTGTTTCTTCCACTCGCCGCCCCGGAGCGTTCGACATGTACTGCGCGACGTGGTGTCAACCTCCTCCCCTGCGAAGACGGTCAGCCTAGCGCCCACAACCCACGACAGCGTCGAGCTCAGCCCGGAGCATGCAGCACTGCGTGTATTTCGTTCGCCGGCGCTCATCGCAGACGCTGTGCGACATCTGAGTCTCGCAGCGACAGACCGTGTCATGAAGCCGCTCGACCCACACCGCCTGCAAGACGGGGACCACACCCTACCACTTCCTCTCCACACGGAGTGCGACGGCAAGACGACGCTCGAGCAGGAGGTTGATGGAGCTGACGATTTTAACGAGGTGCACGACAAAACGCTCCCTTGTCTTGCAGCACGCTGATCTTCTTCTATTCGGCGCCTTCTTTCTATTCGGTGCCTTCTTTCTAATCATCATCATCCTCAAGCCATCGTCCTACCCCACCAAAGAACAATGTCGTCTGCTACTTCTACCTCCTCCGCTCCTGCCTCTGCCTCTGCGCCCATCGACACTCCAGTGAAAGAAACCAAGGCGAAAGCCACCAAGAAAGCCGCGGGTGTCACCAAAGCTGACGCCTCTAAGCCTACCTGGAAGGAAATAATCAAGGCGCGTTTTCCCATTTTCACGATTTCTCCTATCCTGACCTTGTCGATGTAGGAGTGCATAGTGGCCACTGGTGGGCGTGCAGGCGCGTTGCGCATCGCCCTCAAGAAGGTCCGTTGTGTTATCTAGCACCTTTCCTTCGCTACTCGTTCCTAATCATCGGTGACAGTTCGCAGAGGACCTCCTCGATGCCACTCCCGCACGCGTTTCGCAGCTGAACAGTGCTATCGCCTCATTGGTCGAGGACGGTGAATGTGTTTTGCCCAAGGTCCGCCATGCCACTCACTTTTCACTGATGCCTCTCTAATCCTTTGACGTCGACAGGGTCCCTCTGGCTGCGTGAAGCTTGCCTTGCTCCTAAGGCCCCGCGCGATAACGAGGTGCGCGTCTTTTCCTCTCTGTTTCAAAATTACCTCATACCATCCCCAGAACGCAAAGCCTGCGTCCAAGACAAAGCCCGCATCCAAGGCAAAGCCCGCAGCCAAGACCACCGGGGTCAAAGCGAAGGCCACCGTGCCCGCGAAGAAGCCGACCAGCAAGCCCAAGGCTGCTGCCACTAAGGCCAAGAAGGCCCGCTCTCTCGTCCTCGTCTTTTTTGTCTTGTTATTGACGCGTTTTTTTTCTCCCAGGCGGTTGTGGGCAAGAAGGCGGCACCGGCTACCAAGGTCACAGCCAAGAAGCCGCGCTCCGCCCCAAGCCACGCTCAGTTTGTTTCTTCGCCGTGTTTTTGTCCCTTATCTCACACTGCACTCTGAGTTGCTGTTTGAGCTTTGCGAATACCTCTTGCTCGCCGCGTCGCCGCTTATTAGATGTGCGACAAACGCACATTGTTTCCGACCAAAATCCATATCACGCTTGCCTTTAGCCCCCGCCTGACCCAATTCCACCGCCGCCACGACCTACCGTCCCCGCACGAGGGCGTACGAGCCCGATACATAGTAGACCGTCCCACAAGGACTTCACATTCACCAGAACTCGCACACAACTTTATTTATATTCCCTTGATAGCTCGTGCAAGAGAACGGATCGCACTTCTTAACGGCTGACGAAGTGGACGACTCCGAGGGTACCGCGACGAACTGCCGCTCCCGCAGTGATGCCCAAGGGTGACGTTCGGTTTCAACTCAGTACGGGTGGGCTGGGACCGTGTGTTATTTTAATTGAATTTAATCGTGTGCTGGCTTAAGCTCATTCCGACTGAAGCCGGCTTAAGCCAGCCGTCCTATGAACTGTACTATCGAAAGCTGTGAGAGTAGCTTAAGCTAACTGAAGCCAGCTTAAGTCGACTGAAGCGAGCTTAAGCCTGCGCTGCCTCATACTGTCCATATACTCTATACGCTGTTATTGTATTCTAAATGTTGGCTGTGTGGCTTAAGCCTGTGCTAAGACGCTGAGTAAGTACCCGCGTCCCAACCTGATATACTTAAGCCATCCTAAACAGGTGACAGATCGAGACCTATCTATATAAGAAAAGACGTAGTTGTCTTGGACAAACGTCAAAGTGGAGCGCGAGGAGGAACAAGCCGGGTTTCTATATAAGAAAAGACGTGGTTGTCTTGGACAAACGTCAAAGTGGAGCGCGAGGAGGAACAAGCCGGGTTCATACGCGAGTTCGTCCGCATGTTGAATTCCGGCATCCAACTCCACAACAATGTTGAGATGTTGGTTTCTCACAACCGGACCGTCCATCCGAGCCCACACTGCCGTCAACTGCTCCATTGAGAAACAGAAATGTCGAGATGCATTTTAGAGGTCGAGGTGGAGTGTATGTACGTAACCCAAATCCGGAATGCGAACCGGAATTTGAGCTATGATCTAAATCTCCACGACTCCACTCCACTGCTCCGCAGGCCCAAACTATGAAAACTATATGGCCAGAACCAAATACGCTGTTTAAGAACCCCAATCCACTTTTCTAACATCTCCTAAGCTTCTGAATTTTTTTTGGAAGTAATGTGCGTCGTATCTCACCACTGAATGCCGTTAGCGCTGACGCGAATGTCAGGAATCTATTGACACCTCCGAGAACGCCTCGGCGACATCACGACGGTGAACGCCAGATTTTGAGAGACATCCGTATAAACGCAGAGCAAAGCCCACATCGACGTCGCGTGCCGAATGCAGGTGGCTGCATTCCCCGAGGCTTTGCGGATGAGAATGCGCAACCACCGTCCCAAGGTGCGCGGTCCGCAGCGCAGAAAAGGCGGCGTCAACGAGAGCGGGAAGAGCGCGAGGAACCCCCACAACGCAGTGCAGGCAGGTCCCGAGGCCAGCAAGCACGAAGACGGAACGAGCGTGCAGACTCCGGACAATTTGACATGGATGTCGATGGTGCGCCGTAATGCAACTCAACGGCTCTTAATTCTGAATTTCTCTACAGGAATTGGAGCTCCAGGGTGTGATATGGGCCAGTCTCGAGTTTTGCAGGTATGAGACTAGATGTGCGCATGCATTTGTTGATCCTACGCACTCTCAGGCACTAAACAACGGTCTGTTGACCCCTGCGGCCACCCAACGTCCTCACCACAGACCCAATGGTGAATTAACTTGCTTCTCATTGAACTTCCTATTCATGAAAATCCAGTTCGTGAAAGACAGCCCCGTCAGCGAAATCATCGCCGTGATCAAGTATTCCTGGTTGCACGCCAGGAATTTCGTGATCCAGCGTCACGCCAGGATTTCGGGTCCATGAATGAAGAGTGCCCGAATTGCGGCGCTCTCCATTGGAATGACGAAAAGGTGGCCCGTTCTTCCGGGGTCCAGGGACCGTCTTTCGGTACTTGCTGCGATCATGGCAAGGTACAGCTTCAGTTGCTGCAGGAACCCCCGGAGCCGCTGCGGCGGCTTTTTGCCGGCAGCGATGCGCAGGCGGTCGAGTTCAGAACCCACATTACGCAGTACAACTCAGCCCTTGCATTCACCTCTCTTGGCGTCTCGGACGACAAAGATATTAACCGGCATGGCCCGAATGCATGGGTTTTTCGGATTCATGGAAATCTTTGCCATCTCTCTGGCTCGCTCACAGCTCCGGATGGAGTTTCCCCATCGTACTCCCAGCTGTACGTGTATGATCCGAGCGTCGCATTACAGCAGCGCATGAATCGCAACAGCAATCTTCGCCGCGACACAATGCAAAGTCTTCAGGCACTATTAACACGTTTGCATGCCTATGCGCCGACTTACAAACATGCCTACGAGATTCTGTCTGACCTCGGGGATGTCGAAGACGCTGAAGTTAGACTTCGCGTCATCCCCGGTAATGATCGGCGCCGGTATAACTTACCCACTGCAGAGGAGGTGGCTGTCATCCTACCACAAGATGGGTCTTCTGGTGATGGTCGAGACATCATTCTTAGAAACCGAGCCCCCGCCGAATCACCCATGCTCCGCATTTCAGATATCCATCCTGCTTACACGCCTCTCTATTACGTTCTTCTATTTCCGCGAGGAGAGAATGGCTGGCATCCTGATCTGTACCTTGCCGCAGAGCCAGGGAAACAGCCGAGACGCCTCACCCAGATTCGCTATTACGCGTTCCGTCTCTTCCAGCGAGAGAACGAGTTTTCAACAGTCCTCCATGGTGGACGCCTTTTACAGCAATACATGGTTGACGCTTTTGCATCCGTTGACCAAAATCGGCTCAGCTATTTTCGCCACAATCAGAAAAAGATGCGTGCTTCACTGTATAACGGCCTCGAGGATGCTATCTCGAATCACGACGAGAATGTCGATCTCAACGAGCTTGGGAAGCGTTACATCCTTCCCTCCTCTTACATAGGCGGCCCGCGGCATATGCAACAGCGCTATCAGGACGCGATGGCAATAGCACGGTACTTTCGTAAGGTATGAGCCATTGAAGCTTTCCTTTCTGGCTGCTGATTTTCAGATACAGGTCGACCTTTTTATTACTGTCACCGCAAATCCTCAGTGGGCCGAGATATCGCGGGCGCTACTTCGTGGTCAGACCTCCTATGATCGGCCGGAGTTGGTGGCTCGCGTCTTTGAGCTGAAGAAAAACCTCATCATTAAAGAAATTTACCAGGACGGAATTTTCGGAGAATGTGCGGCGTACGTCTACACGATCGAGTTTCAGAAGCGCGGATTGCCCCACATGCACATGCTCATCTTTTTCAAACATCCGTGGAAACTCCTGAGCCCTGCAGACATCGATGCTATCATATCTGCCAAATGGCCCGATCCCGAAACCCAGCCACTCCTCTTCGAAACGGTGCAGCGATGCATGGTTCACGGTCCATGTGGTGTTATTAACCCTCGCGCACCGTGCATGGAGAAGAACAAATGCACGAAATATTTTCCCAAACCATTCCAGCCGTACACGTCCATGGATACTGACGGCTATCCACTGTATCACCGCCCTGAAGACGGCCGCGTATACGAGGTGGGGCGTCATAGGGTCGATAACTCTTGGATTGTGCCGTACAACCCATATCTTTCCGCCAAATTCGACTGCCACATCAATGTGGAGTGTGCGGCAACGGTCAAATCTATCAAATACCCGTTCAAATATATTCACAAGGGCAGTGACCGCGCCACTCTCGAAATCGACCGTGACGAAATCAAAACGTACATCGACGGGCGGTACATCGGCCCCTCGGAAGCCGCGTGGCGTATTTTTCAGTTCGACACCCATACGCAAATACCTAACGTTGTCCGTCTCCCGGTTCATCTTGCTGGCCAACATATGGTCACATTCGATCCTGGAGAAAATCCCGGCGAGGTGCTCGATCGAGCGGCAAACGAGGTCAGCAAATTGCAGGCCTTTTTTGCTGCGAATCGGGATGATGGCCTTCTTGGGGATGAAGCCCGCAAGTACACATATCAGGAATTTCCACAGTACTTTGTCTGGAAGGATCAGGCGAAGCCACCACGTTGGGCTGTACGCAAGAAAGGGTGGGCATTGGGTCGCATGTATTTTGTATCCCCGGCGGGAGGGGAACGATTTTATCTCCGGACACTCTTGACCATTGTCAAGGGTCCGCGCTCTCACGCTGATTTATATTGTTATCAGGGTACGCTGCAGCTTAACTGATTTCAATCCGATGGCTAATGATTTTGAAGGTGTTCGCTATGAATCCTACCGTCAGGCATGCCTTGCGAGAGGAATTTTGCAGGACGATGGTGAATGGCGCCTCTGCCTTTCCGAGGCTGCGCAAATGCAAACTGGTAGCCGTCTCCGCCATCTGTTTGCGACATTACTTTTATTTTGCAACCCAACGGAACCCGTGAAACTCTGGGAAGAGTTTCGGGCGCATATCTGCGATGACGTAGACCATCGCCTACGACGGATGGGGTTTGAAGCTCCAACCGATGTTGACGTCCACGACTATGGCCTATTTTTACTCAACAAAATCCTCCAAGACGCTGGACATTTCCTTGCAGATTTTGGGATGCCAACACCGCAAAGAGATTGGACCGCTGTCGTCGAGAACCCTCTGGTAGCCGAGCAGCTGGACTACAACCCCGCAGAGCAGCGCGCTCGAGCAACCGAGAATTTTGACCGGATGAATGTTGACCAAAAGTTCTCATTCAATCGCATCATTGAATCCGTCGAGCAGAAACTCGGCAAGGTATTCTTTCTCAGCGGCGCCGGCGGCACCGGGAAAACATTTGTCTACAACAGCCTTGCACATCACCTCCGAGGGCAAAGTTGTATTGTCCTCTGTGTCGCGTCTTCGGGTATTGCAGCACTCCTTCTCCACGGAGGACGCACAGCCCATTCTGTTTTCAAGATACCCATTGACGGTCTAAACGATGATTCGACATGCTCCATTCCCAAGGAGAGCCTGCGAGCTGGCCTTCTTCGATTGACAAAGCTCGCAATCTGGGACGAGGCGCCAATGCACGATCGCAAGTGCCACGAGGCCGTCGATCGCACATTGCGGGATATTATGGGTAATGACCAATTGTACGGTGGACTAACAATGGTATTAGGTGGCGATCCAAAGCAAATTCTACCTGTCGTGCCCAAGGGCACTCAGGAAGAGATCCTCGACGCCTCAATTTTCCGGTCGTACCTTTGGCAGAATATCGAGGTCCTCACTTTGACCCGTAACATGCGTTTGGATGTGGGACCCGCCGAGACACAATTTGCCGAGTGGCTCTTGGACGTTGGCCATGGCAGGCTCAATGATCCGGAAGATGATTCCCTCGAACTTCCTGCCGACATGGTCACCCGAGATGATGACGCTCTCATCAACTTCATTTTTCCCGGCATAAATGGACTAACACCACCGCCGAGCTATTTTTTGGAACGGACCATCTTGGCGGCGCGAAATGGAGATGTTGATGGGCTCAACGGAGATGTCCTCGGCCGTATGAGGGGCGAGCAGAGGACTTTTGTCAGCGCAGACAAAATCACGACAGAGGCAGGTGCGGATGATCCTCAGGTCAATGATGCCATGCCTACAGAATATTTGCGGTCGTTGGATGCATCTGGCCTCGCGCCCGGGGAACTTTCGTTAAAGGTCGGCTGTCCCATCATCCTCCTTCGGAATCTCTCCCCCTCCTCCGGGCTGTGCAATGGCACACGTCTGGTAGTGCGCCGCATGTCCGATCGGGTCTTGGAAGCTGAAATCCTGGGTGGAGCACATAACGGCGAAGTTGCGTTCATTCCGAGGATTACGATGACCCCATCAGGCAGTACAAACGAATTTGCCTTCATTCTCTCCCGCCTCCAATTCCCCATTCGACTCGCATTCGCGATTTCCATCAACAAGGCGCAGGGACAGTCGGTCAAATACGTCGGGGTTGATCTTCGGGTGCCAGTATTCACACATGGGCAACTCTATGTCGCGCTGTCGAGAGCCACCTCCCGTGGTCGGGTCAAAGTGCTTTTGCCGGCCCGATCAAGAGAAAATCGCACCCTGAATGTTGTCTTTCCTCAAATATTTAATCAGTAGTCTAAAAGCAACAATGTATTGAACCTCGATCTGAAGTCAAATTTTTCGTCTCCTTTGATTTGGTTAAACCAAGCCACCTTTCTACTGTTCAAAGAATCCTGAGTCGGAGTCGTGCGACTCGATGCGACACATCGGAAATCAAATCCAAATACTAAAATAAGGCGACTCAATTGTAAACAATTGCAAGCTGATTCCGAGGATATATGACTACACAATTATGGAATGGCCACCCGATCTCTGTCTTGAAGCCGACAATTAACCTTCAACTGGTGGAGCACATTCATGGTTCCGAGCCTTTACTAACATGGCCAAATACATTGCTTCTTTTAGCTCCTTTTCGAACGCTGCAGGAACGGCCGAATATGCATGTGCAAGCTTCCCCTGTTCTGCCACTCTATTATTTGTGCCTGTGATTTTAGTTTCAGTGCGGAAACTCTGGACAGAAAATTCCTCTCTCACGTTTCCAATGACACCTCCCGAATTACTGCACTGACTCGAAGTTAAATGCGGAGATGCACCACGGGAGACTCGTGTGCTGAACTGTCGAGGAAGCTGGTGGGAAGCTATTTTCGGTCTCTAGGTTTAATTTAGCTGGTAGGAATCTGCACGCAACACGATTATTGACCGTGTTGTCCACTTGGCTGTTCATGATACTACGTGTCTTAGCGTGCGTGTCGGGGGGGTGATTTCTGAGCCAAAAAGCCTACGGACTCGCTCGGTTTAAACAAATCTGGCCGTCACCATTGCGCCCCACTTGGGGCATTCCCCGTCAGTTATGACACAATACTCGGCCTGAACACCGACTCCACAACTTCGCTTCACGGTAAGGTGATCTTTGGAAACACGGCACAGTAACATGACTGAATCAAGTGCGACGTGCCATAAACTAGGGCTTGGCAGACTTTAGCGAACTCAATAGAAAATTTCATGAGCTCCACTACTCCACTTCACGGTAAGGTGATCATTGGAAACACGGCACGGTAACATGATTGAATTGAGCACTACGTGGCATAAACTGGATGTTTTCAGGATTTTAGCGAAATCAAGCCTCTCCACTGGTATCCACGCGTCTCCACCAAGTCTCCACTGTGTTAACCACTGACGTACATCTTCACCAGCCTTTAAAGCCAGCCACCATTTCCAAAGACACTCAACTTTTCCTCACTCACAACACAACGCTCACAAATCATGTCTGCCGCTTGCCTGCACGCTATCGCTGTTCTGGAGAACCCCAGACTCATTCCCAGAACTAAAACCGTTGTGTTCGACTCCCAGATATACCTTGCTTCCTCCGAGCCTGCTATAATTTCCTCCCTCCGTTACTACAACGAAAATAATCTCGAGTTTGCGGAGGTGGCGGCCTATAGCGTGGATATACATGTGCGGTTCCGAGTCCTGCTTAACGTGTTACATTATCTGAGCGTCTACTCATCTAGCCCGCCCGTACCACCCCCACCGTGGAAGTTTACTCGCAGGAACTCACGCCCGTCGATTACCATATATTTGGGGACATTATCCGGGTGTGTTATTCGGTTGCTCTTAATCTATGCCCCCTTTGACAACTGTTACTTAGCTGGTGCCGCTCGGGTCACCCGAGAACTTCGACATCTGCCACCATGCGATGGTGGAGGTCTGTGGCGTACCCAGCAACATCGACAAGAAGAATTCGACCTTCGACATCGATGCACAGCAATATCTTTCGGCGACCAGGACTGCTGATAACGCCTTCCCCGTGCACTGTAACTTCCCCGCTACCACTCGCTGGGAGAAGTACAAGCCAATTCCGGGCAAAGGCAAACCCGTCTCCATCGAAGGATTTTTGACGGGCATTGAACGCAATGAGGATCGTACCATCAAGCACTTCATTGTGGACTTGGAAAAGGTTACGTTCCTCACGGTGTCGCCTGTAGCACCAAAGGCGGAAGAAAGACCAACCAAATTAAGTTTGTATTTACGTTCATTCAGTCAACTGAAACTGATTTCTCTTCTCAGTCAACTCAGGCACGCCCGCTCGACTGAAGTTCACTGGCTTCTTTGGAAGTCAAGGGTCCGACGAACCATCTCCTAAGAAACGCAAGACAGCGGACGACCGTGCGCTCGAGGAGTCCGAAGACAAAGGCGAGGGGACCTCCACTGGTCGCCGTGCGAGGCGTTGAATTTTTAACTATGTAATCACACAATATATCTCAACTTGTACATAATTTTTGAACCCATGCATAACTTGAGAGAACATGTTTTCGTAGCGAAGCACGGGCTAACTGCTAGTTCATGAGAACTGCAGTGGATCCTGTTGATGGATATATTAACATGAAGAAGCATGAAGCCTGGATAAATACAGTAACACCTGCCGTTACCTATACTTTGCGTTGTAATACAGACATCACCAGTCTGCTCTCCGGTACTTCGATTAAAGCAGTTGTGGCCTACATCTCCGATTATATTACAAAACCTAGCCTCAAGATTTACCACATGTTTGATACAATAAAAAATTATAAACAAACAGACAGATAATCTCGGAGGGTCTGTTCAATCTAAAAAGAATACTAGGAATCTTGTTATGCAGATGGTTAATTCACTTACATCGAAACTTCAAATCGGAAGTCCTATGGCATGTCTCTATCTTCTCGAAAACCCCAATCATTACACAAATCTGACCTTCAAAGTGTTTTGGTGGAAGAGTTATATATCAGAAGTGGCAAGATCCTGGCCTACTGAACTTGACGAGGAAATCAATCCGCCTGCGGATTCGATTCAGGTGGATAATCCAGACGAAATTAAGGATGATGACGCGGACGAAGAAAATGACCGCGTCGTATTACATTGTGCCGATGGGAGATATGTGGGGACAACAAATTTTGATCATTATATTCACCGACTCTCCACCTTTGAGAATACTTCTCTCTATGAATTCTTTCAGATGACCACTAGAAAGAAGCGTACCACAAAACAGCAGCAAGAATTTCTGGATAGTCTTGCAGAGTTGCCCTCAGACGGAATATCCTATGAAGTGCCCAATGAGCCGAATCCGGACGATGATGACTGGCTCGATGACGACCTAGAAGAAAGGGACAAAGACGAAACAGTTGGCGACCGATCCGACGCGGTATCTATGCATCCTTTTCAACCGGAACATGAGCTCTATCAAACGCACTACATCCGGTGTGATAGAAGGGATTTGGAGCGCATTGTGCCCAACTTTGTCGGAGGAGCTCTGCCCGCATGGATCAAGGAGACCGTGAATATTACTGCATGTCTATGTTGACATTGTTCAAGCCATGGCGTTCCGGGAAAAATCTAAAAAAAGATGTTGACAACTGGGATGAAACATTCCGAGAACACAAGTTCTCTCCGAAGGCTTTAGAAAAGATGATGTATTTCAACATAAAATATGAGTGCAATGACGCGCGCGACGACTATTCGGCCCTAGACAAGAAGCAACAGAGAGCCATGCCTCAGTTTTCAAGGTATATGGTTGACAACGAACATGTTGATGACGAGAAATATGAAGAGTACGGCGAAGATGTAGTGTTTGCCTCTGCTGATGCACAAGCAAGGGGCGTAAATGGCTTGCTAGGGAAGAAAAAATGACAGACGCTGCGAAAGTCATGCAAAGAGCTTGATGGACCCAACTCCGTACCAGTAGAGCACTAGATCTTACTCGCTTCATTCCAGCACTGAAATTAAAAGGTTCACAATGGAAAAAGAAAATTGGTTTGGCTAAGGATGCAGCATTGGAGGCGAAGATTAAGAATGCGCCCGACGGTGTAAAGGCAAAACGTGGCCATAAAGAACCCGAATCCAGCGGACGAGTACTTCTCCTTCACGCGTTTTATTTCACCAAGTTCTTCAAAGCAAAAGAGAAAAAAGCGTCTACAGTCGTTGACTCGGTCGTAAAGGAGTACAACTTCAATGTGGAACAAGAGAGAGCATTCAGGCTGGTTTCAAATCATGCTATCGTTGATGATCCCGATCAATTGAAGATGCATTTAGGTGGTGTCGGCGGAACTGGGAAATCACAAGTTATTAAAGCGTTGTCTGCATTTTTTGAGCTGCGGGAGGAATCTCATCGGTTCCTAATTCTTGCTCCCACAGGAACGGCTGCTGCTTTGTTAGGCGGTGCTGGGAATTGTTGACAAGCAGTCGGGCGAGCGGAGTGACGGTGCTCATATCAATTTGGTCAGGAATCGACTTCGGGGAGTGGAATATATCTTTGTTGACGAAGTTTCCATGATCTCATGCAGTCACATGTATAAAATTAGTGCGAAGTTAGCCAAGGCTCTTGGCGTTCATGATGAACCATTTGGAGGTATGAACATGTGCTTTGCCGGGGATTTTGCCCAAGTATCACCTGTTGCAAGCTTACCGTTATTTAGCGGAAGTTCAAAAGTAGCTCCGGTGCTGAGCGCAGGCATGTTTATATCCGACCAGGAGAATACAATAGGCAAAATAATTTGGCAAATGATCGATACTGTCGTAATCCTGAAACAGAATATGAAACAAACAACTATGTCGCCAGACGACATCAAATTTAGATTAGCCTTGTCCAACATGCTGTATGGCGCCTGCACAGCCGAAGATCTCGACTTTTTGCGTAGTAGGCAGATCAGTAAACGAGCGGGCCATCCTACATTTGATGACCCCCGTTTTCAAGGCGTCTCTCTGACCACTGCATGGAACTCTCAGAAGGATGAGGTCAACGAACTTGGTTGTGGAAGGTTTGCTGCCAAAACTCACCAGCAGTTGACACATTTTTATGCCAAGGACACTCTTGCTGAGAATACAGGCAAAAATGAGCGTAAGTCTCGAGTAGACAGAGGCAAAAATGTTGTGCCTCGTAAAAAGGCCTTGACGGAGCGGCAGAAGCACGAATTGTGGGAAGCACCAGCCTGTACAAGTGACAACATTCCCGGGAAATTGAGCCTATGTGTCGGGATGCCAGTGATGATTCGCCACAATGATGCCACTGAACTCTGTATCACAAAAGGACAAGAGGCGACAGTTGTGGGCTGGCAAGAAGGCAAAGGCTCGTCTGATCAAACAATCCTCGATGCACTGTTCGTCAAATTGACAGACCCTCCGAAGAAAAATCCAAATTGCTGGCTTGCCTGATAATGTCGTAGCCTTGGCCAAGAACCCATCCAAACTCAGGGCCTCACTACCAAATGACATGGTGGTGAATATCTCCAGACAGCAAGTGCCGGTCCTCCCTAATTTTGCGATGACAGACTATTCATCTCAAGGAAAAACCCGAACATTCAACGTGTGTGACCTCACCAATTGTCGACCTCACTACTCATATTACACGTCCCTATCCCGTGGAACATCCGCTGAGGGCACTGTGATTTTACAAGGCTTTGATGAAAAACTGATAACAAGTGGGATTTCTGGTTTTTTGCGCCATGAGTTCCCTGAGTTGGAGATGTTGAACGAGATAACAAGGCTTCGGTATGAAGGAAAGTTGCCCGAGGAGGTCGTTGGATCTGACAGGATCGAACTACTGCGTTCATATCAGAGATATCGGGGCAGCAATTACGACCCCGAAGGCATTTATGATGCAATTCGTTGGCGGAATGGAGATGAGCCCCGGAGTATCCCTGTCGTAAAGAGATCGAGATGGCAATTGGTGGGAAAAGATATCCCCAAGGATAAACCCAAGCCAGAGAACGGATTGAAGAGAAAAGATTCTGCGAAGTCAAGTCCGCAACAGACGAGGGCAAGGAAGGATGTCGAAATTGCCCCACTAGCAACGAAATGGGATCAAGTTAATTACAGCTGCAGTTACGATGCACTGTTTGCACCTTTGTATGATGTGTGGCAGTCCCATGCGCCCAAGTGGACAGAACGATTTCAAAACTCTACCGGTTATCTGAAGTGCTTATCTGTTGGGTTCAATAACTTCAAGTCCAAATCCGACACATTGGAAGCTGTACGGGATGGCGTTCGGGACTTATTACACGGAAAAAAACCGAGAGACTTCCTGGCACGCGGACGGAATCTCGTCGCACTTAATCTACTTGCCTCAGAAATCTTCGGCGACCGCTGTTGGGGTCGTCGGACAACAAAATGTGGTCAGTGTGATCACGTCGAAGCCTCTGTGCCCTGGTTTTCTGCGCACCAAAGTATTACTGAAGCTCCAACATATAAGCAGAGTTATGCCATCTCCCATTGACTTGCGGGCCAGAAAATTGAAAATGCCAACCGAAACTGTCCTGAGTGTAGAAATATGATGATCAAAATTGTAGCATTGGATGAACTCCCTGATATATTATACTTATCTCTTGATTCCAAGTCAAAAATCATCATTGACGCAGCTTTACACCTCACAGCAGGTAACATCCGGCAAAGGTATGCTCTCAGAGGAGTACTGTACTCTGGAGATAACCATTTCACTTCCCGCATCATCAAGTAGAATGGCGAGATTTGGTACCACAATGGCATTTGTACTGGGAGAAAGTGTGAATATGATGGCAAGCTTCACGCTCCCCCAGCATTGGCCATAAATACATGTATCACTGAAGATGTCACAAGAAGAGCAGCTAGTGTAATCTATGTGAAATCCGAGTAATATATCATCAAGGCGTGCGGACCAACACCGAAAGACAAAGCGGTGTGTGTCCATATCCACGAAGTAAAGCGGGAGCAGGGCTTTGGCGCGCAAGATGATTCAGGGGGGGATAAGGCATTATTTGGAAATGGTTAGTAGAGAGGAGTACGCCCTAAGGTGGCCCTTGACTATTTCATTAGATAGATAACTGACAGATGTAAGTAGGGCCTTCACTCGTTACCATGACGGCCGTTTTTCTCGTTTCCAACGATCTGACGGGACGGCCGTAGCGGCCGTAAAAACGATAACGGCTCGAGTCGAGTCCAATTGTTTCTGTGCCATTCAGTCACCATTTCACTTGCAGATTGATGCACTCCAGCTTGTAGATGATTGATTCAATGGTCTGAGCTGAATGTGATTTCAAATTAAGCTAACTCCCCGTGAATCCGCTCGCAGTCAGTTGGCAACAGAGCCGAAACGAAGGTAATCGCGCACCACAGAGAGGTATTATGAAATAGATTGGAAGCAAATCCACAGAATCAATGTCACCTGTGCGAAACTTGGATCGTGAGCAGTCCCCGAATGTGGTCAACAAGGTGGTCAAGAGCAAGAAAGGAAAGACAAACAGATAGCAACACAGTTATGATCCGGAGAACATTCCGGCAGAATGATGGCCGGGCATAGCCACCAGCGGGATTCTCCGCTCGTGCCCTTTACCACAACATGGTGGTAAAGGCAACATAAACACACAATATCCATGGACGTAAAAAACTCTTGTCACAAACAGTATAAGTATGAGGACCTGCCGTGCAAAGCAGCGACCTTACCCACCAAGTGAGAGACTAGCATCCATGGCCTTTATTGTACACCGCCAAAGTGCCACCAGGTTTCCATCAGCTGGCAAGTTCAGATGGTGCCTACGTTTTTTGACAGCTGGGGTCCAGCTGGTGACAGGTAGATTCTGGCTGCACTTCGCAGCTGGAATCCCAGCTTCCCAGATCTTAAAGAGTTCACCTCATTTCATTGCATTGCTCAAAGTGAGATTGCAGTCAACACAATGAACTATGCCCGAGGGCTTTCGTTTCAATCTATCACTAGGTAGGGATAAGCACAAAGAGCACTTCAGGGTACCCCCAACCGGGCCTCATTAGGGGGATGCTGGCCTTGGGGGTATCGCACCTAGGGAGGCCCGAATTCATGGTATTATTCCAGCCCCAGAATGTATCCAGCCATGGGTGGACACATCCACCAAATGGCCCTGGCTACGTCCATAGCTGTGTGACGTGACTCTGTGGACTTATTCAGCTCCCTTCCGTGGATACATCCACACTGGGCTGGGCCAGCTCAATTTTAGATTTTGGGGCCCTCTGCGGCCCCATTTTGCCCCATCTCAGCTTCCCTTCCTACCTTACACCAGGTCCATCCCCTGCATTCTGAGCTGCGCACCATACCACCGGTTGCTTACTAGTTTCCCCTAGATTGCGAGCTACCCACGGTATCACAAGTTGCTCACCAATGTACCCCAATATCTGCCGGATTACCATATCACGGGTTGCCCGCCGTTATCAGTTATATTGCGGGTGACTCACCAATATTCACCATATTGCCGGCTGCCCGTGGTATCACTGCTTGCTCGCTGATATACCCAATATCCGTCATATTTCAGGTTGTTCACTGACATCCGCTGTATTGCGGGATGCTCAAACGGGTTGCCTGCTGATATCATGAGAACAGAAGTCCAGTAGGAAGGAGTAGTGCGGAGTAAAAGCCAAGGAAAACTTACAACCCATTTTCAAGCATTCCGTGCTCGCTTTAGGTGAACCACCGTTAATATTGAATGGAGCGCATTGCAGGACTTGGAGAGAGTGGATGGCGGAGATCGTGACTGTTCAGAAATTGTATCTAAAATGACGAGACAAGCTTACCAACTACAAAATCTACTGAAAATCTTGACGCTAAGCAGAAGCGTGCAGAAAATCTGTAGAACGACAAGTTAGAGATACATTCGTCAGGGATCCACTGGAACACACACTTCAGTCCGCACTTGAGAATTGGGGCTCAAGACTCACGAAGTCGGGGACTCGAATTCAAAAGCAAGCGGAGGGGTAGGGCTCCAACCATTTAGTTTCCGTTTGAAGATCTCGTCAAATCAAACAGAAACGGGTTTAAAACCAGTTGAAAACTGTTTAAAACAGTATTTTTGGAGGAAAAACTAAAATCACAGTTGAAGCTAGATATAGGCTTTGAACAGTGGGTGGTTTGAGTATTAAGCTTCACTGTAGGACACTGGGTGGTACAGAGGGGCATCTCTGCTCCCATGAAGAGATGCGCGGAGAAGGCGCGCTTCCCGCCATCAGTGATGATAACCCCAGTCGGAATAGATCCGCCAACAGACCTTTTAAAATTCAAACACAACGAGAAACGACATCGCGATCATGATGTTGAGGTAAATTTCGAGCGGACCGAACCAGCTTTCTGATCTGGCATTCACTAGGACTTCAAGTATGATCAACTACATGTGCTAGGGTATTTTGAATTTTAAAACCGTTTGAACTGTTTGTTTGCTAACTGTTTACCGTCTGAGGCCATGGTCAAACTAAATGAAAATAAAAACGGTTGAAACCGTTTGAAACCGTTTTCGAATGGAAACGGTTGGAGCCTTACGGAGGGGCCATCGAGGTTGCTGAGCGCACATTTAGCCTACCAGGTCAGCTCCGAATCCAAGTCTTTCGAAACCCACAAAGCCTACCGGCATCCCTAGTCAAGTTCAACAATTAACAACGAATAAAAGTAGATCTGGGTAAAACGACTTGCCTCGCAGTTGTTAACGCGAGTCCGCATCGTCACTGGTCAGGATATGCAAAGCCTAACTCAGAAATCAAGGAACCTCGTGCAGTTCATTGATTCGAAGGAAGGACTCACTGCGTTGAAGGGTCCGCTAGACTTGGCGCTGTCGAGCCGTCAAGCCAAGGTATAGCCACTGATCGGTGTGTAGGGGAGTCTAGGCGCCTAGACACGTGCTGATCTAGGCCCACGGCGGTGCCTCGCTGCGGCTTGACAGAAACCGTCGTCTTGAGCGTCTGCTGCTCTTGTGCGGAGGCCCTGGCGCCCAACACTGCATCAAATGGCCTCTACCGACTTTGGCTGTCATCTCTTCCCTCACCAAGCACCACAACCGAGTCCTCATTGGTCAATTTGACCTTGATTCCAAGCATGCGCGCAATGCGGGTATTCGGCAGCTAAACCCCGCTCGTATGGGTTGTTGGAGAGATCAAGCACCAGAGAACAGCTAGTGCTGGCAGGATGCACTACTAGACTTTCTGACCCTGGATCAGTAAAAATTTGTTACCCAAATAGTGCCATCAGTGCCACCGGACCTTCTGACCCAGGATTAGTAAAATTTTGTTACCCAAATAGTGCCATCAGTGCCACCAGACTTTCTGACCCAGGATCAGTAAAAAAATGTTACCAAAATAGTGCCATCTGTGCCACCAGACCTTCTGACCTAGGATCAATAAGACTTTGTTGCCAAAATAGTGCCATCGGTGCCACCAGACTTTCTGACCCAGGATCAGTAAAAATTTGTTACCAAAAGTGTGCTATCGGTGCCACCAGACTTTCTAACCCAGAATCAGTGAAATGTTTGAATTTTCCTTAGACCTGTTGATAGTTATTGCCTGGTAGTGATAATTTCAGCTGTGCTGTTTGTTGCCTTGCTGTAGATGCCATTCCTTACTTCACCCATTGGTATGGAAAGCCGGATGTTTACGCTTGTCAATCAGTTGATAAGTGCAACAAGCGTGATGGGCAGACAGATTTGCTAATAGGACCAATGTCACTGCCCCTCTCTCATTCTACTCCAAGTCTCCCTGTCTCCTGCTCAGACTCAAATCTATGCTGAATGCATTGACTTAATATTTCAGGTGCTTGATTGAGGCAGATTTCCCATGGCAATAGTGTGTGCTTCCAGGAGAAAGGCACCTCCACTGTATCTGTGGACTCCATTGCCCCCATTTCATCAGGCTCATTCTCATAGTCAGTTTTTCAGCCTACATTGTCTGTGCTCCCCAATGGAGTTCCAGGCAAATTAAATTATTATCAGCTGTGAATCACATTCTTTGAGATATATCTTCTGTATACCTGCATTGGTCTGATGTAAGTGTCTCACAGACCAATGTATATACACTGTTCTTTCAAATACAGGTCTTCATCCATGAATCAATTTTTCTTTCCATATTCAGGCCCAATTCCCAGTATTTGGTGACATAGGAACGATATTTGGGGTATCGTTGAATTCTCTCTAAATTCTTGGGGCTGCTGGAGTTCTAAACCCTTAGATCTGAGTGGGAATCTTTTTTTTACTCCCCCAAAAAGAAAGGATCTCAATTGCAACAATTTCAGAAGCTTAAACTGCCTACATGGTGGATAAAAAAATCAATTAAATATGGTGGATAATAACCACCATATTTCTGGATTTTTGCTGCTAGAGGTTCGTTCCTCTCATGCTGAACAACATATATTTCTTGAGCAGTCACGTGCCAATTGATGGGCAACCGTGGCTGTGTCTTGACACATCACATGCTCTTCCAGTGGACCTATGCCATCTTTCTTCCTTCTCCTCCAGGTCCTCAAGGCTCTTCCAGCATTCTAATGAAAGAAAAATTGTGTAAGTCCCAATCAAGGATGGGACTGTCATGTCTGCCACAGATGCTGGGTGGCATCTGTGGCACTGGCCCCCAAATCCAACCAGCCGTGGCACTGGTGGCACAGTAACGTAAAATCCATCAAAATGCGGTGATTTCTTTGGGGCTGACTCAGCTTTTCCTTCTTTCGCCACCATCTGCCTTTCTTGCCTCTGGGGGAGCCATGTGCATTAACCTCAAGCTCCAAGGTAAATCTTATCTCTTCTGTCCATGTACTCCTGCTGGGGAACACAGACACCCATGGGCTTTGGGTGGCCAACAACGGCTGACACCGAGCCAAAGGGTAGCAATTGCAGAGCAGACCATCAACAGACAGGCCTTACTTGGTACAACGGGAACACGGCTGGCAGCGGCTCAACAACGCGGGGACAGTTACGCAGATGGTGGAGACTCTAGCTAGGAGCGGGGCACTTCTACTGCAGGTGGCAGCGCTACACCAAGGTGGGTCTCGACTGGACGGCGGCAGCTACTAATCATGGGGACAGTTACACGGAAGGCAGCGGCCTTTGACTACGGGGGCGATTACACGAATGGTGGGGACTCCTGGTTAGGGAATGCGGGCACTTGTATCGAGAGCGGCAGCAGTACAGCAACGGGGGCAGTCACACCGAAGGTGGCGGCGAGCAGCAACGGCCAATGGCACTCTCGGCTATATCGTCGAGGGCAGCACACAGACCACAGGCGGCGGAACTACAGCAACGGGGGCACTTCTATGAACAGCGGGGACCACTCCTGAACCACAAGAGATGATGCGGGCACTTATATCAATGGCGGCGGAAGCTGCAGGACGGGGGCAGTTACGTGGCAGCTACCTCGTTCGAGTGGGGGCACTTATGTCTCATGCTTCCGAGGACTGTTCAAGAATTTGCTTCGTCCAGCCCTCTTCTGAATATCAAAAATATGTCTTTTATCTCAAGAGTCCACTATATTCACCCCGATTTCCGGGCAGATAGTATACTGGCTAATACATGCTCAAGAGCGGTCTTTTATACAAACGGAAGGTCACTAAAGGAGATGAAAGGAACTGTAGAGAATCAAACCGTGTCGCGCCACCAACGGGTGGATGTCCAATCGTACCGCAGGGATATCTAAACCCTGAGTATCCTGCCCTCCCGCTGGAGATACTCCACATGAATCCAGAGCCTAGCCTCTATGGCGTGCTCATTTTCTGATGTTTGTGACAGATGCAGTCCGCTTCTTCTAACTCCCGCTGACTCACGAGTTTAACTCGATCCACCGCCAGTCATCTTTCAGTCTTCTAGTCGTGGCAGGACCTACGGGTGTAGGGCTCTATCTTCCGGGAGGTGTGGTCCGGGACGAGCGAGTGATTCCCAACCTCTTCATGTTGCTTTCCAGCCGCTGAGGTGCAGCCGCTAGTCCGCCATCAAATAATGGGATGTTCAGATGCTAGCTTCATGTTTATCATATGCAGTTTGCACTTCGGCCGCCCGCTGGCTGGTGTGCCCGCTGGTCGTCCTGGTGCTTCTTAGTTGTAAGGGGTATGGCCGCCAATGAAGGGACACCTCCAGTTGACTTCTAAGGAGTGGGTTGTAGCAGTGGGAAGGATTGTATGTTCCTCCGGCTAGACTCTGTATCTTTCGGTTATCACGATATCATCATCATTCCCAACTGTTCGGTTCTCCCGCCAGTGAAGGCACTCAACTATCGATGATTGGTAGTTCCCCGTTGGTCACCTCCGACGCATAGGGGCACAGCAGAACTGCATCCTATAGCCCAGCGTAGTGGGTTCCCGCCAGAACGCAGTACCCGTAAGAGCCTTTGTTGAGTCGTAGACCCTTGTAGTTGTTTAGCCGCTGGCTTTCGGTCATCAACAGTGTAGCCTACCACCTCCAGGGAGAGGTGTACGCTCTCAAATCTAATGCCTCTCCTTTCCCATAATGATAGACATGAAAACGAATAAAAACTGGTGTTTTCATGCTTATCCCGTTACACACCCTATCAACGGGTTCCAGACAGAGGAGGAATTTTTAGCGACACTTACAGATTCACAGGTGGAGGAGGAGCATTTGGGCTTGAAGCGGGCAGCAGCGGGGGCGGCATTATTCTCGACTCTTCATGAACTGAAGGCTGAGGCATAGCACATCCGCTTTGACATGTTTTCCTTCAATTTGATATCATATGCCACTGATGCCACGAACTCCTTGTAAGAAATTGACCCAGTTTGTGAATCATGCCATGAGTGCCATGGAGTAAACTGAGTGGTGCCATGAGTGCCATGTAAAAAATGGCTGGTGCCATCGGTGCCATCATATAATTTGGCTGTGACACCATGATCCCGTAACTCGACCTGCTGTGATCACGTACTCGTCCCACCACATTTTCGCGTCGCATCTCATCCCAAGCCCCCAGCCACTCAATCTGAATCGGCAGAATCAAAGTAACACATCACTTGGGTGTCCCCAAATATTTTTGCATTTTCTCTGTAAGCATGTGATGTGATATGTTTTGAAACATTGAACAACCCAAAAGGTTCGCTACTTCCATATGGGTACCCCACCTCTTGACTCTTACCACGATCTCCTTAAACAGAGCAGTGTGAGTACCTGGCCCCGGACATCTATCCGCTGACCGGGCACGGCTGTTTGCAATCAACGAAGCTCTTTGGTCTTGTTCATCGGATACTAGCTTGGTTATCTTCTGCACATCCAAGATGATAATTCGACAACTCTGTTACTCAGCGGCGAAGAACACTACACTGGGTTGGCCAGGATCCAATGATGATTTGTTCAAGACTGTAGTAAGATTGCTAGCCACAAGGCACGCCCAAACACGCCTTGTTTGTGTCCAGTCAAAAGAAAATAATCAGGCTAAACGGGACGCATACACATTAGCAAAGACTGCCAGGACAATTCCTGGTGCTCACAGTTCGTTAAACTCGGACATGAACTGTGAAGCTGTTATGCAATGTGAGAACTTACATTCCACCGCCCCAACTGGAGGCATGCGCAAAGTCACAACCGACTTAGAAGAAACCTCGCCGGTCATGCCAAAACTATGGATCATTGGCGAAGATACTGCTGAGAAAGAGACATCCCAGAGCCATCGAGGTCGCGCAAAGGTACACGCGCTGCAATTCGCGCTCCGGACCGAGCTCTTGGCTACCAAAAACCCAAAAGAATTTTGGGACTTCATTCGAAAACGTACTGATCCACGTCCAAAAAAAGTTAAAGTTACTGTGACTGAGCTTTCGGCCGACTTCGAGGCTAGATCAAACCACCCGGAAGTCGCACTGGCATATTTCAACGCGGATCAACTCGCGTTCAATGCGAGAATGTCCAGAAATCTGCACCCCCCTCCTGATTTATCCCCTCGCCTCTCATATACCCGAGACATAAGCATCGAAGAAATCGAGGAAATGAAACGCCACATAATGGCTCATGGAATCGACACTGCGGTTGGCGTCGACGGCTCCTCACATAAGGACTGTATGGCAATCCCTAACGAAAAACTCCTGGAATTCTTCTTGTATTGCTTGAAACATCAGGATATGCCTCGCTACTGGTTAACGTCCTTGTTAATCGGCATTTTGAAGAAGGACAAAGACGCAACAGAGCCCGCAAGTTACCGTCTAAATTGCCCTTGAATGCTGCATGTTGAAAATGCTGACACTCATCATCGGAGGATTCGAGAAGGTGCAGCAGACATCGGTGCTATCCCACCGACCGAAAACGGGTTCCAAGATGGGCTCCGCACGAACGACAATGTCTTCGTCCTCCTGTGCCTCATTGATAAAGCCAACTCCCTCAACAAACCACTTTATGTGGCGTACCTGGATCTCAAAAATGCGTTCCCGGGGACCGATAGGTCAACCCTTTGGGTAAAACTCGCAACCATGGAAATATCCGGTCCTATGATTGAATGGCTCAAAATTCTATATGATCGCATCCGGTACTTGGTTCGCCTTGATGGCCAATTTGCACCTGCATTCAGGTCACTGCTCGGAATTCTAACTAGGGACCCTGGCTCGCCGCACCTCTGGAATTTATTCATGTCAGACTTCATTATCGCATTCCACCCGCAAGATATTGAACTGAACGGCGTACCTATATGCCACGTTGAACATGCGGACGACATTCTAACGACCTCGGGCGCTTCATCGGGCTTTCAGAGCCACCGGAACGGAGCCCAGTCATGGGCCGATAACAATGGCTGTGAAACGTCCATTGCTAAATGCATGTATCAAATTTATGGACGGCGCCAGAAGGCTTACCCAACATTTCATCTGGGTTGTAACATCATTGAGCAAGTGCAAGAGCCGTGCTATCTGGGCATATGGTTCGAAATTGGGACAAAATTCATATGGAGGGAACACTATAAAGTCAAAGCAAAGAAGGCCAGCACCGTGGCCAATGTAATTTTCGGGCTGGATCGTTTTCTCGGACACCTATCCGCATGGGATGCCCGGACCTTGTACATGGCACGGGTGGATCCGTACCTCAACTCCGGGTGCGATGTGTGTTTGGATATCGATGTCAAGAGCCTCAAACTGCTGGAAAGAGTGCAGCTCAAATTTCTACGGCGCATGCTAGGTGTCGGCTCTCGAAGTCTCAGAGCAATTCTCTTCTCCGAAACAGGGATATGGCCTATTAAATACCGGAGAGTATACCTGGCCCTTAAAAATTTGTGCTACCTCCTTGAACTCGATCACAAGAGGCCGGCGTGGAATGCACTACAAGCTTCACTCACCCTCGCCCGTGTAAGCCAAATCTCATGGATAAATGACCTCCGGATCGTTCTCTCTCGACTTCACGTCCATGTAGAGTTGGACATTTTCGTCAATCTGGATATTCAAACAGTACAAGCTACCATGAAAGCCATCAGAAACTCTATGGAGGCTTGGATTGACGAGGAAATTGCTTCGTCATCCAGAGTCCGTGATCTGCTGGTCGGTAGACTTGAAATGGACAAAGACACTGGAAAACTAGTCAAGAAGTCACTGGATTTTCGCCATTACCTGAGGGTAAAACAACCAGAGCATCGCAAGGCTTTGACAAAGATGGTGCTGTCGAGTCATAGTCTTGCCGTGGAACGTCGCCGCTGGGAAGAGCGCGGCAAGAAGATTGTTTCCCGCCAATGGCGGCTCTGCAGGTTTTGTTACATCTACGTGGAAGATCCTGCGCACGCAATGTTCAAATGCCCGCAATCGGAGCTCACAGAAATTCGGCAAGCCTTCCTGGAAAAATTGAATTACGAACTTCCCGGGGTCATTGAACAGTACCCAGATGAACTCCAACTCTTCCGCGGACTACTCTCTAAGAGAGAAATTACACCACTCGTCGCAAAATTTGCCTATGATGTTCTCAAGATTTTTGACTCTGTACCAATGCTCTTGGTCAATGAGCCAACGGCCCAACACCGATAGTTTGAACAAACATTAATTCTTTCATCTCGTCCCCGACATTCCCGACATTTTATTATTATTATTATTATTTTTTGGTCGTTGGCTCCTGCATGCAGAGTGCAAAGGGAAGACATATGACAGCTGGCTGTGACTGGTGGACTCCGGGGATTTTTACCTGGGAGGGGAGAACTCCTCCCGTACACTTGCGCACTCCACTCGTGGTCAGGTCCTACGAGGTTGTAACCGGAGGTCCTGCCATTCGAAGGCCGGCCAGTCCACAGCTAGTCAGCATCTTGTATTGATCGTCCCCCCGGAATCTCTGTGTGTTACGTTGGCATCTTGTAGTTTTATGTATGGATAACCACCCGTACTGATATGCCTGTGGCGCGTCTGAGAGCGGAGCTAAAACAAAACCAAATGGCGAAAGGGGGAGTGTGTCGGGAGCCGCTCGAAGGGCCGCAGGACGGTGTGATGTGCGAGGTGTTCAAACAAGGTCAGTGCTCGTTTTATTGAGACAATGACAACAAACGTAGTGTCAAAGTTTTATAGCAGAAATAAACTGCTCGGGGACGTTGGGAATGGCGAGGACGATGCAGAGGACGGCGAGGGACACGGGAGACGACGTTGGACACAGTGGAGAGAGAGAGAGAGAGAGCGAAGTCAAACGAAATTGAACAGAGGGGAAAAGCCTTGTTGTTTTTACAGTACAAAGTACCTAGGTTTTTATACTGCTGAGAGTACAGGAAAGAATAAATAAAATACTACACAAGCATGAATGGAATAATTCGGAAAACCTAATAGCCGGAGAGTTGAGCGCGAGCATATGGTTGAAATGCCAAGCCGATGGCCGAGATGGCCGAAATAAATGAACATGGTTGGTAAATGAGTAATGAGATCGGAAAAATTGAAAGAATAAGGAAAGGTATCGGGGAATTCGTGTATCCGATGTCGTGGGAGGGCTGTGGCGACGGAGATGTGGCATGCGGGGTGACAGAGACAATAGAAGCGGTGTGATGGCAAGTTGACATGTTGGCGGATCAGTGGAATTCAGGGACCAGCGGCGTACAATGTTCATCAGTACATTACTTCATGTTTGTCTTCGGTAACCTCGCTGTTCATGTTGTGGACCTCGTGTAAGGGCACCCTCAGCTCGGCGCGGGAGCGTGGTAACTAGCGGGAGAATCTGAAGTAAACTCACTTGACAGTACTAAATACAGAGTCTAGGAATACACACCTAGCGGGAGAATCCAAAGAGAAGAAAGGATGAGGATTCCCATGCTAGGCGAGGTTTATATAATGAATAGGTACTACCCAGTAGCACGTGTCCGAAGCGATCGGCATTGGTCCTGAGCTTGGTCGCATAGCACATTCCAGTGCGAGTGGCCGGACGAAGGGGAACAAGGGGGAGCGGATTCCGGAGGGACGGGGGCAATGTTCCAGGTGTAGGCATAGCCGGGGGTTCCAGACGGGCAAGGCCGGACAAGGAAGGGGCTCTGGACGAAGGCTCGGGGGTGGAAGCGAGGCAGTGCGATGGGCCGGAGCCGGACGGACGGACGGATGGACGGACAGGTGAGGGGTTCCCCTGACGCCTCGAGTATAATATAACCCCCCTCCCCCCCCCCCCCCCAATTTTTCTCAACCTCAAAATTTCAACCCAGTTGACTTGGTAAGTGATCTCCTTGTCCTTCTGGCGCATTCTGAATGCCCTGCTGTCTATTTAGGATGCCAGAGAGGGAGAAACACTCCCCAGTGCCACCGGTGCCATCACGTACCCCACCTGCCAGACGGCTTGCGCAGGCCAAATATCGTGAGAGGTATGTACACAGAGTCAGCTAACTGCAATCCATACTCATCTGCTGGGAGAAGTAATTGCATTGACTCACCCTCTCCAACTTTGACTGACCCAATTAGAAATCAGAATCTTCTAGCATTCAAAAAATTCAGAATCTTCTAGCATTCAAAAAACAGGAGAAAAGGAAGAAAGCAAATGCTCAAAAGGGAACTAAGCAGGGTTATCAGATGGAAGAAAAAAGAGATTATGCTTTGGAATATGCACTTAGGACCCACAGAAAACAGGATGAGCTCCAGAAAAAGGTTTCTGACACTCTGTGGAGGGACAAAGACGGGTATGTGATGCACGATGGCCAGTAGCTTACGGACTCCTTGTTTACAAAACTCGTGGCATATGTAGCACCAGTGGCTGTGCCTCGAACAAATAATTTGAGAACAAGGATTTTCGGTGGCAACAGTGGCATGGTCAAGGATTTCCAGTGGCACAGGCACAGTACGCAAAAAACAAATGGATCAAGCCCCGTGACCAATATCAACTTGTTCTTCGCTCTCAATGCCATTGCTCTATCGATGCTTGCCACCCTTTCACACTGACCCCAGTGCTACCCGGATCCAAGCCCCTTCATTTTACCTTGTTTCTAGCCCCGCTGCCTTGGGCAACCGCGGTGTCTACACCTTTTGGTGTATCACTTTTTTCTTTTCTTTTTGGGCCAGCCCTGAAGGAGACACAAAAAAGGTCCCATGCCCAGTGGATGTCCGAATATATCCCCTGGGGGGGCACCACCAGGTGCTCATCCTGGGAGGCTTGGCATGCCTACTACGACGCTGGGGAGCACACCCACCCCTGCAAGCCCTGCAACCTCTATGTGCCTGCAGCCTCCCAGATGCCCATGAGCCCACCACACCACACCATGGCCACCTGCACCTGCACCCCACCTACTCCCAATGCAGCCACTTCAGTTTCTCCCAGCACCATGTTGACACTCAGTGCCACAGTGCCGCCTGTTCAACCCTCAACCTCCAGGCCTATTCACACACCAACCCCTCCCAGGCTCCACCCTGCCCCTGTCGAGAGGGGTGTGAGCAGCCATTCATCCTCCATTCTCGATCAACTCTCCCCCCTCCCCTTGAGCACCTCCGATGTCGGGCATCAACTCTGCGGACAATCCTCAAGTTGCCACCTATGTGGCAGCAGGCCACACCCTGGAGGAGGGAAAGGCTGTTTTTGGTGTTCACTGTTCAGGGGAGGGGTTGATTTTGTAGGAGTATGCATACTATCCTTCCCCTAGTACTCGGACACCTAAGGAAAACACATGAATATCTTCACTCACAGAAGGATTCACATCAATCTGAGTATACAGATCACTTGCAATTTGGAAAATGCATAGGATGAGCCAGAGGAATGCGGTGAAAAGATTCATAACTCATCAATTGAGGCCAATTTATTTGACAGGTCCGAGTGCCCGAGTACTAGGTATCATGTCATTTCTTGACTGCCGGCCTCACCTTGACTGCCCCTTTTGTCACAACAGCCGGAAACTTTGAAGGACAAATCTTGCATATATAGCCTACCTATATTCCCCCGGACTAGTTAGTTTGGATGTTAGAGAGGTCGGAAGAAACCCTGAACTTTTGAGCTAAAGTTTATTCAAATTTGGCTCAAGAGTCGTGTCCTTTCAGTACACTGTGGAATACGCACGCCACCTGGAGACTTGAAACTTCACATGAGACCTCGGAAAAATCCGACTGCATCCTGTAGTGCACCATTGGCGCCATATAACATGATCCCAACTTCCATAGAGCTCTAAAATACCGAAAATAACCGAAAATCACCCTCCTCCTCATTTCTGCAACTCTTCTACTTGTGAACAACACAAATCCTCGCGGTGTATGGATATGGGATCCCTAGGGCATACCGTAGAGATCATATAAAATCAAAAATCGTGAGAAACAATGATAAGCCGTGAATTCCCCAACACCTGAAAATTAATGTTTTCTGGATTTCCATTACGGATACACGCGCATCTGGGTCTATGACGAGTATCAAGTCAGTAGACCTGGAACTACACACTAGAAACCAAATCCGGAACGGGTTGCAGATGAGTATCCAGAAAATACACATACTGGGTGCCTCCGACTAATATGCCGCTGGTTCTGGATCCTACTGTCGTACAATTGGCAGGAGGTTGTGGATAGTCCAAATGAACATTGGGGAATAAAATATCTATTCTGTGCCTATTTGTGGAACTCAAAGCAAGTGCATCTTGAATGAGTTTCAACATTGTTTGTCCATGCTTGTACCAATAAAGCGAGGTGTTCGATCATGTGATGCCCCAGAACCTTTCAGACCGGAACAGGCCGGATCCGGATGTGGTGTCATACACCCATCAAATATTGATCGGCTTAATATGACAACTGAGTTCGAACCCAATTTAGGAAGAAGGTCCTTACTTGAGCTATGAAGGGGACCAGGGTGTCTACTTGTAGGCAAAAGACCCAAGGTTCCGGATTTCCAAGAATCTCTCAAGTGACACAAGTAGTGCCCCCTAGAGATCCAGAATACTAGGACTGCTCGGGTGCTAAATCAGGGCCCCGATCGTGTCAGAAATAAATCAGACAAATAGGGAGCCTGCTCGACCAGGTCCCGCCTCGAGAGGTAAACAATCTAGGGTAGTTCTTGGGCTATACACAAGTTCAGGGTGTCTATAAAGAGGCATTTTGAAGGGCTATCCAATCCAACCACAATGTCTCGAGGGACCAATCCAGAACTAACATTTTCAGGATCTAAAATAATCAGTCAGCAAGCTTGGCAATCATTATTTAACATGGGCAGCTTGTAGGGAGAAGGCACGGACTCCTACCCGGAAACGTAAAGCAGAGAGACTAGCGGTCTGCTCCAGCGAGTACAGAAGGGTGGAACCACCAGCTTGATTCATCGAGGCTGTCCTTGGGGACGTGCTTGTATTTTCGAGTTATTATCAATCTATCAGCTTTTTCGAGATATTCCCTTGCATGTTCTGCGTGTACGTGTGTGTGTGTTCTACGTGATCCTGCATGTACGTGTATATGTCCTGTGTGTCCTGCGTGTTACTCATGTGTGTCCTGCGTGTTTCGTGTGTCCTACGTGTGTTCCGGATTTGTTGTGTGTTGCGTGTCAAATTGGTTCACTGCTCCTGTCTTACAAGGTTAGAGTGGGTGACCCAGTTGCAAAACTATAAATTGAACCATTGTCTGCAGACGATCCTGGATTTGCTTGCTGCGATCGCAAATATTTAAACAACTGTTCCCATGTATCTTCTATCGGTACACAAAGACCTGTAGTCGGTTGCACTCTCTGGGATTGCATCTGGAATCGCTAGTGGGGTTTGGTTGGTTGTTGTTTTAGGGATTTGTGTTAGTTTCAGGATTTGTGAATCCTGAACTAGAGCGCACTTCTTCATTGCATTCAGCCGTCGGATTTGCATTTTAGTGGATTTCACCCACAGACCGCTGGCACACATTTGAACGGTTCAGTATTGCATGAGAAATGTTTCTTTGTCCGAGTTGTAGGTATTTCCGGGGAGGTGGGGACGATAGTATTATTGAGACAATGAATACTGCCAGGATCCATAGCTATAGTAGTCCAATCTTCTCACTCTTCCCTTCCTATTTTATCTCCTTCTACTTGTAACAATTCTTTTTTGTGGCATCCGTGGCACAGGAGGCCAAATCAGATGGCATTTGTGGCCCAGGGAGCCGAATTGGATGGCATCCATGGCACACACTGAAGCAGACACTATAAGACATTGGTGCTACCTGTGCCACCTGTGCCACTGGATGTTTGCATGGCATCGCTAGCACTCCAGGCAAAATGATTGACATTGGTAAGCCAGGAATGATGTAAGCATCCAAAAATTTTCTTGCCAACGACATTCTTTCCAATGCCAAAGGATAAGAACAAGACAAAGCCCTGGTCAACTATACTTTTCTGGCAGACTTTGACCTTCTCCCGAATCCTGACACTACTTCCTCCCTCTGTGCCTGGGCCATACCTGTGGCCCGTCAGCTCCTAGACTCATATTACAAACTCCAGTGGGCCAGGGAAGAAATTCAACAGCTGAATATTGAGATCCATCAATTTGTGACCTATATGAAGGATGAACAAGGGCAGAGGATCCTGTATTGGCATAATTGTCAGGGCAGGTTTGATGATGTCCACTGGAAGTGGCTCCAGGCAATAAAGAACAAGCTGGGCCCTGCCTTCACAGGGACCCTTCAACGTGGAATCTGGGTGATCGCCACCAGTGCCACTGTTGCCAGATCCTGAAGAACAAGGGCCAGTGCCACCGATGCCACCGATGCCATGGGTGGAGGAGCCTGAAACAACAGAGATGAACATTGATGAGCTCACAGGAGGGGAGCATGATGAAGGATCTCAGGACAGATGGCTTCTGCATCAGGAAAATCCCAAATACCCCCATAGACAGTAGGGTGTTTATGGGAGGCTATCAGGGGCTATGAGGCACTATGAGAATTTGTGTGCACTATGCCGAGCTATGGAGTGCTATGGGGAGCTATGAAAGTCATTTCTGCAGCTATCACGGTCTATGGCTGTCTATCCGAGTCATTGCTTCAGCTATCATGGTCTATGGCTGTCTCTCCAAGTTGTTGCTGCAGCTATCACAGTCTATGGCTGTCAATCCCTATTGGTGAGCAAACCCATTTTTAGGCTCTTGAAGAGTATCAAGGCAGCATACCTTGAAAAGATCACATTTTTCAGCATATAAATTAATCCAGAGATGGTCATGTTCTGCTCAGGTTCCACATTGCAACCAAATTGGTCTCACACACCTAGGCATCGAGCCAGATCTTTCATCTGGCAATGCATTGTTGCAGGCCACAGATTACAGTGTCCCTTGTGTCTATCTAACATTTTGTTTGCAATCTAATGCTTTTTGTTCTCCTCAATCTAATGCTTTTTCAAAAACCTTGTGCATCTATCTAAAAATATCCCCCAAACCAAAGTTGTAGAGCTCAATGAGCTCTACAAGAAGTGTCTTAGGCAATTTTATGATCCACAGCTTCGTTGGCGAGCAAAACGTGAAATACTTTTTAGGACACAAGTCTTTTGAGTTGCTTACTGGTTTGATACCTCCACATACCCCATATACTGATCAGAAACAGATATTATACAACTTCTCTGGTGTAGTGGTTATTCTGTTCAATAAATTTTGCCCGAACGTGAAGGTCGCGCGTTCGAACCCCATAGAAAACACATTTAAATAAATCCTTCACATAATATATCAGTTCAATACAATAACATCGTCAGTTGAAATGAAAGCAGTCAGAAAACTAATGAATGAAAGGTACTTTGACTGGTCAGAATCAAGGGAACTGTTTTTTACTTTTATTTTGTCCATTGTCTATGGCTATGAGGCACTATGAGTGCTATGACTATGACCACTTTCATAGCTGGCATCTGGGCTATGGTGGGCTATGAGCTGCTATGGGGTTGACCCACCCCCTCCCACCTTACTATGGGGTTGGTCCTTCTGCTATGGTGACTATGGTGGCTATGTGGAGCTATGTGGGTCTATACGGCAACTTTGTGTTTTCCTGATGTGGGTGATGGATCCAGTGATGAGAATGAGGGACCAGATGATGAAGGAGAGTAACTGTCCGCAGTATCAGAGGAAGTAGCATCACTAGGAGTTGACAGATAGTTGGACTTGATAATAGGGTGGCACTGATGGCATGAGGACTTCATCTAGACAATAATTGGATATTCCTCTCCGTGTTCTGCAAAGCTAGAATGCCACACATCACTCTTTGCTGAAGGTTGTCTGACTCATCCTGGGTCTGATGGGGTGTGGCCCTCATGGCATTCTTTGACTTTTTGGATCCTGTGAAGAGATGGTCCATGGCACTGATGGCATTATTTGGGTAATATCCCCCCCCCTCCCCCCCCCCCCCCATCAGAACTTTTTTTTTACTGATCCTGGGTCAGAAGGTCCGGTGGCACTGATGGCACTATGTTGGTAACAATTTTTTACTGACCCTGGGTCAGAATGTCTGATGGCACCGATGGCACACTTTTGGTAACATTATTTTACTGATCCTGGGTCAGAAAGTCTGGTGGCACCTATGGCACTCTTTTGGCAACAAAATTTTACTGATCCTGGGTCAGAAGGTCTGGGGGCACCTATGGCACTCTTTTAGCAACAAACTTTTGCTTATCCTGGGTCAGAAAGTCTGGTGGCACCGATGGCACTATTTGGGTAACAAAATTTTACTGATCCTGGGCCAGAAGGTCCGGTGGCACCGATGGCACTATTTGGGTAACAAAATTCTACTGATCCAGGGTCAGAAAGTCTGGTGGCACCAATGGCACTATTTTGGTAACAAATTTTACTCACCCCAGGTCGAAAAGTCTTGTGGCACCCATAGCACTATTTGGGTAACAAAATTTTACTGACCTTGGGTCAGTGGTCTTGTAGCACCCATGGC
The DNA here is from genome assembly GCA_014925785.1 of Mycena galopus ATCC 62051. NCBI lineage: Eukaryota > Fungi > Basidiomycota > Agaricomycetes > Agaricales > Mycenaceae > Mycena > Mycena galopus. Next base: position 1,631,746 of record WIQG01000005.1, read on the forward strand.
ACAATATCCAGCCCAATTGGCAGTTCTGAAAGCGACCAAACAATAGTAGGTATTTACTGGGTGGCATGGCTGCTCTGCCACGGCTGGATGCTGCAGCTGCCACCAAACACGTTCGGTGGCCATGCCACGTCTCGATAACTATTGACGGGTCTACCCCCCCAAGACCCGTCAATAGTTATCGAGCGGTGGCAGTATTTTCAGGTGGGCTCAGTAATATCATGCAAAGGTGCATTCAATTAACTAACCTATATGACCTACACCAGTTCAAGATTTCTCACCCTGGCATCAACTGTGCTACACTTAGATTTGACTTATATTACGGAATACTCAGGTTCAGACATTGTCCAAGAGACTTTGTAGGCACTCAGGTGAGTGTATTCTAATCCAATAAAACCTCTGCCATGGTCCATTAGCCCATTTAGAAGGTCTAAACAATATGCACTAAAAGTTTTTTTCAGCCAACCCTAGACCCCCCTCCCCTCCCCCCTCCCTATATCCGGTTTGTTAATCCCGATTTCCCCTTGTTTGGCTCCGACATTAGCTGTAATATTATGCAATCTCATCTACTGATGCTCTTCTGCCCTGCTTTGGCAGCTAGAGTTGGTTGGGACATTCAGTCTGGGAAATGCGAAGAAGAAACATACCCCAGATTACTTCAGAGTCAGGGTCAGAACCACCTTGATACCATCCCACCGCAGAGCGGCAGAAAGCGCCGGAACCGCCAATAGCCTCCCCTGCCCTTCAAACTTGGGATCAAAGGGCGTCTCCTGCTGGATAGATTCTAGGTCGAGGGGTTCCGTGGACACGAACAGCTTGAGGAACGCGAAGCTGGAGGACACACCCGGTGGGAGGGTTGCAGGGAACTCGAACGCGCGCTCGCTGCCCATACCGACGATTACCACACTGTTACTCTTCAGCGGGGCCGCGTCTTGCATGCTGACGGCGGAGTACCAGCACTGTGAATGTCAATAAGTAGACCACTCTAGGCCACAGGATATTACTACTTACTTTGATCGTATACTCATCAGGATCGAAAAAGAATAGATACGGAAAGAGATCCACGGGGGACATATTGCGGATCGTGAACCCGTACTTGGCGTCAGCCTGCGCTGTGAGGTGTACCTCGCCATTGACTACGATGTTGCCGTCAAGTCCGACGCTGCGATCCGGCTTGCGCCCGGGATACTTTCCCACCAAGCGGTGCATTTCGAGCGTGACGGCTTCAAGCGGGTCGCTCCCGTTGTGGCGTTCGAGAAAATAGTTGAAGTGTGCGATACCGCCCATGACAGCGGGGAGGTGCGCAGTGTTTCCATTCACCGAGAACCGCGTTTCGCGCTGGCATTCGATCATCGTACCCGCCAGATGGTCGATAACGATCTCCTGCCTCTCTGCGCGCACCAGGATATCCGCTGTCGCGGGATCCTGAGCCTGCACGTACCTCCGCCCGTTGAGTTGGTAGGTGATGTTCGTTGTTGGGAACAGATCAGACACGTAAGGAAATTTTGGGGGAACGTGAACGTGTAGAACCATCGCATCATTCTTCCAATCCGACACCACCGCGCGCGAGCCTTGCGGGATAGTTGCGGGCTGCTTGTTCTTAGCAACCAGAGTTGCATGCCCGACTTTCACGGAATCTGCGACGAGTATGCACAAGAAGCTGTTGTCGCCGGAGTGGGCCGCGAACTCTGTCCCAGGCACAACACCCTCAACAGTCCCAATGTCTACTCGGAACGACTGTAGGATTCCTGCCTCCGGGTCGTACACCGTCTGTAATGTCAGTGGTAACGCCCGTCGCCCCGTCGCAGGGTAGTTTCCATCAAAGACCAGCTGATCCCTCTTGAAGCCGCCGCATTGCGGAGTTTGTCCCGACCAAACCGGCATGTGATTCAGCAGCTCTGCGTACGTCGTGTTCTCGAGTGACACGCGGCGTAGGCAGGTGATGAGTTCCTTTGTGAAACAGCCATATATCGAGTTGTTGTCACCGTACTCGAACTCGCGTGCCGTCTCATTATGACGGCACGCAGCTAGCAAGACATGGGATGTTGCGGAGGAGGCCCACAAGCGGTGGGTCATCGCTGTTTCGGTCTTCCCTTCCCAGAGGTGGCTATCAAGGTCCAGGGGGACTGGAAGTGACACGGAATTGCCATTGCGGGCTGTGCCCACATCTCGACCCATGCCGCCCGAACAGCAAGAGTCGAGGATGACAGTCTATGGCCCAATAAAATTCAGCAACAGCACATCGAGAAGGGTATGAGCACACACGATGTTAGGTCCTTTCTTCTGCGAAAGTTCCCAGAGGAGCCAGCCTAGAATATAATCCGGTATGGCGTGCACGTATTGTCCCGCAGCGTCCGTCGTCCGCTCATCGACCGGCGCGATAGCCTCCACCTTGCCATCGATGGAAATCATGTTGTCCGTAGCCGTGATGCGGGTTCCGTGCCCCGCGTAGAAGAAGATAATCGTAGCCTTGCCGTGGTCGGGGATGCTAGAGTTGTCGAGGAGGTGGGATTTAAAGGTCGAGATGATGTTGGCGCGGGTGGCATTCTCCAGGACAACAATGTTCGCCGGGGGTACCTGAAGGCCCTTCTGTGCACGAGGGTCCAGAAGATACTTTTCGAAGGCTCTCGCGTCGTTGGCGGACCCTTTGAGGGTGTGGTATATGTCAGTGGCCAGATACTGGTAAACAGATTAGCTTTGAACCACGCATATACAGCGTTCCGAACGTTATTGTTGCCTATGATGAGCGCAAAGACAGTTCCGGTACCATTCGACGTGGATGCTTCGGGCGTGACACTCATATCTTGCGTCCCGGATGCATCGAAACCATCATTCTCCGTGTCCTCTGGGTGTGCACGGACTTCTGAATCATGAGACGTATCCACTTCCGGTGTTGCAAGGAACACATGATCTGACCACGTTTCATGTTTAAAATCTACAATCACTGCAATCATGATTTCACGTACCACCCTGCACTTCGACACTGTACTTTTTCAACACCCGTTCCACAATTTGCTTATCATCCGGAAATATTTTGGCATCCTCCTGTGCATGGTGAGAGGCCATCAGTGATTGGAACGGAAAAAAGAGGTTGACGAACCTGCCGGACTACACTCACCCATTCGTCATCGTGTACAATTGCAAACAGTGCATTTGGAGCCTGGAACAAACTCGTTAGTGTTGATTTGACAACAGAAATAATACAGTTACTGTTGCGAATAGATGCTCGATGATAGCTTTGGAGGGATGGAGCGGCTGACGGCTCTTGTTAGCTCACGTTGATCTAGAGACTGAAAAACTGACTCCAGTGTTTCCATCAATTTGTCTCGCGGAAATATCCGCATCCGGTGAACGAGGACCTCGATCAAAACGAGAAACAGGACTCTGCCAGCGTTCGGATGTGCCAGTATCAAACGAAAAGGACCAGCAGGAAGTGAAGAGAGACAAAATCTTCCTCCTCAGGCTGCGCTTGACTTTGGGACGACGTTCAGTGCTGGGAACTTCCGGGTTGCTGTTAACGAAGGGTTTCGAATTTATTCGGACCGCCCGCTTCTGGATCATATATCCACGGATAAAAAGGCATTGATCCTCCTCCGAAAGATCCCCTTTCGGCCGAGGAGCGCCGCCAGCGCGAGATGAGGATTTCACACATCCTGTTATTAAATAAAGAGGTTCTCCCTCTGGGTGACCCCATTTCTCCATAAATCTGATCCAGGCGCCGCCGTAGTCAAGCAAATGCTTTCGGATGGGTTGTAAAACGGCGAGGGTTTGGCCCAATGTACCTGTCCGCAGAGATCCTGCGATGCCTACGTCGGATGAGCCTAATATGCTATTGCTCGCTGTCGGGCTGCCGACCCGTGGGTCGCTGTAAAAAGAAGAAGAAAAGACATGAGTGCATATCGGAATTCAGAGACAGGAGAAGGCATACCCGTCCCAGTTTATATTGCTGTCCGTTGTCACGGCTTTGAAATTGAGAGTGGCAGCTTTGATGGCGGGATCACGTAGAAAGGAGTTGACGGCGTCATCCCTGGGGAGACCGATGTTGAAAAAGTAGCGAAATGAGCCCGTATCAGTAAGGACTCCAACGTCACCAATGCGAACACCATTCTCTCGGTAATCGGCAGGCAACTCCGAAGGCTGAGGGCTCCGGAGTGGATACCCATGGCCTTTGCTGAGAAGGAGCTTTGCGTGCTGTTCGTTTAGCATCTGTAGGCGAGGAATGGTACGGGGAGCTTTACTGACGGTGCGAGCTAAGTGCGGCAGTTATATAAAGGTGGGAGCTGTGTCATTTGTCGACAGAACTCCACATGCGACTGCTACTCGGTACAAGCTTATCGCACATCGATAACAGAGCGAATACGTTGGCCGAAGCAGAGCAGAAGGAAGTTGGCCGTGTCACGCCCTCGTAGAACCTTAATCTTATTGTATAATTACGTTGTGGGTCCGAAGCCTTTCAAGCTCGGACAGCTCCGCTCAGATCCGACTTCCAACCTGCTTGCTGAAACTGATTTCAACTTATTTATTGTGGGTGAACTTCACCACGGGCCTCCCTTCAACTCCAGCTTTGTTGCACATGTTACCCGACGCATTTTGGACCCCAGCAGATGGTAGGGGAGATATTCGGCTCAATGTCGGCCACCGTTCGGCGGACTCTGCCGCTCCGCCCAAACCCTCATCAATCTTCTCTGTCAAACGGTGGGTACTGCGGTGTTAATGAAGTTCTCAACCGAAGTGGGGGGCCGCAAAGCGGCCCACCGCGCTCTTGTCTCCCTCTTTATAAAATTGAGTGTGTCTGAAGCCGCTTTGGGCGAATCCGTTCCCACAGCATTGTATGGTCAGTTTATTTATTCCGTCGCTGCACCGCAGCATTAGAGTATCATTGGGATCGGAATTTCCGGATATATGGTCCCCTTCCATGATAGAACCCGCTCAGCTGAGTTTTGGTTGGTGGGTTGATTTTCGGCTCCAATCCCGGCGATCATTGGGAGCCATCTGCCACCTCGCGCAACCCCCGCAATCACTTCTCCCTCAATTTAGCATGTGTCATGGGTTCAGCACTTCATAGCATCCACTCCTTCGGTCGAAGTGGTGGGCCGCTTTGCGGCCCGCCGCGCTCTTGTGACTATTAAAAAAGGTAATAGTTATCCATCAGAATCCGAGATTACGGCAGTCGTATGCACTCTCACAGGATCCGCTGAGGCCAGGGTGCTGGCGAAGAAGACAGACCAAGTTAACCCAGAACCAGATTTCATACAAATGCCGTTACATTATCTCCGCCGGGCGTCAACGTGTCGTGGCCTCTCATGCCGATCACTATGCATTTTGGACGCAATTCGCAAATGACCAGTTCAACAGATCATGCCAAGTATGTGCTGAACATGTGTGGAATTGCCAGAGGAAGGGCTATTTTTGATGGCATTCATTGCTTCTCCGCAAACCTGCCCTCCCCCTCGACTTGCTGTTCAAAGACACGCTCATCTGTCCACGTGCTTGAGACGCCTTTGTTATTCGTGCATTTCAGCTAGAGCATTAATGGGCCGGACTTGGCCATTCATGACAAGCCAATTAATCAAGAAACAAGTTAACAAATATAATTCGACTACATCCGAGGGAATCCCCAGGTAATGTGAGGAATAACCAAAAGAGTCTTTTAACGTTAAGAGTGCGCTCCTGCTGCAGAAAATGACAAAAGCACACGAGGAGTACATACTCGGGGCGACCTCTTGTAGGAAGCATCAGGCGAAGAGCCGTTGTGCTCGGCGTACGTCCTATTGAGGCTCGGACAGCGCCATGCCCGACCAACGCCTAAGAGGAATCAGCGCACAGGGTTGGACAAACGCCGTCTGCTGTGCTCCATGCAACCAAAACCAAAAGAGAGGCGTGTGCACCGCATCCCAAACTGCCCGCTCAGCGAGATCCAAAGTCTAAAGCGCGCGATTGCCTCCGACTCATCACGCCCCGCCGCGGCCAACTCCACTCATCATCACGCTCCTTCAGGTGCGCGCACTTTGCCCTGCGTCCTGCATACCTGGTCGTCCCTCTTACCGTTCGTCGCATGCGCGGCAATCACACATTTGCCCTTGCGGGGTTTCTTCATTCGTAGGAGCCGATAGAAATGCTGCGGGTACGACCGGAGCTCATATAGCCACAGCGCTCAGGGAGTGGAACTGGTAGATGCGGAGAGGGCTGTGTTACCAATAGGCATTACAGCTAATCACGGAACCGAAGGCGCGAACAAAAAATTTCCAGTTTGGGACGTTTTCAAAGAATTACCCATAGCTCGGTGAGTTCTTCATGGATTTGGATGAAACCATGTTAGATAATTCGGGCTAACTCATACGGAATTAGTGATAGAAAAGATCTCGTGAAAATATGTCATATTGGATAATCTGCCATTTTGAAGCTTTTTGGCAATGAATCCGATCTAGCATGCCCAATCCATGTCCTACTGGCCTGAGTTTTGGCTAGGAAAGACTTGTTAACATTATGAAACATTTCGTAGAGTCAAAAGTAGATAATATCTTGTCTTTGGTTCAATCCCGATGATGTTTCAGAGCCTGTTGGGTTGCCTGTGATCCCAACCTGACTGCAAGCATCACAGATTGAATTATTCAAAGTTCTGACTCTATGACATGTTTTTGAATCTATGTAGGCCATCTGTTGGAAAATACCATGTTGTTTCAACATGCCTGGACCTTGCTAGACCGCATTTATCTCGAAAGTGGCCCCAAATCCTATATCACCCAATATGAAATATTTTCACCGGTTTCTCTCTATCACTAATTCCGTATGAATTAGCCCGAATTATCTAGCAAGGTTTCATCCAAATCCATCAAGAACTGACCAAGTTAGGGGTAATTCTTTGAAAACATCCCAAACTGGAAATTTTTCGTTCGCGCCTTCGGTTCCGTGATTAGCTGTAAAAGTTGTCCAAAAGATTGCCAAAAGATATATTTGAGTTGCTTTCCAGTTCCAATAAAATGCCTTATGGTTAAGATACACCCAAAGACCGGGCGAATGTACTTTGCGGTGGTCTATTCGGGCAGGCAGCGGCTTGAGAGCGGCCATCAGGTGGCGATGCACGGGCGCATGACCCGGGCAGGCGGTCCGGCGCTATCCGTGGGAAACTCCTTCCCTATATAGGGGAGGGGGGGTCTGGCCGAGGTCTTTAAAAGTCTTTTCGACCCCCTATCCGTTATTTGAATCCCGAGTGCCACTTGCAGGACAGAGGGCGAGGCACACCGCAAAGCCCTAAATTTCAAGGCAACATCAGGAAATTGTTTTTGAGCTGGCACCTGCTGGCGTGTGCTGGCGGAACTGGCACAGCTGGCCCTCCTGGCGCCAGGTCGCCAGTTTCTTGCCAGTTCCGCCAGAATTTGTGTTAGTCAATATTTCCCATAATCGTCTCTGAACAAACAATACTTCAGGAATATGATGGGTGAATGTATCTGCATAGTGAAAATTGTTGTTGAAGTAAACGGATGCAGGCCTTAGTACTTTGCCGTTCGCGAAAAGTGCCAAGTCAATTCAAAGTCCGCCATCAAAGGTCCGTGCACGCCACGTGTGTCTGACAGGTCGTTGATGATTTTCGTCCGAATTGTCGCTCTTCTCTTCCACCCCCATCATCATCGTCTCCTCCCTTTCCCCTGTCGCTTCAAGTTTGCAATCTGTTGTTTCCTCAAGCCAAATACTACTCCCTCGACATGCTGCATAATCCCTCAAGGCCTGCAAGTCCACCTCAAGCCGGCTCTCATCTCAAGACCCGCAAATCATTCAAGACCCTACATCAGCAAAACCTGGGCCGACTACGCAGTGGTACGTACCCAGTTGTACCTGCTGTACCGCCTGTACCGCCTGTACCGTGGGTACCCCTTTAGGTACCCGTACGTACTTGGGCCGAAAGTCCGTACTTTCGGCCGAATTACGTACAGCTCTGTACCTCAGCTGTACTTGGCTGTACTCGTGCTGTACTTGACTGTACTTTCCTTGTACTTCAATGCAGCAACATCACAACTGGTTTTAATGCATTCAAAATAGATAATACAGCTTTCAATTCTCATCCCACAGCACAGTAGAAGACAAATAATCAAGATAGATTGGGGTGAAACAATGTTGATACAATAATATCTACTCTCTAGCAGGAGACAGGCGCGCAGGCAATGACACACAAGAACTAAATTCAGCGGAGAGACCATTCTGTGCACAGCAATAGTTAGTCGAGAAAATGACACAGGTAAATTAACTGGACGTACTGAAAAGAGCCAGTGAAGTTGGGTTCCCAAGAATACAGGTTTAACTGTTCACAGGAACTGGGTCAGTTTCAGGACAGATGTAGATGAAGAAATCAAAGGACGTACACAAAGCGATGCTATGAAGAGGCAGGATGCCGCCGCCGCCAACAACGAGCCCGATCATGTGACGCCGGAACCATCCGCATCGAGAGGCGACTCTAGGGTGCACAGCCACTCTCTGCGATGAGCACACTACACACTGGGGAACACACCATTCTACTCGGAGCAATAATCAGTTGAGGAAACAATACATGGAATTAAGTTGACATACAGAATAGAGTTCGGTGAAGCTGGACATGCGGAATAGAGGCTTAACTGTTCAGAAACTCAGTCAATATGGACAGACATAGATAAAAAATTTGAGGGACGTACGCGCAGTGATTAGCGAATACACGGTGATCTGCTCAAAAGCAAAGGTCGACACAGGTCATTCAAAGATACAAAAAAAAACACCTGCAAACACAATCTCAAACTATTCTGAAAGTCACTGAGCAGTAAGTAATGAACCTGAAGCTGGGGAATAGAAGAGCAAAGAGACTTACTTCATGTTCTGTACAACCGGCTCTAGTCCGAGTCCGTTGGCACCAACTGTACAGTGTGAACAATCAGTATGACAAGACTCAGGACACAAAGGAAAAGAGACAATAATGTATATGCCTACCAGAAAGTCGCAACCCTTGCTCCTATAGGTCTCCTCACAGTTTCACTATGCTGGCATCGCAGGTGGCGCGGTGGCGACGACGCCGACAAGCACGTACTTGGAAGAACCTCGAATGATCAATCATGGTGTTTGAGGCGCGAGGTGACATTGAGGTAAAGAGTTGAAAGGATACAGGTAAGGAGATGGAGAGAAAGTAGAGGATGGTGGTGGTAAAGGTGAAAGAAGAGACGAACCATCGCCAAATATTTGGCGCCAGCTCTAGATCCATCACGTGCATGGTACCGAACATTCTCGAGCCTTCTGCCGCTGCCACCTTCATCTCCACAACAAACGGCCACCCTCGACTTGTCTCTACTCGCTAAGAATTGTCCCTCATACCGCAATGTCTTCTCCCTTTACTTTGTGACCTAGAGGGCAGCAGCATTCTCAACACTATGCCCTTCCACCTGACACGATACCAACTCGGTGCACCGGAACAGACACCTGGCGCTTGTGCATCTCCGAAACGCGATGCTATGGCTTTACCCATGAGGGCCCTGCACATAAGTAGGTATCCTTTCATCCTATCTCGTCTCATTCTCCTCTTTCATTGCCTACTCTTACCCACCTTTCTTACTTTTCTTTTCAGGCCGACTCCTTCCAATCCGATATCTTCCATCCCGCTGCCTCCTAGCCTGACCTCACTGCCGCCGAGTTCTTCCTGGCGCTGCAATTCCCTGCGCAAGTAGCTCGCTTACAAATTTTCTGCAGTGCGCAAGTCGACGACAGTTCGTCTTTTTTGACTTAAATTTCCTTCGTTCTCATTCCTCTTCTCCATTTCTCCAGAACGCCGTTGGTGATGTCAAGAAGCCCCATTGTTTGCGGGGACCATCGCTCTCCGTGAAATCCGTCGCTACTGATAGTTGACCGAGCTCCTCATTTGCAACGTCTCATACGTGAAATTGCCCAGGATTTCAAGGTGCGCTCTTTCGTGTCTTTCCTTCCTCAATCTCATTCTCTTTGTCCAAAGCTTGAAAAAGTACCGGTGGCACTTCACCGGGTCCATCGTCGCCTCGCTCACACGTGCCGCGCTCCCCGGGTCGAGCACCACCTTGGTCAGCAGCACGCGCATCTCCCTCAGCGTGCCGAACGTCTCCCGCCGCATGCCGAGCAGCGTCAGCACGTTGCGCCGCCCTGCGCACAGCTCCTCATCCTGCACACTTGCATTGCGCAGCTGCTTGCCTACATCAGCGAGGATGCCTGCGACGGTGCTGCACGACAGGTGCGCGATGTCCGCGCTGCGGATGCCGGAGCGCTTGAGGCGGTTGGTGAGCGAGAGCATGTCAACAGTCTGCATGCGCTGCCACAGCGCTTGCGTGCGTTCGAGTGTCAGGAGGCTCGCAGAGGGCGTGGGTTGCTCGTGCTGACCGTGTTGGCTGCGCGCTGAGCGCGGCTGGATTCCTGCCTCCATTTCTCTATTGTCGTATTCTACTGTACTTCTATTTATTGTACCTCTATTTATATTTACTCAATCCATCTTTCTCTGGCATTCAACTTTTGGTGTGCTTTTCAACCAATCAACAATGTGCTGTGTCTCTGACACCATTTTCTGGCTTTGGTAAGCACGTAGTTGAGAACAAAGAGATGGTGGGAGTCCCTTTGTCAAGGGATATGTATGGGCAAAATGTAGACCAGTACATAGTTGGGCCCTAAGTACAAAGAGCTACGTACCTAGGCCAAAAGTACATGAAGTACAGTGAAGTACAGTGGATGCCCCAAAGGTACAAGCCAGTTACAAACGGTTACGTACCAGTACGTACATAGCCCAAAAGGTACAAGAGGTACAAGCAAGTACAAGCGAAGTCCCGCCAAAACCAGGATTTGCTGATGTACGGCTCCTCCCTCTTCAAGTTTCACTATAGCTATTACTGATCTGGCCCCAACTCAAGACAAAGTTTGCCCCAAGCAGTGTCAAGTCGTCCCAGGTCCCGTCTCCATGGTGCATGTCAGTATCACGATATCACGACACCCCGATCCACCACACTAATATTCTCGGGGTCCGCTCTCACCAACCATTCTGTTCCTGGGAAGAAATTGGTTCAGGTGCGTTGCCTTTCCAACTTGTATCCACACCTCGACGTAATCATCCATAATTTTAACAGGTTAGTGTGGTCACGTCCGGATCTGAATCTACTATCTCTCTTCAATCACAGTATGCGTTGTATGTCTGCCTGTGCGTCTCTTTCCCACTCCCCCTTGCCTTCCTTGCATGTCCTGACTGCCGCCAGTCAGATTCAGCCAGCGTCTATCGTGATATTCATTCAACTTTTTACGGTCTCGCAGCGACGTGCCGGGCGCGTTTCCTTCGAAATTATATTGTCACCTGCACTAATCATTTGTTTTGACAGCTGGATGATGGAACATCGCACTGCGCCCTCCCTCCGCTTCCCTGCAACTACTGCCACATGTGACTCTTGAACATTTCTATCCAAAGTAGTTGCGTGTAGGCTTGGATTTACTTAGCTTCCACACCATGTATAGTAATTAGCAATTTAATGCAACCTGATTCTGGCTTAAATATGAAAACTGGCACTAACTGGGGGACAGAATTGGCGGTGTTGGCAGACAATCTGGCGCATGTTGGCGCCAGAAAATATTCTGGCGCCCGGTATCTTTTTATGGAGCCAGATCAAATTCTGGCGTGATGGCGGCGTTGGCGGACGTTGGCGGAACTGGCGCCAGCTCTGCCAGCTCAAAAACATTTTCCTGATGAACGTAAATTAGTTTCGAAACAGAAAGTATTAGGTTAGGTATTAGATTGGTCTGAAACTTCGCGTTTCTGGTACATTGAAATGCTTCGGGGTCACCATATCTAGCAAGCCCGAGTTTTCGGGGTTACCACATATGGCAAGCCCGAGGCATTTCAAGCCAACAGAAATGCAAAAGATCGCCGGATCTGAAACTTAACCAGATACTTCACATATTGAAACTAATTTATGCCTGGCCGAAATTTGGTGATCCGTGGTGTGAGGGCGAGGGCTAGGGGGCACAGAGAGGAAGCAGACGGCGGTGCATGGGAGTATGGTACGAAGACCAATGGCGCGCGTGAGTCGGAGATAGCGGAGACATCCAACGTTAATATGCCCTATGCACGAGCAAATGTATCAGACAAGGTGCTCAAAGGGACCTGCGATGCAAGGATCGTGTCGCGGCTGCGTCCGTACAAGCTCTGGGCCAGCGGAAAGCGGGGTCGGTGTGAAGCGTGACATTGGCGTGACATGTAATTTCCATGCAAGCACAGGCGGAGCCGAAACTGGACTGGAACATGGTTGACCATAAGCACAAGAGCGCATACACCGCACGCGCACCAGCAGGAGAGTGGTGAATGTCAACAGACGATCAGTAGACATGCGTGGATGATCTCTTCTTTGGCTGGCGGGAGCCGAATACCGCGGAAATACCGCGGAAAGGGGTTCCATATGGGGAAGTATCTGATCGGAGTTGCCTGCCACGCCTTGACCTGCAGCTTTGCGTGAGGCAGCTGCGGGCTCAGAGTTCTCTTACTCCGCGTAGGCCAGGAGCTTTGCGCCAGGCATTAAAATTACCAAAGTTCACTTCCTGCAGCCGCCTTGTCGGGTTGACTGGCGGGCTCCCGCTCACAGTTTTGGGGTGTCGGCAGTGTCGTAAAAGGGCACCTAAATGATTTTTCGGGCTTCCATTTTTTTTTTGGGGGGGGAGGGGCTGAATTGACATACCCACAATCTCGATACGCTATATAAGATGTGCTTTCACTTCGCCCCGGCATAGGAGAGCCGACAGATTAGTGTACCATGCGGCGGAGGCAAAGACATCATTGCCCTTTTCATAAAATTAACTTGTCCGTCTGTCCAAAGTTTTTCAAGTTCCGACAACTCCGCTGAGGTCCGAACTTAGATCCCCTTGCCGAAACTACGGCCGACCTATTTGGTTACCTTTGCTATGGGAGTCCCCTTGCGTTCAACTTCATCATTGCTGAACCTTTAGGTTTGGCTACCCAGGGGAACATCGATTTCGTGCATCATTTTTGATCTGTTTGTCATGCAGAATTGGTCATCACGGAAAACGAACGCAAAACAACTAAGCAAGGAAATAGCGAAAACAAAGGAATTCAAATCCGCATTTTTATTTTCAAAAAGGCTTCTCTTTGATTCATCTGCCTGTGGCCAATCTCTTTAACAAGAGTTTCACCTTCAACTTTGCGTCTTACTCATTTCTGCTTTATATGGGGGCTAGTATCCGTTGACGTGGGAATTTTCGGACGGAGCTCACAATCATGCAACATCCGAGTCTCCTTGATTTTGCCAGCGCACAAACCTTTCTCCCCCATGTCGCCCGCTCCTACCTTCTGGAATTCGTCTGTATCTACTGATTTCGACAGCCGTGCTGCACGCTCTTGTGCTTCACTGGATTGGGTCCTCAATTTTGGGCTGCGCACACGCGCATCCCAACTCTCCCGCCCCCGTGTGACGCGGGCGTCATCTCTGTATGCTTGCACGATATCTTTGTGAATACCTCTCTGCCATATGACTTGGTGATGGGTTTGGACATGGGAGCATGCCCCTACACGTCCCTGTGTACTGTACCATTGTTATTCCAGTTCCTCATCTTGTATTTAGATTTTAGAAGCCGTGCAATAGAAATATAATGTCCCTTTGATATTTTTCAGCAGAATTCACGGGCGTGAAGCGGAGAGGAAGAGAATCGGATCGCTCACTCATCTAAAGGTTCAGCGCACGCCTCGGAGAGGCCCAATCCATGTCATAAACCTTTGTTTTTAGGCATTTCCGTCCCTCAGCAAGCGGACGCTGTCAAATCGTGGGTTATGCGGGTGTACTGAAAAGGGCAGCTAGTCGACCGAAGTGGTGGGCCGCGCATGCTCTTGTCATTAACCCGATAACTATCGAGTTCAATTATTGCGCTCAGGGTGGAATAAAAAGCTAGATAAGGAAGATTGGCAATTGGAGGGCGAAATCTAAAATTGCTTCTGCTGGTCGGTAAATAAAAAAGATAACAGGACGATGCAGGGCGGCGGGAACAGAAGGGGTGGGTACAGTATAAAACAGGTTGGGAATCGTACTATATGAATGTAAATTGCAGAGGTGAAGAGCACTTTGTGGTCGGCAGTTGAATTCGAAGTGTTTATGACGGTCAATCTGTCGCATTATTTATTTCCAAGAAAAAACTCGAGTCTCAAAAAAAAACTTCGAAATCTCAGAATACTGTCCCATTTCCTTCAATTAGTAGAGTCATGGTCACAAGCCTCAAGTTGTACGAAAATTTTGGAAAGTCACTGCGTCACAAAGGTGATTTTGGCCTTAGCCAAGGAGCTGGGTGAAAATGACGCGACCGGCGCGGCACTGACGCGCATTGACGCGGCGGTGGCTGTGTTTTGATGCGGCAGTGCCGCGCTGCATTTAATGCTTTCCACACACCATCTCTGCCCCCAAATGAAGCTAGATTGAGGCTCATGAATTCAAATACATGACCTGGGTTCAACAAAACTTGATATTAGTTGGTAATACAGGTTTGGAAATGTTATCCCAATTTATGACTGGAATGTGCATTCTGTAGGATTGACAGTCCAAAGGCCCATGAGTGTGTGGAAAAAGCAACTAGGTTCTATCATGTAAAGCTGCAGTATACCTAGGGAAAAGCTATACTGACAGGTAAGCATATATATATAGTTTTCAAGTTTTGATTGGTCTTGCACGAAGCTGATACCTGCTTAATTCCCAGTTAAACGCTGGTTTGAGATGAGAAAGATATAATACACATTCAAACCATTTTACGAGAACAACAAGTCAAATGAGCGGAATAAACAGCGTCTCAAGATGAGGTGCACCATTGTATCTTGGTATAACTGCTCTTTTTGGCTCTAATTACAGTTGAAATAGGTTGATTAGATGCCCGATATCAAGGTGAAACAATCCTCCCTCATATTTGCCCAGCACCTAGTGAGTGCATTGTACTCGAATCCGGACTGTCCTACCAGCGTGAAGTTCTCGAGTCAAAATTCGGGATGACCACTGTATTTTTGCTGCGGCAGGTGTGCGCTGCTGGGAATTTACCTCCTTCTATAGAATCTACTGGGAGCAGGTGTCTATATACATGTACGCGGTAAGGAAAACAAATCAAGTACCCTGGGGAAGAACTCGGGGGGCAGACTAGACCCGGGTGTTGTGTCGTACACCCATATTGTCAAGTCCGAGAGACAGACGTGTGTATCTTGGACTATCCTGTGTGCAATCAAGCAAGTATCAAAGACCCACTCGAGCGAACCACCAGCAAAGCTTCAAATCACAGCTATCAGTAATTCTGCCAAAGCCATTAGAATAAATAGAAAGCAGAAAGAAATGAGACTTTCAAACACGCCGGGGAAGAAAAAACAGGAATTGGAAATGGATTGAGATTGAAATAAGGAGGGGAGAGGAGAAGGAAAGCATCGATGGAGTACGTCATACTGGATGGGTAGAAGGTAGCCTCGGAAGGAAGGATTCTGCAAGCAGTGGAACTGGTCGGTTACAGTGGGTAAATTCGGGGAACGCGGGGTGATTCCCCGGATAGGCACAGGAACGAGAGATTCACCTTGAAAGAGACTGGGACTCGGTGGGCACTGCGAATCACTGTCCTGGAACATTAATTTCTGTGAGTGAATCAAATGAGCATTGCCATTGGTTTGTGTTGGGTTGAGCGATTGATAGTTCCTGGTGCAACAATGCAAAGTTGTCAGCTGTGTCCCATATGCATCGGAAACTAGAAAACTGAATGACAACAAGCACATAGTTTTAGAGGCGCCTCCCAAAATGGCTGACTCGGGGGCAGGGTGCTCTCACTTGAGGAAATGAATTTCAGTCTGAAGGAAACGAATTTCAGTCTGAAGGAAACACGATGAGGAACAAAATATACGAACTTCTATTCCACTGAGAAGGCAGATCCATTCCCATGGTTGAGCCCGACCGCATGACCTGCTGCCTCGCAATCTCCCGTTTATTTCGTACTTTCCATATTGGTTCATAGACTGGAAATGCCTTGTCTAGTCATCTCCCGTTATGAAGAGTGGATGCAGAGCGCGCGATTGCGGAATTACCCTCTCTTTAAAATTACGCTTCTCCGTCTGTCCGAAGCCATTTTAAAGTCCGCTGGTCAGTTGACCCACTGTGATCCGATATTACCCCGTCTAAGCCGCTTTCAAACTCCGCTATTAGCGGAAGCGGCTGCTCGGAAACTTCGCTATCAGCGGAAGGGGATGCGAGGCCGCTTGTTACTCGTATATTATCGAGGTCCTATAAATTAGAGTGTACATGTTTGTTCATCTGCTTCTTTCCCCTTCCGCGTACCAGTCCATTCGTTTGGGTGCCTCGAGGCCGGGTTATTTTTCCAACACCAATAGGGATCAGCAAGCTATGCGCCATGACGTATGGTTCATTTTTAAACAGACCCCATGGCAGTTTCTCAAGCACTCAAAGTCATATCAGATTCATATCAACCTCAATTTGCATCGTCGGAGGGCTCAGTTTCTCCTCTCTCAAAGAAGCCAGTGGCAGTTCCATGTGTCTCTACTACTCATTACTCATGACTCATATCTTAAGCAGATACACTAATTTTATGTGCATCTGTTTACATTCTTTTTTTTCTCCCACACCGCCCCAATAGCCGAGGTACAAATATTTGTTTTCGACGGAGCGCCGACCTAGCGCTCATGTTGAACTTTCAGCATCAGATCTCGAGCTTATCCGAGGCTTGCGCGCCGAATTAGGTCTGCATTTTTCCCATGACTATTCTCAGACGCTGTTCTCTATCACAGTTTGCTCCGGCAAACTCCGCTTTATTAAACACCATTCCATTTTGAGCAGACATGTGGCTCATTTTCATAATTTGTGCGGGAAACCGAACACTATTTTGAACTCGCCGATTCGCCGGCACTGAACTCGTGTTCTCCGATGGAGTGTTCAATAACCGTTGAAAAAGAACACCTTATCTCTTTCCCGTCATTCCTTTCTTTCTCCCCGCGTCCATCCTGCAGAACCTTTTGGATCTGGTACGCTGCTCCTACCTGAGCAAGTTCCGAACTGCAATATTCCCACAAGCCTCTAACCTCAACGGGCCGCCTCAGTCAAGACACGGACCTCATTGATCAAACTGCAAGATGGCGACGCTCAAGGCTTCTGGGCCGTGCGTTATGGAATATTGATGGCTCTTGATCTGCAGCACAGTCTCCACATTCTTGCCATGGAAACGGGCGCTCGGGAATCGAATGCAAGCCATCAATCAGAAGATTCAAGCCCTCAATGCTCACTGTTCAAGTTTCTCGGGTTCCATGCAAGCTCTTGCTCGGTCTCTGTCTCCTTTATTGTGTTACTATGAACTTTCCCCCCAGAATCATGCGCGGATTCCTCACGTCGCAAGCATTTCCCGCCTTGATATGCGAGGCCGCTTCCGTACAAAGAACGGTGCGGAACGAACTTCCTTCCACTCTTTCTGGGAAGCATTTGGCATCGAGCTTACCTCGAGACGGGGACACTCGCGCTCATCGTCACCTCTCCTGCCGAGGGTGAGAGATCCCACGCACGTTTCCGCCGCCCTGTCCGCTGCCGAGGGCTTGCCTTCTGTGGCGTTCCTACCCTATCGGTGAAATCAAACCACCTGTGAACGCAGAATCCCACTCCGTCTGTGATTGCATTGGTCATCGTTCGATGATGACCCCGGAGGTATGCTGCTCCTCCATTGGCAGTTGCTATGCCTCTTTACTTCCAGACCCTTCACGTACCTCGGACCCGCACCTAGTCCGCCGCTGGATATATGCTGACAGCCTCGTCGAGCCTCTCTGTCTGCCACTGTCGCCATTCTCGTGGTATTGTCGGACACCGTCGTCCACAGGTCCGATGCTGTTTCTGTGAAGATCAAGCCGCTCACTAAAGTTGTTTTCTTGCTTTCATTTACAGAAGCATACTAATGCTTGCTTATCTCCGGCCGCAACCTACCAAGCTTCCATCTGTGGTTGCATTCTCTCAACTTTGTGGAATGCTGATTCAAATTTAATGCGTAGGTTCCTGCCCTTCTGTTCCTACTAGTAGTTCATTGTTATTTTGTTGATTCTTTTTACTTTATTCCGTAGATTTGGAATTCATTCATTCATATATGGTTGAGTAAAAAGCAGGCCCTGTTGAGCTGTGCAATTTTTGTGATGAGTTGTCACTGTGCCGGAGCGAAGCAACGGCTTATCTTGTTTCCTTTATCTCTGTCTGCAGATGTTGAATCTGCGGAGAACAATCAGTGTATATCCTACGCCATATACTGGTCTTATGAGAACCCTTGAGGACACCCAGGTGCTGGTTGATAGCTACGATGAAATATATCCTTCTTATAGCAGCTCAGACCCAGCTGAATGCCTAATGCATCAAGTTACAAGAAGATGTTCAGCATCTAGAGGGTATCAAGATGACTTCTTGGATTTTTCTCTGCTAGAGTTGTCCCGAATCTGCTGTGCCTTTCCTTCCTTCGTCCCCTCTGAAACTTACGCGTCGCCTCGTCTTGCCTGTGATCTAACCCACCCATTGTGCCACGTCCCCCTCCCATTCGCGGACCAGGACCTCCGTGCTGTGTGCTTGAGCACCATGCACCTTTATCCAGACCGCACCCTCTCTCGCTCCGTCTTATCTTATTTGGCTTCTCTCGTTTTGCTTTGATGTTGCAGTTCTGTCCGACTCCCAACTCCCTTCAGTAAAAAGTAATTGATTCGTTGGAGTCAGCAAATGTGATAGACATGAGGGCCTAGGAAGCGCTTGTTGAGCGTGGTGATGGTGTGGGGGCAAGAAGAATGTAAATATATGCACATAAAATCAGGGCATGTGGTCAAAGTTCTAGCTATGATTTCTGATTCAAATTCTTCTTCTATTGGTTCAATGTACCGGTTTAATAGAGTCTAGAACTGTTTTGAATGGTTAAGGAAGGCAGGAGCACACAATGTAGAATCAAACTGGAATCCCTCCATATGACTGACATGTCGCGTCAATGTTCGGCGGTAGCTGTGTTTTGACGCGGCAATGCCGCGCACAATATATATACCATCAATGACGCATTATCGGGCCTCAACTACAGTGGAGGACCTGTTCTCGAGTACTAATACATCGGTATGGTCATGAATATCATGTAGCTGACACACTGATTCATTTGAAAAACATGCAATTTTCATTGAGTTGAGCCGGAATGTAAGGGATCATATATATATGTTACAAGTGGTCGACGGCCCGCTTCGCGGGCCGTCTTCCACATTTAGTAGCAAGTATACAGTCAAGAAAATTCAATTTATCATCTGTGCTAAATGTATAATCAAAGTAAAAGCTCCTCCCACACAATATTGGGTGTAGTCGTTGAGAAATCATCCTCGTACTTTAAAATCAAAACATTTTCTGAGTCTGGGACACGTGTCATGGCGGAGTACAGCTGCCCATGAGAGAAAACACCTCGGCGTAAGTCTAGGCCTAGCTTTTGGACTGTCAGACCTTGACAGCCATTGAATGTAGTCGCGTAGCTCAAGGCTAGCGGTATTTGCTTTCTGTGAACTATAAAATTGAAACCATGCGGTTTGAAGTGGCAATTGATCCGTGGGACGTGTAGTCGGCGCTGGATGTATCTCAGTGTTGTTTCTATTGATTTTTCGCTGCTTACCGCATCCACCGCTTCACCGGCAACAACGGAAGGAATCGTTTCGACCTCTACAGTGTGCCGAAGTAAATTCTTTACAATTATTCGCGTGTTTTTTGTTAGTCCTCGGGAGGCGTCGAAATTTCTGGTGAATCTGCAAATTGCACCAATTTTGAGTACCAACTCGTGGGGTGGAATTCCCGGTTCCTGAAGTGCGTTCAAAAACTCCGGGTCATCGAATACGGCTTCGTTTGACCCTTGTAGATCGTCCTCGACGGAGTCGTTACTGAGATGCACATGAGAATGGCCAGGAACTCTGCTCAGAATCGCAGCATTGAATTCATCAACAAAGGTGTTAAATGGGCTCAAGATCGCCCGGGAGATGCAAATTGCCGGATCCGCGACCACGGCGTGAGGGAATACAAAATCGATGAGCGTCATTGCAGATTGGGTATGCTGCAAACACGCAAGGTCGACCCATTCATGCTCGTGATCATCGCCAATGGAATCGAGAAATGCGGAAAACGTGGGATCGTCTCTTTGGCGTATTGATGTTTCCAGTTTTAAAATTTCAAACTGGCGAAACACCGGTTGAGTGCGGATTGATGCGTTGCAGATTGCGGTGCGTCCGCCGAAACGCACAACGGGTGCAACCTGGAAGTATCTAGTTCGAACAAATATATTTTTGACAATACACACCTGGCGAAAGTCTCCGACTGTGATTAGCATTCGACCACCCCAGACTCTGTCTGAGCGTCCCGTCAGCCCACGCATTAGGCGGTCGGCACAGTCGAAGGCCTTGAAATGGAGGCCGCCGATTTCGTCTATAATGTGGCACTTGGCGTTCAGAAGAAGTTGTGCACGATCGCTCCGAGGTCCAACGAATGATGTGAGATACGGATTGTATTCATCAACTGGAATTCCGTAGAGGTAGTGCGCCGTCCGACCACCAGAATAGTTCTTTGCAGCGAAGGCGGAGGACGCAGAGATTGTAACAATTTCGTTCATTTTGCGCAACGCACCAATAACCGGGTAAAGAACGTATGTCTTCCCGCGACCGGCTCGTCCATCAATGTGGATGGGTGGTGGGCTTTCGATGGATGCGAAATACATAATTCGGTCATATACTGCACGCTACAGATTTGAATGAGAAAGGAACAGTTCATCATGTGAGATTAACAGACTTGTTCAGCTGTAAGAGCATCCTTGAAGGCACAAAGATTGGTTGGATCACCACCCCATTGTAGACGCTCTGCATCAACTTCCTGTTGTCTTTCGGCTGGCTCTGGGAGCCCAATATCGGCCAGAGATTTCCCTAGACCTTGGAGCAAGCTTTGAAGGGCGATTAATAATGAGTTGCGAATCAACTCGGGATTCGGTGAAGGAGTCGCTCGCAACATGTTGTCCCGGATGTCCGCACCGAGGGATTCTTCATGAGCCTCCCAAATGGTTACTGCGGGAGTGTCCTCGACTGCCAACACCGCAAATATCCATCGTAATTGTGCAGGCGGGGCTCCGAATTCAAGTATTTCCTCGAACGCCATTATGCCTTCATCCCGATTGTCAAATAGTCCCAAAGCACGGGCGGCTTCCTGATATGTGCTGTAAACGATACCGTCGACTGTCCGCAGGTCAACCCAGTCGTGGGCGCTTCGATGGAGAAGGAGAGCTCGAAGGTAGAAGACATCCCCATGGCGAGGATACACCATCTGAATACGGCAGATCGCCACATGTCCAGGCTGGTAAAAACGGATTCTCATACGTGGTCGGTTGGGATATTCATCCTCCAGAACCTGTAGGGGATGGAGTGCCGTCCCGGGTACATGCTTTTCGAGCCGGCATTTGGACCCAAACTCCACGTAAGTCAGGTTGTCCAATTCAGGATGGCGAGGGCGCGCCATATATCTGACGAGCAGGGTTCCATCGGATTCAGATCCATCCTTCCGCGCCATTTGACTTCGTTGTCGGCCAGGTAAGTGGATTGTCAGTCGTTTTACGCCAGGCTGTTTCTCGGAAATGTGAAATGACGCAAGTCGAGTCGCAGCTTCAATGGAAGACAGATAACGCCCCCGTTCGTAGTCCCGAATTTCATCGATAGGCTTCCGAAGTGAAGTCGATTGAGGATCGGCTGCGTGCGATGGTGCTTTGTGAACCACCCAATTCGTCTCATCAGGAGGTTTGAAAAAATACTTGAACAGGTATTGAAACATCGCAACACCTGTTGAGAATTCAACATTGATATGGCAGTCATATTTGAGAATCAGCCATGGAATATGCGAAACAATAAAGGCATCTTCGGTGGTGCGACGCCGGTGTTGAAAATATCCTACCAGCAGCAAGCTATAAATTTTCAACAGAACAGAGTGAGAAAATGAGAACGAACCACGATCATCAAATGAGGAATCATCTTTGACAGGTTTAGGATACCCGTATTGACAGTGTTTTGGCCATCCACATCGATGGTATGACTTGGCCGGGTCGTGGGTGTGTGTCATATGACGTTTGACAGCCTCGCGAAGTGCGCCCGCCCTCCGGGGTAGTTCTGCGCTGAGGAATTTGTCGATCTCAGCGGGTGTTTTTGGAACATTCTTGAGCGCAACCGCAATGTGTTCATGGGGAAGTCCGCGCTTTTGGAATTCTGTGACTCGAATATGATAGAGGATTGGACCAAGATTTTCGTGAATGTCCTTCATAAGCAACGACAGATATCGTTGAAATACGCGAACGATGAGATCGGGTCGGTCATTTGCGGACTGTCCAGGACGTAATTGAGAAGTGATTTCGGGCCAACGGGGGTTGGTGGTAAAGGTAATGAATAGAGTTACTGCACCGAGAGCTTTCCGGAGAGCCAGACAGTCAGAAATGTTGGCGGCCGCCCACGCAGGTGAATGAATGAATGAAGAGGGCAATCGGATGTCGTCAACAGGTTCTTCATCACCTACCTCCTCAAATTCTTCTTCATCAGGATCAGAATGCTGGTTCAGCCGAATATAAGTGAGGCGTGCTTCCTCAACTGCACTCCATGCATCGACCAAATATTCCCCTGGAGCAGTTCGTTAAGAAGGATTGGAATTGAGCAGTAGTAGTGGTACATACCGGTCAGTCGAGAGAATGTGGACATCTGTTTGCCGTTCATGAAAAAGCGTGTTCTGTACCATCGCATCTGGCTGAACTTTTTTCCATTCGAAGTGAGACGATTTGGGGACCACCCGAGTGTGCCCTCAGGGAGAAGAAGCAGGTAGTGCAGCGGCTCTACAAAAGGGGACAAAATGTCCAGGAAAATGGGCTTGTCTTGTCCTTTCCGCTGAATCACGATTTTGCGGCGGGATGGTGGGGATGATGGAGCGAGGGAAATGATTGCGGCAATCTCCTGACTGGTTCTATCAGAGTGTTCGAGGTGAAGTGCGATATCTTCATCATCGTACATATTAAGATTCTGGAGCTTGTCGATGAACGGATTGACTCGCTTCAGGCCTGCGAGTGTGCTGTGAATCCATGAATCAGGGATGTCCAGCTCCTTTCCCTTTGCAAACATAGCCCAAGGATCATAAATGAACCACCGAATAGCATGCTGGCCCTCCTGCGCGGGAATTATCCGATGATATGTTCGCCCTCCTGCGAGAGTTACAGCTGATACACCGGGGGAAAACTTCATGAAATCGCCGTTGTACACCCCAAGTGCTGTGAGCGAAAAGAGGTTGTTCAATTTACGTGAAAGATCAGCTATCCTCCGGTCATCGAGGAAATCATCCCACTCTTGTGGATAGGGGGGGAGAAGTGGCAGATAATGGGTGCCTTTCGGACCACAAACAAAGCATTTATCATGGATACGTTCTCCAGTTAGAGCCTGTTGCAATATCCGTCAAGCCATAGCTGTGCAAGCGAAAATTCCAGCGCACTTTAATACCACAGATTTTGCAGGTCCTGTCCCAGCGAAGACGGAGTGGCTTCGGTACGGCGGAAGCATTCAATTTGGCGACTGTTTCCCACCAAAGGCTATTCGAAGAATTGGAGCGGGGATGACCATCCGCATCCGCATCACTTTCACGAATTTGTATGCGGCGGATGTCATCGACCATGGCTCGGGAGTTGGCGTGGGACTCGGTATCGATTTGACGAATTTCTGCACGACGGGTATCATCTAATGTACTTCGGGATAGCGTACGGGCTCGTGTGTTGTCAACACGAATTTCGGTCGCCTGCTCCTGAGTTAGTGAAGCACGGGCAGATCTCCTGGCAGTAGTGTTTTGGTGTCTTGCTAAATCACGGGCTGCTGCATCCTCTTTAGCGCGGCGCAGTCTCTGGGTGTCACGCCGAAGACTACGATGATATTCGGCATCCGCAGAAAATGACGAGTCCGATATACCACTCATTTGCTTCAATATAAATCACCAGTCGAGTTCCATATTAAAAAACACATACTGAGAGGAAATGGATGCCATTCGGAATGGTAGGAGAGCCCGGAGGATATAATCAAGTATCAGAAATGCGAGGAGCGAGTGTGATATTCGACTATTCAGGAGACCAGTAGAACTGCCTGAGTGTCAAGATCTCTGCGAGCTACCCCTAACGTTATGGATCCCGCCTGAGTAGCGTAATATGCGGGCGGGGAGTATGCTGTCGTGGACTGTAGACCACCAGAAGTGTAGCAGCAGATCAAGAGACAAAGTGTCTTGAATAAAAATATGCGCAAGCCACACGTAGATTCAGGGGAAGAGTGGATCGAATTACAGATGATGGGAGGGCCGCAAAAGAGTACGTCCGAGTCACTGCTTCAATTTCGGTAGCTGAGCGCAGCTAAGATCACTTCTATCTGTCCGAAGCCTTTTCGAACTCCGCAGTCTCCGATCTAACTCATCCGCCGCGGCCAACTTTGATATTGATCTTACCTTCTGACCTTCTTCGTCGAGTTCGCTAACAGCTTTTGATATCAATCTTACCTTCTTCGTCGACTTCACTAACAGCTTTTGATACTAATTTTATAAAGAGGGTAATGTGGGCAGCTGACTCAAGGGCTTCGTCATATTCGGGATTAGAAGGCAATTCGGGTGCGCCACCGGCACGCCGTATACTTAGGCTTGGTAGGAGGGATATTCTTTTGCTTTTCGATGAGAAGTGGATGGCAAAGAGAAAAAACAGTACTCAGTACAGTTCGGCGAAGGAGCCGAGCAGAGAGCAGAATGGGAGAATTATTGAAGGTGGAAATGCAGTGCGCGGAAAAAGCGGAGCCTAAAAGTACGGGCGGAGCTTAAAGGGCTAATTTTATAAAGAGGGTAAAAATATCGGAGTTTTGGGTCCGCTGACTTAGCGGAGTTTAAAAAGCCTCGGACGGACAGACAGGCCTAATTTTATAAAGAGGGTAACATACTCTTTACGTACAAGTCACCTGCAACGGTCACAGAGTGACATCATCTATTCTTTATCACAAACCACATCGCTCAAGCGCCTTCCGGCCCTCTTCGAGGCTCCGATAGAGGCACGAGCTTCGGTATCACCTTGCCTGGCACACACACTAGGCATTAGGGGACTATAAGATTACACTATTCATCCTTTCATGCTACACTTACGCCTTTATCACGACAGGTCATCACGGCCTATGGTCTGCTCAGTTCTCTGGAATATCCGGAGTTCGAAGGAGTCTGGGAGCACGGAAAGTCCGGCTCTTGCTAGTCTCTTGAAGAGTATAGACAGCAGTCCACCACTCAATAACACTCGGTCCCCCACTAGGAAAAGCATACAACGTTTACCCATTGTGAGTGCTCCTCGAGCCTTACAAAGTGGACAAACTGGGAACGTCGTCCCCTCCTGGCCGGATTCCCCTAGATCGGATTTTCTCATGTCAGACTCCATCTTGGACCGGATATAGTCCAAGTCAGCAACAGCAGGGTTTCAGTTTAAACCGCCCCATGTCCTATGAGACCCCTGGGTTTAAACCGGTTCAAACCATAATGGTTTAAACCAGTTCAAACCATGACTGGTTCTCATATAAAATTTGGCTCTAAACCATCATGGTTCCAACCGGTTTAAACCATCCCAGTTCCAACTCAGTTCAAACCACTGGTGGTTCTAACCGGTTTAAACCACTGATGGTTCTAGCGGGTTTAAACTGTGGTTGGAACCGGTTTAAACCACTGATGGTTCCAACTGGTTTAAACCGTGGTTGGAACCGTTTTAAACCACTGATGGTTCTAACTGGTTTAAACCGTGGTTCCAACTGGTTTAAACCACTGATGGTTCTAACTGGTTTAAACTGTCGTTCCAACCGGTTTAAACCGTGGTTCCAACTGGTTTAAACCACTGATGGCTCTAACTGGTTTAAACTGTGGTTCCAACCGGTTTAAACCGTGGTTCCAACTGGTTTAAACCACTGATGGTTCTAACTGGTTTAAACTGTGGTTCCAACCGGTTTAAACCACCATTCTTTGAACTCAAGATGTTCAAAATGTAGCTTTTGGCACATGAAAAACCATAGTTCAAACCGGTTCAAACCATCATACTTTTTTTTTTGGTTGACAAATGAAAACAAACACAGTTATACTCCATTATTTTCTGCTACTCCAGCCTCCCAGTCAATCCTCACATATGGTTGTTCAGTTCTGATGTGCTGGGCTACATTACCCCCCGCACTGGACCAAGTACCTCCAACATCTGCAAACTTCTTCTCCACATCCTAACACATTTGCCCATACATATTTGCAGTCTTCAATGCATAAGCCTGCTTGCCTGGATCATTGCTGTGATCTTCAGCAAGGGTGATCCAAAAGGTCTCTATTTTGGTGAAACCTTGAGTTGCTCATTGGAACTCTTGTGCAAGATTTTCAACCTTCTCCTGCCAGCGCTCCATATCTGCCTGAGTGTGGTGCCACTGCTGTACAATATTTAGTTATCAGACATTCAAAACACAATCGAACTCACAACCCAATGTGTATTCAGCATCCTCTGGTTCGGACAAGTTTCCATGCTTGCCTTTCCACCAAATCCAACCCTTAACCTTCCCTCCATCACCCAGATTATGGGGTTGATCAACATTTTTAGTGCATAGATCTTCATCTTTCAACTCTGGATACTCAAACCGAGGGTCATCTGGGTTACAGCCTAATGCAATCATTGCAACAAGATGTGCCTTTGCTACGCTCCAGCGCCAGCCTTCCAAAGCGCAAAAAAATCATCTCATTTCAATTCAAAATAATCTCGGGGTACGATTCAATCAAACATGACATATGCAACGAAGGGCGCAGACTCATATTGGTCAAATCTATCGGCGGTGTTACCTACGTAGGTCCTTTCAGATTCCAAAAATGTGGCTTCTACTAAACATCTCCACAAATCCCAGAATGTAAACAGTGAGTAAATGTGTTAATATTGAGCAGAGCAGGATCATGAGCAACCGTACCTGTTCCCAATGTTCAATAAGCGTATATTGCGCAGGACTGGAATCACGGGTGGAAGTAATTGAATGGTACAGTGACCAGCAAGTGATGAGAGGACATCTGGACAGTATTGAACTTGTAAGAAGTCGATTGAGAGGTTCTACCAGAAACACTTTCTTGATCCACCACACGGCGCAGACATGTAGGGAAGACTGAGAATTGGGTAAGCACCGCTGGAAATAGGCCAACTTGAATACAACTCACTTGGAGCCAACCATAAAGCAACAGTTAGTGTTGGGCAGTCTTTATAAACACCATCAATGGGTACCATCAAGTCGAGTTTGGCGAGCACAATTTACCATAGAGCTGCAGGGGTGCGTTGAAAGACTTGAACTCGAATGCTGGCCAGGTGAGAGATAAGACAGTATTCGAATCTGCGTAGCCCCCAAAGGAAGGCTGAAAATTTGAGAGCAGAGGGTGTGCCATAAATCTTGTGTAGACCTCAGTCCCCAATCTTGACGTGGGTGCTTGTGGTCTTGTGGTGGGTGATGTAATGACACGCAGGAGGGAAGGGAAGGCACGGAAATATCAGGCAGTCCCAAACCGACGATTGAGCAGCTGGCATTCATCGGGGTGGGCATTGAGATACTGTAGTGGAGTGTCCAGTTCTCGGGTACAGAGGTCTTTTGAGCAGGCGGCGAACGCGATTAGTAGACATCTGTGGTGGTCAAAATCAAGATGGACATCGCACCATAGAGGAGGATGAGCAAGCAACAGATAGAATCAACAGCGGTTAACGCGATTGGCAGCCAAGTATCTGCTGCTTTTGCTGATGCCATTTCTTGAGATCTGTCTTAAACCCTGCTGTTCAAGCATGATGAACCCAATCTCAACCATATGCACAGATCTAACTAGTTTGAACCATGGTTTAAACCAGTTCAAACTTTTTTCATGTGTCAACAAAAAAACCCTACATTTTGAACATCTTGAGTTCAAAGAATGATGGTTTAAACTGGGTCAAACCGCAGTTTAAACCGGTTCGAACCACGGTTTAAACCGGTTAGAACCATCAGTGATTTAAACCGGTTCCAACCACAGTTTAAACCGGTTCCAACCATCAGTGGTTTAAACCGGTTCCAACCACAGTTTAAACCAGTTCCAACCACGGTTTAAACCAGTTCCAACCATCAGTGGTTTAAACCGGTTCCAACCACGGTTTAAGCCGACTAGAACCATCAGTGGTTTAAACTGGTTGGAACTGTGATAGTTTAAACTGGTTGGAACCATGATGGTTTAGAGCCAACTTTTATAGGAGAACTAGGCACGGTTCGAACCATGATGGTTCAAACCGGTTTAAACCCAGGGGTCTCATAGGACATGACACGGTTTAAACCGGAACCCTCCTACGGTACTCCAAGTACACCATCTCACCCGACCCTGCTTCGGGCATGCAATCACTTTACCAGATGTGTTCCGAGCTCTCGAAGCACATCCTCCTTCCCTCACACATTGTTCTATCGGGCGGTGGCTTCGTGCTGCTGCCTGAGCTCGCCGAGATCCTTACTGATATCGTTCACCCTCTCGGTCAATTGCTCGATCTTGCCATGCGAGACTCTGGACTCCCCGGCATTCAGCCCTTTTGTCATACGGAACTACAGATCTTAACCTGTACTAAAGGGTTGGACATCACTACTCAAAATCAGGTGGTATGGAACTGGATCCACCTCGTTGAGAAGGTGTACATTGCCATGGTGGATCTCAGATCTCTACGGTACGGCTGCCCCATTCATGTTCTAGGTCACGAGCACCCCTCACAGATGCTCGAGACTGTCATAGCGCTCTGTCCCTCGCTGCATGCCAAGCTGCCTGCGGAATTCTTGTGGTCGCTCGACATTCTGATGCTATCACCATCCGCAAACCTATCGGACGCAGTGCATCAGCACTGTCACATTCATAAAAGCGAACATGCACCCTCGTGGCCCCCTGTGGACTTGTGCGCGCCGTTGAGCTGCGCCGAGACCGGGGGGCTCCCGAGTCCACAAGCATCCTTTCCCACGGCAGTTGTTCATGCTGTTACTTCAAGCGATATCAGCCGAAGCATACACTATGCGAGTGCCGCACGCGCACCTCGACCTTCACTCGCAATTGCAGTTACACCAGCGTTTGACGTCCCGTGTGCGAACCCAATGTGTATTCGTCCCAAATTTTTCATGGCCGATCTCGTTTTTGCGTACAACACGGGCTCGGATTCTAGGTGGTCTTTATTCTCCAGAACTACGAGGATCGTCAGGAAGAGGTCGCTGAATAGCTCGGATATTGCGCACCTCCGTAATGACTCGAGCTTACCGTACTTCAGTCAAGTCAGGCTGGAGCAGCCTTTGTTTCTCAGTACTGCAAATGCGGTCCTGGAAATGCAGTGGCTTCTCATCGCTGACAAGCTGTGAATTCGCCCATGCCTGAAAATTAACACTTTCTGGATTTACATTGCGGATACACGCACGTCTGGGTCTATGACGAGTCCCGAGTCAGTAGACCTGGAGCTATACGCTTAAAACCAAATACAGAACTGGTTGCAGATGAGTATCCAGAATACACATATACTCGATGCCTCCGACTAATAAGCCATCGGTTCTGGATCTGACTGTCATACCATAGGCAGGAGGTTGCAGGTTGTCCAAATAAGCATTAAGGAATATAATATCCACTCTGTGCCAATTGTTGAGCTCACAGCAAGTTTATCTTGAACAGGTTCAACATTGTTTATCCATACTTGTAGCGAGACAATGATGTGTTCGATCACGTGATGGCTCCAGAACCTTTCAAACCGCAATGGGCTGGATCCGAATAAGGTACCATAAGCCCATCAAATATCGATTGGCTCAATATGGCAACCGAGTTTGAACCCAATTTAGGAATTGATCTTTCACTTGGGCTATGGAGGGGACCAGGGTGCCTAATTGAAGGCAAAAGACCCAGGGTTCCGGATTTCCAAGAATCATTCAAGGGGCACCAGTAACGAACCCAGGAAATCCAGAATACTAGAACCGATCGGGTGCTAAGTAAAGAACTCGATCGCGTCCGGGATAAATCAGGCAAATAGGTATCCTGCTTAACCAGGACCCGCCTCGACGGTTAAACGGCCTAAAGCAATACTTGGGCTACAGACAAGTTCACGGTGCCCATAAAGAGGTATTTTATAGCTTTATCATATCTGACCATAATACCTCGAGGGACTAATTCGGAACCGACATTTCTAGGATCTAGTTAAATCAGTCAGCAAGGTCTTGGCGATCACATTTCATATACTAAGTCACGGACATGGATACACCGGTAGATGATATATCAAGTTGTAAAGTTATTTTTAGATGTACAGTATATGAGGAGGACAGTCTGTAGGGAGACGGCACGGAATCCTACCCGGGCGCTGAAAGCGGAGAAGGCTAACAGTCTCTCCAGCAAGTAAAGAAGGAACCTCTGGCTTGATTCATTGAGGCTACTCCAATAAAGGACGTGCTTGTATTTTCGAGTTATCACAAATCTATCAGCTTTATTCAGGATAATATCCTTGTGTGTGTGTTTTAAGTGTGCTACGTGTGTTTCCGGATTTGTTGCATGTTGCGTGTCAAACTGGTTCACTACTCCTGTCTTACGAGGTTAGAGTGGGTGACCCAGAGTTGCAAAACTATAAATTGAACCTTGTCTAAGGGCAAACCATTGAGCCTGCTTATAGTGCTCCATGGAATCTTAAAAACAACTGTTCCCGTGTACAGTCGCAAACCGCGAAGCGAAACGGTCGGCATCCTAGCTTCCTACTAAGACAAAACTCTGTGTGGTTTGATGCAGTGATTGTAGAGAACGAGGTTAGTCTTTCCGACAGGCCAAATGTGAGTAAATAACACAGAAGCGAAACAGTTGTAAACAAGTTCGTGCATGCCAGCCACAGAAGTTGGCCATATGGGAGATTGATATTCTTCATCTACGACCTTGAAAACCTCTTTACAGCTCTTTGCGGTACAACAGGCGCGCACTGTTTTTTTTTTTTTTGGCAAGTTTTCATTCCTTTTCATTAGAACAGCTACCCTGAGCTCAATTCTCGACTGTTTCCCCTCAAAATAGGCTCATTCAATTCCCATTGAAAATCCGCAGGTAATGGAATGCCGGTATTTTTGATCATTTTACGTAATAGAAATACTTCTGGAAAGATTTAGTTTTGAATAGGACACCTGTAGCACTCGGAATACTGCACCAATCAGCCTAGTTTTTGGATATGCTATAAATCTAATGTGGCCCAAGGCAACCACATGTTTATTTATATAACGTGCTGAGTAATTGTGATCTAGTCTACACTTTAGTGAAGTACATGTTCAGACACTACCACAAGTAGTGCTGTGCATAGAAATTTGACTATATTAAGCTCCGTAAACACCCACATTACCTAGGGTCACATTAGATGTATAGCATATCTAAACATTATACCAATTGCTGCAGTATTCTGAGTGCTATAAGTGTCCTATTAAAAACTAAATCTTTCCAGGAGAATTTCTATTATGTAAAAGGATCAAAAATACCGGCATTCCATTACCTTTGGATTTTCAATGGGAATTGAATGAGCCTATTTTGAGGGGAAACGGTTGAGAATTGAGCTCAGGGTAGCTGTTCTAATGAAAAGTAATGAAAACTTGCCAAAAAAAAAAAAAACAGTGCGCGCCTGTTGTACCGCAAAGAGCTGTAAGAACCTAGTTTATCTTAGGTCTCTCGTGCGTACATGGGATATTGATCTGTGTAGCAAATGAATGACGGGGAAAGACCTAGATAGCACAGACTCAACAGGAGGTTTTGAGACAATTCCTTTCAGGTAATGTGACTAAATATGATGTAGATTTATGTGCTAAAATCTTGAGCTTGTAATGTCACTTGAAGTGGTGGGACACAGTGTGTAACACTAGTGTTTCGCTTCCGTGTTGCGTTTCGCTTCGCAGTTTGCGACTGTATCTTCCATCGGTACACAAAGACCTGTACTCGGTCGTACTCTCTGGGGTCGTATCTGGAATCACTTGTGGAGTTTGGTTGGTTGTTGTTTTAGGTTTTGTGTTAGTTTTGGGATTTGTGAAATCCTGAACAAGAGCGCACTTTCTTATTGCATTCAGCCCGTCGGATTTGCATATGGTTTTATTTCACCCATAGACCACTGGCACACGTTTCATTACGGCATTCTCATTCACCAAATGCTGTGTATGTTTCCTCGTCGATCGGCATGGCGTATCGATCGGCATGGCGTATTGATGGGGATGCTCCGCGGCGCCAGCTGTGGTGATGAGCTACAGGTTGCCTGGAAGGGGGTCCACGAAAGGTTGGAGATCGTGCAGCGCAGGTTTGTTGAGTCCCACCGAGAGCTCTAAGTGCCCAAGATCGTTCAGCGCTAGCGCTCAAATTTCTTCGTTTACAGTGGCTCAACAAATGCTGCCGCCCGGCGTGATTTCTTCGCACTCGGTGGCAGTGGATATCGCGGATGGAAGCACGCATAGTGGGACGGCTGCGGATTGGGTAAGTAGCCGCGCATCGTGTGCAGTAAAGGTAGTTGTGCGGTCCCCACCTGTGCCAACAATAGCGATCACGACGGCCTCAGCGCCACCTGCAACGGATGGAGTGAGGGATGTGCCAGTCGAAACGGCTCTGGGACACGCACCCGCGGCAACCGTAACCGCTGCAGGGAAGGATCCTACATGTGTATCGCATTCAGCGCCTCCAGTTCCATCAACGCATGAGACTTCTGTAACCGCGGAAGTTGAAGACACGGAGTGCGGGGGGCGAGGCGAAGGTCTTCGGGAACGAGCTGAAGCCTCGCTTGAGGAGCGCGCAAAGGATCTCCCCTCTCCAGCCTCCACGAATGGCAGAAGTAGCGGAGTGCGTTTCAAAGGCCACGTCTCGGAGCTTGTCAGGCGCTTCGAGACAATGGCCCTGCCTACAGCAGTTGAAATCAGGGGGCTCAAGATAAGCTCGTCTGCAACGCAGGAGCTCGCGCCGCAGCACACCATAGAGGAACTCGGCGCGACCAAATCTGAGGGCACCAGCCGCCATGGTCTTCCACCGTTTTCACGCTCCTTGCGAACAACGGTCTCCTTGACCTTCTTCTCTTGCATCTCTTGCTCCCTGCTGCGCAGTTCACTTCAGGCTACCCCGAACCAAGCCTCCTTAGCATCAATGTAAGATGTACGGGGTTAAGCCTAGAGGTGCTAGTTTTCATGGTTGCATCCAGTGTCTTGGGTGCATTCACAATCCTTGCTTATGTGGATGCATCCACACTCTATTACAACCTGCGTGTGCGCAGCTCGTTTTGGGGATTTTGAGGCCCTGCAGGGGCTGTTTTGAGACCAGGAACCAGCCCTTCACACAGGGCATGCTGTAGAAGCATTGGTGAACCCCATTTGCAATCGTTGCCATTAGCCTAGCCTGTATTACGACCTGCGGGTGCGCAGCTCGTTTTGGGGATTTTGGGGCCCTGCAGGGGTGGTTTTGGGACCAGGAACCAGCCCTCCACTCATGGCATGCTGTAAAGGCATTGGTGAACACCATTCGCAGTTGTTGCCCTTGGGCCAACCTGTATCACGACCTGTGCTTGTGTTGTGGGCTCTGCAGGGACTTTTTGGGGCATCACAGGGCTACCTACCTGTCAAATCTGTGCAGTGCCATACCACTTGCTCGAATCCGACTGTGCCTGCACCATCCCCTTTGCTTAAATGGGACTGCTCCTGCACCATAGCAGTTGCTCAAATCCGACCGCACCATACCCTTTTCAAATGTGACCGTGCCAGCACCATATTGCTTGCCCAAATCTATGGGCGATATACTGTGAAATAATTAGGTGCTGGTTCCATGATTTTTGAAA
The DNA here is from genome assembly GCA_014925785.1 of Mycena galopus ATCC 62051. Lineage (NCBI taxonomy): Eukaryota > Fungi > Basidiomycota > Agaricomycetes > Agaricales > Mycenaceae > Mycena > Mycena galopus. The sequence goes on from WIQG01000005.1 coordinate 1,665,613, forward strand.
ACATCTGCTAGGAAATTGGGTGACATCTTGTCTGACCTTGGCTGCATCTTTCTCACCTTGGTTGCATCTTTCATTATGGTCGCACCTTGACATTGGGTTACAACCATTTGAGTCCCATCAGCATTGCTTGTGTTTGGTATTGATCCGCAAATCCCCCGGCTGTCTGCTGGGCTCGGCATCTCCACAAATGCTTCAATATGGGTACAGCAGGGCAGGTCAAGATTCTCTGTGTTCAGAAAAGCCTTTGGAGAAATATCTGTGGCATGCAGATTGAATCCCTTCCAAAATCCACGAACTTCCCATGTTTTGATGAATTAATTGTTAGGAGTGCTATGAAGGATGTTGAGCTCGCTTTCGTGGAACACATAGTTTAAGATACTATTCAGAATGTGCTCTAAGCACCAGGAATTCAATGTGATGCTCTCATGGGGGAGAATTCATCCATTTCAACTTTCGGAACAATATAGCATCATTGTTTCAATCAATGCCATCATAAATTGAAAAATTTCTCCAGACGAAGTCTTTCACATGTGAACCGTTTGAATTGTAGTCCATGTAAGCAGCGGACTGCATCCTAGATGGAAACATGCATCCACTTTCCAAAATGCGATCACTTTAGCACCTTTCTTCCCAGATGCAACCAAAAACACTGCAACCACAGTGATGTAACCATTGATTAATTTTTGGACAGTGTATGTGCGATACAAAGACACTGAGAACAAGACATGTATTCATGTTCCAAGACGCAAACTCTTGGGCAGATTTGTTGCCAGTTGCAGCCCAAAATCCGGCAACCACAGTAGTGTAAACCTTTATTTATTTTTGGACAGTATATGTGCCATATGTTCAAAACGAGTCCGAGCGTGAAAGACTCCCGGTTGCTTAAAAATCACATATGTATCGAGAAATTCATGCACTGCTGTGTTGTGAGTTTCATTTCGGCAGGTGGCTGATCTAATTGGTTTCGTGTCGTAAGCCAGGAGGTATCAAGTAGGTAAGAGCGGCTGTCAGAGTAGAGGCTCGTGACATGAGAAATTGGACAAGGCCTGACAAGGCTACAAATGAGATTTTGTGTGTGTTCTAATCCCTGCCGTACAAGCATCCGGAACAGAGTCAGTTGGATGACCTATTATCGAGCCCAATTTAGGTTTATGATGCAAGATTACTATGGCTGCGAAGTCCGCAAAGTGAGAGAGAACTCACTACTGTTTGTGACAGGATGTCTCTTGATCAGAACCACCACCAACAGCCAGCGCGGCAAGGGAGCCCCGCTCCCATTGTCGGCGCTATACGCTCACGCCCCCGGACGCCACTGTCAGCTCGGACTCCGACGAAGGCTCGCCGATGCCGGAGGTCACTAAGTCCTCCAACACCCGCCGGGCCAGCCCAAACTGGAGCCTCTCCGCTACGACGCCAACATCGACTCCGACATGCCCGCCTCAACGGCTCCAGTGCCTAGCGCGGCGGCCACGGGCAGTAGTGTTGCTCTGGTGGCCTGGCCACCAGAACACGTACCCCTCCTTGCCGCCCTCAAGTCACTTTTGGCTCCGGCTGTGGCGACGACAACTGCACTCCAGCTGGAGGGTGAGGAGGTTCATCCCTACCCTCCCACCCTCCAGGCCCTTGTCCGCACTTTGTGCGCACGAGCGAGCCTGTCGCCCCCCATGTCAACACTAACCTTTGCTAGCGTGGCAGCTGCTGCGCCGCTTACGACGCCTGTTGATTCGCGATCGACTACACCGCCCCGCGTACTGCGCTGAACTGTCTGGAATTGAACTATAACTAAACACCGCACTTTTCGCACTTTTCGGAATAGTCTGATTACAGTATAGGCTTATTGAGAGCTAGTATACGGTCTCGGTATAGCTCGCAGGGTCAGGATCACAGAGTAACGGGTACAAAGGGTAGGTGACTACCCTGCGGACTGGCAGTGCTCGCCTCGAAAACCGTAGAGGAGAGTGTGGCCCACAAACCTCTAAAGAGACTATTTCTGGAGCTTATTTCCACAACGAGAAATAAGCCGGAGATACTTACAATGGGACATGCGGGAATAAGCTTATTTCTGCTCGGCTAAAGGCGAGGCCTTTCATGTGATAGGCGTGCGAGACTCGGGGAAGCTCATACCGGAGGAGTTCCGGGATAAATGAAGGTCGGTTAAGACAATCTGATGGGATTGATCTTATTCCGAGGAAGCGAAGTTGGGAATAAGAAACCTTTCTGGGAAAAGGTTACACTAGGGGTATCCACGGAAAGCTGGAGGCCAGGGGAATACGATCCGATGGTCAGGAGCTATGGGAAAGGGGCAGGAGACGAAAGGAATAGACGGACGACGTGATATCAGTCAGCCAGGGGACTGGTGTTTTCAAATATCCTGGATGACAAAAGCCGCATGGTCGGGAAATCAGGGACTACCTGGGCACTGGCCAATGGCAATACACTCGCAGCTATTCCTCCGACGGATAAACGGGAAAGAAGGGACGATCTCGAGCCATTTTACTAATTTCTGCTTGGTTTGAGGACTTCATATGATTTTGGGATTTGTATAAGTAATTGGGACATTATTACGAGTAGGACACAGAATCCCCTTGTACTAGTAGGCATAACGCTTGCGATTTGGGCTATTTCTGGGGTTGGCGCAGTGTGTATCGTCGTTGGACTTTAACATTGGGAAACCTTTCTGGTGGAATAAGAAGTTGATTACTGGAAACGTCTTAGGGCATGATTGAGGCTACATAGTTCTGGAATCGAAATTGTTTTATCGTCATCATCATCGCTCATCGTCAAATCGTCAAATTGTATCGCTCATCATTCATGGTTCATCGTTAATCACCATTGGGTTCTCTGGGAAATAAGCTTTCAGGCATATATCCTCGTGGAAATAGTCTATCGTTCGCCTCTAGGAGCTCTCTTGCGCGTCTCCAGACACAACCACCACCACACACACAACACTTGCTCGTCTCATAGCTGCGAAGCTCTTAAACTATCTTATTTCCATTGCTCGATTATCTCTCAGGCCAATTCCTGGTGATATCTTGTAGTGAAGGTTCATCTTTCTGTGGGAATCTTATACCTTCCCTTCAACCTATTGTTAGGCCCTGTACAAGGGACTACCACTCGTCCGTATCAGGCCATATGGTTTTAACATCCTTGAAACACAGAGGTCGGAATTCCGGAAGCACGCTCAAGGCACAGGGAAGTCCCATCGCTCTTGTTCTTTGAGAGGATTGTTTTCTGGGTTCTTAGTAAGGTGGACGAAAAAGGAGGGTCGCATTAGAATTATCCAGGAGTCTGAAACGAGAAATGCGGCGTACCCAATGGCTCAGATATTATACTCGACGGAAACACGCTGTAGAACAGGATTGAGGTATGGAAGTAGCCAATTGATTGCTCGGAAGGATGGAAGGAACAAAGGTTAGGGTAGATGCATGTGTCATGGATTTCGAGCAACAATACCAATGGAAATTTGAGGCCTCGGATTTGCATCGGTCGACAGCTGAGGTCAGGATATCGAGCTACGGGCGAGACAGTTTAACCCCACTTTGGAATGTTGTAGGGAATTGAGAAACTTGATGTTTGAGGTGTTTATTCGGCTTGAGGTTGAACCAGCCTTGCGATCGTGAGCATTCACCATTGAAAAATTTGAATCTTATCCCATTGGTCGTCCTACGCAGTGGAAAGAAGGACGAAGGTGTGGAGGAGAAAGGGAGAAACACCCAGTCACGATCTTCGGAAACCTTCCCGGTATTTGTGGGATAGCCATCCGCAGTATCTGTCAAAGGAGAGACTGCCGTTGCGAATCGGGCAAACTAAGCCGGTTATAGGTGGAATCTGCAGACAGGAGAGCGCGAGCAAGCCGAATGGAGACTGGACCTTTATAGAGATTGCAAATAGTTGAGTGCCGTTATTGCGCATTCTCCGGCGGCTGCGGTGGACTGCGCCTTGGTAGCAACTCAAATTGCCAGAAGGAAAACACAGATGGAGACAGAAGGAGTTGGCATAAATGGGGGAAAGCGCAACCATGTCCAACTACAAGCCAAGGTATGTAGTTGTTAAAGAATGGTTAATTAGTGTGCAGAGGAGGAATGAATATAATCCCGCTCATTCTGCTTGGCGGATATCTGGCTGCCTTTCAAACTTATACCATTTCTGTTACTCATTATAAAATATTCAATTCATCATTGTGATCCCGCGCTGCATACATTGAATTGAGTTTGCCGCAACGTCGGCACAGCATGCGCCGATCTGGTTCCCATCAAAGCCGTCGGCTAACCAGTCGCACTCGGGAAGCCGAGTCGTACTTTTGTCCATCAAAAGTGCGACTCAAACCCATCAGTGTGACTCAACGACTCCCACTCCCACTATTCTTGTATATACTCGGTGCGGGCCCGGCTCATGGTCATTTCCACTGGATAAGATCGGTCTGCCCAGATGGAATACAGACCCACACATGCATATGCTGTGATTCGGTCTCTGTCGGTTGCGGTATTGGATGAGCGCCGAGGGCGCAGGAGGGGCGGAGTGAAAACGAGAAATGATCGTGGCTGTGCGAGAATTTATGGTTGTTGATTTCGATATCAATTTTCGACTCAATTCAGTGTCCGCCCTAAGGCCTTAAATGAGAGCGCTCTCATCTTTCGGGTGAGTTAAGGTCTTAGGCTCATTTAAGGCCTTGGACCTTAGGTCTTAGGCCAGGCCTTAGGTCCAAAAAAGAAAATATGTTCTCAGACATAAAAAGTGATGATCCGGATGATCGTGGAGTACCAGCTCTTCGCTCACAGTCTACATGAATAATCCCATTTAAGCTCACTCTGTAGCCATTCCAGAGGGGAGTTCTCAAATTGCTGCAAAGGTCAGTGTTGTTTGAGCTCTTCCAGCTATGATTTAACCAAAATACATCCAGGTGTCGGGCAATATGGCATTAGACAATAGCGAGGAGGAAATCTCGGCGCTGGTTGACATGAAGCAGGTATTCATGCACTGATTTCTGTTTTTCTTCAACTGATTGACACATTGGTTCAGGACTCCTTCCACCTCAGGCTACCCGACCTGACCCCCATAGGGCCAAATTTTTGAGGGTAGTTAATTGGGCCTATGGGGGGTGTTTTTAAGTGGGTATCCCATGCCGCATGGGACATCCCATGCTTCTTACTATTTTGCCTTGGACGTCCCACAGGTATTCTATGGGACATCCCATGCAGGTTCAAAATCATGCTTGGGATATCCCACTGGCCCATTTGGCAGGTAAGACCCCTGGGACCAGCCAGGGAGAAAAAATGCATTTTTGGGCTCATTTATGCACCGTTTTGCATGATCTATAGTGATTCCTGAAGCCCTTCGCCCGGGCTCTCATACCATGGTGTAGCAGGTGCATTAGGGTGGCTTTTTGTTTAGCCTTATATCCTGGCCCGCACACAGTCAAATATTGGAATACGGGCACCACAGCCTGCACGCGCGCTTGAAATTCGGGCTGCCTGCACGCGCACTCGAATACTGAAATACGGGCACCGCAGCCTGCACACGCACTCAAATATTGAAATACGGGCTGCCCGCACGTGCACTCGAATATTGAAATATGGGCACCGCAGCCTGCACGTGCGCTCGAATATTGAAATACAGGCTGCCTGCATGCGCACTCGAACACTGAAATACGGGCACTGCAGCCTGCACACGCGCTCAAATGATACCACATTACAGGTACGTTGGCCCACACTCAGACAGATACCGCAAAATAGGTACGTTAGCCCGCACTCGGATACTGCAATACAGGTGCACTGACCTGCACTCGGATACCGCAATACAGGTATGTTGGCCCGCGCTCCAATACCGCAATATGGGTACGTTGGCCCATGCTCGGATACCGAAATAAAAAAAAGGCCCACGTAATACAGGTACGTTGGTGCGCTGACACTCGGATACTGCAATACAGGTATGTTGGCCCATGCTCCAATACCGCAATATGGGTACGTTGGCCCGTGCTCAGATACCGAAATACAAAAAGGCCCACGCAATACAGGTACGTTGGCTCACGCTCAGATACCACAATACAGGTTCATTGGCCCACACTCGAATAGTAAAATATGTGGCCCAGGTCTTGTGCTATTTTTGCAGGCCCTTTGTTACTTGACAGAGTTAACTTGAGTCGTCTGAACCTTCCTTCTTTATTTTTTTCTTCTTCTCAATATACCATCGCACCCAAGTCCTTTAATTCAAGTCCTTTAATATGCGCCCAAGTGCTATTTGAACTCGTATAATCCCTCCCGACTTAATGATCACCCAGCAATACAAGTACAATATTTCCAAAGTAAACCCAAGTGCTATTTGAACTCGTATAATCTCTACCGACTTTATAATCACCAGAAATATGGGTACAATATTTTCAAACCAAATAAATGGGATGTCCCATGCGATGCGGAAAAAGAGTGGGATGTCCCTCACACTTAGAAATGATATGGGATGTCCCATATGTTCACAACAAATACATGGGATGTCTCATGCGATGCGAGAAAAGAGTGGGATGTCCCTCGCACTTAGAAAATAATATGGGATGTCCCATATTCTCACAACAAAAACATGGGATGTCCCATGCGATGCAGAAAAAGAGTGGAATGTCCCACGCACTTAGAAAATAATACGGGATGTCCCATATTTTCAAAACAAGTACATGGGATGTCCCATGCGATGCGAAAAACAAGTGGGATGTCCCTCGCACTCAGGAATTAACGTGGGACATCCCATGGTTTCCAACCTGAACCATGGGATGTCCCATGTGATGCGAAAAAAGAGTGGGATTTCCCTCGCAGTCAGGAATTAATGTGGGACATCCCTTGTTTTCAAACCCGAACCATGGGATGTCCCAAGCCTGCCAAAATGAATGGGACATCCCATAATAAACAACTTGGGACGTCCCATATTTTCCAACCAGACACATGTGGGATGTCCCATGTGAAGCAAAAAACGAGTGGGACGTCCCATGTTCTCAATAGATCCCTTGGGACGTCCCATGGCTAACGTGGGACGTCCCACCAGCTTTCAATTTAAATTCCACCGGCATAATATCAGATCTCACATAACCAACCAAGGTTCAATTCCGCTGTCCGTTGTTGCCATTTTTGGCTTTGCCCACTCAAGCAACCAATTTCCAATACAATACGACTTGAGCATAACAAAAGCTAAGGCATAAATGATTTGCACAAAGAAGCATAGGCATAGAGTACATAAATCATACGTAGGTACGTTTGTAATAGTGACGGTGACTCAATTGTAATTAACCACAACGTTGAGGTGTATACTCCTCTAAACCTAAGATAGTGACGTCCTTCTTGTAACACTCGATGTCTTGCTCGGTCGCCAGAACCGGCGTACACCTAGCACCCATACGCTCCCATCCTCCAGCTTCCTCGATAAACGTGTATGAATCCGCACGGGAGGCGCGATCCGTGTGCTTCAAACACGTCACATAAAAGATTCGCCCCGGCTCTTGTCCCTCGACCATAAATCGCATTTTGATGAGGTCGTCCTCTCCATCGAGCGTACGCCGGTGTTTTGGAGCCCTGTCCGAGGCCTCTGCGCCGCCATCATGGAGAACTTTCCGCTTCGAGCCCCCGCCAAGACCAACTCCACCGCTCGCAAGCGCAGGCGCGTGGGTACGGGAATTGAGCTGCGCCGCACAATTCAATTCTTGTTCCCGGGCTACAAAGTCCATGCGGGGCAGTGCTGTGTTCTGCTCGACTACTGGGACCAAGGCACGCGAGTTCGTAACGTGGTTCACAGGGCCGTAGTGGAGCGGTGTAAGAGCGAGAGTCGGTCTTCCCGGAGTAAGAGTACAAAGAGCCAGCGTGCAGCGCAGGGGGAGACCGAGGGCGCGAGTCAGGCTTCGCGTAGTAGGACCGGGAGGCTTCAGTGTGAGGGGCGGGAGAATTAGGTCGCGCGCCGCGGTTCAGTTCGCCGTAGTCGCGGGCTGGACCAGCGCGGGAGTCGTGGTCCGGTTCGGCGTAGTAGGGGAGAGATGGGCCAGCACGCGATTCAGCGTAGTGGGGGTGGGATGGCCCAGCGCGCGAGTCGCGGTCCGATTCGGCGTAGTAGGGGCGGGATGGCTCTGTGTGGTACCAACGGGATGCTCCAGCGCGCCGGGAAGGCGAACGAGGCCGAGGCCGATCAACGGGCTCAAGCTCGGGGTGGGGCCAGTGGGAGGACTCAATGTGGTGGGGAGGGGAATGAGAACGAGCACGGGAGTTACGTTCGTTCGGGCACTCGAGCTGAGGGGGGCGTGAAGATCCAGCGCGGACATCTGGACGGTCTTCAGCTGCGCGCGAAATCCCGTCGCGAGTCTTGGGGATTTTTCCCTTTCTCGCCTTACTCACCTTCTTCTGCGCCTTACTCGCCGTCTTCTCAGCAGTCTCGGCCTGCTTCTTCACGTCGCTGGCGAACCCTTCGCTATCTTTCACCCGCCGCAAAACCACGCCTTCTTAGTTGATGATTACAGGTATCTCGCCCTGCTCATCAAGTGGCAACTGTCGCTCGTCTGCAATTGCCGCGTTAGAAATCACGATTCAAAGTTCCAGCGACCAAGTCCGTCACCTACCATCATTCCAAGACACAAGACACATAATGTTGTCGTCATCGTCGCTGGTGCTCGAGCTGGCGTTGGCTTTGACAAGCTCGTCCATGAACGTCTCAAATGTCGCCGACTTGATCTTCTTCAGCGAAAATGCCGCGCTGCCGATAATCTGGCTGGCATCGCGTAGGGCTGTAGGGTAGTTGATAATACGGCATTTACCCTCCCGGGCCGCATCGATGAACTTGACGCCCCATCTCATTTGGAATCGCGTCTTGTCCAGGTCTTGTCCAGAGAGCGTCCCTGTGCAGCGCAAAAATTCCCTTGCTCTCGCGTGAGTCTTTATTTCAAATAGAAGTAAAATAAATCCACGGACACAGCTGCCAGGCGACAATGGAAGTAAACTGTCTTCGATAGGCATCCCGCATTGTCTCGCCGTCCTGAGCATCGAGGTTTGGGATGGGGATCCACAGTGCCTCGAGCCCGCGCTTTCTCATCTCGATAGTCCTGCTGTACGGTCAGATCAGAGAAAATTATCCACCCACCACACGAGACGCACCCAAAAATATGTTCTTGATCTTTCACCTGCTGATTCAAGTTGTGGTGCTGGAGCCTCCGCATTTCTTTGAAGTCATCGCCCGCACCGAAGACGAAACTGGCTTGGCCGTCTGGGTCGATGAGGTAGCCCCACATATGCACGTTGTACGTCGACAATAACAGTGCCGCCTGTACTTTGTGATCGGTTAACTCCACTTAACAGGAAGAACGGGCAAACTTACTAGCTGTGTCACCGGCTTCAGCTCCGATTTCAGTTTCGCCTTGATCTTGTTGTTGTCTCGCAGCGCAGCAACTGCGTTCTCCGTCACATTCCACCCCTTCAACCACGGTAGGCGTTGGTACACGGCCTCACTGTCCGAGAGGAGCTCCTTCGGAAAATCGTCCCCTACTCGGCACGCCGTGACGAAGGCTGCCCGAGATTGCTTGGAGAAGTTGGCTTCCCTCTCTAGAATTTCTGTGTCACCCGGTGCACGATGAATCGAAAAATGCGTAAGACTTACTGTCTTTGGAGATCAGCTCCCCGAAATATTGCTGCCAAACATTCCAAGCACTCGGTGTGTGCCCGGTTCTTATGACGGCACCCAGCTCCTCGTGTAATGTAGTGCTCGACTTCCCGCAGCGTTTCGCGAGGTCGTCGACGGCCGCCATGAATTCATCGTGAGCTTGGTACAGAAGCTCTTTGATGTCGTCTGGAATGGGCCCCCTCGTCTAACCCTTGTCGTCTGAATTTCCGTCCTCTTCCCCTTCCTCTTCGACTTCGTCGCCGTTGACGAGGCAGTCGTCGGACTGAAAGCCGCTGGTGGGCTGCGTTGCCTTCGCCTTCGCCTTCGCCTTCCCCCTCCCCTTACGCCCACCTTTCCCCGTCTCAACCGCGGCCTCCGTCTCCTTCTGGGTGGTCGCCATCTTCCCCTTAGCCTTGGACATCTTCGCCTTCTTCGATTTCTTGGTGGGGGTGAGGACATCGTCAAACCCGCGTCGAGCGACTTCGTCCTCAAACTCCTCCTCATCCTCCTGGTCCAACTCCTCGACTGCAAGCGCAACAGGCATCCCGCGCGACTTCTTCCAAGTCCTGGCCTTCTCCTCGGCCGCCTGCCCCATCTCGAAGTCATCACTCGGGTGGCTCAAGTCGGATTCCTGAGGCGACAATGGGACTTGAGGCGATGAAGGTGGTAAACGGGAAGAGGAGCGCCCACGAGGGGAAGGCGAGGTGGAGTGGCGGGAACAGGAAGAGGCCGCGGAGTGGCTGCGGCGGCGAGATGACGAGTCTCGTCGCTGGCGTCCACGAGGGGGAGGTGAGGCGGAGTGGCGGCGAGAAGGTGATTTAGGGGATTCACGGCGACGCGAAGGGGACTCCGAGGGGCTTCGCAAGACACGCCCTCGTAGGCCAGGCGAGGGGAAATCGTTTAAGTCGAAATAAGGGTCGTCTTCTTCATCGTCGACCTCGACATAACGCAGCGCATCTATGTCGGGGAATCTGTACATGCCGTCTGAGTACGGCGCGTCGCCGTCGTCGTCGTCATCCAGCTGATGTTCGAGTTCGAGTTCTTCGTGTTCCTCCTCGGCCTCTGGGCAGTGCCACTGCTCCTCTGTAGCCGCACCGGGCTGCTCCTCCTCTTGCGCGAGCTCCTACTCGTCACTGTCACTGCATTCAGCGGGCCTCTCGGCCGATTAAAACGTAGGCGCGTTGATGTCCGCGGAGTTGATGCCGAGGTGGGTCTAGTCGCTCATAGGCGCCTAGACAGCGCCAATCTCGGCTAACTAAACACAGCCTTGTCTAGTTCCCTTGAGGCGCGCGACGGCGATGTGGCGTTCAATGGTCGAGGGACTTGTACGCGCCTCGACACACTCCTTCTATGTGTGCTAGCAAAACTGCCCTTGAGGTGCGCATATACCAGGTACGCATTGAGTGGCGAGGCGAGTCGGCGACACTGTCACACGGCCTTAGATCATTGCGGCATGCAATCACCATTTTGTCGCCGCCATCGCATGTATTATGTCTCTTTAAAGCTTTCGCATTTCTCTTTGAAGAATTTTGGTCCCCACGGCGAACAACGGCTCAGGGATGGCGGCAGGGCAAGCGGACAATTTTCGTGGCTCTTCCAAGTACCACCACAATGTACCCTTATCCCTACGCTTCTTGGCCAATGCCACACACTGATTTTTCGATAAACCTGGCCCCTCTGCAACCGGACCCGTCAAACAGAGAAAGCGGCGAGACCGCACGCTCCCAATATCTCCCCCGTGCGCAGGCTCAGCAACAGCTTGGCCATGGACCCCCTCCTGCGTGTGTTTTGATCAGTGCAGCTGAATGATGAATTATTCCTTACATCTTTCAGCTCCATGCACCACCCCAGTATCGCTGGAATCGCAAATTCGTCCCTGGCTCCAGGACCACGTTCCAACTCACTCCCAGACCAAGCCTTTGCTACTCGCACCTCCGTTCCGGACATTGGCGCGATGCTCGCTGCTATATCCTTGCAGCAGAATCGACATGCGGGACAAAACCAAGTCCTCGCGGAACAGAACCAGGCACTCGCCGCACAGAACACGACACTTCAGAGTCGTGTGGATGCCCTAGAACTTGTGGCCTTGCGAGCGCCGGACTCCGATGCTCCTCAAATCGATTCACGCATGGCAGCAGCTTTGCGCAAGAAGAAGGCGAAAACAATTCGGCGGCGGGAGAAAGCAAACGAGGGGATGATAAATACCGACACTCAACCCTCAGAGAACGACCCTGTGGCACCACTATCCCGCGCGTCTGACCTCACCGGCAATTATCTTGGCGACAAGACTCTTTCAACACCACAGGCAATTGAGGCGCGACGGGTGCTCCAGGCGCGTTCCAATTATATGTCTCCTATGTCGCCTTATTCACTTATTCACTCAGATACTCTCAACCCAGACCTTTCGGGAGGTGTGCAGCGTCTCCTCGAAAGAGGCTTGGCCAGATCCTCACCTTATCCGCCTCAACGAAACCACGGGCGAAAGGTATCCTACCCCAAACTTCGACGCCCCCGTAACAGACAGCGGTAACTCACGTCTGATCGGTTTGATCGCGCAACGCATGGACCAGGGCCTCCAGGCATGTAATGTGGTTTTGAATCGTTAACATTGCTGACGACTTGCACTCAGGATCGATCTACCCATCCCACAGCCCGCGCTGACTCCGGCGCGACCTGGGATCTTCGATTCCTTCGAGAATTAGCCAAGAAATCGTTTGGAAACCTGAAGCCGGGGTGGCGAAGACAAACCAACCCGCAAGTTGCTGCGCGCGCGCAGCTTGAGGGGCGGTCGAACCGGCGGAGGCAACATCGCATTCTGGTAGGTACCACACATTAGAGCGCCAGTGCAGTGGACTGATCCAACCTCGCAGAAAGTAACACAAAAGACATCCGTTCTCCGCGCCTTCGCTGCCCAACACGGTGTTGATCCCGAGGCCCTCGCGCGCCTTTTACACGAGCAGTACGAGTCTGACGAGGAATCGGGGCCTGAGGACGATTCAGACGAGAGCAAGGACGCGTGGAAGATGCGAATGGCGAGTAGCTGCGGAATCACGGTGACGTCGCGCTCTGCCTTGGCGGAGTTGGACTTTGTTGAAGTACTTGCCCCGGAATGGCGGTCGGACGTCGTAAGTTCATTATCTACTTCCAACTTGGCTTTGCTGATGATCCTAGCTATCGAACGTCTATCATGCGCTTCATAAATACTGGTTTTCTACTCTCAACGCTCGTGAGAGGAAGCAAATTACCTATCTTCGTGCCCGGACGACGCGAACCTCTACGCGTATTCCTGATGTCGCTCCATGGAATATTGCGATATCTATTCCGTGGCTTGAAGCCAATCGTTTGCTACCTGACAACACCTTATTCCTTGCTGACTGGAATGCGCACGGGAATCCGTCTGGCCTCGATTCAACCTTTTTCGACAAATTTCGTGATACCCAGGTGGACGGAAACGAAGATGAGCCTGACTGGTACGTCGCGGATATAACACGTCTCGCAGCGTCGACCAGCGCGTCAAGAGATTGATAAATTCAAGCCTAATACCCACACCTTTTGTATATACCAGACGTTCGAGCCTACTTTACTTACACTACTGCGTCCTCTATAATGTCCGCAAATCCATACGCGTTGATTGATGTTGGAAACTTGGAAACGGATCGAGTCAGATAAAAAGTATCGAGATGTAGAGCAGCGCACCCGATCCATGGTCGCCGTAATCCAAAGTGGAGGGTCGACATGCGTGATTCTATCTCTACACAACTGGCAATGAATCTCGGCCAGCGGAATTATCATCAAGGGCTCGCTGCGAAGCGGATCCACGTATTGATCTAACTCCCAGGTCTCGACACCGAGCTCCGGGCTGCAGCACAAGTTAAAGCACTCAGGAGAGGTTAACAATCGAGGATTTGAAATTACTCACTAGTCATCCCAAACAAATTCCGGGTTATCGAGGGGGGTGAATTTTGAGGGCTTCATCCAGTTGACTGCACACAAAAGGGTGTTGGTGTTTTCTAGAACACCGTCCTGCTTGTGCATAAGAATGGTCTGAACGACCCCAGCATATCGTTTGTTATGTATCCTCGCTTGTATGATTGCTGAGCCAGCAGACTTGCGCTTGGACATCGAAGTTGGTGTGATGCGACGCCCATCGAGAAGAGCGTAGTGATAGGTGGTTGCACGGATGTTGAGTGAAGATGTATTTGGGGGCGGATTATCATCGAGCTCTTGATGAACTTGAGGTTGTGCTTTGTTGTAATATAGCTCTAGCGCTTTCTTCAGGACATCATCCAATTTTTCGGATGTTTGAGCGATGTCGCCAGCCTCAACGCGAGTTGAGCTTCGTTCTGTAAAACACGCGAGTTAATTCTCTTTCTATGCATTTGAGAAATCGTTTTTCTTCACCATCTCGCACAGCATCTTGGATGGTTCCAAAAGCCTCTCGCACGTCGTCGTTCAACTCTTGGAGAAAGTCACGCTCCAGCGTTGGGAGATCAGACCGCGCGCGCATGTTGTCTACCTGAGATTTGACATCAAGGAAATTCACACCCGAATGTGATTCACTGGCGTACCACGCGGTCGAAGCCAGCCTTTCGATGAAACTCGCGCATCATGGAGACTTCCAACAGCCCCCCGTCCAGTTATTGCTATTCAGGTTCTTCAGAATCTTGTTGAGACGTTCCGTAAGGAATGCCCAAAATGTGTACACAGGGCCAAAATCGAGGATCTGGTCCGGAATGTGCACCGCCCAGTGGTGGTTTGGTTTCATTTGGTCCTCTCCATAAAGCTGAAGCATATTCAGTGCTGAGCGGAAAGAGTCACGGAACAAACAACATACACTTGAAAACTCCAAGAGATATCTCTGGAGGAGCTTTCGCGCGTTTGGCACCTGATCAATCCGGATTGAGCTCCCCACCAGGATTTTCAGTGCCTGTGCAAATAAGAGAAAATTGGTCTCCTCGCCTCGTACCATCCGCGGAGAAGGAGGTGTGGGTTCTTCACTCTTGTTACGCCGTCTAGACTTGCGCCATGCCTCTTTTTCAACTTCAAATTTCTGCATTGCAGCTTTGTGCAATTCTTCGGCGTCCTTGATAAATGTATCCCTTACCATCGGGATCTCCAATTGGTTCAGTGAACTTCGAGCCTGGACACTCAAGAAAAAACATACAATCATCGCCCAAGGACCAGTTACAGCAAACTTATATTCGTCCGCAGTCAGGGAGCCTCCGGCCGGCTCCCCGACTCTCAATGGTAGACGGCCTGCCCACAACGGGGCTTCAAACTAATAGACGTGAATAAGGAAGTGATATTGTTGGGTCAGATAAATTCACCGTTTCCAGGAAGTCGTGAATCATGTGAAGCTCTCGGTTTTTGCGTGTGGTATCGGCACGGAGGGTATTCGTCTTGATCCATTGACCATACCATTGCGTCTTAGCAATGCCTGTAACAACAATTCAGAGATTTTCGCCGTAGCGAACATGGGGTTTACACACCCAGTAGTAAATTGTGCATGGGGTCCACTACAGAGAATTTCACGATATCAAAATAATACAGGCGGGCGAACTCAGTCCATCGTGTGCCGTGTTCGGAAAAGAATTTGTCTCGATCAGCATCTGTCGTAAGTGCCTGATACTGGAAACATAACCTGCGATGCTCTTCGCCATCTCGTGGGGGGTATTCTTAACAAACTTGTAAGTCCATCTCCGAGAAAGATAAATGACGCGAACCGTTGCGCAGGGACTTGTCGCTGAACATCTCATCACGAGGGACATGACACTTGGTGCACGGTGCCTCCTTATGACTGTGATCCGCGAAGCCGCACAGCTTACAGAGGGCAGGGTGATCGGCGATGATTCCAACTAGAGCAACGCGCACTCGGATGCCTAACAATACTCAAGTTGTCAACATAAAATCACTCGTGAGTCTTGGAAATGTACCGTTAGGGTGCTCCGGGGGGTACACCATTATTCCGTCATCATACAGCAAAAATAAATTGTCCACAGTCAGTTTTAGATAATTTTGCAGCTGTTCAGATGTCGGTTCGGTTGGACCAGGGGTCATAGTGTTGAGATTCAAGTGCTCGGCTCGATATCTAGAATGTGTCTTGGGATTTCAATCCGAATGAACAAGTGAGCATGTACGCACTTCAAGTGATTTTCAAAGTTCTGTATGCAAAAGCTCATCGCACAGGATGAGTGGCTGGGACCGTAATTACTGGTATTCCGTCCGAACCTTGAATTTGTGATGAGTATTTGCTTGAGCAGAAGACATACTCTTACCAATCCAAGCTGAAGGTTACGCCGAGGCGAATCTCCTCGTCACATTTACCACCAAAGAAAAAAGATTCTCCATCCGGCCCTTTAATAGTGCGCCACACATCGGCATCTTGCATCGTTTTCAGCTCCCCAGGCACTTTTACTCGGCTCTTCCAGGCGGCGACAGCGGAAACCATCCCAGGTCGAGTGAACAAGCGCTCAAGACTGTTCGATAGTGATTGGATGGGTGCTACAACATGAGGGGATCGCTTTGGCGCCGTGTTTCGCTGCCCTGGATCCAGTTCGACAGCAGAACCTTCGAATACCTGGCGGAAAATATTCTCGGTCTGGGGACGAAAAATCTCGGTCTCACAATTTGGGCAGACCGTGTCCGAGCTGCAATCGGGATCGAAGATTCTGTGGCAGCGATAACAGATAGGGTGGACTCGAAAATTGTCCTTCAGGTCAAGCCGATTGAACACGGTTGTCAAGCTACGAGGGATGGTCTCGCCGCCGAGAACATTTCCCGGGATCGCCAAGAAAAGTAGCTGGAGAGCCGTCAAGATTATAGCACACGCGCGGAATGAGACATGGTGCTTCGTGTGTAGGAACGCGACCAGTAATGTTATGCACAAATTGAAGGAGTTTTGGTGTCGGGAGGCATCCAAAGTGGCCGGTTGAGATCCCGATTTGACCGCAGATTCAGGCTCAGGAAGCCGCTCTGACATCGGTGTTCCGTGGTCTTGAACACTGCATCAAACATTTAAAAACAAGGAGGACTCGAAAGATTGAAACATACTCTTTGTCCATGGCCGGATTTCGTGGTGAATGCGAGCGGATTCTGAGAACAATATATATTCCATCCAGTCATAATAAGGGAAAACCTACTGTGAAGAGCGGGGAAGCCCAGTACATTGACCCCGCGCGAAGAATTTCTCCCTCGATTTGCGAGGCTTGCATTACTGGTGTGCTGGAGATTTGGCGGCCTCGAGTCTACAAGGTCCCGTCAAAAATAAAGTCAGAAATGCGAGAAGCATCCATCCCTGCCGATCCTAGGTTTGGTGGACCGGAATTGGAGCCTGGAGGCCCAGGTCGTGAGCGCTCTCGTCGTTGCGCCATGAGAGGGATTGAGTCAGACAAATATTGGATAGAGTTGACTCTTTATATGCATTCACGACGACTTGCAGATGGAAATCGCGTGGAAGGAATGGGAACGAATCTCACACAAAGCAACCAAGAGGAAACTCCCTTTCAGCGAGAAAGAACCAGTTTAAAAGTACGGGCAAATCAGAGCAATCGGCGGAGTCATTCACCAGATATATTCCCAGAGTGCTGTGAAATACATGTTTAGTTCAAAAGTGTTCATGTGCGTTGTACCACCTTATCGTCTATGGCCATTAGCAACAAGCAGATGTCCCGCACGTATGACACTCAACCTCGTGCGAGATTCCCACAGGAAATTTGGCAACGGCATATGGATGATACGATAGCTTATCTTGCCTGAACACGACTCCCAGTGAATCCCACCATGACCCACACCAAACGGTCCCCGCTTGCACAAACCAGTGCGCTTCCGCCATCCGGTGTGCAACCTAGGTGCACTACTGTGTATTGTGTGCTCGAGAATCTTGGACGGCGCCTGGAAGTGGGAAGAAAGAAACTGTTTTGAATGATTTGAGAACTTGTGGTCAAGCGAGTGATACGGCGAGAGTACGGCGAGGGCAAGGCGAGGGGAGAGGACGGAAGTCGCCAAGAAGTCCGAGTCGCCAAGCACTGCCATATTGATTTACGGCACCAACCAGGCACAATGGCGATCGACCATGGCCCATAGTCCATGGCTGACTTACCCTGGAGGTAAGGGATGGCCTCGATACCTTGAACTGTGGTCATCTAAATTGCGTCCTTCAGCGAGGCTCGTCGAGGCGCGCGAGGGCGCCTAGACATGGACCAGTCTAGCCGGTTGACGTCACCTCGACACAGCCATCGGCTAGGCCCAGCCGAGGTCTCTAGAAATCACGTTGCCTACCCGCCGCCTGAATGCAGTGTGTGATCGATAGGAGGATGACGAGCATGCCCGTAACGCCAAGTACGTCCCAACGATCGTCGTAAAAGATTGAAGGGGTCGTGCGTGAGATCTGTGAGAAGATCATTGGAGTCCCCGACCGTCGTGGTGCGTGGTCTTGGCCTAGGGTGTTCCGGATGCTGAGGAGGATTTTGGGGAGTCTTCTGCGAGGGTTGATCAGTAATGAAGACGCTAAGCACCAAAACAAATTATTACCTCGTTGTCGGTGCCATTTTGGAGTTGGGCATCCGCGACATCATCGGGAATCTTCTCCTGAGGGAACACAGTGACTATGCGGGGTCAAGCCTAAGGCTGTGAGCAAAAACATACTGATTTGCTGCCATTTTCACCTACATTTTCAGTATCTTCATCTACGCCGTCCTCCCAGGGAGAAAAATCATCAGCTGCGGAAGAATGAGCCTGGAATCCGTGTTTCCCTCTGTTTCCTCCTTGAAAAACGGAATTGGAGATGAATCTTCACCAGAAAGCAAAATTAAATCACATCGACGCGGCGCTTACTGTCAGCCTGTGAATGTATAGTTGAACTTTCATGCAATACGTTGTCCAATAAACATATTCATTACCTTCGAGCGCATAGGGGGCTTCGGCTTGGTTTTGGGCTTGACCTTTGCCTTCGTCACTGGCAAGTTCGTTCGTTGGTTGTTGCTTTGAGAACGCGTTTTCCGCATCGTAGATCGGGTAGTACACTGCATTTTGCCGTATTTCCTGAGTCCCAACAACTAGGGCCTGTTAGAGGCGTACGTACGTAGATCCCGCCCAAATTAAAATATGCAGCGTGATTTAGAATTGTTTCGTTATTTTGCCGTATTTCCAGAGTCAACAACTAGGGCCGGGTGTTTTGACATCCCAAATTGTTTCGTATGTAACGTATGGAATCTGTGTCCGAACGGGGCCTAGGCTGTGAAAGTCAGTTTTTTTTCTTTCTTTTTTCGCGGAGGCGGAAATTGCCGCCCAAAGTGTACCATTGTTCGTGCTCGACCAGCAATCTCCAAAAAAAACCCTGCCTATCTATCTACATCTACATTTAATGTGAAACCGCCCCTCCAAAATGCCTCCAACTACTGGTACATTACTGCAAATCTACTGGTACATTTAATGTATAACCGCCCCTCCAAAATGCCTCGAAAAAAAAACCTGTCTATCTACTGCAAATCTACTGGTACATCTAATATATAACCGCCCCTTCATTCCCCTCCAAAATGCCTCAAAAAAACATCTGCCTATCCTACAACACCATCAGCAAACCTTCTTGGCTTTGGGACGTGTTCGTACCTTTGCTTTACCTCCACGCTACTCTGGCGCTCTCGACATGGAAGTCAAGAACAAGAGGTAAAAAGCTGTGTTGATCGCCACGGACTACTCTTGATGCCCGTGGCAGATGGCTGATCTTCGGGCAACTTCTT
Organism: Mycena galopus ATCC 62051; assembly: GCA_014925785.1. Classification (NCBI taxonomy): domain Eukaryota; kingdom Fungi; phylum Basidiomycota; class Agaricomycetes; order Agaricales; family Mycenaceae; genus Mycena; species Mycena galopus. The sequence goes on from WIQG01000005.1 coordinate 1,684,965, forward strand.
CCCCGAAGATCGTTCCCCGAAGATCATTCCCCGAAAATCAGCCATCAAGGTCTGGCCGCTGTCACTGGTCTTCGGGCAACTTCTTCCCCGAAAATCGTTCCCTGAAAACCGTTCCCCGAAAATCAGCCATCAAGGTCAAGCGGCTGTCACTGGTGGGAATCTTTTGCACTTTGTCCTTTACTTCCATGTTGTCCCGGTAAGTCTTGCTTGCGTTGAGTACCGTAGTCAGTAGATAGCGAATGCATCTTGAGTTGAGCGCCGCGGGCCCATAGAAGTGTGTAGAAGTGTGATTAAGGTCGCCGCTTGCCCCCAATGCCCTTCAAAATCAATTAAAATGACATAACACTGACACGCTGACACAGAGAAAACAAAATGAACATCAACACGAATGCGCAAAGCGAGCCCCTGTCCGACGGTATGGTGCAGCGGACGACTGAAAACCGCTTCTCCATATCCATGCTCATTTCGCCGCCTGACACGTCTACGCCTTTGCCCTCGCCGCGCCCTATGAAAGCCCTGGCGCGCTCTCAAACACCACTATTCTTGCCGAATTCCAGGGAATCCACTCCCTCCGCCTTCGATCTTTGCGGTGCGACTCCTGACACGTCTACACCTTCGCCCTCGACGCGCCCTATGGAAGCCCCGGCGCGCTCTCAAACACCACTATTCTTGCCAAGTTCCAGGGAATCCACTCCCTCCGCCTTCGATCTTTGCGGTGCGACTCCTGACACGTCTACACCTTCGCCCTCGCCGCGCCCTATGGAAGCCCCGGCGCGCTCTCAGACACCACTATTCTTGCCAAGTTCCAGGGAATCCACTCCCTCCGCCTTCGATCTTCGCGGTGCAACTCCAACACCACTATTCTTGCCCAATTCCAGGGAATCCACTCCCTCTGCATTCGATCTTCGCGGTGCGACTCCTCAAACCCTTGATCCCCCGCCGTTACCTCACGACAATGTAGGTTGCATTTATTTCTATTATTCACCTAACGCGCTACTGGCATTGAATCGTTTCAAGTCCGACAACGCTGGAGTAAAACCAGACTTCGAACTGTCGCACCCGCACACATGGACTGAAGATGACGCTGATTTCCAGATGGCTGGTCCATTCGACGAACTCGCGCTCCCTGTGGTGCCCCATACTTGGGCGCGTCCAATCTCGGGCCAAGCGGCTGCAGGAAAACCGCACACATGGACGGAAGATGACGCTGATTTCCCGATGGCTGGTCCATTCGACGAACTCGCGCTCCCTGTGGTGCCCCACACTTGGGCGCGTCCAATCTCGGGCCAAACGGCCGCAGGAAAACTCGTCCTCATGATTTCCCCCCGGCAATACATCTACATACCAGCTTGCCCAGAAGATGATACTGAGTTCATCCTTGCCTATGGCTGCGACACGGACGAGGCAGGATATAGTATATCTCACGAAGACAAAGAACCCTACATGCGCTGGGAACTTCCTGGTGTCGGCATCCCCGAAGGCGTCGAATTCGTTGCCTACTGCAGGTCCCTCAACATGCTCTTGTTATGTGTGCCTGCAACATGGAATACCCCAGCTCTCACCGCGGGCGATCGAATTGCGGTCTTAAATGGCGACTTCATAAGGGCCGCGGGGTACATTTGGAGTATGGAGAAGAGGGGAACGGGAATGTACGCCGAGGTCCAACCGGTCTCGTGGGATCAGTACAGCCCAGATCGTTTCGAAGTCGAGCTCAAAGATGTGGCCCGCCACGCGCTAGACTTCCACTATGTGTTCCAGGTGCGAGGCTCCGCTTTATGTTGAGTTTTCACTAATTTTCTTTCCAGGTCAACGACCGTGTTCGAGTTACGCTCGGAATTCTTTATTGGGACACTACGGGCTACGTTTTGGAGGTGAACGATGACATGTTAACAATTGGTGTTCCCAACGACGCCATACTGGTCGGCCCCACGGAGCCAAGTGCGGTTTATGCTGGTGTCAAGACCTTCAAAGCTCCCATTTACAATGTAACTCGTGCATTTTACCTGGGGGACCAAGTAGAGGTGAAGCGCGATTCTCGGAAAGGGGAGTTTTTTGTCATTGTCAAATTCAAGCCAATGGGCGTTGTTACTCTGTACCAGACAAGTATCTCCGCCATTCGATTCTATTTCGTGGTGTCTAAAAAGGTGAATAGGCAGCGTACCATGCTATCAGTCAGGTGTATGATCCCAAATATGAGGTGCGTTCTAGTTCCTGCTTGAGATTTCGCGTTCGAAGATCTTCTCGCTTAGTTGGACATTGCCATTTCCGACATATGGTTCGACCACAAGCATATGTATGACCGCAAGCGCATATTCGAGCCCGAGGAGCCGTTTCCTCAGACTGTCCCAAATTAGGACAACCTGGAAGCCAAGCTCAAAAAGACGAAGCCAGGCAAACGGTACGAGGGAATTTCGGTACAGATCAAGAAAGGGGGACATAAAGGACTGCGAGGCGTAGTTGTGGGCGATTACGATAGCCCCCTACGCGTGGAGCGCATGAAATCTCAACCCGGAGCACGGTGGGACCAAGGCGGTATTTTGGTCACCATCGGAGAGGAAAAGTCGAATCACAGGGTGGAGAATATCCCTATTGAGAACGTTATGCACGAATTGTCAGTCTCCCGATGATCTTCTCTTCCTTTCCAGATGGCCTGATTTTTTCACAGCACTAAATTGCCTTTGGAACAAGCACAATTCCTTCCCGACAATGTGCTCTTTGGGCTTGCACCACCGCGCAAAGAGGATCGCCCACTGCTTCGAGGGCCTTTTCCAATCACTGCCGGCGATGAACCGCCCAGACCTAGAACACCGACTCTACCGCCATCGGCGCCGTTGTGGACGTCCGAGCAGCTTGAACCAACACTCATTGGTAAGCATCCAAATGCATTGACTTGATTTACGATAATAACTATGAGCCATACCCAGGCGAGGATTCAGGACAATGGATCTCTCTGCCACAAATCCTCAACAAACGGTTGGATGTCAAAATTGTAGGCGTCGCCAACCCTAGAAAGGCGTCCGAGGCTATGAAGGCCCTCGAGGGTAAATTCGGGTATCTGTTGATATCCACGACAGTCCCGAGCGGGGATCCCAAATTCAAGGTATACGGGGCGGGGAGGAACTCCAACATGCATTCCGTCGACCGGAGATGTATCAAGCCACGCCGTGAAGGTGATGCGGGACAGTCGTTTTGGGAGATGACCGAACACGTTGTAGTTTTGGGCCCAGATGTCCACTCAAACACGAGTCGCATAAGCCTATACGCGCAGACAAACCCATCGTGGAGCCATCCATATGGCCGTGGAATTATCGCCGTCAAATTCCCGGGGAGTGAGGATATGGGTTATTTCCATTCAACGATGTTGTGTCTGGCCAAGAACACTCCTATTCTCGCAATGCATGGTAATTTCGAGGCGACAGTATTCACATAGATAGCAACATAGATAGCAACATAGATAATATAGGTGTATATAAACGGTACAATACAAGTTTGATGGAAATCTTTGTTCACACTGGCACGTATTCAACACATCTTGACGCTCATTGAATCGGGAACAAGGAGAGCATACATAACTAATACTCCAAAAAGATAGAAGATAGCAAACATCTTGAGGCTTGTTTTATTGGACACTGAAAGCAAGGTACGTTCGTTATATTTCAGAGGGCATACATGCTCCAAAAAGATAGCAAATGTCTTGAGGCTCGTTTTATTGGAAACTGAAAACAAGGTACGCATACATATCTAACATACATGTCTTGACGCTCGTTGTATTGGAATCTGAAAACAAAGTACGTCTGTTATATTTCAGAGAGCATACACATCTAACTCGCTTTATTGGAAACTCGTTGTATTGGAAACCGAAAACAAGGTATATCCGTTATACTAAGGCTCCATTCGGAGGGCGGGAAACTGGGTGGGCCGCAGGCGGGGTCCTTGACCAACTGCCAGCACATTGACACACAATTGACAGGATGTGAATGATGTTATTTTTTCTGTGACTCGGCTTTGGAGCCGAATGGAGCCTAATGCTCCCAGATATGGCGGAGCTTCACAACCGCCCAAATATATTCATGTAAGTGACACACAATTGACAGGATGTGAATGATGTTATTTTTTCTGTGACTCAGCTTTGGAGCCGAATGGAGCCTAATGCTCCCAGATACGGCGGAGCTTCACAACCGCCCAAATATATTCATGTAAGTAGTCTACGGGTATAGGGAATAATATTGAGAACGAGAAGCTCCCCTGCCTCCTGGGATGAAAACCTCTTCCGCAAAAAACACTACAGGCGGCCTCAGCACGAACTAACAGGAAGGCTAGTAAGTGGACGCAAGAACAAGAAACGGCGTGATGGACTTACTCGGAGAAACAGCATGATGGACACTTACTCGGAGACAACGTATAACATCGGCAGTGGACTTGGAGAATTTTTCACAGACCAAACTGACAGGAATGCTAGTAAGTGGACACAAGGACAAGGAACGGCGTAATGGACTTACTCGGAGAAGGGAAGTGGTGACCGCACTTGCTGTCATCGGTGAGAATCTTGTGGACTTACTCGGAGACGACATATAACATCGGCAGCGGACTTGGAGAATTTTTCACAGACCACACTGAAAGGAAGGCTAGTAAGTGGACGCAAGAACAAGGAACGGCGTAATGGACTTACTCGGAGAAGGGAAGTGGTGACCGCACTTGCCGTTGTCGGTGAGAATCTTGTGGTCCGAATATCAAAGGTGAGAAGGAAGTGGGTGAAAGAAATTTAAAGAAGGAAGCCGACCACGCACGTCTTATATATCCGTGCCTTCGGCTAGCCAAGGTCCAGCAACTCCCGCATCAGCAGCGGACTTGGAGAAAATTTCACAAGTCGCCAAGTCAGGGTCCTGCTGTAGCAAGGTATCCCCCTACGTACCTTTACGTAGCAAAACGTACGATACAGGTGATATGTACCGTGTAGCCGTATACGTGTTTTTTTCCCTAATTTTGCACCATTCCGAGTGACAAAAAGGGCTGCGAAGGCGTGGAAACATAGCAAAGACAATTGAATCGCCTAGAATGGGGCGGAATTAATAGGGGCGAGATGTCGACGTAAAATTCTGGCTTGCCCATTGGGTACTCCAACTGATTGTGTTGCAACCGTGAGCGGAAAGCTGTGCAGACGGGGAAGGGCCCGGCCTTGATGGGCGACTTTCGGGGAACGAATTGCTCGAGAATGGTTCCCCAAAAATGGTTCCCCAAAAATCAGCCGTTATGGTGGGCGCCATTTTGCTTCTTGCCTTGCACCACTATCGCCATTTCGTTTACTTATTGGGTTGTGATAGTTTACATTTGGGATTGTAAATACGAGTTCTTTGATCCCTCTCTGCACAGACACACCGTGTCTGGGGCGCCAGAATGCATCCTGTCTGCTGTCTGCCAAATTTCCCCTTGACGACTGTGGGTGGCCGCGGAGGGATCGCGGAATGGCGGGGACTGTAGCCGTACGCGCGTGACTACCTGCCATATTTGTTACTAATTTTGCTTCATTCCGAGTGACAAAAAGGGCTGCGAAGGCGTGGAACCTAGAACGGATCGCAGAATTATGTTTCATCTAGGATGGATTCGACGTGAAATGCAGACGGGGAAGGGCCCGGCCTTGATGGGCGACTTTCGGGGAACTAGGAAATGGTTCCCCGAAAATGGTTCCCCGAAACTAGCCGTTATGGTGGGCGCCTATTTTGCTTCTTGTCTTGCACCACAACCACTATCGCCATTTTACTTACTTATTGGGTTGCAATAGTTTACATTTGGGATTTTAAGTACGAGTTCTTTGATCCCTTGCCACTGTATATACTGTGGGCAACGAGAAAAATTTAAATCAAGGTGTGAAAGAATCAAAGTGTATAGTGGGTGGCAGGTTTACTTAATGCACTCAGGACTCTCACCTTGTCTTCATTTACTAGGTTAATTCACAATGGTCCTCAAACTCAGCGCGAAACAACGCCACGCAGCTACAACATCCTCGCCTGCATATGTTTTGGAACCTGGACCGCGTGCTGCTAACACTCGCCGTCGCGAAGATTCCGGTCGGCCCGCAGATGTTCTGCTACAAAACGGCAGAACACTGGTGCAGCCACGCCTTCCCTCACTATTACACCAATTCGGAGTGGCTGAGGCGCGCCATGGCCACGCCACACCAGTAATCTCTGACGAGGATATTGCTGCGGCTGATTTTGCAGAAGCTGCGTCCGACGACCCCGACATCATGGGAGTCCAGCATACACCACCACCGACTCCGTGCATACATCGTCGCAAGCGGGAGGCTCAATGGAAACGGTGGCAACAATATGTGCTACCTACACTCTTGCCTGAATTGGCGTGCCTCTTCTATGAAATCAAATCTCTGCGCGACTTGGACAGCCACCAGCAGCAACAACGAACTGCCTGCACGTGTAAATTGAAGACACTAAAAATTGCCATCCTCCATTTTTCATGTATGTCAGGGCATGGTCTTTCCATGAATTTGGAAACTAACTACTTGCAGCGATTGAAGATGTGGAACTTCAAATTTGTAAATGTCCTTCCGGATCATCCGCAGTGCAACTGATGCAACTGGGCACCTTTGGCTGCGTGCCGCTGGAACCATCGGTATCGGTGGATCTTCGTGTGCTGGAGTTTGCCAGGAATCTTTTTCTGCAAATTTCACCCAACACGACGGCGTTTACGCTGGCCTTTGAGCGAGTTCTGAGTAACTGGGATTCCAGTTACAACATCAGGTCTGCAGCTGAATTAATTAACGACAAGAATTTCCATTAACCAGATATGAACAGAACTCTTTGCGACGGCGTTTCGGGAACTGCCTCATGTGGTACACGCATCTTCGGAATCTCATGAAGGAACATTACCGTGTCAAGATCGAGACAGTACACGAGGAGGTGTATGGTCCCGAGATCCCTATCTCGCCCCCGCGTGGGCTAACCACCGACCGAGCCACCACCCCTGGCCGTAGTTCCAGTGCATCCTCAACCTCATCAGCATGCACTGCCACTCCAACCACACCTACTCCCGCTGCCCGGAATGCCAGCCGTAAACGTGTGCGGGAACCAACACCCGAATCTCCACAGGTGCAATTCCCGGAGCCCCCTCCTCGACTAGACCCCGGTAAGTACTTGTGCCGTCGATGCCCCGCGTGATTTGGTAACCTCAAACATGACCAAAACGAAATGTAGGCCTACTGAAAAAGTTATGTTGATTTTCCACTTATCTGAGTTCCCAGAGCCGACATTATAGTGTGTATTGATGCATGCTTCACGCAGAAAAAGAAGAAATCACCACGTGACCCGGAGAAAACACACCCTGACACGCGGTTTATTCCTGAAGAGCAAGCAAGACTAACTGAAATCTACGTGGACAGTCTGCGCAACCTTCCAGACAAGAAGAAGACTAAGCGACCAAAGCCCACGCTCCAGGAAATCGACGAGGACGATGAATACGAGTATGCCAGGCTTCCGTTGCCGCGCTCGGTCCTCAACGCATGTGAGGCATCCTTCAAGGCGGCTGATGAAAAACAAGAGAAGGCAAGCACGGATTTCTTCGAGGACACGGCTCTCATGGGCCTCCTGTGTCGCCATGACCGAGTTCTCTTCCTGGCCAACATGCACTCAGCAGGCGAAAAACAATTCTACGTCATTGCCCTGATTGAGACGCTCTTCCAGCACCTGCCTCGCATGATTTCCGTTGGGTTGATGTACAATGTCGCCTGTGCTATGGAGCGCAGCTGCTGGAAGTTTGGCTTTCTGGATCGCTTCATGGATCAAATCGCATTTGCGGTCTCGGTGTTCCACGTGTTTGGACATGAGGGGGGGTGCCAGCTGCTCTATCATCCTCGGAAGAGGTCCGGATTCGGATTTTCCAACGGGGAGGGAGCAGAGCGATTCTGGAAATCAATTCGGCACTTGATCGCGCATCTGCGTATCTCTGGTGTAAGGCCTCTGCTTGACTTTCAATATGCTATAAGCTTAATGACCCTTTTCTTATACACACACCAGTACCACAATCACCTATACATGTTGGATGCCCAAATGGAGCAGGTTGAGGAGGCAAGCCTGCTACGACTCAGTGAATGGATCAACCGTCGGTATCGCCACTGCATCCAGAAGCGTGCAGAGGCGAAGAGGGAGCTGGTGAAGGCTGATAAATCCACTGAGATGCTACGCGAGCAGTGCACCTGATAATACCGCCACCCCTCGATAACTATCGACAGGTCTACCCGCCCAAGACCCGTTGATAGTTATCGAGACGTGGCACGGCCACCGTACGGGTTTGGTAGCAGCTGCGGCACCCAGCGGTGGCAGAGCAGCCATGCCACCCAGTAAATACCTCCTATTGTTTGGTTGTTTTTTTCGAACAAACAATGCCACATATGCCACGGAACCGCCATGTGTGCCACAGAACCGCCAATTGGGCTGGATATCGTGCCATGGGTGCCATGAGGCCACTGACCCAGGGTCAGTAAAATTTTGTTACCCAAATAGTGCTATGGGTGCCACGAGACATTTCGACCCGGGATCAGTAAAATTTGTTACCAAAATAGTGCCATGGGTGCCACCAGACTTTCTGACCCAGGATCAGTAAAAAAATGTTGCCAAAAGTGTGCTATCGGTGCCACCGGACCTTCTGACCCAGGATCAGTAAAATTTTGTTACCCAAATAGTGCCATTGGTGCCACCAGACTCTCTGACCCAGGATCAGTAAAAAATGTTGCCAAAAGTGTGCCATTGGTACCACCAGACTTTCTGACCCAGGATCAGTAAAATTTTGTTACCCAAATAGTGCCATCGGTGCCACCAGACTTTCTGACCCAGGATCAGTAAAAAAAAAATTCTGAGGGCGGGGGGGGGGGGGGGGGGGGATATTACCTAAATAATGCCATGCTACTTCCTCTAATACTGCAGACAGTTCCTCTCCTTCATCATCTGGTCCCTCATTCTCATCACTGGATCCATCACCCAGAAGCCATCTGTCCTGAGATCCTTCATCATGCTCCCCTCCAGTGAGCTCATCGATGTTCATCTCTGTTGTTTGAGGCTCCTCCACCCATGGCATCGGTGGCACTGGCCCTTGTTCTTCAGGATCTGGCAACGGTGGCACTGGTGGCGATCACCCAGATTCCAGGTTGAAGGGTCCCTGTGAAGGCAGGGCCCAGCTTGTTCTATGTTGCCTGGAGCCACTTCCAGTGGACATCATCAAACCTACCCCGACAAGTATGCCAATACAGGATCCTCTGCCCTTGTTCAGCCGTTGAATTTCTTCCCTGGCCTGCTGGAGTTTGTAATATGAGTCTAGGAGCTGATGGGCCGCAGGTATAGCCCTGGCACAGATGGAGGAAGTAGTATCAGGATTCTGGAGTCTGCCAGGAAGGTATAGTTGACCAGGGCTTTGTCTTGTTCTTATCCTTTGGCATTGGAAAGAATGTCGGTGGCAAGAACAAATATGGATCATTCCTGGCTTACCAATGTCAATCATTGTGCCTGGAGTGCTAGTGATGTCATGCAAACATCCAGTGGCACAGGTGGCACAGGTAGCACCAATGTCTTATAGTGTCTGCTTCAGTGTGTGCCATTGATGCCATCCAATTTGGCTCCCTGTGCCACAAATGCCATCTGATTTGGCCTCCTGTGCCACGGATGCCATCTGATTCAAAAAAAAATTGTTACAAGTAGAAGTAGATAAAAAAGGAGGGGAAGAGTGAGAAGATTGGACTACGATAGCTATGGATCCTGTCAGTATTCATTGTCTGAATCATATGCATACTCCTTCAAAATCAACCCCTCCCCTGAATAGTGAACACCAAAAAGAGCCTTTACCTCCTCCAGGGTGTGGCCTGCTGCCACATAGGTGGCAACTTGAGGATTGTCCGCAGAGTTGATGCCCGACATCGGAGGCGCTCAAGGGGAGGGGGGGGAGTTGATCGAGAATGGAGGATGAATGGCTGCTCACTCCCCTCTTGACAGGGGCAGGATGGAGCCTGGGAGGGGTTGGTGTGTGAATAGGCCTGGAGGTTGAGGGTTGAACAGGTGGCACTGGTGGCACTGCGTGTCGACATAGTGCTGGGAGAAACTGAAGTGGCTGCATTGGGAGTAGGTGGGGTGCAGGCGGCGATGGTGTGGTGTGGTGGGCTCATGGGCATCTGGGGAGGCTGCAGGCACACAGAGGTTGCAGGGCTTGCAGGCTGGGTGTGCTCGCCAGCGTCGTAGCAGGCATGCCAAGCCAGGAGGCAAGCCTCCCAGGATGAGTACCTGGTGGCACCCCCCCAGGGGATATATTCGGACATCCACTGGGCACTGGACCTTTTTGTGTCTCCTTCAGGGCTGGCCCAAAAAAAAAAAAAAAAAAAAAAAAGGTGACACACCAAAAGGTGTAGACACCGCGGTTGTCCAAGGCAGTGGGGCTAGAAACAAGGTAAAATGAAGGGGCTTGGATGTGGGTAGCACCGGGGTCAGTGTGAAAGGGTGGTGAGCATCAATAGAGCAATGGCATTGAGAGCGAAGAACAAGTTGATATTGGTCACGGGGCTTGATCCATTTGTTTGTTGCATGCTGTGCCACCCGTGCCACTGGAAATCCTTGACTATGCCACTGTTGCCACCGAAAATCCTTGATCTCAAATTATTTTTTTCGAGGCACAGCCACTGGTGCTACGTATACCACGAGTTTTGTAAACAAGGAGTCTGTAAGCTACTGGCCATCATGCATCACATACCCGTCTTTGTCCCTCCACAGAGCGTCAGAAACCTTTTTCTGGAGCTCGTCCTGTTTTCTGTGGGTCCTAAGTGCATATTCCAAAGCATAATCTCTTTTTTCTTCCATCTGATAACCCTGCTTAGTTCCCTTTTGAGCATTTGCTTCCTTCCTTTTCTCCCGTTTTTTGAATGCTAGAAGATTCCGATTTCTAATTGGGTCAGTCAAAGTAGGAGAGGGTGAGTCAATGCAATTACTTCTCCCAGTAGGCTTTGTCGGCACATTTCTGCCTGTCCTTCTGCTCCTGTACACGCTCAGGGTCGGCCTTGATGCTGGCTCTATATCTACCCAGCTTCCATGAAGATATCTTAAACAATGTTAGTTGCCACATACCGTGCCATCCGAATTCTACTTTTCTCTGCTTCCTCTTCTTTATGGCTGCAGCAGATGAGTATGGATTGCAGTTAGCTGACTCTGTGTACATACTTTTCACGATATTTGGCCTGTGCAAGCCGTCTGGCAGGTGGGGTACGTGATGGCACTGGTGGCACTGGGGAGTGTTTCTCCCTCTCTGGCATCCTAAATAGACAGCAGGGCATTCAGAATGAGCCAGAGGGACAAGGAGATCACTTACCAAGTCAACTGGGCCGTAATTTTGAGGTTGAGAAAATTTGGTGTCGCGGTAAGAGTCAAGAGGTGGGGTACCCATATGAAAGTAGCGAACCTTTTGGGTTGTTCGATGTTTCAAAATATATCACATCACATGCTTAAAGAGAAAATGCAAAAATATTCGGGGACACCCAAGTGATGTGTTACTTTGATTCTGCCGATTCAGATTGAGTGGCTGGGGGCTTGGGATGAGATGCGACGCGAAAATGTGGTGGGACGAGTACGTGATCACGGCGGGTCGAGTTACGGGATCACGGTGTCACAGCCAAATTATATGATGGCAACGATGGCACCAGCCATTTTTTACATAGCACTCATAGCACCACTCAGTTTATTCCATGGTGCTCATGGCATGATTCACAAACTCGGTCAATTTCTTACAAGGAGTTCGTGGCATCGGTGGCATATGATATTAAATTGAGGAAAAACATGTCAAAGCAGATATGCTACGCCTCAGCCTTCAGTTCGTCAAGAGTCGAGAATAATGCCACCCCTGCCACTGCCACTTCAAGCCCAAATGCTCCTCCTCCACCTGTGAATCCCTAAGTGTTGCTAAAAATTCCTCCTCTGTCTGGAACCCGGGCTCAACCATCAGAAGAGACCCCCATATACTGAGTAAAGGAGTACCAGTGTTTCCCCACTGCGATGGGTATGTTGGAGTGGAAGATGGCGGCGCTGGGAATGAGAATAGTGGTGCCAGGGCGAAACTCAAGGATAAGCCCCAGAAGATGAGATGACCTCCTCTAGAAGCAATCCTTTAGGGAAGGGAGGGAGGTAGGTGCTGTGCACGTACCAGTCATTCATAACTCTGGGAGGCTGTGGCCTGAGCCTCCTCCAGAGGGTGGACAGTGGCATCATGGATGTCGGTCACAACACCCTTGTTGGGCATGCCGCCATAGAGAGGGCAGACCTTCCTGTCCGAGTCTACAATGGGATGGGCAGTGTTGGAGGAAATCATCTTAGACAAGGGAGAAAGAGAGAATACAGCGCAACACACCTTCCACTCAACTTCACAAGCATAAAGTGTTTGTGCTTGGGCGTATCCCCAAAGACGTCCAGCAGCCTGTCGGCCCACCATCGTCATGGAGCCCAATAAACCCGGTAGCAGTAATCCAAGTGGGGGAGCCTGGTAGGAAGAGGGTCAGCGATGGCATCCATGGCTGTCACATGAAAATCAAGATATGGGTGGCACGGGTGGCATCGGTGGCATCGGTGGGTCTCATTCATTGGGAGACATCGCCGTCGAGTTCTGGGCTCAGATCTCGATGGCAGCACATGGTTCCCCGGCAGGAGTACCATGGAGGGTCTGGGTTCCCCAGGAAGAGCACCACAGATGAAAAAGGGCAGGGAAAACAACAAATAAAGGCAGGTGTGAGTTCCGGGCACGAATCTCAGCAGCCAACCAAAGCCCATGGGTGTCTGTGTTCCCCAGCAGGAGTACAATGACAGAAAAGAAGGCAGGTGCGAGTTCCGGGCACGGATCTCAGCAGCCAGCCAACCCCATGGGTGTCTGTGTTCCCCAGCAAGGCAGACACGAGTTCCGGGCATGGATCTCAGCAGCCTGCCAAAGCTTGCAGCTGTGTTCCCCGGCAGGAGTACAACAACTGAAAATAAGGCAGGCATGAGTTCCTGGCACAGATCTCAGTGGCCACCCAAAGCCATGGGTGTCTGTGTTCCCCAACAGGAGTACATGGACAGAAGAGATAGGATTTACCTTGGAGCTTGAGGTTAATTCACATGGCTCCCCAGAGGCAAGAAAGGCAGATGGTGGCGAAAGAAGAAAAAGCTGAGTCAGCCCCAAAGAAATCACCCCAATTTGATGACTTTTACGTTACTGTGCCACCAGTGCCATGGCTGGTTGGATTTGGGGGTCAGTGCCACAGATGCCACAGATGCCACCCAGCATCTGTGGCAAACATGACAGTCCCATGCTTGATTGGGACTTGCACAATTTTTCTTTCATTAGAATGCTGGAAGAGCCTTGAGGGCCTGGAGGAGAAGGAAGAAAGATGGCATGAGTCCACTGGAAGAGCATGTGACATGTCAAGACACAGCCACAGGTGCCCATCAATTGGCACATGACTGCTCAAGAAATATATGTTGTTCAGCATGAGTGGAATGAACCTCTAGCAGCAAAAATCCAGAAATGTGGTGGTTATTATCCACCATATTCAATTGATTTTTTGATCCTCCATGTAGGCAGTTTAAGCTTCTGAAATTGTCGCAATTGAGATACTTTCTTTTTGGGGGAGTGAAAAAAAGATTTCCACTCAGATCTAAGGGTATAGCATTCCAGCAGCCCCAAGAATTTAGAGAGAAGTCAATGATACCCCGAATATTGTTCCTACGCCACCATATGTTGGGAATTGGGCCTGAATGTGGAAAGAAAAATTGATTCATGGATGAAGACCTGTATTTGGAAGAACAGTGTATATACATTGGTTCGTTAGACACCAACAGTGGACCAATGCAGGTATACAGAAGATATATCTCAAAGAATGTGATCCACAGCTGATAATAATTTAATTTGCCTCGAGCTCCATTGGGGAGCACAGACAATGTAGGCTGAAAAAATAACTATAAGAATTAGCCTGATACGATGGGGCCAATGGAGTCCACAGATACAGTGGAGGCGCCTTTCTCCTGGAAGCACACACTATTGCCATGGGAAATCTGTGTCAATAAAGCACCTGAAATATTAAGTCAATGCATTTAGCATAGACTTGAGTCTGAGCAGAAGACCGGGAGACTTGTAGTAGAATGGGATAGGGGCAGTGGCATTGGTCTTATTAGCAAATCCGTCTGCCCATCATGCTTGTTGCACTTATCAACTGATTGACAAGTGTAAACATCTGGCTTTCCATACCAATAGGTGAAGTAAGGAATGGCATCCATAGCAAAGCAACAAACAGCACAGCTGAAATTATCACTACCAGTCGATAACTATCAACGGGTCTAAAGAAAATTCAAACATTTCACTGATTCTGGGTCAGAAATTCTGGTGGCACCGATGGCACACTTTTGGTAACAAATTTTTACTGATCCTGGGTCAGAATGTCTGATGGCACCGATGGCACTGTTTTGGTAACAAATTTTTGCTGATCCTGGGTCAGATAGTCTGGTGGCACCGATGGCACACTTTTGGTGACATTTTTTTACTGATCCTGGGTCAGAAAGTCTGCTGGCACCGATGGCACTATTTGGGTAACAAAATTTTACTGATCCTGGGTCAGAAAGTCTGGTGGCACCGATGGCACTATTTGGGTAATAAAATTTTACTGATCCTGGGTCAGAAAGTCTGGTGGCACCGATGGCACTATTTGGGTAACAAAATTTTACTGATCCTGGGTCAGAAGGTCCAGTGGCACCGATAGCACACTTTTGGCAACATTTTTTTACTGATCCTGGGTCAGAAAGTCTGGTGGCACCCATGGCACTATTTTGGTAACAAATTTTACTGATCCCGGGTCGAAATGTCTCGTGGCACTCATAGCACTATTTGGGTAACAAAATTTTACTGACCCTGGGTCAGTGGCCTCATGGCACCCATGGCACGATATCCAGCCCAATTGGCGGTTCTGTGGCACACATGGCGGTTCCGTGGCATATGTGGCATTGTTTGTTCGAAAAAAACAACCAAACAATAGGAGGTATTTACTGGGTGGCATGGCTGCTCTGCCACCGCTGGGTGCCGCAGCTGCCACCAAACCTGTACGGTGGCCGTGCCACGTCTCAATAACTATTGACGGGTCTTGGGGGGTAGACCCGTCGATAGTTATCGAGGGGTGGCGGTATTATCAGGTGGAGCAGTGGGAGGCGCAGGTGGCTGCGCAAACCAGACCTCTACCTCGTGCGTAAACCCCGTATTTTGTGTTTCTGAGAAAGAATGGTGAGTGACGTGGGTTTCATTTAGGGCGAACAAAAACTCGTGGGCAGCAAGCAGTGCAGGCGGTGATCCTTTTACGCACTGCTGTGAAAACGCGTGAGGTGCAGGTCCGCGAGCTGCGCCAGAAATTCATCGACGGTGTCTCGGATGAAGACAATCACTCAGTGTTGTATGAGACAGAGTGGCGGGCAGCTCAAGAAGCTCTCGAGAAGTCACTTGCAAGCCTGAGGCGAAAGGAGAGGGCTTTGGGAGTGAATGAGCAGCAGGAACTACAGAAACTGATCAAGAGCGAATACATGCGTGTGAGGATGAATGCACGCGCTCTGAAACTTCGACTGCGGCAGCGCCTGAGGGCAAGGAAGTTTGACATGGATGTTGTGGAGCGCACTTACTGACGCCTTCTGAACGGTGGGTTTTTATTCGAGATCGAAAGATGGGACTGATGAATATCATCAGATGCCAAACTCCATGCTCACACCGAGTCCGTTATCAAGCGCCGGGAGCCCACAATCACCAAGATCGCCAGTGAATACAACAAACTGTGTGGACACATTGCGAAGCTCATCTGTGCCAGGAAGGCGCCCATTGGGGCAAGGGCACCTCTCATAATTCCCCCCGGCGGGCTGTGGCAATTGGATGTGGATGATGCCATCTTTGAAGATGTAGGGTTGGATGACCATGACCATGACTACAATGATGAGCCGCCTTTGTGGCTATGTGACGAGAAGGTCCGGGCTGGGATCAAGGCTTTGCTGGAACTAGATCGAGCGGAAGAAGAGGAGGCACGACTTCATCGCGAGATTATGGCATTGTGGGTGTGGTTTTCTGAGGAGTGGACAATAGCAGTGGAGGCCATTGGAGGATCCAGTACGTGGTTGAGGACAATTATCCTGATTGTGCTCACTTTAATTATTCAGCGGGCGTCGATAGGTATCATCTACTACTTCACCGAGACAAGATCCTGCAGCTGTGCGCAACATGGGAAAAACATCTACCTGATTTGGGCTCAAGCATTGGTGAATTGCCCAAGTGGGGTCCGTCCATATTGCAGCTGTCGAGATGCCGCGTGGATGCCCATGTAGCTGCTCGTGGGGATGATCACCATTATGGTGGGGAAAGCAGTTTGTCAGATGATGAGCAAGATGCCGAGGAAAGCGATGGAGAAGATGATGAGTTTGGGACGCTGGAGGCCGTGGAGAGGGTGGATATTTACCGTATGGACGATGATCTTTATGTCTGACATTGAATTATTACAAGATAGGCCGTCACATCGGGCGTATGTGTGTGTAGTAGTGTCAGTTGAAGATGAAGTTGTCCTCTTTATAAAATTACGAGTGTCTGTCCGTCTGAAGTTTTCAAACTCCGCTCAAATTCTTTATTTCCGAAGTCATTCCGGGTCGGCCCTGTCGATCCGTCCACCAAAGACTTTCTAGGTCCGCCGTGCCGCGCGCCGTCGTGTCCGGGCCGACCGTCAAATAAACTTGAACGTGCGAACGAACAACGGATTCTATCTACGCCCTTCATCCGAAGGTGAGTGTGTTAATCTTCACTGATTGACGACACTCAGAGTTCCCGCTAATTATTTTCAAACTGATTTACAGACTCAAATAATGTAAGGAAAGGAACGAAATAAGCGATACGTCCTTCAACCGAAGTAGTGGGGCGCCGCGCTCTTGTAATTATTAACCAAGTCAGATCACTTAATACAGCTCGAGTACGAACGCACATATAAATTTCTTCTAACTGGTATCCGGCCGTGCGTTACAAAAAGTAATGCACACGGAACACTTGACTGCAAGGTGGCGGATTCGTCAGATGGGAAAGGAAGACCAAGACTGAGGAATGCACCATCTTAACCCGAAGGATTGTAGGTCAAGTCGCATCCGAGTTGCGAGTTCGGTGGAGGCGTTAAACGGCATCAATTACCGTAATTCCTGTGCAGGGAGAGTGCAGGCCAATTCCGAGGACAATCCTGCGTGCAGCCGCATCAGCCAGGCAGGAGGAAGCGTTTGGGAGATACAACATACAATAGGTTACTCCAAAATTTCCCCCCGAAGTCCTGCAGTCCTGAAGTGAACGGCGTCCTCGGAACAGAAGAGGTTTCAGAACGCACAGTACCGTAGGTGCATTTGTCCAACGCGATGTCTTGAGATACATGATGGGCAAAATACGTGTTCCAGCGGCACCCTGAGCGGATGTTGGCATTAAACAATGGAGTATTAGGGACGTACTTGAACGGGCTAATACCTCTGTCGAGTTGAGGAGGAGCCATTCATCATGCGCGAGAAGACAGCTGCATGCAAAAATGTTTAATCCAAAGGGTCGAGTCGATATGCAAACACCTGTACCTTTCAGATGAAATCTGTTCCGTGTAGAACCAGGAGCGATCGATATCCGTGGGATCTGGATGATATCTGGGGTAGATGACTTAGCGGTGCGTTCATGACGTTGAGGCTGAGGTTGTGGCTTGGCGACTTGAATGTAGAAGCGCCTACGTCTTGGGAGGCTTGAGCAATCTTGAAAACCGTGCGAAGAGTCCCAGGTTTTCTCAACTTGTGGTCCTCCCGTTACCTAGCGCTCTGCAGCCCGAGAACTCTTCCACATCCAGATAGGTTTTGAGCTGTTGTTGGTCCCGGTCTTGAACTATGTTTGGAGAGTCATCTTGCAGGTTGGCTTGATCATTGACTCTCGGTTAAATTGAGGAGGCAAGCGTACTTCAGGAAGGTAATATGATGGTGGGGGGAAAGAACAAAGGAAGGTTCGGTAATCGACCTGCAAAAAGTAGTAAGGTCGGAGCCAAAGCTCTGGAACAGGGACCGTGACTGAGAAAAAAAGTCAGTTTCAGGTAATGACAAACAGGAGCATACTGAATCAGGGCATCTGCAAATGAGTAATAACGAGTAAGATACGAGGAATAATAATATGTGGTGCGATCAAAATGGGATACTGCGTCATCGCACAGCCCGAGAGTGAATTTCGAAGCCTCGAGGTCAGACAGCCCTTGGTTTTTGACCGGGTGCTGAGCGATGAGCAAATGGTTGGCATGTGACTGGCTGAAAATGAGCATCATATCATTGCGAAGAGACCCCAGAAGTTGAATTTGAGCGCCGAGAAAGTGCTAGGTGAGCGTCCCGTCGAAAACAAAACGTGGTGTGGGAGAAAAGAAGAATGTAACTATGCGCACATAAAATCAGTGCGTCTGAGTGCGAGGCTGAAAATAGATTTGAGCGCTAGGTGAGCGCTCCGTCGAACACAAACAGTTGCATCCTCGGGAATTGGCCTCGGTGTGGGAGAAAAAGAAGCATGTTCTTCAAAGGGGTTAATTGCTGTGGCCGTTATCGAGAATTGAGAACTGATAATGATCTGAGAAGCATGACGTTCGAGAAGTTAAACTGTGAGAAATTTGAGCGCTCGATGGGCGCTCCGTCGAGAACAAATAGTTGTGCCCGGGAATTGGCGGCAGTGTGGGAGAAAAAGCAGAATAGAAACATGCACACATAAAATCAGTTCATCTGCTTAAGATATGAGTAATACATTTGTGCAAGCAACAGCTAAAGCATATCAGAATATTTGAACTGCGTGTTACTTGATGTACCTATCAGTATCTGAACGTAACTGTAGTTTCCGGTTGTTAGAAAATATAGGGGACATCATTCAAGATAGATAGAAAAATGTATGGGATGTCCCATTCTCAATAGAAAAGACATGGGATGTCCCACTCTGGCTAGACAATGGATGGGATGTCCCATTTATGTCAGAAATTGCGAGGGACATCCCACGAAAACAGATGGGACGTGAAAATATGTGGGACGTCCCATTGTCGATATAAAAATATGTGGGACATCCCATTCTTGATAGAAAATCAATGGGACATCCCACTCTTGATAGGAAAATATGTGGGACGTCCCACTCTTGATATAAAAATATGTGGGACGTCCCATTCTTGATAGAAAATCAATGGGACGTCCCACTCTTGATATA
This sequence comes from Mycena galopus ATCC 62051, assembly GCA_014925785.1. Classification (NCBI taxonomy): domain Eukaryota; kingdom Fungi; phylum Basidiomycota; class Agaricomycetes; order Agaricales; family Mycenaceae; genus Mycena; species Mycena galopus. Next base: position 1,704,219 of record WIQG01000005.1, read on the forward strand.
AAAATATGTGGGATGTCCCACTCTTGATATAAAAATATGTGGGACATCCCATTCTTGATAGAAAATCAATGGGACGTCCCACTCTTGATAGGAAAATATGTGGGACGTCCCATTGTTGATGTGAAAATGTGTGGGACATCCCATTCTTGATAGAAAATCAATGGGACGTCCCACTCTTGATAGGAAAATATGTGGGACGTCCCATTGTTGATATAAAAATATGTGGGATGTCCCATTCTTGATAGAAAATCAATGGGACTTCCCATTGTTGATAGATAAATATGTGGGACGTCCCATTGTTGATATAAAATGGGTGGGATGTCCCATTGTTGACATGAGATGCCCATGCTTAACAGAAAATGGGAGGGACAACCCACTCTGGATAGAAAATACCTGAGACATCCTGTCCAGTCCATATCAGAAATTAGTGATACAATGCTGAAGTATGAGTAGGTGTACTATGTATTTTGTGTACTTACTGAGAAGAAGAAACAGCAAAACGAAATGTGGGCCAGCTGGAGAAAAGGAGGTGTGGAGATAGCGTTGGTGTATGGGAGAGCACATTCTTGCAATTGGAGCCACCCAGCGTGGGCTGGTGAACCTGTATTTGGGATCCGAGGTCAGGCCTGTGAACCCGTATTTCGCTATTTGAGCATACCTGTATTTCACCATTTGAGCATGGGCTGGCATACCTGTATTGCAATGTTCGAGTGTGGGCTGGCATATCTGTATTTCGCTATTTGAGCGCAGGCCGCGTATCTGTATTGCAGCATTCAAGTGGGGGCTGGTGTACTCATATTTTGCTATTCAAGCTGGCCAGTGTATCCATATTTTGCTATTCAAGTGCAATCCGAGCATGGGCTAGCCTACCTGTATTTTGCTATTTGAGCACGGGCCTGTGAGCCTGTATTTCAGTATTTGAGCACAGGCTGGCGGATCTGTATTTCGCTATTCAAGCCCAGGTCAGCAAACCTGTATTTGAGCATGGGCCAGCATATCTGTATTTCACTATTTGAGTGCAGCCCAACATACTTGTATTACGGTTTGCTCAGGAAAAAAAAACCACCCCAATATACCTGCCCCACCATGGCATGAGAGCCCTGGTTAACAGCTTCATGAATCACTTTAAATCATGCAAACGGTGCAGAAATGGGCCCCAAAAAGCATTTTTTCTCCCTGGCTGTTGCCAGGGGTCATACCTGCCAAATGGGACAGTGGGATATCCCAAACAGGATTTTGAACCTGTGAGGGATGTCCCATACAATACCTGTGGGACATCCCAAGGCGGAACAGTAGAAAGCATGGGACACCCACTTAGAAACACCCCCCATAGGCCCAATTAACTACCCTCAAAAATTTGGCCCTATGGGGGTCAGGTCGGGGTAGCCTGAGGTGCTCCTTCCGAATTCGGGCATTTTGTAATGACAACATAATAAACAATGCAGCTGCTAGAGCATTTGTGCAACCTAAAGTTCAAAAGGAATCAAAATTGTGATCAAATCAAATATATATTTACCGAGGGACACGTGATTCCTAAGGCCTGATCCTAAACATTGAAATTTTTCGATTTAGTCTAAGGCCTGGGCTAAGGCTTTAACTAAGACCTTAGGCCTTAGGACTTAGGGCGGACACTGACTTGATTCCATCACCATCGTTCGGCACACTTCTCAAGTTTAATTCAGAGTTCCCGAAAAACCGCGTTGCATTCGTGATGAGATTGACAGTGAACGCACAAGAAAGTAAAGTTCTTGTGGGGCAAGGCAGCTCATTTTGTGTGAACTTATAAAATTTCAGTGTTAATAATTAAGCCTTTAATACTTGATAAGTTCAGGCCTTCACTGGGCGGAGAAACCTCCTAAGACCTTTATTAACCCTGAATGATGGCCATCAAAAACTGATGGCGGCATTTAGACCTTCAAATTACTGTACAATTTCATTCAAATTGGCAGTCACGCATCACGCACCCCCTGTGCCGCGACTAATTTTCATCTCGGTCACGGGTCACGGCGCCCAGTGCCGAATGTAAAATTCGTGACACACAGTCCAAATCTCTCTTGGAACTGCAAAAAAGGCAAAACTTTCGAAAATTTTCGTCTTGAATGCCGGAATTTTGCAAGTGTCACACCAAATTTTGTTGAGTGCCAAAGTGCCGAATCAGTATTTTCGGTCACGGGTCACACCCTATGGTGAATTGAATGAAATTCTACAGTAATGTGTTTAGAGGGCATAGAGCAATATTGCACCGCAAAAAGGTAAGTTTGATTATGGTAAAATTTCTCCTATCAACAGCAGCTGCCTCCCGGCTCACCAAACCCTTCGCGACATCTTCTTGTCACCCTGCCCAACGTGCGCCACGGTCAAATCGTCGATATTGCGGATGGCGCGCGCTAGGTCGCCAAGGGAAGCATTGTACATTTGATGCCTATTTAGAGTCAGTCTTAGTTCCTCCACGAAAACATTGCCCTGATCTGTGTCGTAGGCAGCCTCTGATAATACCACTCACGTATCCATGCATTGAGTTCCTAGTCGCTGTTTTTATATTTTTGGCCTAACCCACCCTTGAAACCTTCCGGGTGCGGTGCGCAGGAGGACATTCACTCGACTATGAATAAGTGATTCGACGAGACCAATCCGCGCTATTTTGTACAGCCCCACAACGCAATCTTCCGGCAAGTGGCAAACTTATGACCTGCAGAGGGAGATACTTCGTGCATTCAGTAGATTCAAATCTCCATGCATTGGAGCACACACAAAATCGCGGAAGACGGGTGATATATATTAGGGAGGTTGTGCAAAAGCCGCATGAGCTGCATGTGGCTTTTGTGCGTTGTGCAAAGCCGCAAAGCAAACCCGTTGAACGGATTTGTAAGTGAATCCAGGTTCATTTCGGATAGATATAGATAAATTACGTGGTATGGAGTACATTGAACTACTTGCCGAATGTAATGTGCACCCTTTTTTGACGTCGTTATTCCGTTCGGCACAGCTACTGTGCGACTACGGCGCTAATACTGTCGAAAACTGCCATTTACCCCGCTTTCCTCCTTTCCCCTGATGCTGGAATCAATGCTGATGGCATTCAAGACACTAGACACAAGGTTTGTATACATGATAGATAGGAAAGCAAAAGCCGCACAGTGCCGCATGCAGCCTTTGCACAACATCCCTATTATATAGTGTATAGCTGATCTACAGGGTTCAACAATGGCATATCACATTGCGTGGAGAGGCAAAGACATGGAGACCGGTCAAGACGGAGTCAGCATCCAGAACGGGTACAAAGACCAAACATATGGCATATATGCCATGTTCTTGATGGAGCAGCAGCCACGTCTCGTTGATGGAATCATGGGAACGCCGGAGAAAATCATTGGGCTCGAGAGACAAGTTACAGAGAATTAGTGCGACTTATGAGATGGAATGCAAGGCCCCCAAGTGCAGCGAAACCCAAGGATCATAAGAGAGGTGGGTTCAAAGTAGGTGCTTTAGTCCCAGGAATAAATTTCACACAGAAAACACGGCCAACATTCACACAAGGCACCGGTAGATTCCCGCTAGCTTTAGGTAAGGGTTTCTATCAAGAGCCTGATTTCAGCGACTTGCAGTAAACTACATTTCTTGTCATCGTTTTTTGTGTAAGCACTTCCCAAGGGGGATCAAAGATAAGATTAGCCGACATCAGGTAGGGGGGGGGGCAGCCAACCTCAAAAAAAAAAGTTTGTGTGGGTCAAACATTTTTTGGTCAGAAAGAGTACTGGGGCTGCCCAAATAACTCAAATGCACCCTATGCACCTTACATTATGTATGAGACCAAGATTTAGCAGCTGTGTTATCCGTTCACCCTACGGTGATTCCCGAAAGTCTATTTCGGTACTCAAAACTCGGCCAATGGCGGTAGATCAATCTCGGCATTCAAGTTTCGCTACCAATGCGAGCGGCGACTCACTTGCATTGTCATTGTTTTAAGGATCCTCCAGCACAAAATCGGGACTTGCCTGTTTTGTTCAGCTTCCAAGCACTATAGGAATCAATTCTTGTTTCAACATGTCAAACTTGGATACAACCTCCGTTGTATTGACTCACCAATTCCACGACAACTCATTTGCATGTATCAGGTTATCGCAAATATGACTACGACATTGGTCGCTATCTCTGTGATGCAGCAAATCCAACCAGGCTCGAATTATTCAAAAGCCAATCAAGCGCCAGGCAGACCGGCTATCTCGGTCTGGGCACAGTGGTGGGAAATTCCTACTTAATAAGGCATTTTCCCACGGGGGACCCGCCTCAACAAAAAAAAAAAAAAAAAAATTGTAGGTGATACTGTTTCTCTTATCTTTGCCCTTGCACTTTCCCATCTACTTTCCCATCTGCTGCAAGATTCCGCTCCGCTGTGCGCCAAGTCCGTTTGCTGCGGACCCAGTCACTCTCTTGTCAGCTCGTCCCATTTGGAAGGCCTCTTCTCCCGAACCTCCCTGGTCGTAATGCGAGCTGCTCAATGCAGCAGAGTTAGAGTTTGGGGCCGCCGAGATTCTGTTCCCATCCCCGAAGACCTGTCCAGTAAGTATACGGACGGTCAAAGACACGGAATTCAAATTGTTGGGTTTTGGTTCTACTTTTTTTGTCATGCTTTTTTGCCTAAGCACTGATCTCTGTGATCCCTCCGCCAAAAAAACCTATGGGCCTTCCAGCTCTGCCTCCGGGCCTTCTTACTCTGCCTCCGGGCATGATTTCATGTCAACCCCTCCGCTACAACTTTTACATCAATGTATTTCTTGGACACTATGCACACCGATCGCGCATTTCCGTATTCCATAGTGATTTACCCACAATTCAGCGAGCTCTTGAACTACATGCAATACCGTTTATTAATACTGATTTAATTCAATGTAGACAAGTTCTCATCCACCATATTGTGACTGGAGCGTGCACTGATTACCATGTTGACGCAGCTGCCTTCCCTCGCTCAGATCGTTCAGGCTGTCGTGCTATTTGCCCCGGTTTACATCCGCCACACATATGTCCGAAACAGTGTAGAATACTGTGTTTGATGCTGATCATACTCAAATATCCACGGAAAGCCTTGGACACGTGGCTGCTGCCTTGAATATTCATGTTTCTGGTACGCGGAATCTACGTTTTAAGATGCGAAGTGCGCTGAGAAAATATTCCGACGTTCTTCCTTCGGCAAACGTTAAACGTCGCTCCTCTGCTACAGTTGCCGAGTTGTTGACTCTTTTGAAAACCTTCGAAAACCAGCTCTGTGATCTATTGCTGCTTTGCATCGCATTGAAATTCCGGACAAGCCAACAATCAATTTTCTCCGCATTCAAACTACGCAGCACATATTCTCTGGGCAATGTAGACAATAAAGAGCTTGCGCAAAAGCCACACAAGCCGCATGCGGCTTTTCGGCATTGCGCAAAGCCGCGTGCGGAAATCCGATCTGAGGTTAGTGGGAAGCCAAATCAGTGGAGAGGTAGTCAGGCTGGGAGACAAGCCCTGGTGAGTGAAAAAATTACATCACGGCTGAAAATGCGCTGTGCAGGATTGGAATCCATATGCCCCTTTGTGCCCTGGATTATTGACATGTGAACCACATGCCTGTAAGGCATATGGATTTTATATACCCAGGCTTTTGCCCCCAGTGTTAACTGCGGGACTTTTCTCAGAGATATGGAATGATGCAAGGGGCATCGCTGCTTCGATGGAAGAGAGATAACGACCTCGTTCGTAGTCTCGTATTTGATCCACTGGCTTTCGCCGAGAATTGGATTGGGGATTCGATCCAGAGGCCGATTGTTCTGTCACTTTCCAATTCGCTTCATCGACGCCTTTGAAAAAGTATTTGTAAAATATTGGAAGAGTTGAAAACCAGTGGAGAACTCCACGTTAATGTGGCAGTCGTATTTGAGGATGAGGAGGGGAATATGAGGTACTATTGAGGCGTCTTCCGCCTCGAAATAATCTAATTATTTATGCACCAAGCAAAAAGTTTGAAACATACCACGCTCGTTGAAGCTCGACTCGGGTTTGACAGCTTTAGGATAACAATACTGACACTGACGCGGCCAACCACAGCGATGATAGCTTTTCTTGGGATCGTGTATGTGGGTCATGTGGCGCTTGATTGCGTCGCGAAGTGGTCCAGCAACTCGGGGGAGTTCGGCGCTGAGAAATTTGTGGATGTCGGCAGGTGTTTTGGAACATCCTTCAGACCAACGGTGATGTGCTCGTGCGGGAGTCAATGTTTTGGAACTCGGTAATACGGGTGAGATAGATGACAGGACCCATGATGTCACGAATATCTTTCAAGAATAGCGAAATATATCGCTGAAAGACGCGAACGATAAGATCGGGGCAGTCGTTAGCCGATTGACTAGGCCGTAGTTGCGACGTCATTTCTGGCCAATGTGGATTGGTGGTGAAGGTGATGAAAAGGGTGACCGCACCAAAAGCTTTTCGGAGCGCCAGGCCGTCAGATATATTAGCAGCAGACCATGCTGGAGAATGGACGAAGGATGAGGGTAAACGAACATCATGAGTTGGTTCTTCATCGCCATTCCCAACGTACTATTCTTCCTCGGAATTTGCATGCTGGTTTTCCCGGATGTACGTGAGGCGGGCCTCCTCAACTGAGCTCCAAGCATCAACCATGTATTCTCCTATATTTCACACACTTTGTGAAAATCGCTTTTCGAAAAATCTGTGATGACATACCGGTCAACCGTGAAAACGTAGACATTTGAGCCGCATTCATGTAGAAGCGTGTTCGAAACCATCGAGACTGGGTGAATTTTTTGTCTTCTGTTGTCCACCGCGCGATTGACCAGCCCAAGGTCCCGTAGGGTGGCAGCAGCAGATAATGTAATGTTTCGACAAAGGGTGAAAACCGATTGAGAAAGACTGCTTGATTGTCACCCTTGTGTTGAATCACCAACTTGCGAGGCGACGGCGCTGAGGCAGGCGCAAGAGAGATGATAGCTGCTACTTCGTTGCTGCCATCAGAGCGCTCGATTTGGAGTGCTATATTGTCTTTATCGTTGGAGAGATGGGCGAGGTTCTCCAGCTTGTCTATGAACGGGTTCACATGTTTCAGACCAGCGAGAACACTGTTAATCCATGCATGTGGTACGTCGAGCTCTTTACCCCTCACAAACATATCAACAGCGTCGTGTATGAACCACCGGATAGCATGCTGGCCCTCATGGGCGGGTAGGATGCGATAATATGTGCGGCCTCCTGCGAGAGTGACGGCAGACACGCCCGGCCCAAATTTCATGAAATCTCCATCATAAACACTGATGGCAGTCAAAGAGAAGAGATTATTGAGTTTCCGTGAAAGGGCAGCTGTCTGGCTATTGTTAATGAAATCATCCCACTCCTGAGGATATGAAGGGAGTGGTGGTAGGTAGTGGGTGCCCTTGGGCCCGCAAACGAAGCACTGATTGTGGATTCGCTCCCCTGTTAACGCCTGAGATGCAATGGTGAATGAATGCTAGTGGCCGGGTGAAAGTGGCATCACACCTTGATGCCGCATATTTTGCAATTTCTATCCCACCGAAGGCGCAAAGGCGTCGGAACTTGGGGGAAAGGTTGAGAGCTGCAACCCAATCCCACCAATGAATTTCAGTAGGCCTTGTCCGGTTGGCGGTATGCGCAGCGGTATCATTTCGTCGAATTTCATTGCGTCGGTCTTGAGGTAAAATATGCCGCGCAGACCTACGGGCATTTGTATTATGTTTTGGCCTTGTCTCGCGGCTGACATCATCCTCCTGAGCACGGCGTTGTCGCTGAGCGTCGCGCCGCATCCGTTGACGGTACTCAATATTGGTTACTGTCATAGGAATGGCGACAGAGGCTGCTGACAGGGCGTGCAGTGTAATGGCGGATTCAAAGTGGGCAAGAAACTAATCACATTGTGAGCGTCATGAAACCAAAACTGAGAAGGATCCGAGTAGCAGTGAATCGAAGTTGATACAAGAGCGCGGCCCACCACTTCGATGAAAGGATGGAGGTTGGCGCTCGAGTGCGCGCTAAAGAGAGCGGGGTTAGTTCGAAGCTGATGGGCACCAATGACTCGGGCCCAATGAGCCAAAGATGGGCATGGGAAAGGCTTCAGACAGACACCCGCAATTTTATAAAGAGGGAAATGAATGAATCGAAGTTGATAAGGATCAGATAGGAATCAGATAGGAATCAGAGTCGATTGAGACGGAGCGCCGTCGGCATCGGCCGGCAGATCGGCAAAAGCGGATGGGAAAGTTGAAGAAGCTTGGGATGGCGACGGAGTTGAAATTTAAGAGCGGAGCTTAAATAGTATAATACGAGTACCACGCGCTGAGCGCTCCACGGCTTACAAGCATTTATAGCCTGCACGATCCGGGTGGACGTAGTTCGGTCGCTGCGGTTGGAGACCCCACTCATGAGTCACGGTTATTTTTGGGGTGCTGATGGGCGCTGGGGGGTATATTTTAGGTTCTCCGACGGGGTCGGTATTAATTCCCAAACGTGAGAAGATCGAGCTTAATAGAGGCAGTTCAATCTTGACGTTCCGAATCTTTACAGCACAGTACAGCAAAGGAGGCATCACGTGGATGTTGCGTGGAACTTGGTATATAAGAAGGCCGAAGCATCATTCTTGCCTTGAAGCGCTACAATAATGTCGAAAATGTAAGTCTCACGAACACTGCGTAAAGCCACCATTGACGGATCTTTCCGCTACTAGCATTCGCCTTCACAGTAAGCTCGCTTCTGATATGATCATCTTGAGCCGCTGTTTACTTTTGTGCACAGGCATTCGTGTTAAGTCCTTGACCAATCCACACGATGATCTCCCCGCGGGTATGCAAATGTTCGCTCAACTCATCATCAAAGAGCATATTTTCCATCAAACTGTGGCTGTGGATTGGGAGGAGTCCCAAGATAGTTCGACGCTTGATTTCAGATGCAACATGTGAGCATGGGATCATTTTCTCAAGATAGTCTTTATTTTCTCTCACAGACCGTCCCATGCTTCCACCTTCTCGGTCGCCATCCTGCGGGTAAGTGAAACTTTGGGGACTCGGCTTCTTGGTTCCATCGAGGTTGCGAGAGACGAGGCTATTGCAACTGTGGAATCGAATCAATGTAGGTGCACCGTCCATCCATTGTCGACATTGTGACTGATTATATCAATGTAGGTGTCCTCCACCTTGAAGTCAATAAAGTGAACCCGGATGGCCCCTTACTCAAATTCGATGCTGAATTTTCGGATGCTAATGTAATGTTGACGGAGCCATCCAGCCTCAATGACCCCAAAACGACGGAGAACAAGAGTAAGATCTCAATAAAACATGTGGTGATATCTTCTGAGTTGCCCACAGTCACCTCGGTTCAGAGTCACGGGATTGCAGACAATCTGCAGAGAATGCTTGAGACTGTGAAAGATCGAACCACTGTGGATCCTCTGGAGCTTTGCGTGATGCACGAGAGGATCCTTCTGCGTTCAGATCACCACAAACGCCGGGCTCAACTCCTCAATAAACTGGGAGATATTTGCCTTGCATGTTACAGGAAACAGTGGATTGTGGGCAACCTAAACCAGGCAGTCAGCACCTACAATGATGCCGTGCGGGATGATCCTGGTTCTGCCATTTATCTTGCTGATCTGGGCAGCACCCTTTGTCAACGCTTTTGGCGCCTCGGAGACCTCACCGACATCAACTGGTCTGTGGCAGCTTTGGAGGAAGCTGCCAGTCTCACTTCAGATGTCGATCCTCGGCCACTTGATGAGCTCGGTGTTGCCTTGCGTTATCGTTTTGAGCGACTTGGTCACATTGAGGATATCCAGAGGTCTGTTACAATGAGTGAGACTGCTATCACGCTCACACCAGACAACCCTACTTATGTACATAATCTTGGGAATTCCCTTCTCCGCCGCTTTGAACGCTTGGGTGATCTCAAGGACATCACCGAGGCAGTATCCAATTTGGAGGCCGCGGTCGCACTCACTCCGGATGGTCACCCAGACAGACCCTCACGGCTGAACGATCTTGGGAATTCTCTCTGCAGGCGTTTCAAACGCTTGGGTGATCTTGATGACATTGGCCAGGCGGTTTCTAATTGCGCGGCTGCAGTTGCACTCACTCTTAATGGCCAGCCAGACAAGCCTTCCAGGCTGAACAATCTTGGGAATTCCCTCCTCAGTCGTTTCGAGCGCTTGGATGATCTTAATGACATTGCCAAGGCAGTATCCAATTTAAAGGCTGCAGTGGCACTCACTCCGGACGGTCACCCAGAGAGACCTTCCGGGCTGAACAGTCTTGGGAATTCCCTCCTCAGTCGTTTCGAGCGCTTAGGGGATCTTGATGACATAGCCCAGGCAGTATCCAATTTCGAGGCTGCAGTTGCACTCACTCCGGACCGTCACCCAGACAGACCTTCTCGGCTCAACAGTCTTGGGAATTCCCTCCTCAGTCGATTTCAAAGCTTATGTGATCTCAAGGACATCACCGAGGCAGTATCCAGTTTTGAGGCTGCAGTTGAACTCATCCCAGATGGCCACCCAGACAAGCCTTCTGTACTAAACAATCTTGGGAATTCCCTCCTCAGTCGTTTCGAACGCTTAGGGGATCTCAAGGACATCACCGAGGCGGTGTCGAACTTTGAGGCTGCACTCGCACTCACTCCGGATGATCATCCAGTTCGACCTTCTCGGCTGAACAATGTTGGACTTTCCCTCCTCATTCGTTTCGAACGCTTGGGTGCTCTCAAAGACCTGAACCACGCGGTGTCCAATTTTGAGGCTGCAGTTGCACTCACCCCAGATGGGCACCCAGACAGACCTTCACGACTAGAAAATCTTGGGGGGTCCCTCCGTTGTCGTTTCGAACACTTGGGGGATCTCAAGGACATCACTAGGGCGGTATCCAATTTCGAGGCTGCAGTCACTCTCACTCCAGATGGTCACCCCGACAGCCCTGCCCGGCTGAACAATCTTGGGAGTTCCTTCTTCAATCGTTTTGAACACCTGGGTGATCTCAAGGACATTACCGAGGCAGTGTCCAATTTTGAGGCTGCAGTCGCCCTCACTCCGGATGGTCACCCAGACAGACCTGCCATGCTGAACAATGTTGGGGGTTCCCTCCTCAGTCGTTTCGAACGCTTAGGGGATCCCAATGACATCACCGAGGCGGTGTCCAATTGCGAGACTGCAGTTGGACTCACTCCAGATGGTCACCCAGACAGACTTCCTCGGTTGAGCAATCTTGGGCTTTCCCTTCTCAGTCGTTTCGAACGCTTGGGTGATCTCAAGGACGTCACTGAGGCAGTCTCCAATTTTGAGGCTGTAGTTGCACTCATCCCGGATGGTCACCCAGACAGACCTTCACGGCTGAACAATCTTGGGAGTTCCCTCCTCAGTCGTTTCAAACGCTTGGGCGATCTCAAGGACATTACTGAAGCAGCATCCAATTTTGAGGCAGCAGTTGCACTCACCCCAGATGGTCACCCACACAAACATTTCCAGCTGAACAATCTTGGAAATTCCCTCCTCAGTCGTTTCAAATGCTTGGGGGATCTCAAGGACATCACTGCAGCAGTATCCAATTTCGAGACTGCAGTCACACTCACTCCAGATGGCCACCCAGACAAGCCTTCCATACTAAACCATCTTGGGGATTCACTCCTCAGTCGTTTCAAACACTTGGGTGATCTCAAGGACATCACTGGGGCAGTATCCAATTTTGAGGCTGCAGTGGCACTCATTCCAGATGACCACCCAGACAGACCTGGCATGCTAAACAATCTTGGGGATTCCCTCCTCAATCGTTTCAAAAGCCTGGGTGATCTGAGGTACATCACTGAGGCAGTCTCAACCTTCGAGGCTGTGGTCACACTCACTCCAGATGGTCACCCAGACAAACCTTCATGGCTAAACAATCTTGGGACCTCCCTCCGTGTTTGTTTCGAACGCTTGGGTGATCTCAAGGACATCACCGAGGCAGTATCTAGTTTTGAGGCTGCAGTTGAACTCATCCCAGATGGCCACCCAGACAAGCCTTCTGTACTAAACAATCTTGGGAATTCCCTCCTCAGTCGTTTTAAACGCTTGGGTGATCTCGAGGACATCCTCAAGGCAGTGTCCAGTTTAGAGGCTGCAGTTGCACTCACTTCAGATGGCCACCCAGACAGACCTTCATGGCTGAACAATCTTGGGAGTTCCCTTCACAGTCGTTTTGAACGCTTGGGCAATCTTAAGGACATTACTGAGGCAGTATCTAATTTTGCGGCTGCAGTTGCACTCACTCCAGATGGGCACCCAGACAGACCTTCACGGCTGAACAATCTTGGGAATTCCCTCTGCAGTCGCTTCGAACACTTGGGGGATCACGAGGACATCACTGAAGCGATATCCAAATTTGAGGCTGCAGTCGTAGTCACCCCGGATGATCACCCAGACAGACCTTCCTGGTTGAACAATCTTGGGAATTCCCTCCGCAGTCGCTTCAAACGCTTGGGTGATCTCAAGGACATTACTGAGGCGACATCCAATTTTGAGGCAGCAGTTACACTCACTCCAGATGGACACCCGGACAGACCATCACGGCTGAACAATCTTGGGAATTCCCTCTGCACTCGTTTCGAATGCTTGGGGGATCTCAAGGACATCACCAAAGCGATATTCACTTTTGAGGCTGCAGTTGCACTCATCCCGGATGGTCACCCAAACAGACCTCCAAGCCTAAGCAATTTGGGGAATTCCCTAACTCGTCGCTTTGAATGCTCTGGAGATCTCAGTGATATCAACCAGGCAGTGTCCACCCTTCAGGCTGTGATCAGACTCACCCCGGATGGCCATCCCCGCAAGCCCGGATATCTAAATAGCCTGGCCAACTCTCTCCTCCTTCGCTATCAGAAGCTCAATGATCACAATGATTATACTGAGATGTTGGTTCACTACACTAAGGCTGCATGCTCTCCAACCGGGACTGCATCTGTGCGGTTCTATGCGGCCAGCAAGTGGGCAAGGATGGCTGAGATAGGGCCACATCCATCACTCCTCCAGGCATATAGTAAAGCACTCACTCTCCTCCCCGAACTTGCTTGGCTGGGCCTCTCCATTCGGGACCAGCATCATCACATCCTCAATGCAGGCCAAGTTGTAAGGGACGCAGCCGCCGCAGCAATTACAGCAGAACAATTATCAACAGCAGTGGAATGGCTTGAACAAGGTCGTTCAGTTGTCTGGGGTCAGATTCTCAACTTGCGTACACCTGTGGATGATCTGAGGAAGTCTCACCCTACGCTCGCAGATGAGCTTGTCTCTCTCTCCACCCAATTGGAAGCAGCTGGCAGACGGAGTGATTTTTTACAGCAGCTGGATACTGGGTCACCACACTCACTACAAGTTGTTGCCCAGAGTTCTCATGCTGTGGCGGATAAAAGAGGCCAACTCCTCCAGCAAATCAGAAAGTTAGCCGGATTTGAGAGATTCTTATTACCAAAGGCTATCTCGGAGCTTTCACTGGCTGCAGTGATGGGTCGTGTTGTCGTTTTGAATGTCAGCCAATACCGCTGCGATGCTTTAATTCTCATGCCCAACCGCGGAGATGAAGTCCTCCATGTGCCACTCCCCGATCTGACACTGGATCAGTCACACGGCATGGCCAAATCTCTTGGAGATCTTCTCGGAAGCGGTGGGCGCACAGACCGGTTCGCTGGTCAACGCGAGGGCCAGCTCCCTCCAGAAGAAGAGTTTTCCAGCATCCTTTCCCATCTATGGGAGCGAATTTTTCGCCCTGTTCTCAAGGGAATGGCTGTTTTGGTAAGCAGTTAGTTTAACACACGAATTTTTCAAGTTCTTATCCTGACCACAGAACCCCCCGCGCAAAAACTCAGGCAGAATCTGGTGGTGCCCAACTGGGCCGCTTGCATTTCTCCCTCTACATGCGGCTGGCCTCTATGGAGAGCAGGAAGCTTTTGGCTCCAAGTTATCTGACTTCTTTATTTCCTCCTACACACCTTCATTGGTCGCATTGATCCAGGCATTTCGTGCCAAAGCTAAATGTCCTGACCCATTCGAAGTCCTTGCTGTTGCCCAACCATCTGCACTTGGCCAAGGCTACCTCCCAGGTACCCGGGATGAGGTCACCAGAATCAAAGATCTTGCTTTGGGAAGATTCCCTGTGATATGTTTGGAGCAGGACATGGCAACAGTGGAGCGTGTTCAGTATTACATGAAAACTTCCCGCTGGGTTCACTTTGCATGTCATGGAGTCCAGGATAGTTTTAATCCGACCAGCAGCGCACTCCTGGTTGCCAGAAGTTCCCGGTTGACACTATCAAGCATTATCCAACTTTCTCTTCCACAGGCTGAACTGGCATTCCTCTCTGCATGCCAAACTGCTACTGGAGCTCAAGACCTCCAAGATGAAGCTGTTCATCTCACAGCTGGCATGCTGTTAGCTGGCTACCGTGGCGTGATTGGAACAATGTGGACCATCATGGACAAGGATGCCCCAAAAGTCGCCACTGATGTCTATGCACATTTATTTCAAACATCACCACCAGATTCCACAAGGGCTGCGGAAGCACTTCATTTGGCTGTTCGGAAGCTTCGGGAGGAGTCTGGAGGAACGAAGTCATTCTTCCATTGGGTTCCCTTCATTCATGTCGGGATTTAATGGACTGTGTAGGAAATGCAATTGAGAATATGTAGAGTACTTGTACTGTTGTCTCTTTCTTCACATGTGTACGGTGGTTTAAATTTCAGCTGCTGAAACAAGCTGTGAAGCAATGCATCAGGTATCTGGATACCTGCTCGTGCTGTGCGTGAACATAGTCCAACACTCTTTCACTGGCCCAGGAAGGACTTGCTCAATTGCTGGGGAAAGCTTCGGATTGCGGCTTGACTTCAACTTCCAAGTTTTCCTGTTGCCTTAGTGGAGACTTGCTCTATTCATGTTCAACATCTGGCTGTAGATGACAAGCTTCCAAAGGAGAGGAATTCTGGAGGATTGCAGTGCTGTAGCAAACCACAGCAATGATGCCAACTTTAGAGTGTCGTTCCAAAAGTGGAGTCTCCCTCTTTTATAAAATAGACAGCTTGTGCAAAGCCGCACAGAGCCGCATGCGGCTTTTGTGCATTGTGCAAAGCCGCATGATGAACCGAGGGTTTTATGACGGTATCTATTTTCATTTTGATGAAATATTAGTAAATTAGGTGCTATACCGTACATTGAACCACTTACGAATCATGATGTGCATCATTTTGACGTCATTATTTGGCTTCTCCACAGCCGCTGTGCGGCTATGGCCGTAATGCTGCCAAAAAAAGGTCATTTCCCGCACTCGCTCCACCCACCTGATGCCAGATCAATACCAACAGCTTCCAAAACACTCTACGGCATCTACGCAAGAATCAAATACATCATTGATAGGGGAAAAAAAGCCGCATGGTGCCGCATGCGGCTTTGCAAAATATGTTGCGCACTCAAAATGTCGCACCCAGGTTCATAAACGGCATGTCTCAGTCCAACCAGGCCACGCAGACCAAAGTTTCAAGTCACTGGACAATTCCGAAGGCAGCATAATTTATAGAGCACCTAATTTATACCTCAGAGACGGCAGTCATACATCCCCTGGTCAATTTATTGAGGAGGCACATACTGTGGGAAAAACGCATCAATAATTGATAGCGCAATGGTACGGTTACTAGGCCGCGTTTAAGCCCAGACCCTCATGACAGGGTTCCCAAATTGGGATGTCATGAGGGACAGGTTTAGCCGAGACTACACCCACCCGGACTGGATTGGCACTCGCTCACTGTTCTTTTGCGCTGAAACTCACACCTGTCCCTTTTGCGCTCTCGCTGACCGTCCCGGGCTGCGATAGGATTAAGCTTGGCTTGATGTGGGATTGGCGCACGAGGTATGTCTGCCTGTTCTGAAACTAACTGTGCAGTGTAATCAAGTAACAACGATTTTAGTGGGAGTGGGACTCGTCCAGTCCCACTCCATCACTTATAAAGTGCGACTCAGTCCCATTAATGGGACTCAACTCTGTCACGGAGTGCGACTGATGCACTGATGGCAGTGATGCGTAACCGTGAAGCATGGAATACGGCATTGTATTACGGTCACGGTACCGTGTCTGTGGAGCTTCCGTGACGGCAATGGCCGTCGTTTCGACGGCCGTTTTTCTAACATCTGACAGGACGGGACGGGCAACGGGACGGCCGTGACGGCCGTAAAAACAGTAACGGGTTGCGTCCGATTTATTTTGCTATTCATTGCACATTTTACTCATGCATTGATTCATTTTGACTGTGATATCATTGATTGAATGTTATCTTCTTATTACCACGCCAACTGACCCTTTTGACTATGCAAACATTGTGGGGTTGAACCTCGGCAATCCGGCAATCATCTGGGGGCTTGGCCGAAAATTCCAATAAAATGTATTTGTCCTCGGATTCTGACTCCAAAAATGTGGAGCTGCACCCAAAAGATTGTCTCCTTACGCTCGTTGCTGGCTGGATCCCTGCACGAAATAGTACCCTGCCTGCTTTGTTTTAAACCTCGAATTAAATCACCCATTTCAACAGCCATCACGCCCGTCATTCGACGGGCCGTTATTCGTTGACGGGACGGGCACGGCACCTGTTTGATGGGTGCCATCGAACCGTCGTGACGGTTACGGGCGGAGGCCCTAAAGCCGTCGGCTAACCAGTCGCACTCGGGAAACCGAGTCGCACTTTTGATGGACAAAAGTGCGACTCAGCGAGTCCCACTCCCACCATTCTTGTATATACTGGGTGTAATCCTCTGGTGTCTACCCTTGCCTTGTAATCCTTTGTCGCCCTTTTTGTTCCCATCTCGTTCCGCCCGGACTTGTACAAGTGCGAACGCTTACCCAAATACAATCGATGCATCCTCGGCCTTACAAACAAGCGAGGTACGAGCTAAATTCTGTTTGTAGCGTCTGTCTACGAGAGACTACCTTGGCCTTAGCGCCAACGTCACTCTCCCCTCTCGGCTGCACTCCGCCGTCCTCGTCGTCGCCACCTCAACGTCGCCTCGCAAGGTCCTCGCTTCCGGTGAACGATGTGCTCTGAACTAAACCCAAACAATCCAATTATCACCCAAATATAACCCAAGTCTTTCCGATATAAGCAGCGATGCCCACAGAAATAAGACGAGGATCAGAAATAGGCCAATCAGAGGAAGCAAGAGCTGAGATACGGACGAGTGGTAGTCCCTTGTACAGGGCCTAACAATAGGTTGAAGGGAAGGTATAAGATTCCCACAGAAAGATGAACCTTCACTACAAGATATCACCAGGAATTGGCCTGAGAGATAATCGAGCAATGGAAATAAGATAGTTTAAGAGCTTCGCAGCTATGAGACGAGCAAGTGTTGTGTGTGTGATGGTGGTGGTGTCCGGAGACGCGCGATAGACCTCCTAGAGTCGAACGATAGACTATTTCCACGAGGATATATGCCCAAAAGCTTATTTCCCAGAGAACCCGATTGACGATTAACGATGTACGATGACCGATGAGCGATACGATTTGACGATTGACGTTGAGCGATGACGATGACGATAAAACGATTTCGATTCCAGTACTATGTAGCCTCAATCACGCCCTAAGACGTTTCCAGTAACCAACTTCTTATTCCAACAGATAGGTTTCCCAATGTTAAAGTCCAACGACGATACACACTGCGCCAACCCCAGAAATAGCCCAAATCGCAAGCGTTATGCCTACTAGTACAAGGGGATTCTGTGTCCTACTCGTAATAATGTCCCAACTACTTATACAATTCCCAAAATCATATGAAAGTCCTCAAACCAAGCAGAAATTAGTAAAATGGCCTGAGATCGTCCCTCCTTTCCCGTTTATCCGTCGGAGGAATAGCTGCGAGCGTATTGCCATTGGCCAGTGCCCAGGTAGTCCCTGATTTCCCGACCATGCGGCTTTTGTCATCCAAGATATTTGAAAATACCAGTCCCCTGGCTGACTGATATCACATCGTCCGTCTATCCCTTTTGCCTCCTGCCCTTTTCTCGTAGCTCCTGACCATAGGATCTTATTCCCCTGGCCTCCAGCTTTCCGTAGATATCCCTAGTGTAACCTTTTCCCAGAAAGGTTTCTTATTCCCAACTTCGCTTCCTCGGAATAAGATCAATCCCATCAGATTGTCTTAACCGACCTTCGCTTATCCCGGAATCCCTCCGGTATAAGTTTCCCCGACCTCACACGCCTGTCACATGGAAGGCCTTTCCTTCGGCCGAGCAGAAATAAGCTTATTCCCGCATGTCCCGTTTGTAAGTATTCCTGGCTTATTTCTCGTTGTGGAAATAAGCTCCAGAAATAGTCTCTTTAGAGGTTTTGTGGGCTACACTTTCCTCTACGGTTTTCGAGGCGAGCACTGCCAGTCCGCAGGGTAGTCACCTACCCTTTGTACCCGTCACTCTGTGATCCTGACCCTGCCAGCTATACAGAGACCATATACTAGCTCTCAGAAATAAGCCTATCCTGTAATCAGACTATTCCGAAACACGCGAAAAGTGCGGTGTTTAGGTATAGTTCAATTCCAGACAGTTCACCGGATCACCGTGACACTCTGCCACTCGGGCTTTCTCCCGTCTACGCTGATGCTGCCCTGCTTCCGCGCCTGCGCCTCGGCCACGACATCTGCCCCAGACCGCAGCTTAGTTCACCATGTAAACGTCGACCTTGCCTCATGGTCGCCTCGCCAACACCGGGGTTCCCATCCACAGCACTTAGCCACCATCTCCCGTCCGTGGCAACGAGCCACATGGGGACTTGACTTGCTGCTCCGCCCGACGAGACTGCGATAGTTCTCGTCGCCCAGCGCGGGAGGATAGGGGGCCACCGTACGCGGCGCGGTGTCGTCCCGGTGGGCGAGGAGGCCCGTGCCTTTATTCCCTCATCAGCGGTGCACTTCCAGAGCCCGCGCGTGCCGCATTTGCATCGCGTGAGGACGACACATCCCATCCTCCTCCGCCGTAGCGTATGTCCGTCGCCGGATGACTGGATGATGTACGCTTGCCGCTGGACGACCGACCCACCTCTCCGCGTCGCCATTGGATCCGGAGTAATGTACTTGTGCGTCTCTGTCTCCCTGTATCCTCCCACTGTGCGCCGTTCCCCGGCCGTTCCCTACTGGAGTTCCCCTCAATCTTCACCTTCCAGAGATACGTAGTTTCCAGAGATACGTAGTTTCCAGAGATACGTAGTTTCCAGAGATACGTAGTTTCGACTAGTGGTTCGCTTCGTTTCGTTCGCTACTCGGGCTGGCCCCTGGATCTTCGGGTTCTTGTTGTTCGTTGTAATCCCTCAGCCGCTCTTATCACCGTATGTGTGGCAGACATGGACCATGAGGAGGGACGTATGGGCGCGTCACAATTCATTCCCAATTCGCGCGTCCCTGCCTCCGCCGGTGCCTGTGCCACCTCCACCCCCCCCCCCACCCGGGTATACACCTAGTTTGGGGATGGGTTGCATGCGACGCGGGAGATTGTGTTCCGGCGTGGGTGCTTGGGTGGGCAGGAATGACGGCATTCACCCCGTACGTGCGTACGTACTTTTGTTCCTTCCTTCCGCGATGCGCTGCTGGGTCCCTGTTCGTATTTCACCACCGGTTGGACCTCACCTCCATCAGGAAAAACTGTCTGGGAATTAGTTGCCCAGTTAAATATGTTGCGCGGTATAGTTCCTTGTAGCACAGCGCGTCAGGTATGTAGCTCCAGTAGTTCGCATAGTCTCCGTAGCGCCGGGCCGCTCTATGTAGCACATCATTGTTGCCACTGATTGCTATGTCGGACCGTGTTGCCGCGTGCCAAGTCTATCACACGCTATGTCAATTGCCCCAAAAGTTATTTCATCACTGGGCGAGCAGACGAGGGTCTTGATGCACTGCAGGTAGCCGTGCATTACAAGGAAGCACCAGGTCCTTAAATTTGAGAAATTATTTTGAATTAGGATGTCGAGGTGAAGGTGAAATCTACCAAGTCCGTTCAAACTCCGCTCCATCAATGTCGTGATTGATGGATGTTGGTTGATGCCACGTCGCCGTCTTTCTCCCTTTCCCCCACCGCTCCCCTCCCCAGCTTCGTTTTTGTTTCGTTTTCATTTGTTTTCGCCCAGTGGCTTCAAGACCTCACATCCAAGGAATCAAAGTCGCACCTTTTTGACCCTTCAAGCCCTCAACTTCAAGCATTTTCAAGCCACGTTGTCAAGCTGTCCTTGGCATTGAGCTCAAGTCCTGCCTCAAGTTCCTTGAACCCACTTTAAGCCCTCAAGTTACCTCAGGCTACCTCAAGCTCTATGCCCCCTCCCTCTGCCAATGCCCTCACCAGTGCAGCGTCAATACAGTCCCCAGCAAGCTCTCTGAGCTCCAAGACATAGCGCCGCCGTAAATGGAGGAGGACACCAGTATGTATATTCTTTGTATCACCATCTTGGAAATTGCTTATGTTCGACTTGTGGTGTGCGTAGTGTGCGCCACCTATTAGGCAAGTAATCGCTGAGCTGCCGCCCCTACCTCTTCATCCCTTCCACCCTGGTCCACAGAACCGCGTCCGCGCCGCGATGTCCTGCCCCGACATCCACGCCGTAAGATCTACATTGGGCTTTGTGTATTCGAAAACCTCTTGACATGTATATACTGCTTCGAATATATTATCAATTCCTATACCACCGGATCCCTCAGAACAACAGAGCTATCATGTACTACCTAGGACTATGTAGGCTACGAGTCTACGGCACTACGGGACTATATAGCCGAGGCGTGTGACTACGTCGAACTATTTCGGACTACAGAGTCTTCGCACTGAACTACATTGTGCTATATTTCAGGGGGTTAACGACAGCACTATGTGAACTACCTCAGCTACATAGGGCTATGTATTCATCCTAATTTTTCCTGATGTCGATGCACTGGGCCCGTAGTGTTTGATTTTCCGAGGAGAGCGGGGCTCATTCTGATTCATCTTGGGGTCGCTGGGTACGGATACGGACTCTACTAGGCCATATCTAGCTATAGATCTTCATTCTCCCTCCTTCCTCCCTCCTTCCTCCCTCCCTCCCTCCTCGCGGGTCCTGCCGCCTTTGATGCTAATATAATCCTCTGTCTGCCAACTACTAGTGCTGCAGTATACCTTCTCTCCCGCTGTGTACTCTAATACCACCTTCCGCGACTCTGCGCAAAGGAACAAATCAACTTGATGTAGCAAACAATCACGTACGGTTCTCGAGCTCGTGCAGTGTCTTTTTCAGAGCTCCGGAACCAATTCCCATTAGCCTACTGGCAGCGACCCGAGCGAGAGTGGGCTGTGTCACGTTGTCCCAGGGACTTGAAATTCCTGCCACGTTTAGGAGGACGAGGAATATAATAAGAAGTGCCAACTTTCGACTGTGGATCCACAAAATGTCAAACTTGGTCATTCTGGGTCGCGGGAGCCGCGCCCAAAGGGCTTGCTTACTCTCTGGTCGCGTCTTTCATTCAATCTGGAATCTCGAAGTCACAGACAGTATACTACGGAGGTAGGCTCGACGGAAAATCACGGAATAGTTCTGGCATGCCGGATCTCTTGCGCTGTCCGTTTGCCTCGCGTCGCTTTGGGGTAGACACCGGTCGAGCCTGAGTGAGGTTCCGGAAGCGCCAGAGACCGGCGTCAGCGGGCGATGTGTGTACGAACATTTCCTTGTCAGCCCATTCTGAAAAAATGCAGTGCAATTTGGTGGTGAGGTACGAAAAAAGTGCGGAGACCGCGTGGTGTCTTATCCCGCCGGCTGGAGCAATGTCTCGTCCTCCGAATATTGGTTTTCCGCCGCTGCAATTGTCTCGATTGGATTCGTACCGCAATGCCTCGTTTATGGTTCCGTTCATTTCGGCCCGGTTCCCTAGGAGCACCTCGAAGACGGGCGCTATGGTTTTAACAGCTTTCTGTGATGATCATGGGAAAGTGTAGGCACCATGCCTCGTGGGACATCACTGTACACCACCTCGCTGCTTCCTCCCTCTCGCCCCCCTCTCGCTACTCGCTAGCTCTCTTGCCGTTCGACAGTTTTCGATGCTGCGTCGCACCCGCTCCACTAGGATTACATCGCACGCCTTCGCTGCGACGAAGGTCACTCTGAACGCAATCCAAGCATCTACGGACGCCCTTCCACCCCTCAAATCCGGTGTATCCGCTGTAATAGTGCTCTTGGAGATGAGCGAGATGAGCATTCCAGCCTTTTCTAGTCCAGTTACTTGCTCACGGCTCATTATACTGCTCAGAAAATCAAATCGAACAAGAAGGGATGTGAGCACATCGCAGATCGCTCCGCA
The DNA here is from genome assembly GCA_014925785.1 of Mycena galopus ATCC 62051. NCBI lineage: Eukaryota > Fungi > Basidiomycota > Agaricomycetes > Agaricales > Mycenaceae > Mycena > Mycena galopus. The sequence continues at coordinate 1,726,565 of WIQG01000005.1, forward strand.
CAAATTGTACAAGATATTTGGAAACAAACGAAAAATTTCGATGTGGCACTCCCAGCGGAGGTGGTACAGAGCGTAGTTCAGATCGAAAAGCATGTGTATACTCTTTTTACTTGACGGTTCTGAACCCTGATTAACCCGAATTCCAGGCTATTCGAAGAGATTCAGAATTTCTTCCGAGGGCTCAAGAAGGAGAACATTTTGGAAAGACTCGCTTGCCAAGACCGTAATAAACACCAAATCGAGGAGTATGGCAGACTGCTGGACGAGGCAATGTTGCATTTCAGTGTTCGTATCTGTCTCCCTTCCCGTCAATCTACCAAGCACTGAAATTCCGATATTCAGTTCAACTTGGAATTAAGCCTCCATCATTTACATGTGCAATTCGTTGCCACGGATCGGAAGAGGCACACCGCTGTGCTGGCCGTTTCAAGGATGAGCGAATCTGAGTGATTGGTGCGTTCACCATCAGAAGTGGTTTGCCGCTAATTTACGAGCTCTAATTCTGGCAGCAGCTCCTTACACAGATACACGGTAAAGTGTTGGTCAGCGGATCATGTGGGGCTAGTATCTGACTGTAATTTAGGAGACGTCCATATGGGGAAGCGGGCGGCTATTCAATATTGCCTCGGCGCTTTTTTTTTTAGATCAATGTAGCGTTTCGTCACGTTAAACACTACAAGATGTACCGCCGCTTCGCTCCGGTAACCGAAGGTGAATGGAGAAATGTATATACATTGCATGTAAGAACTACAATGCTGGAACAAAAAAACGATGAAAGTGGAGAATTATTGATGCCTGAAATGTGAACCTTGGATTAATCTTTTCGAGGCAATTAGTTGCGAAAGGAGAATAAATAACTCACACCTACATACTGGCATTCACGTGAAGTGCCGGGGAATCATCCTCCATGCCGGGCAAAATTACGCCGTGAATTATGCATGACATTGAAGCAAGAAGGCTCCGGAAGGAAAGCAGCAGACGGAAATCCGCGAGTAGCCAAGTCGATGGAAAGCAGCCTGAACATGAGCATTTCCAAGGACTGGCAGCGATAGGAATGATCTATAAAGAATTCTCAGCCAATAAATTGAGCTGCCGAGGATGTTCAACACGAATAACGGCAGTATTGAACCAGTCCGACGCCAAGAGAGGAGCGATCCAAGCTGGGGCAATGTTTTAATCTATTTTTCGTAGCACCCCGGTGAGATAGTATCGAGCAAAGAGCATCAGGATGCGCCGTAAATCCAGAAATGAAGGAATTGCTTGTGCCTGTGAAGCAACTTGAATAAATTACGGTCCAAGATGCTTGCGTGCAGATTGGGGATCCCTGGGTGAGCAAATATTTTACATAATTTGGGAATTGTGTGAGCACAGAGTAAGCCGCCAGTGGAAAAGTCGTCCAGACTTTTCAACAGAACAGCATGTCGAAGCCGTTGAATTCAAGAGGCAAGAGCAAAATGATTAAATTAGGAGCAAGGAACTGAGCGAGAACGTTACAGGGCCGTCAAATCCAAGGGGGAAGGGAAAAGGCAGGGACAGGGAGCGAGGATGCTTGCTTTTTATTTTCGCCATGGTGATTCGGCCGCAGTGAGAAAAGTGGCGGCGCGGTGAGAGAATAACCGCGGCGCAGTGAGAAATTTGCTGCGAGTCTACAGAATGGAGTATGGTCAGCTGAGGAATTAATTGCGACAAATGGGGCGCGTAGGCAAGATGGGAGAAGCAAAACCAACGGAGATAGAGCCGCATGGGGCATAAATCTTAAAAGAACGGTTAATTACTGGGGTCCAAGTATTGAGGCGGAGAGAAGTGGGGGAAACATAGCTGGTCCGAACAAAACAAAGCACCGCAGTTTTATGTCGCCAGATATGCCGAGGATATTACGTGGCCTCCCAGCTTGATAAAAATCGTCGGGCTGCGTCGTAGGCAGCATCTCAATGGCATCCTCAAAAAAAACTGCGCGTCAATCAGCTGCTCAGCCACATAACCCTGTGCAACATGATTTGACATTGCGAGAGGAGGACGGGAAAAGAGCCAGAAAGAAAGTAATCGTTAAAGAACGGTTGATATGCTACGTAGTCTCACGGCAAGATTTATAAGTCATGCTGTGCCGGAGGCTGCAGCAAGTGCGATCCACTGCGGCCTGTAACTTCGCAAGGGTCAGCTATTTGAACGGAAATGGAAAGTCCGTGATAGAAGTCTTAAACGAAATGAGTTAGACACGAGAAGTTCTAGAACGAGCAGAGAAAAAGTAACAAAGGATATGAAACTGCTGGGGGAATACGTGAGCCTCTCGGCCGCATGATTGAAACCATGCGGCCGTAGGCTGCGATCCGGCGCTGCGTTCTTTCAAGAAAATTTCTGAAACGGTCAGCTGTTTGACGTCAAATCCAGAGGCAGTGGCGAAAGCGTGGACGGAAGGGGTTAATTGAAGAGGAAGAGGAGAGGAAAAACAAAAAGGAGATGGATATATGGGGGAATAGCACAGCCGAGGAGCCATTTGCTTAAAGAACGGTTAATATTGACGCTAATCTCGGCTCCAGATCTTCTAGGGGTTCGGCCGGGAGACTCCGTGATTTAGGGCAGAAAGATCAAAAAATCCACAGCAGCCATCACCCCGAGAAGATCTGGTGCAGTTTGCATAGCGACCTCATCAACGGTTTTCAGATGTGCGCGCGTCGTAAATTTTGTGAGAATGTCGTCGGGCAAAAGAGTTGATGATCCCCAAGGTCGAAGGTATAGCGTGTTCATGCACATGTCCGACCTCCACTCGGTGAGAAGACTGCGGGCACCTTTGAGATGCTCATCGCGTCGATATGACGGTCTCGGAGCCTCTAGTTCGGAGGTTTCCGACGCCGGAGTGGCTGCGGACCGGAGATTGAGTAGTGGATCGTCAGGCGAGGTCTTTCGTAGACAATTGTCGCAACAGATTCCGGTCGGTGCTATCGGAGAATTCAGTCGAAGTAAACGAGTGATAAAAGGAATGCAACTGTACGCTTTCGCGGCATTCCGTTGTCAAAATACTCATCGGCAACATCCCTCCGACAGCCCTTTGTTTCGATCCACTCACGAAGCGCCGGATGTATTGTCTTCTTGAAAGTGACTTCATCCGACCCATCCTTAGTCTTCACTTCCTGGAACACGCTCGGTTGGACGAGTAATATTGCAAACGCGTTGATCGAAAAATTGCGCTCAGCTCGACCTGCACGTTGGTGCCATACGTCGGGGTCATCCGGGACCATGTACCCCCACCTGCTCGACGAGCGGAATTTCGCATCCCTACCGATTGTGAGACGGAAATCAAATATGGAACACATTATTCCGCACCATTCCAGCAGCCTCTGTGGTCAACAAAATTTTAATCTCACCGTTGCGGAATTTCTCCATGATGATTCGTTTGGAACGCGCACTGCGGCGCGAATGATAAAGCGCTACCATGCCGCGGCATCTCCGAGGCAACCGATCCCGTGCATGCTCGAGGGCATCCATGGCTAAATTAATATCGTCAAAGAAAACCATTGTTTGCTTGGGGTCAACCCAGGAATCTTCCGAGTCATGCGGAGGGAAAATGAAGTCCAAAGCCTCGAGATCCCCCTTCGCACCTTTCATAGGCTGTACAAACCAAGCAATATTTGGCCTGTCCATCCCGAGATTGACGTGGTAAGATGTGTCCGGCGAGATGTGTAAGGTTTTACGGATCTGGGCGAGAACAAGGGGCGGGATAGTGGCGGATACTGCTACAAATGAGACTTTGGAGGGAACAAATGAATGCAGAGTGCCCAGATCAGCATATTCAAGTTCAACGCGGAATTTCTCCCCCCATTAATGGACGGGGGAATTTTGCGATCAAGAAAACATAACAAGAGATCAATTAAAGCCAGAAACATTGGAATAACTGGGACTTACCGAGGGCGCGGGAGTGCTGAGCCACGAGGCTCGCAAACTCAATAAAGGCGCGGGGAACTGAGGCATGATGCTGGACAGAAACATGTAAAAAGGCATTGGCAGGTGTCCGCCACTCACCTGTGCACAATGAGGAAACATTTTGATTACGAAGGTGGCGTACGCGGGGATCAAATGTACAAGAGAAGGAGGACAAGACGGTCACGTGATCACGTGACAGGTTGATATTTTGGGATCAAACGCGTTCCAGACGCGATATGGGACGTGTTTCGGCGCATTCTAACGCGACGATGGACAGCCTGTAACCAAGGGAGGTGTACAGGGTTGTCTGAAACAGTTTCAGGACCAGAAGGAAGCTGGCAACGCACTGGTTGAAGAAGATTGTCAAGGATATTGCTAGGGTATGAAGGAGACGTACCCAAAGCACTGCTGAAACCTGGATACGAGGGGCTGCGGACCCTTGCTTTGTTTAAGTAGTGATTTATTTGGAATGTACAAACAGTAGGGGTATATAAGGGGCGCGAAATGTACTAGGTAGAACAACAATTGCCCGGGTTTTATCACCTGTGTTCTCTTTTGGCTTTCGCTTTGGGTTTTGAACGGAACGGTTTTACAGGACTCTACGGAACGGATTAACGGATTTACGGGAACGATATACGGAACGGAACAGACATACGGGTTAGGGTTGGATTTTGGAACATTGGAACATTTGGGATTGGGATTATTGTTTTGGGACAAAGAACATTTCGGCTATTGGATTTAAACACCACACACCTTTCGCTATACACCAAATTCGCATTCGTGGTTTCTTCCACGCGAATCCCCGAACACAACACAAAGGCTATTCGGAATTGTTTAGTTTGGTTGAACTTTTGAATAAAGGTTTCACCGACGTACACATTTCAATCCTTTCACCATTGGGCGATGCAGTGCACCTCGTCGATTACGAAGGCGGCAATTTTTTTCGAAAAGGCGGGTGTATTGAGCAGCTGTCGAAATTTGTTGTGTTTTAAGGCACATCTCGGGCGACGTGATGACCACTCGATGCTTGAATTGTGCAATCTCTATTAATACAGCGTCAAAGACATCAACAAACAGCATAAATGATCCACTCCTGCATGAATCTCATTGTTATAGGTCTCACCGTTGATCGCCACGGCACTGAGTCCCATCGCACGGAAACGCGCGGCCTGGGAATTTACTTGTAGGCGGTACCACAACAATTAAAAAACTACACGCACCTGATCTGCCTCCAACGCGTTTAAAGGTGAGACGATAAGGACAATTTTCTCAGTTTCCACGAAAAGTGGCACCACGAAAGGCATGGTCTTCCCCGTGCCAGTGCCTGCTATCAACGTGACATCCAGGCCCAAGATGATGGCCTCTGCGACGTCGACCGGCCATTCATGGGCTTGCATCCCGTTATTGCGCTTTGAGAACTCGTTGCGGAGCTGGGCGCACGTGGGTGCCGATTTGTATCCTCGCGCTTTTGCTGCATCCTCGCGTGCCTGCTTCAGGTTCTTTGAGAACTTGACAGTATCACAGACGTGGGAATCGAGATGCGACAGTACTGGCAGCATGGGATGATGGAGAAGCCCCCACTCGCAGGTGCTGGGGACGCGACTGACACGAAAAGTCACACTTTGACAGCGGCTTTGCGCGATTTTACTTGGAGCGTGACACAAGCCCCAGGTTGTCAAGCAAACTGCACCAGATGTTCTAGGGCAGTGATCCCCCATCGTAAGGCTCCAACTGTTGCCATTTGTAAACGTTTATACACGGTTTTAACCGTTTTCGTTTTCGTTTAGTTAGCCGCCGGGGTCAAACCGTTTGCAAACCGTTTGTACACGGTTTAAACAGTTGAACATTTTCAATCATTCACAGTGGATTTGCTAGTGTAAAAATGAGGAAGTTTCGCTGCCAAAAATGCCTCTGGGTTCATCTATGATCCCCCCAGTCCACTTACCTGCTGCTATTGGCCCTGGAGTGCTCGACTGGCACATGGATTCCCAATGTGGTAATTGTTCATATCAAGGGGCATCAAAGATAAGAGAAAACGACATCACCTACAAACATTTTTTTTCTGGAGGTCGGTGGACCCCTCCCCCCCCCCCTCCTGTGGGAAATTGCCATATTAGGAAGAAGATTCCCACCCCTGGCCCGGACCGAGCTCGCCGGTTCGCTTGGTGCGCTTCAAGAATTTAAACCTGCAAGATGAATTTACTACTTTGCTGAGAGGCAGTGGTCAACGTCATATTAATATTTTTGATAACCCAATATGAACTCCCGTAACAGAGGTGAGTAAATATGACGAAGTTGTATTCAAATTCCGATGGTATAATTACTTCTTTTAGCGCTTCGAAGATGAACAAGACACGCAAGTCCAGGTTTTTGTGGATGGAGCATCCCTGAAACAATGGCGGTGGTACTGCAAAATGGGATGTCAACTTCCGAGGTCCGAACGTGGTCATAAGACTGGCCCATTCCGTCTCGCACCCTGCCTTGATGCAGTGGATGGTGCACTCAGCATCGGTTAGAACGTCCCCGCACTCGCACCCTTGCTTCGTTTCATACACCCGACATTTTTGTCCCGCTCGGGTGGCCTGCCCGGGAACCAACATGCAATCCCAACTTGCAGGCACTGCAGAATCACCCGTGATCGATGAATCAGTATCTGTGACAAAGGTGTCAACGCCCAGAGGCTCCGCCGCAGGGAGGATCTCGGAATCCTCTTCCACATCCTCATGGCTACCTGGGAGTGGATTGCTGCCGTCAATATACTCTAGGTCATCCAAATCATTGTTGTATGATGTAGGGATGGGCCCAGGTGCGACGGCCGCGGGGATTTCAAAACCAAATTCGCTTTCGTCGTCCTGTACAGGGGGAAGCGAACTGTGCCTAGCAGGAGTTTCATTGAGCTCAATGTCGGAATCTGTTGTCGCAAAAATTGGATCCGACCCTGTACCAACATCGGATGGCAATGCGGATGACATATTTTCGATGTCCGGGTTCCTAGAAAATTTTATATATGAGGGCATTGGATAGCAATAAAAGTGTCCTCACCAAAGGGCCATTGCTGACGTATGTTCCGCGGAAATTGAGAGCACAGGACGTTTGGACTTTTGTTTTGTACTTTTGGACCTGCTGAAACAACTTTTCCATTTTAGCTTCATCCACTGGAGCTCGTTGTCGGAGGTCTTGTACTCGAGATGATCCCCCTTCAGGCCCCGGTAGGTAAATGGTCCGGCAGCGCGCTTATGAGCATAATGCCAGTGCGCAGAGAGGTTGTAAGTCCAGACTAAGGGCGAGGAGAATCTGCGTCCTTCGAGACGGATGCGTGGGCCATATTGAAATTAAAGGGATTACCACAGGTGGAACGCGACCATTCCCACCTGCCGCTGAGCACTTGTGCCGCACCGAGGCTTGAAGAACCAGCTGCAAAGTGGAGATGGTCGCAGACATGCTCTGCACGGCTGCTGCAGATGCGAACTAAATGCAGGATCAAACAGCACATGACCACCCATGTGTTCGAGGATACGCTGCCCATTGGATTCGAGCTGGATAGACAGGGAGCATTTTGAACAGAGGGTAGGATCATTGTTTGATCCTGAAGCATCGGTACCGTTGTGTTCGACAAGAAAACATGCACAACCTATGCCTGTGAGGTTAAAAATTGTGCATAATTTAACGGAGTACCTTGGTTGCGGTAGGGGAAATTATCCGTCCTCTTGGCTTTGGGGACCTGCAAAAAGTTCGCTGGTCGCATTTGATCGTGAATGGTGGCCGCCGCGGTAATAAGGGTGGGAGAGTCGAATAAATAGGTCAGCTTCCCCGCTTGCAGCACGGACACCTCGGGATTCATGGGATGAATCAGGTTTCCAGCGACGTTCATGCATGTGGCCTCGAAATTCAGTGTCCACCGCCAGTCGTGTTTCTCTGTGGCGTCATCGGCGATGGTGGCGCGTGTAATTTTGAGGATCTGCACAGAAACCTTTGCACTAGAGTCGACGAGCATATCAAAGAGAATGGAGGGAATTGAAGATGAGGCTAGACTGATGTTGTTCACCTGCGCAACTGCAAGAAACAATTGATCCTCACATGACACGACAAGGGCCACGGGATTCCCAACACGAAGGGCAAGGGCACCAAGCATTCCGTCTGATAGAATACCGGAACCCTCCATTGTGGGGTTAAAACTGGGAAGGCCAGCGACTCGTTTGAGGCGATCTGTTGATGAACGAGCTCCACGGTACCGCATCATCGCGCTCAAGGCTTTCGCCTTCGGAATTAATTTACCGTCAAATTCCACCTGGGCAGAAAATGCTCCCTGGGGCCCCGCAATTGTGAGTGCGTCCTCCACATCTCCATCGGCGTTGTACGAAGAGGCTTGAGTCGTCACGTCAGTCCCCGGAGCCACCATACGGCCCAAGCGCATGTCTGTGTTAGACGGGCGTAGATCAGGGCCCACCTCGAACTCCTCCGGTGATTCTTCATCCAAATAATTGACAAGAGATTTACCGCAGGGAGAAAATATATCATGTCCAGTGCAGTGGGTGTCTGCGAGAATTTTGCGTGCATGGGGAATGAGCTGTTCCGTGATCTGTCTCCCTTGCACCCACGCTGTAAGTAGAGTGATGTTCCGGATATGGGATATGAACGTCGCCGGTCCAAGCAGCAGGGGTGATGTGGTCCGCATTTGCGCTGATGTCGCCAGCCTCGTTAATAATCATAGGAAGACGGAGATGGCATGGACTGCGGTCCCAGTGCGGGCGACTTGCCAAAATGATGCTGCTTTCCGTAAGATGCGACGCCCGGGTACACAACTGGTAAATATCGCAGTTGACATCGGTTCCGATTGCCGTTCGAATGAGACCGAATAAAACCTCGAGGCGATCTGTTCCCAGAAGAATCAAGAAGAATTCGCCATCTGGGATGTTGATCTTGACTTTGGCCACGCAAAAGAATGTGTTCTTGATCATGATCATCAAGTTGACATAGGTCTGATTCGCCATGAAGGCCGTGCCAGAATCCTCGTCAGAATATAGGACAAGCAAAATGTGGGTGGCTGCGCTGAGATGGACCAATTGTTGCAGATAATACCGCCACCCCCCGATAACTATCGACGGGTCTACCCCCCAAGACCTGTCGATAGTTATTGAGACGTGGCATTGCCACCACACACCTTTTGGTGGCAACTGCGGCACCCAGCCGTGGCAGGGCGGCCATGCCACCCAGTATATGTCTGCCATTGTTTGGTCGTTTTTTTCGACCAAACACTGCCACATATGCCATGGACCTGCCATACGTGCCACAGACCCACAAATTGGGCTGGATATCATGCCATGCGTGCCACGAGACCCCTGACCCAGGGTCAGTAAAATTTTGTTACCCAAATAGTGCCACGGGTGCCACAAGCCATTTCAACCTGGGATCAGTGAAATTTGTTACTGAAATAGTGCCATTGGTGCCACTGAACTTTCTGACCCAGGATCAGTAAAATTTTGTTACCAAAACAGTGCCACTGGTGCCACCAGACTTTCTGATGCAGGATCAGTAAAAAAATGTTACCAAAATAGTGCCATCAGTGCCACTGGACTTTCTGACCCAGGATCAGTAAAAAGATGTGACCCACATTGTGCCATCAGTGCCACCGGACTTTCTGACCCAGGATCAGTAAAAAAATGTGACCCACATTGTGCCATCGGTGCCACCGGACTTTCTGACCCAGGATCAGTAAAAAAATGTTACCCAAATAGTGCCATCCGTGCCATGAGACGTTCTGACCCAGGATCAGTAAAAAAAATGTTACCCAAATAGTGCCATCAGTGCCACTGGACTTTCTGACCCAGGATCAGTAGAAATTTGCTACCAAAATAGTGCCATGAGTGCCACGAGATGTTCTGACCCAGGATTAATACTCAAAAAGTTACCCCAATAGTGCCATCAGTGCCACCAGACCTTCTGACACAGGATCAGTAGAAAAATGTTTCCAAACTAGTGCCATCGGTGCCACAGACCATTTTGACCCAGGGTAGGGGGAAAATTACCCAAAATATGCCATTGGTGCCACTGATGGCCCTGATCTGGAATAAGGGGGAAAATATCTGAATGTCATTGGTGCCACAGACCCTTCTGATCCGGGATCAGGGGAGAATATTACCCGAACAATGCTATCAGTGCCACGGACCATTTCAACGGGATCTGGGGATCCAAAAAGAATGTCAATGAATGCCATGAGTGCCACACCTCGTCCAGCCCAAGATCAGTCAGGCAATCAGCAAAGAGTGAAAGGAGTCAGACAATTGGTACAAGTAAAAGTAGATAAAAAGGGAAAGAAAGAGTCAGAATATTAGACTAGTACAGCTATATATCACACTTCATATTCTGACAATGAATACTGGTGTGATATATAGCTGCACTAGTCTAATCTTCTGACTCTTTCTTCCCTTTTTTACCTATTTCTACTTGTACCAATCTTCTGACTCCTTTCACTCTTTGCTGAAAGTTGGCTGACTGATCTTGGGCAGTATTCATTGTCAGAATCATATGAATACTCCTCCTTTAAAATCAGCCCCTCCTCTGAACAGTGAACACCAACAAGAGCCTTTCCCTACTGCAGGGTGTGGCCAGCTGCCACATAGGTGGCGACTTGAAGATTATCTATTATGAGGGGAATCACTGGGCCTTGAGCTGCTGCTGCCTTGAAATCTGCCAGGGCATCCTCAAGCGAGGCGTGGATGGTTTATGTCTTCATAGTTTCATGGGTGCCTTGAGGGCAGGAGGCAGAGTGGATCCTCGACATCGGAGGGGCTCAAGGAGAGGAGGGCAAGTCAATCGAGAACAAGGGATGAATGCCTACTCACACCCCTCCCTGTTAAGAGGGTGGGGTGGAGCCTGAGAGGGCTTGGTGTGTGAAAAGGCCTGGAGGCTGAGGGTTAAAAAGGTGGCACTGGTGGCACTGAGCATCAACAAAGTGCTGGGAGAGACTGAAGTGGCTGCATTGGGAGCAGGGGGGGGTGAATGGCAGTGGTGCAGCGTGTTGGGCTCATGGGGATCTTCAGAGGCTGCAGGTGCACAGGGGCTTCGGGGCTCGCAGGATGGGCAGGCTCCCCAGTGTCGCAGGAGGCATGCCATGCAGGGAGGCAAGCCTTCCAGGATGAGTCCCTGGTGGCACCCGCCTGGGGGAGATGTTCAGAGACGCACTGGGTGCTCAACCTTTTTTGACACACCAAGAGGTGTAGACACCACTGTTGTACAAGGCAGTGGGGCTGGAGAATGCAAGAGCCTGGGTCCAAGCCCCAGGGTCAGAATGGAAGGGGGGCAAGGATCAATAGGGTGATGTCATTGAGAGCGAAGAACAAATTGACATTAGTCACAGGGCTTGATCCGTATTTTTGGGGGTACAGTGCCACCTGTGCCACTGCTGCCACCCAAAATCCTTGATCTCCAGAAACAGATTGAGGCACTGCCACTGGTGCTATGCATGTCATGAGTTTCATAAACAAAGAGCTTGTAAGCTACTGGCCCTCATCAGAGTGTCTGAAAATTTTGCCTGGAGCTCATCCTGTCTCTTCTGCATATTCCAGGGCGTAATCCTTCTTTTTTTTCCACCTGACAGCCTTGAGTTTTGGGCTCCTCCCTTTTTAGCGCTCATTTTTTTCCTTTTCTCTTGTTTTTTGAAGGCAAGAAACAGCCGGTTTCTAAGAAACCTTAGTCAGCCAAAGTGCGAGATTGAAGTCAAAGTAGTTTCTTCTCCCTGTGGGTTCTGTCCTGGAGCTTGTTCTCCTGGGCATGATCCAGGTTGGCCTTAATGTCAGCTCTATAGCTGGACAAGAGTCAGGCAAGTACTTCGGACAATAGGAGTTGCAACCCGCTTTACCATCTAAATTATACTTTTTTCTGCTTCCTCTTCTTTGTAGCTGAAGCAGATGAGTATGAATTGGGAATCACTGACTCTGTACATATACCTCTCATGATATTTGGTCCAAGCAAGACATCTGGCAGGGACACTTCGTGATGGCACTGGTGGCATGGGGGAGTGTTTCTCCCTCTCTGGCATGCTAAATGGACAGCAGTAGGGTAAGAGTAGGCCGGATGGACAAGGAAATCACTTACTGAGTGAACTGGGTAAAAATTTCAAGGTTGAGGAAATTTGGTGTTGTGCTAAAGGTTGAGAAGTGGGGTACCTATATGGAAGTAGCGCACATTTTGAGTTGTTTTATGTTCCAAAATATATCACACCACAGGCCTGAAAGAAAAATACAAAAATATTCTGGGACATTCAAATGAGCTCGTACTTTGATTCTGCTGACTCAGATTGAGTGGTAGGGGGGTTAGGATCAGTTGAGCAAAGATTTTGTTGCAGGACGAGTACGCGATCACAGCGGGATGAGTTTGCGATCACGGTGTCACAGCCAAATTATATGATGGCACTGATGGCACCAGCCATTTTTTACATGGCACTCATGGCACAACTCAGGTTTTTCCATGGCACTCATAGCATGGCTCACAAACTCGGCCAATTTCTTACAAGGAGTCCATGGTATCAGTGGCATATGAGATAAAACTCAAGAAAAACAAGTCAAACAAGATGTCCTATGCCCCAGGTTTTGCAGTCCTAGAGGATGAGATGCCCTCCTTCGGTGTACTGTACTGTTTCGACAACGTGTTCAGTTGTGCATCACATCCAACTTTTTTTGATGTGTGCAAAAATTGCCTTAATTCAAAAGAAAATTTATCAGCCATCTTGGACACGCAAAATTCCGAAATTGATGAACACTTGGTCGAAATAGTACAATAGTCAAACTTGCTGAGCGTCATCATTGCACACCACCCAAATGTGAGGTTCGTGAAATTGTGATGCCCAAAGGTACAGATGCAGGGGCCAATCAGCAGATTCTCAAGAAAAACTATTGATAATTGATCTGAGGAGAGCCATCTGACACAAAGTTCTGTAAAGATCTTACCCTACACAGTAAAGTCACCAATGAGATTTTTCCATATGCTCTTTGGAGCATCCATCTGTGCTCTGAAATATTTTCAGCTAAACCCTGCTCAGAGTGAATGCAGAGGGACAATATATTTCAGTCTGCTGACCTCTGGCAGTTGTATATCCAATAAATCTGCCTGGGTGTTGGCAATCAAGCATTTGATACGACGACAGTACATGGTAGCAGTAAGCAATAGTGAATACAAACAATCATGTGGCAATAGCATGTAGTGCAAAAGGGAGAATAAGTGAGCACAGCTTTGCACAGCCACAAAAAATGATGGTAAAGCTGGAATCCTGTATTTATGCAGCCTCCCCCACAACCTCTGGCAACAAATTAATGCTTGGAACCTGTTATGCAACATATTTCAACAACTTCTATGGAGCCAAACTGCATAAAAAGATGTTACCCCAGTGGAAATTTCCCGTATACATTTTCAGCTAAAATATTTCCTGCTGGTACAATACTGCGAAGATCCTTCAGATTTTTGTTTTGGGCTCTTCTTCTGGACTATATAGATCAGGGGATGACTGTGCTAGCCTTGAAAGTGGATACTGAATATATTTTGGACAAAATCAGATTTCCCTCAATTTTGCAAAGTGGCAGTTCAGAGTGATGAAGAATGATGGTGATTCAGCTCTCCTTTGTTGACCAAATGTATTCACTTCCTTCAGATGGTGTTTTCCTGGGCATAATTGATGCCAGGTGTGTGATAATAATATTTCTTCCCTAAATTTTTGGCATGTACCATGCTGTGACCATGAAAAAAATTAGTTTGTGCTGGAAACATAGTCACACATTCAAGTTAAAATAATATAAAACATATTTACACATTGACCCATACTCAGGATTCATGATCTCTCCATACATTAGCCAGTGGCACAGGTGGATCAGTGGCATCGATGGCATTTGAACTCATAAAAAAATAAAATGCTTGCTGCTGACAGACAATACTCTTTATTGAAAGTTCTCCTGATCCTGGTCTGGATGTGGTGCAGTGCCCATGTTATTCTTGTATTGATATTCTTTTTGGGGAAATGGTCCATGGCACCCATGGCACATAATCCAGCACTAAAATGAGCTGTGGCACCAATGGCCTTGCTTGGGTATCACTTCCCCTGCTCCAATGGTCCATGGCATCCATGGTATTGTTTGGGTATTATTGTTCCCCTGATCCAGCATTGAAATAATCTGTGGCATGGATGGCATTGTTGAGGTATTATTGTTCCCCTGATCAGGTCTGGGGCAGTGATGGCATGATGCTTTGTGGCACTTATGCCGGTATTATTTTCTGCTGCATTGATTGGTGGCACCAATGGCATTGTTTATCCCGCATCAAAATTGTCCATGGCATGCATGGCATTGCTTAGGTAATATTTTCCCTGGATCTTGCATGAAAATGATCTGTGGCACTGATGGCACAATATTACACCACATTCCACAGCAAAATACGGTGTGGCACTCATGGCACTATTTTGGTAACAAATTTCTACTGATCCTGGGTCAGAAAGTCCGGTGGCACAGATGGCACTATTGGGTAACATGTTTTTTACTGATACTGGGTCAGAACGTCTCATGGCATGGATGGCACTATTTGGGTAACATTTTTTTACTGATCCTGGGTCAGAAAGTCCAGTGGCACCGATGGCACAATGTGGGTAACATTTTTTTACTGATCCTGGGTCAGAAAGTCCAGTGGCACTGATGGCACTATTTTGGTAACATTTTTTTACTGATCCTGCATCAGAAAGTCTGGTGGCACCAATGGCACTATTTTGGTAACAAAATTTTACTGATCCTGGGTCAGAAAGTTCAGTGGCACCAATGGCACTATTTCGGTGACAAAGTTTACTGATCCCATGTTGATCAAGCAGACCAGGAAGATTGTACGACTTGTAATTCTTCGCAGCCGGCTAGCGAGTAAGCAGAGAGTGTCGAGTTGTCGAGTTGGTAGAAAGGAAAGCCAAGATTTGATTGATGCAAATTAGCCGAGTTTGAGTATGACACTCTCTGCTTACTCGCTAGCCGGCTGCGAAGAATTACAAGGCGTATGATCTTCCTGGTCTGCTTGATCGACCCCCACATCCAACTTTATCGAGCTTTAGCTTCATTTTTGCCTGCCAATATATTGACGTACATTGGCTGTCTCGAGATCGCGCTCGCCAAGTCGACACACCAACAGAACCTGTGAGTTCTGTTTGCCACGAGGAGCTTTATAGACCCCTTGCTGTGCCCGTCTGTACGCCGTCATGGTATCGTGAATTGAAGGCCGCTGTAATTGCGCTTTCATGATTCACTTCAATTTGACAGGATCCATTGTCTTGGCGACTTTTCCGGCAGTAAATTCCTGAAGATATTGTCTCTGAGCCTCTGAGTAGGGATCTTTTTTGAATCGTTACTCACTTCGTCAAATGGTGGCATATTCCAGCTCAATAACCAATCAATGGAATTGTCAATCAAGCACATGAAATTTGCGCTTTCAGCCGTCGGTAACAAAGTATTGGCAAAGGATCGGCAGCAACCGGTAAAATACACATACGCAATTTTCACGATCACGTCCTTCCTCCTTCCCAAAAGCTCGCACACGAACAACAATGGCAAAGCAAAAACATCTCAAAGTGGGTTTACGTGTTTCGTATTGCCCGTTGAACTCATTAAAATCAGACCGCGCCCGGCGCTGAACCGCTGCATGCACAGAGTACGATGTACTGTGAGGACTGCAAGACCGACGTCAAAGTTGGCTTTGCTGGGCCGTACAATTTCGAACAACACCGAATAAATGGTGCCTGTGAACGTATTCAAGCTGAAGCCAAAAAGAAAAAGCTAGTCTTTGCTTCTCTTGGCAATTTCTTCACCAAACGCAGCACTGCCGCTCCACTAGTTCCATCCACTGTATCTGCTCACTCACCGGTTCATGGCACTACTTTCGACATGCTTCCTGTGCCTCAAGGAACTGGCCCTCAGCCTCTGCATGAGTTTACAGGCCGGTATCCGGAGCCTCCGTCTGCGCCATGCCTGCAAGCCGAAGCTTTGATGCGTGAGCTCAGAGCTAAGTCGGGCAATATACCAGCGCATGCTCCTCTCGCCGATTTACAGCACCCACTTGCAATTTTTACGGAAGGCGTCCCGGATTGCGCTCTTGCAGATGACTGGGATCACGCTTTGCATCCGCTTCTGAAAAGAGCATTCGGCGTGGGTGAAGTAGACCTTCGCCTCTCCTCGCAATATATAAACCTCGGCGACTATGGACTCACCGGTTTCTGCGACTTCTTCGACTCCTTCGTTTCCACTCGGCGACTTGAAGGCCACCGCATTAAACCCTACATCGATTTTTTGGTGAAAGGAATTGAGCGGTGGTACGACTTTCAGTTTAACCTTACTAGCATGATATTCAACATAATATTCTTGAAGTTTCTCGAAATCCAGCGACTCTGTTGGACCCAGAGTCTACCCTCGGGAAGTTCAGGATGAGCTTCATGGTGCATTGCCACTCGCAAGCGATGATTTCAAACCTGAAGTCTGCCACACGACTGCGTGTCCCGGGCTCGAAATTCAGTTCCCACAAGGCCGATCTCACCATGTCGACTACCCTACGGCTTGCATCAGCAGTACGATCTTCCCTGGGATTATTATTTCAAGCGCGACAGGTTTTTCGTACAGTCCCGTCGGTCGCTGGTTGCGATAAACAGGGGATGCGTCCCTTGCGAAAACTTTCTCCACAACGATGTATTGCGGGGAATCGTCCAGCGCATATGCGCCGGAATTCATCCAAACACCCCCCTCATTTACATGCCAATCGGCACCCTCGTTGAAACTGTTCGGAAAAAGGCCGATCAATGCCGAGGTTTAAAATTAACGAAACTCAACGTTGTCCGGAAACTACTCGGGAAAATGGCCGCACTCAACGAACACAAGCAGTTTGTGATGGCAGTAGCAAGCGGGCGAGTGGAGCGTGTTGCGCAACTCGTGCAAGCATGCCTCAATAATGGTGTGGGCATCCGTGGGCTTGTTGATCGGTACGAGCGCGCATGTCGGGAGGTCTATAACCCGAAGGGATTCACTGAAGACGATATAATGCTGGGGCTGTTGATTCTGCGACTCGGTGGTGCACGTTTAGCTGGGATATTGCATCGCGCAAAAGGATTACCTGGTATCACGACTTTGCGCAACAATACGGTCATCCGGCCACTGTGTGCATCGGTCAAATCGCCACCCCAAGTCGAGGAAATCGAGGAGAATATCGAGGGATGCATGCAGGACCCTGCGAGCCCCGAAGCCCCTGTGCACCTGCAGCCTCTGAAGATCCCCATGAGCCCAACACGCTGCACCACCGCCATTCACCCCCCCCCCCCCCCCTGCTCCCAATGCAGCCACTTCAGCCTCTCCCAGCACTTTGTTGATGCTCAGTGCCACCTTTTTAACCCTCAGCCTCCAGGCCTTTTCACACACCAAGCCCTCTCAGGCTCCACCCCACCCTCTCAACAGGCAGGGGTGTGAGTAGGCATTCATCCCTTGTTCTCGATTGACTTGCCCTCCTCTCCTAGAGCCCCTCCGATGTCGAGGATCCACTCTGCCTCCTGCCCTCAAGGCGCCCTGAAACTATGAAGACATAAACCATCCACACCTCGCTTGTGGATGCCCTGGCAGATTTCAAGGCAGCAGCAGCTCAAGGCCCAGTGATTCCCCTCATAATAGAATCTTCAAGTCGCCACCTATGTGGCAGCTGGCCACACCCTGCAGGAGGGAAAGGCTCTTGTTGGTGTTCACTGTTCAGACGTACAACGCCGATGGAGATGTGGAGGACGCACTCACAATTGCGGGGCCCCAGGGAGCATTTTCTGCCCAGGTGGAATTTGACGGTAAATTAATTCCGAAGGCGAAAGCCTTGAGCGCGATGATGCGGTACCGTGGAGCTCGTTCATCAACAGATCGCCTCAAACGAGTCGCTGGCCTTCCCAGTTTTAACCCCACAATGGAGGGTTCCGGTATTCTATCAGACGGAATGCTTGGTGCCCTTGCCCTTCGTGTTGGGAATCCCGTGGCCCTTGTCGTGTCATGTGAGGATCAATTGTTTCTTGCAGTTGCGCAGGTGAACAACATCAGTCTAGCCTCATCTTCAATTCCCTCCATTCTCTTTGATATGCTCGTCGACTCTAGTGCAAAGGTTTCTGTGCAGATCCTCAAAATTACACGCGCCACCATCGCTGATGACGCCACAGAGAAACACGACTGGCGGTGGACACTGAATTTCGAGGCCACATGCATGAACGTCGCTGGAAACCTGATTCATCCCATGAATCCCGAGGTGTCCGTGCTGCAAGCGGGGAAGCTGACCTATTTATTCGACTCTCCCACCCTTATTACCGCGGCGGCCACCATTCACGATCAAATGCGACCAGCGGACTTTTTGCAGGTCCCCAAAGCCAAGAGGACGGATAATTTCCCCTACCGCAACCAAGGTACTCCGTTAAATTATGCACAATTTTTAACCTCACAGGCATAGGTTGTGCGTGTTTTCTTGTCGAACACAACGGTACCGATGCTTCAGGATCAAACAATGATCCTACCCTCTGTTCAAAATGCTCCCTGTCTATCCAGCTCGAATCCAATGGGCAGCGTATCCTCGAACACATGGGTGGTCATGTGCTGTTTGATCCTGCATTTAGTTCGCATCTGCAGCAGCCGTGCAGAGCATGTCTGCGACCATCTCCACTTGGCAGCTTGTTCTTCAAGCCTCGGTGCGGCACAAGTGCTCAGCGGTGATAAGCCGTGAATTCGCCAACACCTGAAAATTAACGTTTTCTGGATTTCCGTTGCGGATACGCGCACATCTGGGTCTATGACGAGTCCCAAGTCAGTAGACCTGGAACTACACGCTAGAAACCAAATCCGGAACCGGTTGCGGATGAGTATCCAGAAAACACACATACTGGGTGCCTCCGACTAATATGCTGCTGGTTCTGGATCCTACTGTCGTACAATAGGCAGGAGGTTGCGGATAGTCCAAACGAACATTGGGGAATAAATATCCATTCTGTGCCTATTTGTGGAGCTCAAAGCAAGTGCATCTTGAATGAGTTTCAACATTGTTTATCCATGCTTGTACCAACGAGGCGGCGCGTTCGATCACGTGATGACCCAGAACCTTTCAGACCGGAACGGGCCGGATCCGGATGTGGTGTCATACACCCATCAAATATCGATCGGCTTAATATGGCAACCGAGTTCGAACCCAATTTAGGAAGAAGGTCCTTACTTGAGCTATGAAGGGGACCAGGGTGTCTAATCGTAGGCAAAAGACCCAAGGTTCCGGATTTCCAAGAATCCTTTGAGGGACACAAGTAGTGCGCCCAAGAAATCCAGAATACTAGGACCGCTCGGGTGCCAAGTCAAGGCCCCGATCGCGTCAGAAATAAATCAGACAAATAGGGAGCCTGCTCAACCATGTTCCACCTCGACGGGTAGATGGCCTAGGGAAGCTCTTGGGCTATACACAAGTTCAGGGTGCCTATGAAGAGGCATTTTGAAGGGCTATCTGATCCGACCACAATATCTTGGGGGACTAATCCAGAACTAACATTTTCAGGATCTACAATAATCAGTCAGCAAGCTTGGCGATCGTTATTTCATATTCTCGAGTCACGGACATGGTTACACCGATGATTAATGTATTATGTTTGTAGAGTTATTTTTAGATGTACAGTATATAAGGTGGGCAGCTTGTAGGGAGAAGGCACGGACTCCTACCCGGAAACGTAAAGCGGAGAGACTAGCGGTCTGCTCCAGCGAGTACAGAAGGGCGGAACCACCGGCTTGATTCATCGAGGCTGTCCTTGGGGACGTGCTTGTATTTTCGAGTTATTATCAATCTATCAGCTTTTCGGGATATTCCCTTGCGTGTTCTGCGTGTACGTGTGTGTGTTCTACGTGATCCTGCGTGTACGTGTACGTGTCCTGCGTGTTCTGCGTGTTGCTTGTGTGTGTCCTACGTGTTTTGCGTGTCCTACGTGTGTTCCAGATTTGTTGCGTGTTGCGTGTCAAATTGGTTCACTGCTCCTGTCTTACGAGGTTAGAGTGGGTGACCCAGAGTTGCAAAACTATAAATTGAACCATTGTCTGCGGACGATCTTGGATTTGCTTGCTGCGATCCGCAAATATTAAACAACTGTTCCCGTGTATCTTCTATCGGTACACAAAGACCCGTACTCGGTCGCACTCTCTGGGATTGCATCCGGAATCACTAGTGGAGTTTGGTTGGTTGTTGTTTTAGGGATTTGTGTTGGTTTCAGGATTTGTGAATCCTGAACTAGAGCGCACATCTTCATTGCATTCAGCCCGTCGGATTTGCATTGTAGTGGATTTCACCCATAGACCGCCGGCACACGTTTCATCTGGAGCCCACCGCGAGGGGCCAGTTGTTCATTTGTACGTCGCTCGCAGTCTTGTGGATTTTTCCCAAGAGACAAAAACTGTTCTTCAGAGTAAAATCCTGAAAGCAGTACTCTAGGCCTTCTGTCCGTATACAGAAAAATTTGGCAACATTTCGCGTCAGGCACCTCGTGAGGAGCCAGATCCGGAAAGTCCATCGTACCAAGGGCAAGGGGTTTTACCCGAGTCAGGTTTTGAACGGCCACTTTCTCGAACTACTCGCACAATCAGTAGATCCGGAAAACAACCGTTGCTCCCTCTGCTCGAACAGCACTCCCTTAGCAAACTTGCTAAAGCCCAAAAACCCTCTCCATCCGCTCGTGCTCGAGCAGACGCATCGTTGCAGACCCAGGAACGTACATTGGCTTCCAAGGCACTTGCTGCACGGAATCCAGAACGTCCAGTTGCATCGTCTTCACACGTTCAAGAAGATCTTGAACTTACCCCAGGTCCTGAACCAGGATCGCCTTCGTTGTCTTCTCACGGAGCAACAACCAGTGTACCAGACCAATCCGCTATACAGAATCCTACGAACAACACAATGGCCCAACAGCCTAATGTTGCTGCGTTCCGGATTCCCTATCCATGGGAAAAGAATGCGCCAGCTTTGATGGGGGGGATGCTGCCTCTTTGAGGCGCTTCCTTAACCATATGCAGGCCATTATCCAGTTGGGTGGGATTACGGATACCGTTGCCAAGAAGGACAAAATCATAGAGTTTGTGACAGACCAAGATACCAAAGACCAGTGGAAGGGTTTTGACTCCTATAGCAATGGGACTTTTGATGAGTTCATTGCAGAGATTGAGGATCTTTACCCTGAGTTAGAGGATGTCAAAGTTGGGTCGCTCCAGAAACTCAGAAAAATCTGCAAAGAAAACCAGGATATTGAAATGTCAGACGCGGGTCGGCTTAAGCTGTTTTCAAAGAAATTTGAAACAGAAGCTGCGAAGCTGATGAAACCTCCAGCCTCCATAAGTAATGGGGAACTGGTTGGGAAGTTTCTGGAGTGTCTTGATGAAAAACTTGAAGCTCAAGTGCTAGCAATGATGGTTCAACATCAGTTTCTTAAAGAAACCAATCCCACCCTAGCACCTGCCAATGCTGCTGGGGTCGGGCAAGCCCAAAACGTGAAGCGTAGGGGTGATGTTATTCCATTAGCAGATGTGCTCAAAATCGCAAAACACGTTGTGGATATTGCTGCGGCAAGCCCGAGAAATACGAAGTCCAGTAGCAGTGGTTCTGGATATATTCCGACCGCTGAGCCTGGGATCAAAAAGGAATATCTTCAAAGGCTGGAAACTCTCTCCCAAGAGGTTTCGCACATTAAGGATGGGTTTGAAGTTCACAAGAAAGAGATAGGAAAAACAGTGGCAGACACCATTCAACAGTCCTTTGTTCAAATTGCGAGACAAGCCCCTCCCCATATGTCCGGAAACGCGGCTGGTTCTGGAATCCAGAACAACCGTACCTACGGGAACAACAATGAACAATCCGGAAGAATGGCTGAAAGGCCCCCCATGGATTGTTTCTATTGTAAAGAAGATCATCCAGTAGCTACTTGTCCGCACAAAGAGGAGCACATAAAAATGGGCTATATAACTTTTGTGGATGGGGCCATGCGTCTAGGCAATGGCTCGTTCATTCCAAAGTTTCCGGATTATAAATCCAAGAAAGAAAGGGTGGATGACTACTATGCAGGACAAGGCAAACCGAGAGGTGCGCCCCTGGGTAAAGGAGTCAACCAGCAGTTCTCTCAAGGCTATATCCAGAACGGGGATGAGGATCAAGTCAACCAGCTATACGATTCAAGAGATGATGAGTTACTGGCCCTACGTGTGCAGTTAATGAACCAGAGGAAGTCCGAGCAATCTCGACAGATGAACCAGAAAAATCAACAGCAGTTTGTGCAGGTTGATCCAGAAAGTTCAAATTCTGCTGGGAACGCTATTGGGGTGACTCCGGATCAGATTGCACAGATGTGGGAGATGTATCTGCAAACCCGTTCAGGAGCTGGGACTAGCTCGGAATCGGGAAATTTCTGAATCGTTCGAGGAAGGAGGCGGGTGGCCAGGTTAAAGTTCCAGCCCCACCCAAGACCAAACCTCCGGAGAACCGTGTTGAGGTCCAGAGTCCAGCTGCTAGAAATCAGAATTGGCGCGTGAGATGGGTAGATGAAGAAGATGTTCGTAGTCGGGTAGACACCCTGGAAAGTTGGCCAGACCCGGTCAACCGGAAAGAGCTACTTGAGTTTCTGAAGTTGGTGGATGAATACCGGAATGATCTCTGGGATTACAAAAGCCATATAAAACCGTTAGTGATTATGTCCAAGGATACCATTCCCTTCATATGGGGGGAAAGGGAACAAGGGATATTCAACGAAATACGGAAAAAGTTGGTCACACATATCAAGAGGCATTCTAAATCCAGAATCCAAGCTGGGGTTACTGCTGAGGATTTAGGTGTGGAGGAGGCGGCAAAGCCAGGGAATAGGAACCTGAGATTAGACGATGCTGTTCTGGTTGAAGATACCCAGCCGCTTGATGTTCAAGTCCAAAAAGACTTGCAGAAAGTAGGCTCTAATAAACAACCAGGGGCTCGCCAATCTGGAACCGTCCCCAGTGCCGAACCAAAGGCCTATCGATTGGTGGCTCCCGTACAAAAGCCAGGGCTAACCAATACTGTGGTGAATGGTGTGATGGATACGGAAGTGAGGATAAAACTCGGGGATCTTATGGCAGTATCCGGAGAAGTATCCAAAGGTGTGAGATCCAGAACAACCAAAACAAGGCAGCCGGTTCTTGATAAGGAGAACCAGACTGTTTACTTGATGGAGGATCCGGAACCCGAGGAGGATCCTTTTCCGGCGGATGAGTACATAGAACGGTTCGCTCTCGGAGCAGATGCCCTTCACATTGCCCATCTACCAATGTCAAATTTCTTCGTGTCCACTGGGGATGATGGCCTTCCGGTTGGTTCTGTGGTCATCCAGGATCCAGTGGAAACTTATCTGAACAGTATGCCAAAAGGAGAGCATAGACGAGTCTATGACGCGGGGCAGAAGATTTACGCTGCCAGGGAATCAGGAGGCCTGCGGTGCCTCTTCCCGCTAGTCAATGGGAGGCATGGGGTTGAATCCGTTCTGGATACCGGTTCGCAGATTGTGTCAATGTCGCTCAAACGGGCGGTTGCTACAATGCTTACCTGGAACCCGGATATAAAGATACACATGGAATCCGCAAATGGCGAGCTAAAGGAAACTGAAGGCTTGGCCAAGAACGTTCCATTTCTCTTTGGAGATTTAACTATCTACCTCCAAGTCCATGTCATAGAGGGCGCCCCCTACGATATACTGTTGGGGAGGCCATTTGACATTCTGACTGAAAGCACCATCCGGAACCGAATGGATGGAGGGTCCACGATTACCATCTCGTGCCCCAATACGAAACGACGCATAGAAATGCCCACGTACAAAAGGGGTGCTCGTACCATTCTGAGCCGACCAGAAGATGAGATCTTGGGAGGTGGTTCTAGACCTGCAACCCCGGAAGGAAAAGCTGAGCCACAGAAGACTCAGGTTTTTCAGACACTTTCGAGGAATTAGGGATAGACCGTCCCCAAGGAGAACTTGCACTGAAATTCGGTTTTGATGAGGATGGGCAATTCCGGATAGAAGGATATCTGGAACCTAAGGACGGCATGGCATTTGGCTCGGACGAATTGAACACTGCATACTTATTGGCGTCGACCGAGAGTACAGAACTCAAGGGAGATGAAAAGGCTTCGCAACTCCTGCAAGAGTTTGCGTCTCCACGGCTGAATCCAGAAGTAGATGGAAGTGGAAAACAGGCCTTTCAGGTCTTCACCTTCGAGGAGAAACCGAAGTCCAAGAAGGCAAAAGCTCGAAGAGCTAAAACGAACCGTGGGAAACATAAAGTGGATCCCAAGGTTCGGTGTGTGTGCTGCCAGTTTGTGGATTGGACAGATCCAGAAAATAGGGGAGATCCCGAAGCTGGAACCAGTGCCCATTCCTCAAACTCGGAGCACACTCCTGTGAACCAAGACAAGAAAAAGAAGCGTAAAAAGAAGACGGCTCCGACATCAGATCCGAAACCAGATCCGGAGGCCCAATCTGCCGACGCTCCTGTGATGTCTTCGTTTGCCGGGAAGAAATATAAGCCTGTAGCGCTTAAAGTTAGACCTGTATATGGAGATTTACCGGAAAAGTATAGGCTTAAGAGAGAGATAACAGGTGATCCTTTAAAGGACATGCCAACTCTACCACAGCAACCTTCCGAATTTACTCCTACAGGGAGGTACACAGAGGAACGGAAAGAAATCATTGATAAAATCCACAAAGGCAATTTTCTCTCAAATGAAGAAAGGAAGTTCATGCACCATTTTATGATGGTGCAATCAGATGCATTTGCCTGGGATGATTCCGAACGTGGAAGCTTTAAACATGAATTCTTTCCGCCAGTCGAAGTACCAATTGTTGAACATAAGGTCTGGGTAGAGAAGAGTATACCCATACCCCGTGGCCAACTTGAACAAGTCTGTAAGATCATCAAGCAGAAAATCGATGCTGGTGTCTATGAGCCTTCGAACACTTCTTACAGGACAAAGTTCTTTGGGGTTGTCAAGAAAGACGGAAAGAGCATTCGGCTAGTCCACTCTCTTGAACCTTTAAATGCAGTAACCATTGCGCATTCTGGGATTCCTCCGGGTACGGATGAGCTCGCGAACCACTTCGCCGGGAGAGCCTGTGGGGCGGTTCTGGATTTATATTCCGGATACGACCATAGGGACCTAGCAGAAAACTCTCGAGATTTCACCACATTCCAGACACCCTTTGGAGCACTGAGATTGGTAAAGCTGCCCCAAGGGTGGACCAACTCGGTACCCATATTCCATGCCGATGTTACGTACATTTTGAGGGATGAGATCCCACATGTCACGATTCCGTATATCGACGATGTTCCGGTCCGAGGACCAGGAAGTCGGTATATGGGATTGGACGGAAAATATGAGACCATCCCTGGAAATAAAGGGATCTGTCGATTTGTCTGGGAACACTTCCAAAATCTGAACCGCGTTGTTCAACGCGTTAAGTATTGCGGGGGTACCTTTTCAGGGACCAAGGCCTTGCTCTGCTTGGACACTTTTCCGGTTGTTGGGCATATGTGCTCATTCGAAGGAAGGAGACCCTCAGAGGATAGGATTGGTGTTATTGAAAGGTGGCCTGCTCTGGAAAATGTCTCAGAGGTCAGACAGTTCTTGGGAGTAGTAGGGACGATGAGGATGTTCATTCAAGGCTATACTGTGATGAGCCGCCCTTTGACTCGCCTCTTGCGGGCAGATGTTGATTGGGAGTGGGGCGAATTACAGGATGCATCCATGGACAAAATCAAGTACGCAGTCAGGCATTGTGAAGCATTAAAACCCATTAATTATGAGTGGGACTCTGATGTTATAATGGCTGTGGACACATCCTGGATGGCTGTTGGCCTTGAAGTTTATCAAGTCGACCCGAACGATCCTACGAAGAAGTATTATGCAAAGTTCGATTCCATACCCTTGAACGAAAGAGAGGCAAGATTCTCTCAGCCAAGGAGGGAGTTATATGGTTTACTAAGGGCCCTGCATCATATGCAATACTGGCTGTTGGGATGCCGCAAACTTGTGATAGAGACAGATGCCATGTATATCAAAGGCATGCTCTCTAATCCGGGAATGGGACCCAACGCAACAATCAACCGGTGGATAGAACAAATCCTAATGTTCCACTTTCAGTTGAAGCATGTTAAGGGTTTAACGTTCTCGCCCGATGGGTTATCCAGAAGGAGGAAACAACTGGGAGACGTTGAACATGTAAATCCGGAACAGGGCATGGATGACAATCCACCTCCGGAAAATCATGGGGAGTGGGATCACGATATTGCGCAACCTTTGGAGTTTGATGAGTTCAAATCATCAATAGACACCAGGAGAGGGTATATCCAGGAAATATATGTTCCGAATACGGAACTTCCGAATTTACCTGACGCAATTGAAGGATTCACTGAAGACTGCGTAATAGCGAGTCAAGATCGAGATGCAGTAGACATAGGAGTGCGCCGAGCATATGAAGCTGAGGGAATAAAGTTGCCTCAGTATCTAATGTCTCAGATCCAGGATGAGGAAAACTCTTGCCAGAGGACGATTTTAAATACGACCCCAACAGGCGAGAATCTTATCCTGAAGATCAGCGCTCTGAGTCCGCAAAGGCACAAGAAGAGAAACTTGACAAGGTTAGGATCTGGTTAAAGGATCCTTCCCGCAGACCGGATGGTATGTCAGATAGGACATACAAAAGGTTCATGCGCTACGCAGCACAGTACTTCTTGGCAAAGAATGGAAAGATGTACCGGAAGAACGAAGATTCGCAACACCAGCTGGTTGTGGATAAAGAATACAGGATGTACATCCTGAAAGCGTCCCATGATAGTCTCGGACACAAGGGGGCCTTTTCGAGCAAAGCAATGATCGAGATAAGGTTCTGGTGGCCGGAGATGGATCGAGACATTGGATGGTACGTCAAGACTTGCAGGCTCTGCCAGCTGAGGCAAAAGAAATTATTGCGGATTCCGCCAAGGGTTACGATGACGCTGAGCCTGTTCCAGAAAATTCATATAGATGTAATGATTATGGGTGTGGTTTCAAATGGGCATAAACTGGTTGTCGCCGCTAGATGCGCTCTAGCACGATGGTTGGAAGCCAGGGCCTTGAGGAGCCACAATGCTGAAGCCTTGGGCAAGTTCCTTCTAGAAGAAATCATATGCCGCTGGGGGTGTCCACAAGTGCTCGTTACGGATAACGCGAAGCAGTTTGTGGCAGCTCTGGAATGGTTACATTCGAAATACGGAATAACGGTATCCAGATTTCGCCTTACAACTCTCAGGCCAATGGAGTCGTTGAGACTGGCCACTGGGATGTTAGACAGGCAGTCTGGAAGGCAACTGGGGGAGATACGCGCAAGTGGTGGTGGTTCTTGGTTCATGCTGTATGGGCAGACCGGATCACTACGCGTCGTGGTTTAGGCTGCACGCCTTACTTTGCGGTTACGGGTGCGCATCCAACCATACCTTTAGATATAGTAGAGGCAACATGGCTGGTGGAGTATCCGGATACCATTATTCCGACCCATGAGTTGATTGGGTTGAGAGCAAAGGCCCTCGCTAAACATGCAGACCATGTAGAGGAAATGCGTCAACGAGTCAGTGCAGAGAAACTCGCTGCGGTCAAACGGTACGAAAGAGTTCACGAGGATACCATTGAGGATTATGACTTCCAACCCGGGGATCTTGTTTTGGTTAGAAACACCCAGGTTGAGAAATCCTTAAACTCCAAGATGGATTATCGTTACATGGGACCAATGGTGGTTGTCCGGAGGACTAAGCCAGGAGGGTCTTATTTAATCTGTGAACTAAATGGCGCAATGTTGAGGGAAAGATCGCCCAGTTTCGGGTGATTCCGTATGAGAGCCGCAAAAAGATAATCCTTTCAGACAAAATAGAAAAGTTGATCACCTGTCCCCGGAAAAGCTCGAAGCACTCGCACGTGCTAAGGAAGATGCTGAGTACAAGGGAAAAGATCTGCAATTCCATAAAGTCTCGAAGTTAAACCCAGATTGGGCGGTTATCGATCCGGAACTATTGCCAACCGAGTATGAAGACCCTGAGGAACCGCCGGAGGAAGATTTGGGCCCAGCTAGAGTCTATGACGCCGATAATCCTCGACGTTCGTCCAGAACAAGGAAATAGGCTGTAGTCTCATGGTTCAAAATCCGGAAGGTCTTCTGGACATAAAGCAGCGGCAAATGAATGTATTCGGAATGAGCGACTAAAGAGTTGGTCTATGGCTTATAACGGAGCCTACGCCAAAAGAGCGGAAACCAAGGGCATGGTGGGATATACGGTAAAGACTGGACGTTGCGGATGCAACCGAACTCTAGCACCCCCAAAGAAGCTAAGGGGCCGGTTCTGAATGTACGGCATGGAGTAGGACATGGTGGCAGTATGGGCATGGGAGAAATCTGGAATAAAGCCAGTTAGAAAAGAACAAGGACGTTTTCTGGATTTCGCACCTAATGGGTTGTGCGAGACCTTCGAGAGGCTCCTGGTTCCTCTGCCTGAGCAAATCCAGAAGTTCTGGCGCTCCGAATGAGTATGCTTGTACGATTCACCAGCAGTGAGATCCGATAGTGATGGCAGAAAGTTCGGAACGAGCAGAGTACTCCATGTGAAGCAGGGAGTCCGTGGTAATGGGAGGTTTGCTCTGGGCGATAGCCATTGCAGCGGAAAGGTTACCGGATCCGACCGAGATGTTGAAGTTTTCAATTGAGGGAAACTCACCTGAAGGCAATAAGGCATCCGCAAACCAATCCGGAAAATAGAGCTTACCCTGTGAAGCAGAGTCAGCTTCGAGTTCAACAAAAGAATTCTTGCGGCGACGCTTGTGGGATGAGCTAGGCGCCGCCACGGCTACCTTTTGAGCTTCGGCAGGAGCGACACAGGTTGACAATGGCCATAGCCTTGGTGTACGAGGAGGACGTCTGATCAAGGCGAGCGATGTTGATATAAGGGATGCGTACCGTTTCCGAACGCACGAGAGCCTTAGCCTGTTACAGGAAAACTAGTCAGCAATTAACCAGGGAAACTGTGTTTGATGAAACGCACGGTGACCTTGGGAGAATCGGCTAGGGCAGGGTTATCAATAACCTGGAGCCCTTCCTCCTGAGGACAAGGAAAGTCAGGCGAATCCGGAAAAGATGGGGAATGCGGACCTCGAGCGGTTCTGCGTCCTCCATGGTTTCGTCCTCGTTGACGGCAATAACCTCCTCGACTTCTTCTTCGGATTCGGAAGAGATTTCCTCTGGAGTAAGAGGCTTGGCGGGCTTTCCCTAATATTGAAGTTCAGAACCGGGGATTAAACCAGAAAAATGGGGGAGACGCACCTTGGATTTCTTAGAAGCCTTGGCTGCCTCACGAGCCCCCTCCAATTCCGCAGTACGAGCGTCGTGTTTGACAGACGCGGAGTTCTTCTGGAGGCGGATCCGGATTTCCTTGATCTCTCCGAAACAAGCCAACGCGTCGCGGATGGCCTTTACGTTCTTCTTTTCATAAGAAGCCTTGTGTTGGAGTCGAAAAGCCTCGAATTTGACATGGAAACGAGGGTACAATGCGTATATCTGGTCAATAAGGGAGATAACCTGGAAATGAGGCCGGAAGGCGACCTTGAAAAGGAGTCAGGAGGCGATTCTGGATAAATGTGAAAATCCGGAAACGTACTAAAGCGCGCGCCGCTCTCCCCGCCTTGTTAAGGGTATTCTCGAAGTCCTCCATCTTGATGTCATCGGTGAAGTCACCGACGCCGAGCCGAGCTTCGCGGTAGAGACTAGCGAACTCGGGCGGTGGAACAAAGGTGTTGGATGAGCCATGTCGTATGCGATAGACCGCTCCAGAGCGGTAGGTGTGCGAGAAGTAAAGGCCTGCGATAGTAGACGCGGGTAAGATGATAACGGGGATTGGTATGGCGTCCAATGGGTATTTAAGCTCATGCGGAAATTATGGATCAGGGGTATCCGGAAACTGAGGACAGTTTGAGTTTTAAAAATGGGGGAGAGGGTAGGATACCGGCTCATCAGTTTTCGCAAAATTCGATTGCGGATGATGGACAGGTCCTCATTTCCAAGGACATTATGAGCTCAGGCCCCGCAGCAGATAGGGATATTCATCCAATGGCAAAATCCGCTACATAGGAGCAAAGCACCGAAACCTTGGTATGAGCTGTGGCATGTGAATAATTACATCATGGCGATTATCAAGTTTTGGGCCAAAAGGGGATCATTGACAGATTCTGTCAGATCCTGGAACTAACGTGCGGTTTCCGGATTCTTGGCCCGACAACAAATCGAATAGTCTAAACACTTGACAAAAGTAGCTAATCGATATCGTAAAGATCGTTGTCGTCCCAACCATTGGCATCCTCCCAATTCCCAGCGGGATCCCAGTTACTAGACCAAAGACTGGATTGGAGTACACCGGTGGGGGAACTATCCGCAAAAATGACAAGGGTATCGAGGTTCGCACCACTATCCACAGCGGTCTGGGTGGAAAATCGGGTCTGACGACGACGGGCAACCGAGTTGACAAGTCCGATAAGCTGGAACGCTAAGGTGGAATAGGGTGGCGAAACACCACTGATTACGGATCGGACAGGAGTGAGCAGGGCCAGGTCAGCTTGAAAAGCGGACACCCGCCCAGCAAGCGACTGAACCGTTTCCGGAAGAGGTGTACCAATGAACAGAGGGATATAAGGCCGGAGAACCTGGAGTTCGAGGAAGCGAGCTGCAGCCAGGCTGGAATCCGCAAATGCATGTTGACCTAGAGTCAGACAAGGTTAATATGAGACTGGTGAGGGAAGGATTCGGGACGCACGCCAACGTCTGTAGAAATTGGTTTCAAAGCCTTGAAGCCATTCCTCCCAGAACCAAAGCTTGGTGAAGTCGCACTCGGAATCCGGAATACCAGCGCAATGGGTACAAGGGGCCCCGAATCTAACCGATTCGCAATCGTGCCCGTCACGTTCGCAAGGCCAGCAAGGGAGGCTTGTACGAGGCTGAGAAGCAGATCTAGTCAGGAGACGGTTTTCTGGATATTCGAAAAACCCACCTTCATAAGAACGAGAAGTGCCTCGACCTCGCGAGTGAGATCAGAACTAGGGTCCAGATGAGCAGAAATAGCGATATTTGGAGCAGGATTATCCTGCCCAGTATTGGGAACGCTCATGGTGGA
Source organism: Mycena galopus ATCC 62051 (assembly GCA_014925785.1). Taxonomy (NCBI): domain Eukaryota; kingdom Fungi; phylum Basidiomycota; class Agaricomycetes; order Agaricales; family Mycenaceae; genus Mycena; species Mycena galopus. Next base: position 1,757,713 of record WIQG01000005.1, read on the forward strand.
AGAAGACAAGAAGTTCCAACAGAAAGGGGCAATCCGGAAAGTCACAAATTCTGGATTCGGCAGAAAGATAGAGCTGGTACAGGGGTATCATACTCTATACTAGCTACCCCTCTCCCAGTGGAAAATTGTCTCCCCGAGGACGATAGGAAAGGGATCGTTCTCGGGTGCAGCGGCAATAAGTCCCTCGACATGTGCCCGCCACAAGTCCTTCAGCTTCTTGTTGATGTTGAGAGAGTGAAATGAGAGGTAGAGATCCAGAAGCACGTTCGAATCCTTGTATCAAGGATGGCGTCTTTAACGAGCTCGAAACGACGAGTAAAAAACCGTTGGTTATGTTCAAAAACTTGGCGAGTAGCGGCTGAGAGATCCGGAACCGGAATCTTGCCACGGCCTGGTTTGAACTCTGCGAGAAGAAGGGTGGTTAACCATGAAAACTGAGATCCGGAAAAGTGACGTACTACCAGCAGGAGTGCCCTCCGGAAAAGCTTGGTTAAAGGCTTCCCATTCCCTCCATTGTCGGAATTTGCAAGTACCGCAGACACGGTCCTCGCACTCTTCACACTCCCGGCCCCAGGCAATAAACCTGCAGTACAACCCCTTGCTGGCACAATAGGTACAGCGTTGAAGTGGCTATCAAGAAGAGTCAGTCGAAATCTGGAAAGATGAGAATCCAGAAACGCACTGAAAAGTCTTCCAACATGTATGACGCAAACTCCCATTCGAGAGATGGGAAGGACATAACATTGGGCATGGTTCTGGATACTCAAAGAGGAGTTCGGGATCAGGCGTTATGGTGCTGACATGTAGGTATGAAACTCGAATGTCTTAAGATTAGACTTGAATTGATCCGGCTGATTTCGGGCATTTCGGAGATGTTGGCTTCTCAAGGAAATTTCACTTAGTCGGCAACTGGGAAGGAAATCCGGAAACCTGATTTAGAGGAATTTGGGCTTTGTGAAAGAATCCAGAAATTGGCACCTGAGTGCGGTGCATTGATTACTGAGAGAGGTTCTGCTACAAACTAGTCCTATCTAGATGTACAGAACCCAGTGTCCAAGAAATTGTTCGCAATTATTCGAGACTGTGCTGCTGGTTGTATGTAAAGAAAATCGAAAATCCGGAAACCCGTCATCCGCCCTACGCCTTCGACTTGCCCTTGGACTTCGTCTTGGTCTGAGGAGTGGTCTGGGGAACGGCGTCGCCAAAAGTGAAGGTGCTGGCTCCGAGACGCGTCAGAGCATCGAATTCGACGAGGCGCGAAGCCGGGATCTTGGAGACCCATTCGTTCGTGTCGAAGGTCCCGCCACCCTGGAAGCGCTCGTTATAAGAGTCGATGAGGCTGTTAACGAAGTTCTGGATAGCCTCCGGCGTCTCGTCGTTGAAACAAGCCTTGAACGGTTCCGGGCCGAATTTGTCGACAACCAAAAGGGCGTTGGTGGCGAAGTTTGAAAGACGTTGAGCGGCACGGAGCGCAGCGACATCGGCCAAACGACGGGCACGGTCGGCAGTTTGGATAAGCTCCACGAGCTCGTCGTTCTCGGAGCGAAGGTCTAAAGAAATGCGGATAAATCAGTATCCGGAAAGAAAGAAACAATAAACCGGAAGACTCACATTCTGGAGAAAGACTCGTCCACTCGCCAAGGCGTCGGATGAACTCGACGACCTGTGCTGCGTCCCGGTTATACGTGCACCCGTGCATGGTGGAACTTGCGCAGTTGTCACAAAGGGTACCAAAGGCGGTCGGAGTACACTCCTTGCCAAGGATGATGCAGTTGAGACAAGGCGCGTGTGGCTAGGGAAAATCCGAAAATTCTAGTCAGGATCGACGGCAGAATAGAACCAAAAGGGCACGTACAATGAACTCGTTAAGACCGTCTGTGATGGCCTTGGTGTCCGAGAGCGAAAGACGGCGGTCCTCGAGTGGGTTTGGGCCCAGCTTCGCCGGTTTGGTGGAGTCGGAGGCAGGAAGACCGGTATAGAAGACCGGGTTCGACGAAGCACCCAGGCGGACGGTAGAAATGATATGTTTCTGGTCGTCGGTGGAGATGTTGAACTCGTCACCTATTAGGTGGTTAGCGGTTTTACGGAGTTTCCGGATAACGGAAATATAAACCGAGACGCACCACTGGTAGCCTTGCGGTTATTCTGGCGTTTCCTTAAGAGCGTCTCGACGGCCTTGCCAAGGGCGGCTGGGTCGATCGCAGCCAACTATAAAAGATAGGGTTAAAGAGGAGATCCAGAAAAGACGAGAGCGGCTTACCGTGGTCTTCTTGCCTTTTGCCTTGCTGGGACCAGCGGCAGCGGGTTTAGTGGCACCACGTGCTTGACGCGAGTTGCCTAGGGCAAAAGGGATGTGTCAGAGAGGTCCGGAATAAAGGAGAAAAAGTCGAACGCACCGGTTTGACATCCTCCTCTTCCGCGTCCTCCTCAGGTTCGACTTCGTCCTCGCCGTCGGCGTCTTGGGAACCACCTTCGTCGTCGTCGGACTCGATGACTTGGACCTCCTAGAAAACAAACATGCAATTTAGCGGATTCTTGAATCGAGTCCGGAATAAACGTACCTTGACCGGTTCCTTCGGGACTTCAGGTTCGGCGACCTTGGGTGGTGCTGGAGCGGGGGCCTTGCGTTTCGACGCAGCCGCGCCCTTGTTGGCAGGCTAATGGAAGTCAGAATAGAAATCCGGAACCGAGAAGGCGAGACGAACCTTGGGGACCGGACCCGTTTGAGAGGTTCCGGATGTCGGAACCTTGTCTTGCGAACGAGTGGAGGGCTTAGACTGGTGAACGGTCTAAGTCGATGTAGAAGGAAAGGGACGGGCGTTACTCACCGAAGTAGCGGCAGAGCTGGCGGTGGGAACGCTGACGCCCGCGAAACGAAGGCGCTTGGACTAGGACCTGCGTCAGAAAAAGATACATTCTGGACAAAAGGAAGGAACGTACGGGAGAGGGCTCGACCTTGTCCTCGTCGTCCTCGTCGTCGTCCGGGGGGGCGGACCTCTTAAGGGCGGGTTTCTTGGTTAAAGAACCGGAAGGCGCTTTGGGTTCCGGTTGGGTCGAAGATTCTGGTTTATTGGAAGGCGCTTGAGAAAAGAGAGCGTTAGTAAAGTAAATCCGGAAACGAGATGGGTGAGCGACTCACTAGAAGGCGCGCTCTTCGAACCGCGCTTGGCGGGTTTAGCGGTCCTTTTGAGGACGTCGTGTGGCATGTTGAAGAGGTCGGTGTCGGTACAGGAGATCATCGGACCGCGGGTTTGGATAGGTTCGATCCTGGGGAAGTGAAACCAGCAGGGACCTCGCCGGGCTAGAGAAAGGAGGTTGGGTCAGCATACGGTATAAAATCCGGAACGTGTTATGACACACCTCGTATGTTTCATAGACCTGCACCCCGACCCAGGCTTTGGGACCGACGCCGATGAGAGCGAGAAGACGGGTGTACCCGTACCAGACATCGAGGAGTGTGGTGTTGACCTTGGTGGCAATATCTTCGGGGAATTTAGCCTTCAGGACTTCCTGGATTTTGGTGTCAGAGGGAACAAGCGGACGGAACGATTCGAGGACGTACTAGGAGTGGGAAGGCATTGTTAATGGCCACCACAGCGTCGGCCTTGGAGTCGGGCCATTTGGCAGCGACATTATCGAAATCCAGAATAAGCTCCAGAAGAGGGGCGGTGGCTTCGTGCGTCCAGTAAGTCGCAAAGCGCTGGTCGGTTCTGGTCCAAGAGGCGATATATTCGGCTTCAGCGGCGGAGTCGTACTCGGTGGTGTCAGACATTCGGAGAAGAGAACGAGTGTGGGGGGAGAAAGCAAGAGGGAATGGGGCGTTAAGCGAGAGTTGAGGTTTATATGAGGCTGCGCGGCGACCAGAAGTTTCCAGGGAAGCTGGAAAATGGAACCGTTATTTTGGAGACTCTATTAAACTTTAAAGAGCGCTAAACATAGCGCTTACACATTTTGAATGGGCAAGACGAAAGTTTTGCGGATTCAAGAGGACGCAATGATTCAAAACCTGGGAAATTGGGTATCGGCGAGATGCTGGGAGTAAGGAGAACCTGAATCCAAGACGGGACAGGGGCTGGCACACTTACCCCCATCGAAATTGTTCATCGCCGGCTGAGAACCGCTGTTGTGGCTGTGTTTTGATTGGCGAAGAAGCGTGGCATAATTAAGGGTCCTGAAACCGCCGCGAGTCGGAATGACTCGGGAGGTCCCGGGACAATGCCTTGAGGCCGCGGGGAGACATTACAAGGCGCTAAGTCCGGTTCTGGATAATAAAGTGAAATCCGGAATCCGAGCTGGAAAGAGGCAATTGGTATCTTAACCAGGAATTCACTGGCAAAGGTATAGACCAATAAAACAGAAAAATGGGCAGGTGACCGGGGACGGTCAATATTTAAAAATGGGGGAGATGATAAGCCGTGAATTCGCCAACACCTGAAAATTAATGTTTTCTGGATTTCCATTGCGGATACACGCGCATCTGGGTCTATGACGAGTCCCAAGTCAGTAGACCTGGAACTGCACGCTATAATCTAAATCCGGAACCGGTTGCGGATGAGTATCCAGAAAACACACATACTGGGTGCCTCCGACTAATATGCCGCTGGTTCTGGATCCCACTGTCGTACAATAGGCAGGAGGTTGCGGATAGTCCAAACAAACATTGGGGAATAAAATATCCATTCTGTGCCTATTTGTGGAACTCAGAGCAAGTTCATCTTGAATGAGTTTCAACATTGTTTGTCCATGCTTGTACCAATGAGGCGACGTGTTTGATCATGTGATGACCTAGAACCTTTCAGACCGGGACGGGCCGGATCCGGATGTGGTGTCATACACCCATCAAATATTGATCGGCTTAATATGGCAACCGAGTTCGAACCCAATTTAGGAAGCAGGTCCTTACTTGAGCTATGAAGGGGACCAGGGTGTCTAATTGTAGGCAAAAGACCCAAGGTTCCGGATTTCCAAGAATCCTTTAAGGGACACAAGTAGTGCACCCAAGAAATCCAGAATACTAGGACCACTCGGGTGCCAAGTCAAGGCCCCGATCGCGTCAGAAATGAATCAGACAAATAGGGAGCCTGCTCAACCATGTTCCACCTCGACGGGTAGACAGTCTAGGGAAGCTCTTGGGCTATACACAAGTTCAGGGTGCCTATAAAGAGGCATTTTGGAGGGCTATCCAATCCGACCACAATATCTTTGGGGACTAATCCAGAACTAACATTTTCAGGATCTAAAATAATCAGTCAGCAAGCTTGGCGATCGTTATTTCATATTCTCGAGTCACGGACATGGTTACACCAATGATTAATGTATTATGTTTGTAGAGTTATTTTTAGATGAACAGTATATAAGGTGGGCAGCTTGTAGGGAGAAGGCACGGACTCCTACCCGGAAACGTAAAGCGGAGAGACTAGCGGTCTGCTCCAGCGAGTACAGAAGGGCGGAACCACCGGCTTGATTCATCGAGGCTGTCCTTGGGGGCGTGCTTGTATTTTCGAGTTATTATCAATCTATCAGTTTTTCGGGATATTCCCTTGCGTGTTCTGCGTGTACGTGTGTGTGTGTTCTACGTGGTCCTGCGTGTACGTGTACGTGTCCTGCGTGTCCTGCGTGTTGCTTGTGTGTGTCCTACGTGTTTTGCGTGTCCTACGTGTGTTCCGGATTTGTTGCGTGTTGCGTGTCAAATTGGTTCACTGCTCCTGTCTTACGAGGTTAGAGTGGGTGACCCAGAGTTGCAAAACTATAAATTGAACCATTGTCTGCGGACGATCCTGGATTTGCTTGCTGCGATCCGCAAACATTAAACAACTGTTCCCGTGTATCTTCTATCGGTACACAAAGACCCGTACTCGGTCGCACTCTTTGGGATTGCATCCGGAATCACTAGTGGAGTTTGGTTGGTTGTTGTTTTAGGGATTTGTGTTGGTTTCGGGATTTGTGAATCCTGAACTAGAGCGCACTTCTTCATTGCATTCAGCCCGTCGGATTTGCATTGTAGTGGATTTCACCCATAGACCGCCGGCACACGTTTCATCGGGCACGAAAGGTACAATTCGTAGGATGGTGTCACACCCCAAACCGCCCTACGAATTGAACGAAATACGACAGTAATCATATGATTCACTGTTACAGTGTAATGCTTTTACATACACTGATTGGTCTAATCACTGAGCCCACAACTTTCCCCATTGCATTATGCACTCTTTCATGCTTTTTGGGCACTTCCCTCAGGGGCACAGATAATTCTCATTTTCCCCTACCATTTTCCAGACTCTTGCTGTGAAACAAGTTACAACCAAGGGGGGATCGGGATTAAAATATGGGATATAAGTAAGGAGGGGGGGGTGGGGGGGTCCAGGTCGGGCTGAAAAAACTTTTTAGTACATAAAGTTTAGAAGCTCAAAATGGCTAATACTGTGGCATTTCGTTCAATTCGTATTGTCACGTGTCACACGGCCAGAAATCTACGAAAATTTTCGTAAGTCACGGCATCATAGAGCCAATTTTGGGCTTTAGCCGAGCTTGCCGAGCGTAGTTGATGGCTGCCGGCGGATCAAATGGCCCAAACAGGCTCGGCTACGAAAGGGTCCGACTGTCACATCAAAAAAGCTCAAAAAGGCCTGACAAATTGAACGAAATACCACAGTAGAGTATGAGAGAGGTTTTAGTTGGTTGTAATAAAGACATATAAGTGTCCAGGGAATGTACAGAGAAGATTACTCACTCTGAACCCACACCTTCCGTGATCCAAGCCAAGTGTAGTTGGTTCTTCGGTCAGAAATCATTGAGCTGTTGGAGTGCAGAGTGTTCAGATTTACCACTAACACTCATTAGATGGTAGAAAAAAGCATGATTAACTTTAAGGAGGTGGTTTGAGGTGAGTTAAAGAGCGGCGGCTGGACGCGGAAGAAGCGGCCCAGCCTAGGGAATTGACCAAGATCGCCTACATTATTTGGGGGGTCCGACCAACAAGACTTCAATCTTTACCCGATTATTAGCACTCGATAGTTGTACCCAAATTTGTTTGACGTTCGGGAATCAAACGTAATTGCCAATTAAGGAAGGTCAAAGCGATGTATTCTGATGTAAAATAAGGTTGGAGTTAGGAACACGAAAGTTCGGAAGAAAAGAAGGTAAACCCAGCTGAGTGGCCGTGGTGGAACAGGAAAATATTGAAGCGGAGCATGCACGTAAGCCCATACAAGCTGCACTCTGCATGGTCAAAGTTGCTGTGCTATGGAGTAATCCCACGGCCCACAGACTCAGGAAACTGAAGGGACCTGTGCCACCAAGGTAAGTATGAGTTGCAGAGGAGATGAACGCACGCTTTCATATAACTGTGGTGCGCACGGACAAGGTTTCGCAGCCGAACTTTACGAGGGTTGCTGGATCTAATTCAATATCTGATGTAGATGATGAGCCAGGGTAATGTTCAGAGCGCGCGTTAAAGGAGTTGGATGATTTGCGCTCAGAAGTCAGCGATTTCACAGTCGCATTTAAAGGCCTGTGGAAATTCCCATCATGCTGCGCGGAGATTCCGCTCTGCTTCGTCGAAATTCCAGGGCTCATCGCCGACAACATGTCGTAAGATTGCCTAGAGTAGGTACAGGAATTCCTTTCATCCGACCGTAGATGGAATACTTTCTGGAAATTCGGTCACGAGGTGCCTACTGTGGCGGTTCGCCCCGCGCGGATTAACTCTGAAATGACATTCAGCGCTGTTTCTATTGGTGTTTAATTATAATCTAGGCTCATGAACTCTTGCTTCGTCCCAAGATTCATAAGCATTAGGAGGAGGAGATGAATCATACTGGCGCAGTCACAAAATAAAATGATTGGGCGGGAGTCCGCTGCCGCCGCCGTCATAACCACATGACCAATCATTTCAGTCTCAATGGCGATCTTCCGGCGGCCCAATATCGATCGGCGGTGTTCCGACGTTGGCATATTGGGGTGTGGGATGTCTCAGCCCTTTGGGTATAGGGAGTATAAAACTGGGCGGCACTACTATGCAACACATACTCCCGCTCCATCATGCCTATTATCTCGATCTTCGGTGCAACTGGAACCCAGGGTGAGTGATATATATGCTACCTTATCATCGTCGCATTATTAAGGTCCCTACTTTGTGCAGGTTCTGCAGTACTTGAAGCGGTACTTGCCGACGGCAAGTACACACCACGAGCCATCTCGCGAAGCCTCGACTCTGCAGCGAGCAAAGCACTGATCACCAGAGGTGTGGAGGTCGTCGTGGGCAACCTTTGGGACAAAGAGTCCGTCAAGAAAGCGATTCGAGGAAGCGAAGCGGTTTTCGGGGTTAATTTTATCGTTCGCGCCATCATCCCGTGTTGACGCCATCTCAAGAACACCAACTTCTGGGATCCTGAAGTATTCCCCGCTGATCCCAAGGGTAAAGGCGAAATTACGCAGGGAAAGAATCTCATCGACGCGGCAAAGGAGGAGAGCATCAAATTCTTTATATGGAGGTGCGAATCTCTATCGTGAACTTGAAATTGCCTAGGAAGTTCATTGCGCCATTTTAGCTCCCTTCCCAACATTGCAGAAGAGTCGGGGGGCTTGTACAAGCACGTATATCACTGCGACAGTGCGTCCCCATTGTCTTTGGATGGAACAAATAATCCTCACCATCAGCCATGCAGACAAAGCCGTGATCTTGGAATACCTGAAGCAATCGGGTGTCCCGTACACTGCGCTCTTCACGGGCTGGTTTGTCGATAATCTGTGGAAGTGGGTGTCGCAGTCAACTAATTCGCAGATTGGCGACGCTGAACATTCCCACTTTTAGGCTCGGCTCTCTCCAGAAGAACGCTTCGGGTAAGGGCTACACAATTCCCATCCCGAAATTCGGTCCCAACGACGAACAATCCGCAACCTGGGTTGCTCACGATTTGGGACAAGCTGCCCTGGCCGTCCTCACCCACTATACCGACCCCAGCAAGAATGTGATAGGAAACTCTTATCCTGTCATCAGTTTGAAATTCAAGTATCCCGAGTTGGCTGCGGCCATTGCGACTGGTAGGAGGTTGCATTATAGTCTTTCGCGGCTTGGAGGCTGATGCTTTCATAGCGATCAAGGAAGAAGTGACATTCGTGCCGGTTGAGGCCATGGGGGTGCAGGAGCTTGACGAGATGGTATGTCCGCGATGCGATTTCCTCTGAGCTCTCTCCTTTTGTCCGATTCCATAAACTGAATCCATTATGACCAGTTCCTGTTCCAAGCCAAGGGCATGATGTACCCTGGTACGCCTGTGCCAAATCCCAATCTGGTGGCCCTTGGGGTCAAGTTTGCTTCACTGGAGGAGCTTGTACAGACGGAAATTGTGCCCCGTTTCGCAGGCAAAGCGTAAAACGTAAACTATATTTGTAGTTTAAATAAGAAATTTCGTGTGACGAAGGAATTAAATCTCTAGGATTGTCCGGGGAGGCTTTACGTCAAATTCGCAAGACCCTCTCAAGAGTGCCGAATGGTTTGAGGAGCTTGGGTTCCTAGAGGAGGGGGGAGCAGTACTGGAGTCCATAGAGGCCAATTGTCCGGCAAGCGGCATGGAGTGGTTGTCGCGAGAGTTCCCAGACAGGGCACTCCAGGATGTAGTGGGACTACGCGTTGAGGTGGGAGGGTCCCATTCGGAGCTGAGATATGGCTGACGACATCTTTCGAGAAAGGGAAGTGGATGAATAGAGGATGGAGATGAGAGAAGGTGGTGATTTATCGATCTGACACAACGCCGCACCGCACTTCGATGTCGTCCAGTGTTCACGAGGACCTGGAGGTGGATGAGGCAGCGCAGTGTGGTGAGTGATACGTGTACGAGTAGATCAGCGTTGGACTTCGTAACCTCCTTCGCCGCCTCGTCCGCCCGCTCGTTACCCTTCGTTCCGATATGTGCTGGTGTCACACGTTCAGAATCGATAGGTGTGGCGTTGAGCTTCGCGAACGGTCTTGTTATATTCGACAGCGCGGAACTGGCCAGAGCGGGGTTTGGTGGATGTGGTCCCTCGTAACGCAGCCTGCGAGTCAGAGATGCAAAGGATCGTTGCGTGGTCACCCTTGAGCGCCCGTGACGTCGCTCTCACCAGTCCTTCCATCTCCCCGTCGCATATTTGTCCCCAAGTCCGAGCGGCACTAGCACCGATTCCTTACCCGCACCTCTCGACACCCGTACCGTCGCTCCTCCCGCTCTGTCCTCCAGTAGGGAACCGTCAGTAAACCATGTCGCTTCGTCGTAGCGCTCGAGGTCAAGTGCCTTGAGAGTGTCGTCCTTCGCCAGGATTACCGTTTGGACGGGCAGGGTCTCGCGCCACTGGGCAGCGAATACTGGGATAATAGGTTCCATGCCCAGTGTCGTGTCGAAAATGATGTCCATCGGCTCAGCGCTCCCATCGTTCGTGGCACCTTACGCGATCTGATATCTTGGCCTCGAGTCGGTACGTTTTGAGGCCACCGTAGTCCCGGAATCTTTTCTACCGGGTAGGCATGCTTGCGGGTTTTTGGCGTCATTGCGATGGCTTCGTGGAGAAGAGGGCGGAGGGCATGGCTTGTGGGGAGAGTGACGTGGTACACCACCGTGTCGAGCGCGGCGCGTTCGATGCGGAGGTGGGCTAACGTTGCTTCCTTCTCAAGCGCTGTGAGGGACGCAGTTTTGGAGGCGCCGGTGATGGATCGAGCGACAGGCGGGCCGGAAGCAACAGCCGACTTCACAGCTTCGGCAATCAGTGATCACGCCTTGTGCCGTCATCGTCCCGCAGTGTGCAGCCGCTTGGCAGCCGCTGCTTGTTGACTACCCTCCAAGAAGCGATCCCCGCTTTGGCCGCCCCTCCGTCTCAATTCAGAGCCCATAGTCTCTTGGAGTTAGGTATAAAGCTAACCTCTAACTAGATTCGCGCCTGCGAAACTGATCACATTTCACCGCGGATTTGCCTTGGATTCGCCCCGACGTGAGACTGATATGAGCAAAACAGTGGCGCCTATATAGTTCTCAATCTGTTCCAGTCTGTCCATCGCTCAAAGACGGAACTTCTTGCGCAGGCGCAATCTCCGAGACGGGCACCAGACTCGCCCGGCGGCGAAATCCTCGACATTGCTCAAATTGACACACAAGACAGTTTGTGCGAGCAGTGTCTTATGGTTCCACTGGTCCCGGGAATTGTGGTTTTCACCGTTGAATATTGGTTGAAAGGCGGAAATTTCACACTGTGACTCGAGTCTGATTGCTCGCTAAAATGAAATGCCTTTCTAGGTGATGCTCTGATTAAAGATGGAAGATGCACCATTCACAATGCCGAACATGGATTTTATTTCATACAGCCATCGGGTCACGGGAGATTTTCGCCGAATGACAGCGAAGACTCGAATCCGTCGGACAGAAAATGACGCCGGAGGGAGTTCGAAAAACGGTACAGAAGGTATCGCACACCAGTACCATCTTTCCCTGGCCGAAGATTTGGACCGTGTCTTGCCTAACCGGCCTCGCACTCCACATTGCGCTCAACGCCACAAACGGATGTTGAAGTCCTTTGATCCCTTGGTACGACGTCTGTGAGAAACACAATTTCCACGTCTGCCGCGCTTTATAGAGTCGGTCCCTCCTAGACTATACTTGGTTTAGGAAGCGTGATCCACAGTACCTTGGCACATCACGGCACATCACTGAGGTTTGATTCAAGATGAGACATCAGCTCACTGCAACCATGCTGATGTCTCATTGTGCGGTGGCGAGCCGACCAAGACAATTTGGATTCGGAGGGTGCGTCGAGGAATCTCGCTAGCATTGCTCTGTGTTGAATCTGAACCGGGGACTCATTTGACACTTGACCTTTTATGGAAAACAAACATCGGCGCTGGCCCATCTGATGGATAGCTGAAAAATTGAAGTTGCGAACTCTACATCAAGATCCACCTTACCTCCACCGGCTGCGATGTGAACCGAACTCAGTGTGAACCTTTATCTTTCGGCTCTCACTGCACTGCTTCCCCCAGTTCCCTTCCTTCTCCCGCATGTCCGCACTCCCCCCTGGATCGGACTCGGACCCAGCCTTGCTTTTGCCTCCCGATGTTGCGAGGCAACTGCAGGTTGCAAGCTTAGTGTTTGCGGGTACCACCGCGGTTCGCAACATTTCTCGAGTTGTACCCATATTCTCACTAACGTCCCCCAGGTGTTTATCTGGGATATCCTTCAACACGTCGCCGACAATTACCAGCTTTTAGTCAAGCACAAATTCCGGATCGCTACCGCGGCATATATTGTCTCCACGTAAATGGTTCCCAATAGAGCGGGAAATTGTTCTTTCTGACTGCCCACTACGCAGAATTACATCCGTCACCTATGTTCTTGGGTTCACATTATTTTCTAGTATGCCCTCAACATTTATGTTCTTCCTCTGAGCACCGATAACCTTGGCATGCAGCATATCCTATCGGAAATTGTCAAGCAGCCCTGGTTGTCTTCAACAGTTTTTACCCGGTCTCATCGGGCGCTACTTCCCTTCTTTTCTTTCTGCGCGTGCGCGCTATATACGACAGGCAGCTCCTTGTCACCTGTATTTTTGGGTTTCTGTGGCTCTGCGTGGTGGGATCGGCCATCCTGATCCCCTTTGGCACAAGGGCTATTAACGTCGGCACATTGTGCATCGTGGACAGCCTGTCTACCTACTCGCCGATTGCGGGCATCGTATTGACCGTGTATGACACGAGCGTCTTCCTCGCCATATCGTACCGTCTCCTTTTGAACATCCACACCGCAAATAGCACTGGGGAGCGCGTCCAGGTGCTCTTCGGCCGCGGTGCCTCCCTCGAAGCATTCTCCAACGTACTTTTCCGGGGCGGTCAAACCTACTACATGTGCGCCTTGCGTTCCATTATTTTCTTTTCGCACATATTCAACTTCACTTTAACCAGAATCGCATGTATCTCCAACATCGCCACAACAGCAATGGCTTATGCTACGCGTCTTAACCCAATCTACCGTGCCATGTTCTTGATTCCGGAGGTTGCCCTGACCAGTATCATGGCCTGCAAGGTGTACCGCGATACCAAACTTCACTACCACCGCAACACCCCAGTGTCCATTCCCTTGGCCAACGATTCGAGCCTTGGGAGATTCGCAGTCCCGCTGTCTCCAGTCGGCCAGTCGGATCCACAGAAACACCGCTTTTCCACGACGGTGGGATCCGCACAGAGGCCGACCGATAAACCGGCCAGCTGGTAAATTATAGCGGGCGAGGAGGCTCGGAGTTTATATGTGCGGTAGAAGAAAGAAATATTGTGTATCTTTGCCGTGTGTAGATTCGCTTGCATAGTCGAACTGAATCCATGGAACTATTATTAGGCATAAGGATTGAGAGGAATATAATCGAGCGTGCATTTGTGCTGTCATCCAACCCACCCCAGAAAAGAGGAACAGTTCCGCAAGTTTCATCTATGTGCACTTGCCGGCAGACGACAAGGTGCTGCTCATGATCCCAGAGCGAATGCTGATGTAACTCGAACGCTGGTTCAAGGTGAGAAAATAATCCATGTTAAGTGCCCCTGTAACCAACAAATTCAGCGAATTAATTCACCGAGACCGGCAAAGAGAACTTACAGTGCGTCTTGAAAACGAGATAGGCGGATTAGTATATATGATGGAGCAAATAAATCAGCTTACCTTGCTACCATTATATTCAAACCAAGCCCAACCCGTCGCCGCAGCGGTGATGATTCCGCTATGGGCAGGCGAGCCAACCTGAAGGCTGCAGGTTTGCCCCTCGCCGGCGGCCATAGTGATGGATTCCGTTGACTGCTGATTGTCCGTCGTCTGAGTCCTGGAAATTCACATTTGTCAATTTAAAAGCAAATACGATATGCGAGTCTGGAAACGATATCGCCTGGGGCCAACAGTGGATCACTGACCACGCAGCCTTGATGACCAGCGCCAATAAACCCGCTATCATGGAGGACTTTGGACTCACGTACACGGGCACCAAGCGCGCAACTGACTATGCGACGTGGTATGCTACTGTGATCAGTACGGGGTTGACGGGGGATTTGCTCTGGTCCATATTTTTTTGTTTTTTCTTGGTCTCGTCTGGGCCTGGGGTGCTCTTCCTTTTGATTGCTTGCTGAGGAGAGGAACTCATGCCTTCATTTATTTACACAGGCAAGGGGGATCTGTGTTCAACGGCACTGAGACGCCAAACGACGGATATGCCATTTACCCCGGCGACCCGGTGTATACGCTTCTTCAGCAGCAGCGTTGATGGCGCGCGGATGAGTGGTCGGCCTCGGCTGAAAACTGTGCAATTTTACTTCTGTACATCTGGTAATTCTAGGTGGCCATTGGCCGGAGCACAGACGTACCCTATTTGGCCTGCAGAAGACTCAGCTTTGGAGCCGCAAAGTCTGACAATTGCTGCGTGAATTTCGACGCTGCTATTTTGAAGTCGTCGTTGAATAGATATTCTTAGTTCCATCTCGTTTGTCCCAATGTAAAGAAACGCGTTTTGATAAGGGTTGTGAGTCAAGTGTGGAACTCAGGCTTTCATGCTCGGGTAGTCGCCTTCTTCGTCACTATTTTCATGAAACCTCGCCACTGTGATGGCCTTGAGGGAAAATTTGTTACTTCCGACGATTTTCCGTAAAAGGTCGAGGTACTTAAGTAAAATTTAATGAAAATTCATGGGCTCACATTGGTTCATCAAATGTTGAACATCACGTCCCACGGTCGACCTTTCCCTTCTATCACTGCCACAAATATCGCACCGGATTTCTAGCGACGCGCACCGATAACAAAGCTGATGCACAGGCTTGGATCCAAGTCTTCTTCTTCTCTTTGCGACAGGGAGGATGGCGCTGAGTGCCAATGCTGGGAGGGAAATGCAACTCGCGTTACTGAAATCAGAAACAGGGAGGTGGAAGTTAGTCTCCCTAGTCAAACCAATAAACACGTGTTTTCTCTTTGACAGTCGGAGATGGGAGAATAGGTGGAAGTGGTGATACGGGAAGTAGCGAAGCAGTTCGTCTTCCTGCCTGTGATTAAGAGATCAGATGTGTCGTACAGTGAGGGCCGTCCATAGTACATACCATCATTCTGACCTTTCTGACCATGTCTGCCGATTGAAGACAAATTTAAAGTCGGGACTTCGATATTAGCGTACCACGTAGTACCACTGACGATCGCCGAAACGCTGACTGTTCACCACGTAGGTGACTAGGATCTTCTTCGGGCCACCGTTGATATATTGTTGAACAGCGCGCTTAAGGTGCCTAGCCGCGTTAGCTGAGTCAGAAGCGAGGAAGTTCTTCAGTAATGCCAGGCTTATGAAGGGATTTCCGGCCTCCAATCCGCCTTCATCGATGATGGACGCTCTTTCCATGGACGTCCATCGAGTTGAATATTCAAAGTCGTCCGACATGACTAAAATCACCCCGCCCGAAAAATAACGTTAGCATTGATATTGCTTTGGAATCCCGACATTATCGAGCTTTGCTTTCTCAGCAGTATCAAGAATATTCCTTGGGCGTCGATATTACAAGAGACACGCCTCGTAGCTCACCTTTGCTTTGCTTAAAGCCCCAGTGAGAAGTGCCGAACTTTTAACTTCGAACCTTCCCAAATCCCAGCATGGTCCTCAAACTTTATTCAGTACCATTCCTCGCCGGCGGTGGCGCCATCGTCGCCCTGGCCCTCTGGGAGAAGCAAGTTCCATTCGAGCTCGTCCCCATCAGTTTCGAAGCCAAGGAACACAAAACGCCCCAGTTCCTCTCCATGCACCCGTTCGGTCAAGTGCCGGTCATTGTGAGTGTGCTTCTGCGTGTATTGGTCTCTCAGAGACTTGTCGATCCAGGACGACGACGGCTTCATCGTCTACGAAAGTCGGGCTATCTGTCGGTACATCGCAGAGAAATATCCCGATCAAGGGACGAATCTCCTTCCCAAAGGCCTCAAGGAGCGCTCCGTCGTCGAGCAGTTGGCCTCCGTTGAGTCAGCGACCTTCCACCCCGCGATTGCGGCAGTAGTCAAGGAAGCATTGGGGAAACCGTGCGTTCCGCTGAACCCAGTCCCCGATTACCTCTGACTTCAATCCAGGCGCCGGGGTCTCGCCGTTGACCAGGCCGTCCTCGATCAAGCGCTCACAGAATTCAAGGAGAAGCTCGCCGTTTACGACATTATTCTCAGTAAAAGCAAGTTCCTGGCTGGGGATGTGAGTATTTTCCGCGCACTCTCAGCGTGTTCGAATGTTGACCAATTCCCCTCCCTTGGGATACCAGGAATTCACGCTCGCCGATCTTTGCCACTATTCGTTTGCGCCCCTCCTCGCGGACGCCGGCATCGATGTCATGACGAGTCAGGGTCCAAATGTCACGCGGTGGGTATAGTGCTTGTCGACCGCTTCTTTATTGACGTGCCCACGTTTCCGAAGTTGGTGGAACGACCTCATGTCCCGCCCCACGTGGGTGAAGGCGAAGGCAGAGGGGTTGCAGAGTAAATCGAGTTATTAGAAGGAGAACATGGAATAAACTTAAAGACGTACCTGAGTCGAGTACCAGTCAAATTGGGCAAATGGATACATCGCAAATTTTTCTTGAGACTGAAAACGAATGGGGTGGATGCCGTGGGCTCGGCGGCGATTGAAGTGAACAAACAGGAAATGGAATATATCCCAAATTCCGGCCTGCCCGACGGAATCGATTATTTGCCTGGCCCAACATACCCATCGACCGTTGCTTGCAATGTGCGAGCCTGAAGTTATGGTCCAGTCTCTAAACGATTTTCGAGTGGCATGGAATGCCAACCCCTGCTTCGCTCGCTTACAATGCGCGCGCCTGAATTGCGGGCAAAAAGCCGTGCAGTAAAGGAAGGTAGTAAACGATCCAGAAGAGCTTGGAAGCGGGACAATCCAAAGAAAGTGGATGGTGTCGGCGGAGACATGGGCGACAGCGGGGGAGGTAGCAGATGGTGGAAGGGAAAAAGGATGAAACCCTTGTGTGTGGCTCGCAATATTTGATCTCGATGGCGAAATCGTTAGTCTCTCGCAACAGTTTGATCTCGTGCCTCAATTGTACAAGACCACACAGGCGCGACGGTCCTCGACGTAGGTTTGACTTGGGCTTGACGCCCGCGCAGTTCCGGCTCGGGCGAGCCGGGTGTGAAATTTGTTCAGAAGGAAGTTTGCAAGCAAGAGGTAATTTGCGAGGCAAACCAATGAGGTAAACTATGACAAGTACTCTAGTTTTTATAGGTAAAGAATATCAAATAGATAGGTGTGAGTCAGAAGGGAATTGGTATTGTAACTAGGTGAGTTGTGTTGAAACTAGGGCAGGTGAAATAGAATATGAAATATGTTGAAACACAAGGAAGCAAACATAGGTTAGTAGGAACGCCACCACGCGGTCAAGCCTGTATTTCCAACACCGGGGGCTTCTCTGAAGGTCTACGACGCGGCTCCCGGGCAGCATGGCCAAATTCTCCTTGGAAAATCGCAGTTTGTGTCTTCGCTGATAGTTCGAGTACTCAACGAGTACTGTAGTATTTCGACCAAATATTCACAGGGTGTCACCGGATAAGGTGTTCATTCCTCGGCAATCATGGGAAAATTCCCATAGATAGGTATTCGGCGAATGCCGGACCAGAAATTTCCGCACTTTTGAGCCTATTTGGGCCCGAAAACCTGAATGTCACTGTCACCCATACCAAAAATGTTCAGTTCTCAACCTTTCGTCACCCGTCACCTGAACTGTGAACATAAATACTACAGTACAGCAGACTACGGCACAGCAATTGTCGGGACTCGGAGCAGAACGGAGATCAAAGATCTGTTGATGCGACCAGAATCCAACCCAGTTACTTAATATGGATGTGGTTTTAGGCCTCAAACCTTTGTATTGTTTCATCGGCACACCTATTTTTTATCTACGGTTCAGCGATGATGATATTCCATGCCCAAATTTGTTTCGGAATTTAAATCAAATTTTCAATTTTCAACGGTCTCTCATGCAGAGATAGGGTAGGTGCGGAGAAGTGAGTGCAGTCTGCTTAGGTCTGCGTAGTGGATTACTGGGATTTGACCAAGGAAGAGACAATGCGGCAAAGGGGAAGGAAAAAAGCAGCGCAGGACTTTGCAATACCGGCGGGAGGAATCGAACCCCCGCTTCCTCCGTCCAAAGAATCCCGGGGCGTCTACAGGCGGGAAGCTGCGGTGGGCGACGGCGGAATGATTGGAGCGTGCTGAGAGCGCGCAAGAGTGAGGCACGGAGATGGGTGTAACGACGGTGGGAAAGAAGTGTGGTGGAAGTGGATATGCACCGCGGTCCCAACCAGATATGACAGAAATTTTGGTTGTCGCATTGGCCGATCGTCTTTGTGCCGAACCTAGCCCTAGCGCTATAGCTGAGTCAGAACCAAGTACATAATACTGTGCAATTTCGTTCAATTCGGCAGTCATGCGTCCCGCCCATTTTTTAAAATTGCAGCAATAATTTTTTTCTCAATTTATCGGAATGCTTTTGGATTTTAATTGTACAAAAATTCCAGGATTGGTGCCGGATTGATATGCCAACCAGCCGCCTTACTACACCTTCACAACGTGAGCCGCTATGGCTGCGTTATCCACACATCTGCTTACAGGTTTGTGGCACCAATGGCCAATCCGCAATGACTGCCACAAGAAACGTGTGTTTTTTCGCTTGTTCATGAGCTCATTCCATAGGGCGCTGTGATTCATTGACGGCACACAAAATTTTATCTCCTCCGGTTGCGCAAAAAATACTGATGTTTCAATGCCGTCAAAGGGAACATGTTTATGTGAGTGAATTCTGTTTCTCTTCCATCTTGTGTCACTAATAAGCACGATTCTAGGAGCAGAGCCTGTGTGCGTATCAAACTTCGGCATCGCAACGACATACTCACAGTGATTCTAGCGAGTCTGTTTATCAACTACCTCGCACAATTCCCTGTGATGTAGACTGTGCCGTACCCACCCGTCTTCCAATTCTGATAAATTTAGCCCCCTGCCGGAGTCGAACGCGCGACCTTGCGAGAATTTCGTCTGAGATTGTGGCCTTGCAAACTTGTGGCCTTTTGGGGGCTTTTTTGGCCTTTTTTGGCCTTGTACAAGGTAAAAAGATATTTGTCAAAAGTCTGATGTGGTTCTGGTGACACTTTCTGCCAATGGATCAACAACAATTTGTTCATCTCCTCTCATTTTTCGTGGATGCACTACTCAACGTTACCTAGGTGGGAACACCCTGCATACATGCCCACTGGCTCTGCCACCGTCAGCAGCCAAATTGGCGCGTGTTATCCCTCTGTCGGCAATTCTAGAACTACAGGTATTCCGGTCTTTGAGAAACGTGAGGGAATTTGTTATCCGTGTTGCCATCTACCAATGCTCCAGTGAATATAAGCAATCGGCCTTCTATGTCACCGAGCAGATTCTTGACCCGGGTGTCTTGACTTTGGCTTCTGGTATTATTAGCAGCAGTGAGTGATTAGACTTCCTGTGAGTTGGAACAATCCTCCGATACTGATTTCGATTGACCGTGTTCTAGGCACGAAACACCTTCGCGTTGACCAACAATTGCGTTAGAGGGGTTTAATGGTATACTCCGTTCGAGTGGTGCGCTTGGCTCGGAATGACTGGTTTATTAGAACTGGTATACCGTGTATCAGGCACAGGTAGCACCCACCGTTCCCACTGTGGCACAGTTCGTCGCAGAATATAATTCTTGGTATGTGCTCGTCTCAGCGTTTGTTCACTTTCGTTACTCGCTACTTTGTAGGATAAAAAATATTGTGACCGGTATTCAAGGCGCCGTCAGCTCACAGACAGACACACTCATTCCTTTACAATTAGGGAAATACCGCAGCAGTTGATGTCAAATTGAGCAGTAAGAATTGTGTCTGGGCAAAGAAAACCTTGCTAACCGTCTTTGAACAGCCAATGCTGTCATCGCCGCATGGGTCAACGCCAACCTTCCTGTCGCTGCTAACGCTGCCTGGGTCCCCCCTAACAACCTGGTGAGTTCCTTTCCTCGACAATTGTGAAACTGAAATACAAATTTTGAAGAACACTGTGATATCTAATGCCAATTTGATCTCGATGACAAGTGTTTCTAGGGCCGACTTGACGAACTTGCGCAATAGGTTAATGGTTCGTTCTCACAACTGAGATTTTCCACTTTCCGTAGTTTACCAGCGTGCCGGCAATCAGTTGGGCGGCTCAACTTCCTTGAGATAAAGAAAAATTCCACGAAACTTCAAAACTATCCACTATCCCTATCCATTTCGGTTGCTTCAGAAGAAATAAACAATACTTCGCTCATTGTAGTTCCATTGCGGATTTTCAAGTGCTTAAAGCATGCTGTCTTATTCAGCATTGGAATTTGTTACGGACTCGCCGCGTTCAATCGTCTACTCCTAATACATAGTAGACCAAGGGGGGATCGGGATTAAAATTCCGTACATAGGGAGGGGGGAGGGGATGGGTTGAAAAACCTTTTCAGTACATAAAGTTTAGAGCTGATTAGAGCTTCAAAATAGCTCATAGACCATGAGAGGGGTATTGGCTGGTTGTATTGAGTACATATAAGTGTCCAGGAACTGTACAGAACAAGATTTATCACTCTGAACCCACGCTTTCCATGCTTCAAGCCAAGGGGAACTCGGGATTCAAAATTGGATATAGGGTCGAAAAGTTTTTTTCGGCCCCAAGCTGACCCCCCCCTCCCCCCTCCTTCCTTATAGGGAAGGAGTTTCCCACCCCTAGGGACGGGCCGGTTTCTCCGCGCCCAGCCGCCGATCTCCGGCTTACTTCAAGCTTGCTTCCTACCATTTTCGTGAGCTTGAACATGCTTATCTATGCCATCTAACAAATGCAGGTGATAAATTTAATACTCGGCACTCCAATAGCTTAATAATTTCCGACCTGAGAACTGATTACAGTTGACTTCAACTGGGCTAAGTTGGTGTCAATCACAGAAGGTACGAGGTCTGACTGATAAACCTTATTCTGTGAAGTCCCTAAGCACTTATATGTGTTTATTACAACCACCTGACACCCCTCTCATGGCCTATGAGCCATTTTCAAGCTCCAAACTTTATATACCGAAAAGTTTTTTTCAGCCCACCCTGGACCCCCCCCCCCCCCCCTCCCTACGTACGGGATTTTAATCCCGATTTCCCCTTGCTTCAAGCCAAGTTGGGGTCAACTGTGGTTGGTTCTCAGGTCAGAAATTATTGAGCTGTTAGAATGCAAAATGTTAAATCTATCACCTGCATCCATTATATGGTATAGACAAACCTGATTAAGCCCAACAACAGGGTGAAAAGTAAGCCGAAGAGTGGCGGCCGAGCGCGGAGACGCCGGCCCGGCCCAGGGTTGGGAAACTCCTTCCCTATAACTTGGAAGGAAGGGGAGGGGGAGGGGTCGAAAAAACTTTTCAACCCTACATCCAATTTTCGAATCCTGACTTCTTGTAGTAGACCGTCTAAGTTGATTTCGGCCGATGTTGAAACCGTACCCACGTCTACCCGATTGGTCCCCGATTCAGCCGCTCAGCGTGTCATGTCACGGATCCCTTTCTTTCTCTTTCACCCCACGTCGAGGACACAAACATTTCGGTAAGCTACTGAGCTTACAATACTTGAATTCATTGATATCAGCTAGAAACTATCTCTGGTATGCCCCACGGGATCATCTCAATTGCGGCCCCCTTTCACGAGCCAATTTTTACAGAGCAGTCAACGCCTTTTGGAGTCCGAAATTGCTATTGCTCGCGAATTCATAGCAACATTGCCTGTCATATGTGGACGCCGCCATTACTCGCGCTGGTTCTGGAATTGAGGCGGATGGGCCGACGCAGCAGCGAGAGGACATTCGAGAACAGGTCCTTGAACACAAGAAGGCTGTCCGTTGCATTCATCGCCTTCCCCCCGAAATCGTATCTAAATTTCTAGTCTTCGCCCTACCCTACGTGGATCCCGACGATTTCGGGGAAACGCCGTGGCATTTAGGCCACGTCTGCCGATATTGGCGCGATGTCGCGTTGGCATCGCCTAGCCTGTGGACCGACATCGTAACCATGAGCCCGAGGAGATACCCAGTCGAAAAGCTGCAAACACTCCTCACCCGGTCGTCAAACTCGCCCCTCAAATTCTTGCCTTGGGCTACATCTACGAGTGAGCGGGAACCCCGCATCAAAGTGTTCCTCCAAACCATGACCCCTTGCTCTCATCGCTGGACCAATGCGAGTAGGTGAGTGTGAGTTCAATTTACATGAAATAGTGCGTGTCACGTACAACAGCAGCAACAACGGCGAGGACAGAAAAGCAAACGAGGACTTTGGAGAGCATGGTGAATGAATGCAGGTAAGTCAAAGATAATAGGTGGATGTTGAAAAATCAGCTTCCATCCTTATTATATTTTTTCACTTGCAGCAGATCCGTGCAAACGCATTCCGCAGTTTTCGAGGCGATGTCCGACTGCGGTTCGTCCGACCACTCGCTAGGGTTTCTTCTGATGCTGGGCAAGTTTTTTGCGCACATTGGGCTCAGATGCCATAATATATCAATTGCTTCCGTTGCAGGTGAACGGTACATCGCATCAACAAATTCGCGAGTCCCGACTGCGCAGTAGGAAGGCAATGATTTTTGTAGAGTATAAGAACCTCTAGTGAATCTTCCTATCCTCAGTACTCGCCCTCCTTCCCATTCCTCCCGACCTCTAATGGCTTTTTCTCCCTTTTTTGTCGCGTCTTGTTTAATTTCCGCCGTCCTCGCATCTGTCGGTCCCACCGCGGACTTGACTTTGACGAACGGCGACGTCGCGCCCGACGGTTTTACTAGGCAGTAAGTTCTTGTTGGATGGCGTTCTCGACTGATAGCTGATGTGAATATCTGTCCAGAGCTGTGCTTGTCAACGGCGGAATGCCAGGTCCCTTGATCGTAGCGAATAAAGCAAGTTCTTTCGTTGTCTTTTGTGGCAGGTCCTGACTGCCATCCAAGGGAGACGAATTTAGTCTCAACGTTATAGACCAGGTAGCTTGACGAGGTTTATTCTGCGCAACGAAAGTTGAACCACCGCCAGCTCACCAATGAGACGATGCTGCTCAGCACCAGCATCGTACGTCTTCCTATGCATGCTTTTTTCTATTTGAATCTCCGTTCACTGGTCGATTCTAGCACTGGCATGGTTTCTTCCAGCCCAACAACACTTGGGCCGACGGAGTCGCCTTTGTAACGCAGTGTCCCATAGCAGCGAATAATTCGTTCCTTTATACTTTCCCCACGGTTTGTCAGGCTCTTCTTTCTCCCTTTTCTACGTGACTGAATTTTCCTTGAGAACAACCAAACGGGGACGTTTTGGTACCACAGCCATCTTGGTGAGTCCCCCGCTCGCTGTCTCAGCTTCGAACCTGATCTTTTGTAGCGACACAATACTGTGATGGGCTTCGTGGCCCGCTTGTTGTCTACGATCCGGAGGACCCAAATCTTTCTCTCTACGGTCCGTAATCTTTCCCAAGCCCTGAATCAATTTAGCTGACCTCTCCTTCCCTCAGATGTGGACAATGGTTCATACTGCTTTCTCCAGCATGCATTCTTTTAGCTGACCTTTTGTTCAGAGACGACCGTAATAACTTTGCAGGACTGGCGCGTATTCCTTTCTTTCTTTACTCGTTTTGATCTCATATCAATTACAGGTGTAAGCTTGCGGAAAGGAACCACGGCACCCTTTACTAACACCTCTTAGATCACGGTCCCGCAAGCACCCTTGGCAACGTTCCCGTAAGCCTTTAATTAAGTCACGCCTGTTTTCTTCTGAATCCATACGCAGACGCTGATTTCAACCCTGATCAATGGTCTCGGTCGCTTTGCTGGTGGTGTACGAACGCGTGCGCTGTAATTTGTTGGAGAAACTCACCCTAATTCGCAGCCCACATCTGAGCTCGCTGTCATCACCGTTACCGCTGGACTACGCTATCGGTGCGTAATCCCAGCCATCCATGATATCCTTGCGACTGAAATGTATGTTTCATAGAATGCGCCTCGTTTCGATGTCGTGTGGTGAGTGCTTCTTTGTCTAATCTGGTACAACAACTCCAATTATTTCTAGACCCCAACTTTATCTTCACCATTGACAACCACACCATGACCATCATTGAAGCGGATGGTACCAATACGCAGCCCCTCGAAGTCGACGAGATTCAAATTTGTGCGTCGAATATTTTCACGTCATGTTCCATTGAACTCACTTCTTCTGGCAGTCGCGGGTCAGCGTTACTCTTTCATCCTCGATGCGAATCAAGCCGTGGACAACTACTGGATTCGTACCGTCGCCGACGGAGGTAAATTACGCTGAACTTAACTGAACTAAACTAAACTGACATTCTACTAGGCACGGCCGGATTCGACAACGGGATCAACTCTGCCATTTTGCGATATGTTGGAGCGAACGACACAGACCCCACGACGAATGC
Source organism: Mycena galopus ATCC 62051 (assembly GCA_014925785.1). Lineage (NCBI taxonomy): Eukaryota > Fungi > Basidiomycota > Agaricomycetes > Agaricales > Mycenaceae > Mycena > Mycena galopus. The sequence goes on from WIQG01000005.1 coordinate 1,782,191, forward strand.
GACCACCAGCACCGCCGCTCTCGTCGAAACTGACTTGCACCCCCTCGTCGCCACCGCGGTCCCTGGAACCGCCGTTGCCGGTGGTGCCGATGTGACCATGAACTTGGTGATCAGCCTCGACTTCACGACTTTCGAGTTCGAGATCAACGGCGACGTATGATTATCCAATTTTGTGCTCCGACTTCATTCTCAACGAATCTCACAGACGTTCACCCCGCCCACGGTCCCCGTACTCCTCCAAATTCTGAGCGGAGCCCAGACCGCAACCGATCTCTTACCCACTGGCAGCGTGTTCACACTGCCGTCTAACAGTGTCGTCGAACTTTCCATTCCAGGAGGCACTCCCGGCGCACCGCACCCCTTCCATTTGCACGGCGTATGTACTTTTTCCTCTTGACGTTGTGTGCGCGTGATGAACTTACGGCTGTGTGCAGCACAATTTCTTCGTTGTTCGAAGTGCTGGGAACTCAACATACAACTTTGTTGACCCAGTGTGTATGTTCACCACAGTAAAATCCTTCTCCCGACAATATTTCTAGATCATCCGGGATGTTGTTAGCACGGGCTCCGATACCACGTACGTTTGTTTCGTTCTGCTGCTTTCAATTCTAAATCTGATGTTGCTCATGTTCAGCGACAACACCACCATTCGGTTCGTTATGGTCTCTTGCACCGACCTTTCACACTGACCTCGTTTTTTTTTTCCATCAAGCTTCGTGACAGATAATGCTGGCCCTTGGATTCTCCATTGTCACATCGACTTCCATCTCGAACTGTGCGTTCGCATCTTCGTTCTTCCTCCTCTCACTTCCTGAATCCCACTCCAGCGGCCTGGCCATAGTTTTCGCGGAGGACGTTGCGACCATCGCTAATTCTACGCAACCCAGTAGGTATTTTTCATGCATGATCCTTTAGAATCCGCTAAATAAAGGCCACCAGCTGCCTGGGCGGATCTTTGTCCAACGTACGACGCGCTTCCCACTGATGAGCTCTAAATCGTCTGGTGGCCAACCTAATCATCGCTCTCCTCCAAACTATTCATTCTCTCGTACGAACTACATTCACTTTGCCAAACGGACTTGATAATATTGGAATTCCTTCATAAGAAAAAGTAATAAATTCGAACACTGCACAGTTTTGGGGTTTCGTTTGAAAGGAATGGATGATATTACTGCCAGATCGTTCGCCAAAATCAGTTCTGCTTGAATATGCTAAGGCGGGGATTGGAATTTCCATGCAGTCAGTCAAACAGTTGGAAGAGGGTACAGCCTTCCCTGATGTTGGATGAGTGTGATTTACCAGTCGCGCAGTGTATTCGAGTTGGCTGGCAGTTGCCGACAGGATCAGCCGAATACGCCAAGTTATCCACAGATAATCAATCTCCTTTATCAGATCAAGATAGCCCATTATCATCGCGGACCTAGCTCCGGAGGACAGAAATAAAACAAAGTGGCGAGAGGGCTGTGGGAAGCCCGGGAAGGGTTCCACGGGCATGTATAGGCATGTATAATGGACCGGCTCTGAGCTCGAAGCCGGTCGCTCCAGAAACGCGGTTGGACCAAGAAAGCACCTCATTCGTCGTCTTGCGCACGATTCATCATATAAACAGCGTGAGTGTGAGGTTCAGTGGCGCCTAAATTCGGGCGACTTGATATAAGGCGAAATATTTCCGAGACGGCAAGGACGAAGTTCGAAATGTTGGACAGACGAAAGGCAGTTGGGAGGGTTCTGTTGAACTAACGATTAGGTTTCCTCGGGCGGTTAAATTTCCCGCTCAGAACATGACTGACCATCTATACCGTAGAAAATCCAGAACTACAACTGGCATACTGTCAGATTTTATTGTCGCTGCGTTCGATCCCAGAAGCTGTTTTGCGTCCACCGTACATGTCCACACCTCCATCGGGGGAGACGGGGGACACACCGATGAATAAAGCAGTTTCTGATCCCCCGCACCGCTAGAATTCGGAACGCCAAGTCCCAAGCCAGGACGTCAAACACTTTAACCTGCATTCCATTCATTCATTCATTCGCATACATCGCAGAAATACATCCTACATGCACATGTATCACCGTTCAGCATTATTGTAGCCGTCGATAGCAGAGGAAAGGAAGATATAAAAAAGGAGATCACGAGTTCGACGTAAGAAACGTATCTTTTAGCGCGGGCACCACACACCCACTGTCCGCTGTGCCCCCCTCCCTGCGCGTTAAGCACAGCACTCCCATTCCTGAGCAGCACCTGCACATTACGAGCAGCGCAGCGCACCCCTCCCTCCTCCGTGAGCTGCACTTTACGCACAGCGCACCCCACCCCTCAATACCGCCGATCCTCATACCCGCCTCTCCCGCCCCGTCCGCCCCCTCCTCCACCACCCGCACGCTCCCCACGATCCCTATCGTAGTCCCTTCCCCCTCCTCCGCTGCCACCGCGTTCATACTCTCCGCGTCCCCCGCCGCCGCCACGCTCATACTCCCCCCACCGCGGCCGCCGCGATCGTAATCCCGCCCTCCTCCGCCGCCGCGGTACTCGCCCCCGCCACGCCGTCCTCCGCCGCGGTCGTCGTAGTCGCCTCCACCGCCGCCGCGGGAAGAGTAGCGCGAGTCGTAGGGGCGCGGGTCGTAGGGACGTTCGTCTGCGGAGATGTTAGTGTGCGGTTCGTAGGTGGGAAGAAAGGATGAGAGGAAATATCAGAGCGGATGAAAAAAAAGGCAAGACAGTTATCCCCAAAAGGAAATCGGCGAAGAATCGACTTGGAGGCCTCTTCGCCTCCCGTCGCTCAACGCAGGAGACACACGCCCACCGCGAACTCTAGTAGTGAGCCCCCACGGACTGCCAAAGAGAGCCTCGATTCCACTCCCTCCGGCAAGCGAGCAATTCGGGCCCACATCAAAGGAATGTGAGATAGCGATATCCTCGCTCCGCTCTGCGCGTCGCGCGCGAGCAAAGAGGAAAGAGATGCCTTCCTCGACAACAACCCACGAACGAGCAGCACATTGCCGCCACCACTACCACCACTACCATCCACAGCAACCTCTCCCGCTCCCAATAGGGAACAATCTGCGCTGCGGAATATCCTCAAGAGCAAACTGTCACGAAGGAACCCCAAGACAAGCCCCTTGTAGTCGGCGATGAGAACGAGCGAGGTAGGAGACATGCTGCACGGCTCTCCCTTCCCTTCCGCCCCCACAACGAAGCATCACGTCGAATCTCCCCAAAATCGCGAGCGAGTGAGCACCACGCCACGTCCCCAAGCCCACTCCGCCCCAGTAAACAAACGAGCCCTAGACCGCACTTGAAAGGATTCGGTATTCGCCACGAACCCAGACTCGTCTAGTCTCTAGATCTGGGCGGGACAGGCGTAAGATACGCGCACAAAACGTGAAACGCGTCCAGAGACTCTCCACAATACGGAAAACCGCATCTCGACGCAGAAACACCTCCGCTCCCCCCCAAAAAAACCGAATTCCCAAAGAAATAAAAGGACAAGAGACTCGACTCACCATCGCCCCGCTTCGGCGGGCCGTAGTAGCGTCCCGGCGTCGGCGTGCGTGCGCGTCCGCGGCGGGCCTGCACGGGTGTTAGCGCATGAAATACAAGTGGGACGGGCAGCATGTGGAGAGCAGCCAGCAGACACACACCTTCTCGACGTTGATGTTCTTGCCGCCGAGGTCGGTCCCCTGCAGCGCGGCGACGGCGGCGTCGGCTTCTTCGGGGGTTTCCATCTGGCGAGGGAGGGAGGAGTGTTAGCGTCGTGTATTGGGGATACATGTAGATGAGAGAGGGAGAGGGTCGGAGGCGGAGAGGGTGGGCAGGGAGGGGTGCGGAGGGGAGGAGGAAAGGGTGCGGAGGGGAGGAGGGAGGAAGGGGAGGGTGGAGTACGAAGAGTACGTGAGGGTAGGACGTGCTCGTCCCCTCCTCCTCCCCGGCTCGGGGGAGACCAGGACGACGCAGAGAATCGAGATAAAGAAACGCACCGTAACGAACCCAAACCCGCGGCTCTCGCGCGTATGCGGGTCGTACATCACCGACGCCTTCTTCACGCGCCCGATCTTCGCAAACGCCGCCTCGAGGTCGCGCGTGTCGATCTTATGCCCCAGGCCCGAGACGTGCAGGTTGTTGCCGGGGTTGTGCCTGTCGACGGTGCATTAGCTATCGTCTTTATACTTTATTTTCAAGTGGGAAGACTCACCCCTTCTCCCCGTCCCGCCCGCCGCCGCCTCTCCCCGGACTGCGGCTGCGTCCCCGGCCACCACCACCGCCTCCTCCCCTGTCCCCTCTGTCCCCCCTGTCTCCACCGTTGTCGCGGTCGCGCCCCCCATCCCTATCCCTATCATCTCGCCCGTCACGATCACGGTCCCGATCCCCGTCCGCCCCGTTCCCGTTCCCACCCGCCCACGCGTCGGCCGAGGGAGGCCCGCCCGCGCCGGGGTCGGTGGGGATACTGATCCCGCTGGGGGCGATGTCTTGGGATTGCCAGGCTGAATTGGAGGTGTGAGTATGGGTAGGGAGAGGGGGTAGAGTGGAGTGGAGGGTGAGGTAGATATAGCGACGATGACGAGTCGAAGAAATGGTGCGGCGTGGAGAACGAGTTATCGAGTCGGAAGGTGGAAATCCGGAAAACCCGCCCCAACAGGAATCGAAGTCGAGTCGGGCTGAAATGCGATAAAGACCGGGTCGAAAAAACGTCCCGCTGACGCCGAGCGCACCGCACCCTGATGGGCGACAGAAGACGAGCACAAGCATAATCGAGCGAGCGAAAGAAATCGAGTCGAAAGGTGGAAAATCCCCGTCGAGTCGCAAAGGCGAATAAAGATTCGAGTCGTCGTAAATCCAGTCGAAACGGATCGGCGTCTCGAAAATTGTCTCGAGGAAGAATAACCGAAATCGAATCGAGAGAACGACGACAAGCTCCTTAAGAGACCTGCGTCGAGTCGAAAATCGAGCCGAAATGCCAAGGTGAAAAAATCGTCGGTAAACCCCGCGTCGACGCTGAATCCTCCCCGAGGGGCGAAAAAAGACCGAAATCGAGTCGAGAAAAGCCCAAAAGCCCAAGAGGCTCAGGACTCGAGTCGAAACGACGAAAAATCGAGGGAAAATCCCCGAAAATCGTCGAAAAAAGCTCGACGAGCGGTGTGTGTGCGTTAATTACTGAGGTAGCGGTACTGATACTGATACTGGAGGCGAGGATGCGAGTGCGTGTGCGGAGCGCGTACCGTCGTCCATTTGTCCGTTGCTTGAGGCTTTGCTGATGGTTCTGGTCAAGGAAGCGTGCGCTGGCAGTCACAGTGATCACATTCGTCATTGGGTTCCCACGCACGACGCACGTGCGGCACAGCTTTCGGCGGTCGCATCAACTCAACAGAGAGAATATTCAAAGAGTCTGTGTTGTCAGGAAATTGGTGAAATTTGGAGAAACTTGAAGGCTGAGTCCCAGTGAGAAGTCCAGCTAGGCACAACGAGCTAGAAAGAGGCAAATCGAGCAATTTGATGGTTCCTCGATTTGCCTCGATGATTTACACATACCTCGATGTGCCTCGACGCAAATCGAGGCAAAGCGAGGCTCGTCGAGGGAAATCGTGTAATTAAAGAGGTGTATCGAGCTACATCGAGAAAATTTGAGACCCCCACCGCGGCCGCGCGCTCGCCCACCTTCGCACCGCCGCCGCCGCCGCTACCACTCGCCCTCTGCTGCGCAGCGTCCTGCTTCTCCCACCCGCGCCGCTACCACTCGCCCATCTGCTGCGCTGCCGGCCTCTTTCTCCGACGCGAGCTTGCCGTCCATGCGCTGCCCCGATTTCCAATAGTCTCGTCTGCCTTCTGCCGAAAACAGTAATCAGCATGGTGCCAATTCCCATATACCGCCCACTTACTTTGTTGTTTCGAGGGAACTCGTAAGACTGCGGGTAATGTACCAGCTGTAACATACAGGTACTGTAGCATGCGTAATGTCAGATCAATATGAATTGACGAGGGACACAACAACGCACATTGATTCAGCTCAGAAAGAAGGAAATTATTTGCTACTCTTGCGAACGTCTTGGGAAGCTTGTAGTGTGCTGTGCTCAATACATGAGTTACCCGATGTCAACAAAGCAGTTTCTGCTTACCGTACTTATGCATCATGCGTCCTTCTTCTTGTCCTTTTTTTCGTCCTTGCTCTTGTCCGCCCAAACCTGTATCAGATCCGATCAGCACCTTGCCAAGCAGCCTGAAATCCGAATACCTTCAACTCCTCCTTCGTGAGGCCGCCGTAATATTGGTCGAAGACGTCACTTTGCACCTTGCCTGGGAGTGGAATCTCTCTTTTCTCGATGTAATCTATCAAACAGAGGTTCCTGTCCAACAGCGCGTCAGCACGGTCCTCAGCCAAACGATAAGCACTTGCCTCGCCGACTTGGTCTTGTTTGGACGGATATATTTTACCTCGTCCGACTTCGTGTCCTTCTTGAGCTTGCTGGCCTCTGTTCCATGTGCATTAGAGTGGTCATGATCACATAGATGGTAACGCACTGGGCTTAGTTACATCTGCGATGAAGTCTGCCCTTGTCGTGGGGGCGGTAGAATCTCCGAGGAACGCGCTGCACACAAGCAAATCAGCACGAGAATCTTTCCTGATGGGGTTTGCTTACAGCGGGTTGTTGACCTACCAGATATCATGGTAGCGTTAGTAATCCGAAACAAAGAGACACAGTGCACGTACCGCCGTGACTGTGGCTCCTGCTCCTATAGCGGTCATTGCGGGCGTGCTCGTTGACGGACCGGACACCTTCGCTGCGGGTGTATTCGTTGACGGACTGGCTGCCTTCGCCGCGGGTGTACTCGTTGACGGACTGGCTGCCTTCGCCGCGGGTGTACTCGTTGACGGACCGGCTGCCGTCGCTGCGGGTGTACTCGTTGACGGACCGGATGCTGGCGCAAGAGCTGAAAGAGGACACATCAATGATATGCCACTCTCATTGAGCTGAAAACTCACGGATATCGCTGTCCAACTCCATTTGAATGGGAAGATTCTTGGTTACGGCGGCGGAAAGATCGACAGGCGATGGCAGTGTGATTGACTGAGAAGCCGTTGACAGGAGGGGAACTGCAGGTGGAGGCGGTTGAGGGATAGGTCCTGCTGAGATCACAGAAGGCGAGGGTGCTATGGAGACCGGAGCAAGAGCCAAGACTGGGGGTGGTGCTAAGGACGATGCAGACAGGGCTGATGACGATGTAGGGACACCTGAAGCGGAGAGTGCGGAAGCAGGATCAGTAGGCGGAAGTAGGTCGTCAGCGGAACTGGATTGATTCGCTTTTTTGCGTCCTCTATACTTCTTATTGACTGGCTCGCCTTCGGGAGCTTGTGACGCCGACCTCTTTAGAGCAGGCGCGGGAGTCTCCGCTACCCACTTGGCATGCCAGGCAGGGTAGATGTTGATTGCGATACGATGGGATTTGAAATCAAGCTCGCAAAGTTGGAGCTCGGGAAAGAACCGTCGCATTTCGCCTGCGTAATAACTTCGTACAACCGAGTCTGCATCACCCCAACGTGCGGGGGTTTGGCCTTTCTTCTGCAGGGATTTCCAGATCTGCCGGGCCTGATCTCGCATGGATTTGGCTCGCCTGCCGGTGACAGGGTTTCCGTCTTTGTCCTCGATGAACCAGTACACAACATTTTCGTCGTCTTGGACGAGCCGCTGAGCCCCACGCTTGGATTTGGGATCTGCCATCCCAGCCTTGCCTTTGTCGTCTTTGCGCTTCTTTTCTGCGGTGAGGAACTCTCCTTCCGTCCAGTACGTCACCAGAGGATAATCTTCGCGGTCTAGAAGCTGGAGATGGTCGTCGGACGTTGACATAGAAGGTGGAAGGTCATTGCCAGGATTTGCGGAGGCAGGCGTCGTAGCAGGTGCAGCAGAAAGGCGGTCTCCAACAGTATTTACTAGAGTCGTGTAGCAGCTCCTATGTCAAGATTTAGCTTAAGATTACGATAATTGAACAAGGACACATACTGTAGTGTATCATATCTCACATTGAGCTGCTCATATGCTACCTTTGCATCTTGGAAACGGGTCTTGAGAGTGTCGTACGCGTCGTGAAGTTTCATGTAGTCGAAATTGCGGTTACTGATCAACGCATCGTGGGTGGCTTCTGCGATGGTTGCGTTCCAGGAGGATGGAACAGGCCGTGTCAGCTGCTATTGCATAGATTTAATGAGGGATAGATGTGGTACAGATAGAGGTGCTCACCCACGAATTGTCTGCCCACAAGCCCGATCCAGAGTCGCGTCTGACCCCATGGTTATGACGAGGTTGCTTCCCCACCGTAAAGGGATCCTCCAATTCATCGCTGGTGCTGAAACGAGGGCGCTGGAGTTCGGGTGAGCCCGAAACAGAGCTTAAAGTATACGAAGAGCTGCTAGAGGATGTTGGGGCTGGGTCGATCCAGGTGTAAGACAAGCTCAGAAGGATGGGGTGGGCTAAAGCTGTCCACAGGTAAGGTCATTTTGACGCGAGACGCGCCGTATGATAGTGGTCGCGATACGAGGTCGTGGCGAGGAGGCAAGAATGATGTGATCACGTGGGGACGCGCGCGCAACTGAATCGTCGTTTGCAAAAGTTCTTTCATACTATATACTATTCTACATCGGGTTCAACGGTACCAGACATGCTAGTTAGTTCCAATCCCAACTTATGCACAACAAAAACTCGTTCATCATCAAATGGTACCATTCCAACAACCGAAGTAATCAAGTCCACCTCGATAACCTCCATCGGTGCATTGTCGTCCAGCTCGTCGCAAACCCAGAGCGTGTGTGACGAAACCTCCAGCAAATTTTTGTCTGGTGAGCAATATCGGCGAATTAGAGCCGAGGTGACAGTTTCATCTTCTACATCAGTCTGAAAGAAAAACTGTATTTCGGCGTAGGCCTCTGCCCCGCAGTCTGTAAACTGATACACAAATGAGTGGAGTAAATGAAAAATGTAGAAAAAAACTTACCCGAACATTCCTTGCCATCCGAACCTTGTCCAATGCTTTCTGCTTTTCTTTCCAGGCTGAGCGCGCAATTTGGCCACATGGCAGCTGTAATCGAGCCCAGCGTTGGAGAGAAGGTTTGAATGTGTCAGGGTAAGACTCTCCAGTCACGTCTTCCAGATATTCCCGGATGGTGTCACCCTGTGCACCGCGAATGACTTGATTATATTCATCCTTCGCACACTTCAGAATATATCCGCCGCCAAGATCCTCTGCTCCGCGGGGTAATTTCTCTGCTGGCTCGAGATCTGGTATCAAAGACTTCAGTGCGTTGACCTGTGCGCGTCGTGTACCACGGTGGGAAAGGTTGGTGTAAGGATCCGAGTGTTGTTTCACCTCCTCGCCAAGATTGCCGATTGTACGTTCCATAGTCCACTGCGAATGGTACGCGCCGGGACCCAGTCGGACAGTCTCGGGAGCCTCGTGGAGGGTGTTATGCAGACTCTGTCTGCAGAAATGCAAACGAGACTCGAGCCGCTGATAATACAGGTGCTCGAATTCTTCATACGCCTCGCAAAATTTGAGGTGACTCTCAATGACCTCCTCCCGAAGAATTTCCCGCTGATAACAGAGGCGAAATCCCCGCACAATCTTGCAATATTGTCGATAATGTGCGTCAGGAAGGAGGCCATAGAGCAGCCCGGGCCCTAGGCCAAAGAAGTAAGTTAAACACTCTTGAGCCTTGTATCCGCTGTTGATTTTGAGTGCTATGTTTCGTGGCGGACGATCAAAGGATCCTGGGAGATATGGGGTGGCAGCTGCAACCCTCTTCCCATGCGCCTCCCAATCTTCGTCCACCAACACAGCCCAGTCCCATCGAGCGAGCGCATCTTTCGGATCACAGGGAAGGGTCCCTCGCCAGAGGTTGAGGAAGAGATCAAAAAGATTCAAGATGAGGTGCATATTATCCCCCGAAAAGCAGGTGGGTACCGATAATGTTCTGCTTAGCCCACTGAAGATCGTTGGTTTCACAATTCCGGTCTCCAGGCGACGCATTTCGTACTGTCTCTGGTTTTTGGCCTCGATCACAGGGAAAAGAGCATCCCTATATTCGGTTGGAGACCCGAGGTGTAGGTTACGGCAGGAAATATCTGCATGGTCGCAGCCGGCGACATTGTAATTATCCGGTTTGAGCAATGCCGGATAATATGTGGGGGCCTTGGATTTATGGCGGCTTTTGACAGGACAAAAGAGTCGGCACCCGTATGCGCCTGTATGTCCAACGAGCCCATTCATCATGGCCATTCCGGGGCCATCGGCAGTCGCAAGGAGAAGGAAGGGATGATTTGTGAAAACACGATCCTCATTCGCATCCCAAATCTTGAGGCCCTCGTTCATGAGTGCAGCGACGTGGTATAAACCCGGGAAGAGGAATGATTCTACGACCTGGATCTTGTTCGGACCTGGGAAGATGCCGCCAGGAATGACATACTTCTTCTTGTAACGTGAAATCGGGTCAATGTCGGCAATGATCCAGATATAGATCCAGCAGTCTGATTGCTTCATCGCATACAGTTGCGCACCATCGATGGACAGCAGGAGAACTGAATCGTCATCACCGATGAGGCCCTGCTCGACGGCATCAAGATATGCCTTGCCGTGGTATAGATCATCGTATTTATCGATCTGAATATTCCCGTCGGGAGTGCGCTGCGCACGGATGTCGGCGGTACGTTGCTGTCGGTGCCGCATCCGCTTTGCACCCTCCTTGCTACCCCAAAGAGCTTGAAGGACGGGCCCGATCGGAATGGTATCGAACTGTCGCAGGGGAACCTTTACCAGATTGTGATCAGACGAGTGCATCACCCCGCAAATAGATTTAAGAAAGTACCTTCTGCAGACCGTCACTGTTCTTCAATATGTCAGGATCGTAGCGAGGGCTGTCACATTTGGGGCAATTATCGAGTTCTGCCCAGTGGGCGGTATATGCGACGCAGGACTTGGGGCACATGTCGTGTGTGATGGGCACAATCCCGGTCATGTTTTCGACGGCTTTTTTTATCCTGTAATGCGAAAGCATATCGATGTCGGGGCTATGACGAAGGATTCCCTGCCGGGTGGCCTCGTACGTAGCTTCAGAGGAGTTAGTGTCGGCGAGGAATATGTCGAGAGATAGGCGAAAATCTTTGTCGTCGGTGATATCAATACATTCTGTATTAGGATTGCGGAGGCGGTGGATAACATCGGCGTCAAGGCCACTGTCATCCAAGGATGCACCTTCCAGCGCTTGAATAAACAGTTGGGCTGCCTGGACATCCTGTATCACCGACAATGGCTCGTAAATTGGACGATCCACAGCAATAGGAATAATCGGAGGAGCATCGCGCGGAGTGTCGGGTTCTTGGGGCGGGTGTATCGGTGAAGTGGGTTCGCGCATGGGCTCAGACTGGTCCTGCTCCTCTTCATCCGTTAGACCGGGAGCAGCAAGGCTGCCAGGATCAGGAATATCGTCTTCCTCAGGCTGCACTGAAAGTCAATTCATAGCACCAACAAAAGCAAAACAACGTGCCAAAATTTGACCAAATCCGTCGGAATCCGGAACTTCAAATGCGGGAGAGTCATCTGAGGGTTCCATTCGTGCAAGCCCGTCACTCCGGCTCGAAGAGTGTGAGGAATGGGAATCAGATCTAGTGGGGCTAACAAGGCGCCGCTTCTTCCGAGGAGGTTTCAGATGTGCAGAAGAGCGGCCTGCACCGTTAGAGGCTGCGCCTGGGAAAAGGCTGAGTGCGGCGGCATGTGCGTCGAAGCTGCGCAAAGGATTGCGGTCTTCGACATGGTTATACCATGTTTTTCTTGAAACAATCTTCATTGATTTGCAATATTTCGCGCAATCACAGTAATACTGGAGAGAACCATCTGGTAGAACCTGTGGGGCAGCGGAACTCATCCCGAAAGGCCCCAAGAGAGATTCCTGGTCAAGAAGGTGTCGGGGTGAAGGTGCGTGATACAGACGCAATACAGAAGTAGAAAGGTTTGGTGGCGTGCACAAAAAGGAGGGTTCAGATAATTGTATTCTTCAATTCAGCTGGGTTGTATGCAGAGGGCGCAACGTCCATGAGCGCAGTGGCGAGCACCGCGGTCAAAGACAAAGCAGGAAGGTGTGGCTGTGTGACAGGGACTTCTTTCTTTGATTGTTCGGATTCCAAGCGGGTGCTTGAGCGCGTCGAAATTTCAAATTTTAAACTTTCTAATTTCGAAATTTGGGAACGGGTCTCTCGAAAAAGTGAGCTGACTTGTTTCTATTATTTTTTCACAAAAAAACGATTAATGTTTTGATAATTTCCTCGATCTGGCTCGATCTAGCTCGATTCCTCGATCTGGCTCTTTCTACCTCGATTTCCCTAGCTGGACTTCTCACTGGGGCTGAGTACAGATAGAAATTTATTTCAATTCAGCGCTTCAACTTGAACATCCCCTCTGCCGAGTCTCCCCATCGGGCTTGCCAGCCACATCGTCATCACAAATAATTGACGCACATACCATGCCTCTGCACCCTGCATAATAACCACCGCGTCGTCTTCCGGTAACTTCCCCCTAAATGTGGCTGCGTCGAGCTGCGTCAGGTGGAAGTGGCGGTTCGAATCCACCCGACGACATATCGCACTGGTAATCCTCGTTTTTTCTTCAGGGGAGTTACCCATGGCCATGGTCTGCCAGATATAGCTCGAACTTTATCTATTCGAGTTGTAACTTCAAGTTATGAGTTCAGATAGTTCGATGCTCCAATACGTTCCCCTTCCGTATCCTTTGTCCAGATACAGATACATTCAGTGGCTCCTCACGCTGCAAGTAGACAATGATCATGTAGTCGTCGCCCAATGTGGAGAGCAGACATTCTGCGCCTCGCACCGGGGTGGAAGCGGCAGTTCGAATCCCCCCGACGACTTGTGTCTTCAGAGTTGAAACCTTTTTTATTTTTATCTTATTTTAAATCTCGATTGACGAGCCGGCGCATTGAGCAAACATTTTTCTTGGAATAGAATCGATCCAGACCGTCTAATATTAATTACGCCTTCGTATTTCACGATCATCTCAAGTATCACTCACAGCCATGCATGCACTTGAACGTCGCCGATTCGAGCCGCAACCAACGTTAACGCCGTGCCATTGATTCAGAGGGATTACGACGAGGGTATTCACCAACGGAATCTTACTGCATTCAGGAATCAGAGTGCATAAATTCCACTGGAATATCACTCAATAACACCGTCGTCGCTCATGGTGGCTTCCCCCCAATCATGTGCGCTGAAAACGCAGATTGCACGGAGGAAGCGGAGGTTCGAATCCTCCGGGCGACATAGGTAGGGTAGAAAGACGGAAAGCTTTTTTGTTGCTTCGTGTTAAAGAACAGAAGCAATCTTTAAGGTTCACGAGAAACCGTTGACTTTCCGAAGTAAGCGCGAAACACTAACTAGCACACGAACCGCAGGTTCGTTACCGCAAGTTAGTGAGTTGTCCCGAGTAACGGCTAGTGCGAAACTTTAGCCGAAGTCGAAGACGGAGTCGTAGCGTATTAGGCTAGACTGAGGTGCGTTTAGAGCGAATAGTTAACAGGTAAAAGGTAAAGTATATTTCCTAGACTAGAGGTTTATATACTGTAAGGTAGATATGAAATGGTAGAGTGAACATAGTAACAAGTGAAACTAAAGAGTGAAACTAGGAATGGTGGGCAAGGAAGATGTGAGCAAGTAAGGATTATCATAGGAATTAGCAATTAATGATGAAAAAGCGATCGCGAGTGCGCGGAAGTAACCATGTAAGATATCCATGACACTTCGTTTCCCACTCGCCAGTCTAATCTAGGCTCTTGGTTGCATTCAATGCGCTGCAATATTCAAAGAAAGTTCAACCTTCGGGCCTGGTTCCTTAGTACTCGTAGGAGACTAGGAGTCCGTTGAAATGTTGATTTAAACTCCGAACAAATTTGTATCATTATAATTCAGCTGTAGACAAAAAGGAGGCAAGCCTGTGAAGTGACACAAAGGTTTGAGGCCCAAATCCCGAGAATCGATCAAGGTCGCATCAAAATATCTTTGATCTCTGCTCTGCTCCGACAATTCGGCACTGCTCACACTTTCAACTCCGCTGTGCCGTAGTCTGCCGTATTCGAAAGAGATTTTTCCGCCTCGATTAGTATTTTAGCTCCACGTCAATGATCGCACGCAATAGCTTTATACATTATTCGGCAGCGGAATTTGATTGCATTGAGGTCTTTTCTATAGCCTTGAATATTTTTGGGCTTTCTGGACATGAACTGTAGAAAATATGAACGTTCTGAAGGTGGAACTAGAAGTGGAATGCACTTTGCGGGCAATTTGACAGTGTCACAAAATGTCACAAAGTCTTCCTTTTCATTTCTTTCGTGCGTTGTACAACTGCTATTCGGCCCATATTTTGCCAGTCGATAGATGTGGTACATATACATGTCTGAGATTTTTACTAGACGAAGAGAACTTCAATTGCGCTTGGGATCAGGAAACATTCCACACCAGGGTACGTGAACACATCTGGTGCTAAAATAATATCTGGGAAACCTTCGAGTCTGGCGTTGCAGAAATTTACAGGATTATTTCTGGGGATGCTGCCCCCGAAACTCGGAAGCCGTCGGGCACGGCTGTTTGGTCTTGTGGGCGATTTCGCCATCGAGGTCAAATATTACGAATCACGCACAAGGATTTATTGCTTTCTTTCCTTCCACCACCTAGAGCTCCCCCGCTGGGTTGCCAAAGCTCGCGGTCAATGTTCCCGCGAGAATCCACTTTGTTTGGATAGTCCATATTCTTTTCGATTGTGGTCGTTCGAGGACTGCATGGCTTCTCGCATTTCGGGCGTGTTGGACCTGAATGCCCAAACGCACTGACTGGGCCAGCACTGTACTTCTCACCCCAAAATCGTGCAGAGACAGCTCCTCCACCCCTGCAGGCTCCCACGTTGCGATCCACGGCCGACGCCGGTACTTGGGCTAAAACAATCGATTCCCTCGGGGCAGGCCGGAGAGGAATTTTCCATTTTCCCTTCAGTGGAATCGCCGCCGCTCGGCGATTCACTCGATTCGGTTTCAATCTCAAGAAAATTTGCGATGTATTCATTTGCCCGATTTCGCTGGTGCTCTACTCAGGTGCCTTCTACTGTTCTATTTCATGTGCCCTTCTAATAACTCGATTTGCTCTGAAGCCCCTCTGCCTTCATCTTCACCCACGTGGGGCGGGACATGAGCTCGTTCCACCAACTTCGGAAACGTGGGCCGCGTCAATAAAGAAGCTGTCGATAAGAAGCAAAATACTCACCGCGCGACATTGGGACCCTGGCTCGTCATGACATCGATGCCGCCATCTGCCAGCAGTGGCGCATACGAATAGTGGCAGAGATCAGCGAGAGTGAATTCCTGGCATCCGGAATTGATCAACTTCCGAACACAATGGGAGGGCGCGGAAGATACTCACATCCCCAGCGAGGAACTTGCTCTTACTGAGAATAACGTCATAAACGGCAAGCTTCTCCTTCAAATCTACAAGCGCTTGGTCGACGACAGCCTGGTCAACGGCGAGACCTTGGCGCCTGGAATAAAGTTTGAGGTAATCGGGGACTGGGTATAGCAGCTCACTTTTTCCACAATGCCTCCCTGGCGACTAGCGAAACCGAAGGGTGGAAAGTCGCTGACTCGACGGAGGCCAGCTGCTCGACGAGGGACCGCTTCTTGAGGCCTCCGGGAAGAAGATCCGGGCCTTGATCGGGATATTTCTCTGCGATGTACCGACAGATGGCCCGACTTTCATAGACGATGAAGCCGTCGTCGTCCTGGAAGGAATATGAGATGAGGTCAGAGACACAGAAAAGTACTGACAATGACTGGCACTTGACCGAACGGGTGCATCGCGAGGAACTGGGGCGTTTTGTGTTCCTTTGCCTGCATGTCGATCGGGACGAGCTCGAATGGAACTTGCTTCTCCCAGAGGGCCAGGGCGACGATGGCGCCACCGCCAGCGAGGTAGGGACCTGCATAAAGCTTGAGGACCATGCTGGAATTTGGGAAGATTCGAAGTTGAAAGTTGGGCACTTTTCACTGGGGCTTTAAGCAAACCAAAGGTGAGCTACGAGGCGTGTCTCTCGTAATATTGACGCCCAAGGACTATTCTCGATACTGCTGAGAAAGCAAAGCCCGATGATGTCGGCATTTGATTCCAAAGCAATACTTACTCAACATTATTTTTATCGGCGGAGTTGAGAATAACTGTCTTCATTTTGGACGGATTTCGGTGTTTAATCCGATGGACGACTATGGAAAGGGCGTCCACTAATAAAAACGAATTGGAGAGCGACGACAGAAGAATCCATGAACCGTAGTATCAAGTAAGTACGTACTTGGTTCTGACTCAGCTAGGCTAGGGTCGGCAAGAAGACAATGCGACAGCCAAAATTTACGTTCCATAGTTCATTCACTTACTTTATCGATGCTCATATACGATATGCCGCAAGGACGATCTGCTCACCTCACCCGATGTGGGACATATTGGATCAAAACCTTAATGGCCCTTTTTTCTGGTCCAAATCAGAAAATCTGGTCCCACAGGGTTGCGCGCAAGATGACTGAGCGTGCGAAGCAGGGATTGGCATTCCATGCCATTCGAAAATCGTTTAGAGACTGGACCATAACTTCAGGCTCGCACATTGCGAGCAACGGCCGATGAGTATGTTGCGCCAGGAAAATAATCGATTCCGTCGGGCAGGCAGGAATTTGGGATATATTTCATTTCCTGTTTGTTCACTTCAATCGCCGCCGAGCCCACGGCATTCACCCCATTCGTTTTCAGTCTCAGGAAAAATTCGCGATGTATTCATTTGCCCAATTTGGCTGGTACTCAATTGTGGTATGTCTTTAAGTTTATTCCATGTTAACTCGATTTACTCTGCAACCCTCTGCCCTCGCCTTCGCCCAGTTCACCCACGTGGGGCGGGACATGAGGTCATTCCACCAACTTCGGAGACGTTAATAAAAACGCGGTAGCCAAGAAGCACGATACCCACAGCGTGACATTTGGACCCTGACTCGTCATGACATCGATACCGGGATCTGCGAGGAGGGGTGCATACGAATAGTGGCAAAGATCGGCAATCGTAAATTCCTAGTATCTCAAGGGAGGAGAATTGATTAACATTCGAACACGCTGAGAAAGCGCGGAAGATACTCATCCCCAGCCAGGAACTTCCTTTTACTGAGAATAATGTCGTAAACGGCGAGCTTCTCCTTGAATTCTGTGAGCGCTTGGTCGAGGACGGCCTCATCAACGGCGAGACCCCGGCGGAGCGCTCCTTGAGGCCTTTGGGAAGGAGATTCGTGCCTTGATTGGGATATTCTCTGCGATATACTGACAGATGGCTCGACTTTCATAGACGATAAAGCCGTCGTCGTCCTGGATCGATAATTCTCTGAGAGTCCAAGACATGCAGAAGCACATTCACAATGATCGGCACTTGACCGAACGGGTGCATGACGAGGAACTGGGTCATTTTGTGTTCATTTTCTGCCATCTTGTTCGGGACGAGCTCGAACTTGCTTCGCCCAGAGGGCCAGTGCTACGATGGCGCCACCGCCGGCAAGGTATAGTACTGCATAAAGCTTGAGGACCATGCTGGAATTTGGGAAGGTTCGAAGTTACAGGTTCGGCACTTTTATGGGGCAGGAGGAGGCTTGGTGAATGGTGGCAAGAACCGCACGGGGCGATCAAGGCCGCGCCCGGACCGTTTCGCAATCGAACCACACTCCTGGATTTACGGCCGTAAAGTACCGTATACG